>CM030359.1:76055004-77255004 GCA_017893485.1 Hemerocallis citrina
AAATTCACACATAGGTAAAATCATCTAGAGCTAGCTTACCCTACCGTGCTTACATTAATACACGAGAACATTAGCCCACGCTGGCAATTTGTCAAATTTTCATAAATCACAAATTACCGGTACCCATGGATTCGCTCAGCCTATAGAGTCTACACATCCCAAATTCAAAAGATTTCTAGGTTCTCCTTAACCTCTTTTACAATCTTTAAAAATTCAATTCATTCATACACTCAATTCATCTCTTATTCGTTTCATCCAACTAGTCATCCTCAAATGACTAGATAAACTTTCCCAAATTGTTATAATAAGACTTCAAAAAGCCTCAATTCAAACAACATCATCTTTGTTCTAATATTTCAAATCTAATTTACCAAATCTGTACCAAATCATTTACTCTAATCTGGAATTTATTCCAAAACATTTGTACCAATTTCTATAAAGATAATATTCCTAAAATTAATTTTAATTCTCCAAAATACTGAAAAGATAATATCCTTCAAAATTAATTCTTAATCCTCCAAATACTCAGAAGTTAATATCCTTCAAACTCAATTCCTTAATCCTCCAAAATACTTAAAAGGAGTAAATAAAACCAAACTGTAGTTAATCATTTAATTCATTGTGGAAATTAACACAAAATATTTGTACCAGTTTCTATATATGCAAAACTCCAAAAATAAAATTTTAATGTTAAAAATACTCAATTAGTGAATTTTTAAATAAAATTTGTACCCTACAAGATTCGAACCACACAAACCCAGCACTCTAAACCACACCCGCAAACCAGGTTTCAAAACCACTGTATGTGTAGAAGTCTTTTCACAAATTAATATATGGATTGCAGACCTATAATACATTTTCTTTACATTAAACCAAAGAACAATATCAACTCTTAAGTTGTAAATTCTGAGTTCTACAGTACAAGTAACTTAACAGGAATTACTAGCTTGGAAATCAAATGTTTATAATAACCACAAAATTAATTATATATATGTGACATCAATTTAACATACACATACCAAAATGAACGAACCATTTCTACCGCTATATTTCATGCAATCTCCCATTAAATTATACTCAACTCTACTTACAATTTTGTGAATAAATCAGTGCATTATCACACTATAACATTAATTATGAATTTAAAACATGATCACATTTTTATCATAATCTAATTATACAAGAATTTGTCTAGCATGTATACAATCCTAGTGGATAAACAGTTGGCAACTTTAAAGAGAATTACATCTACGCATAAGATGATTTCCATTACACAACATTAAAAAATTCTACTCAAAGAAACTATAAAAAATTAAGGAAGCACCCACACTTATACATTTCACACACATAACCTAAGCACAATCTACACAATTTAAGCATGACTAATAGTACATAAATTTAGAAAGTTGGAGAACACCGACGCATATATATATATATATATATATATATATATATATATATATATATATATACTAGATTTGCCCGTGGGCACGTGCCTACGGCACGTCTTCGAAACGATACAACACACGAAAAACTCTGTAAACAGTAAAATAACAATGATGTAGTTCAACTTTGAATAGTATGATAATAATTAGTTGTAAATAAAAGTCCATGTTTCTATTAGTATATGTCGAAAAATAATTATAAATGGGGGTGTAAAATCCAACTTCTTAGAACTTTAAGTGTGAAAAATGATGAAATTTATCTGTTGAAGAGATATTTGTTATTTTCAATATAACATGTGCAATGAAACAAAGTATAAAAATTCTAAAAATTTTACAAACTTAAAATCTTAAAATCTAAATTTCTAAGTAAATAAAGAAAGAATGTGATAGAGAAGGAAGAGAGAAAGAGAAAAATATGAAAAAGTGATGAGAGATGAGATAGATAGTAATAAAGTAATGAGTTTTTTATTTTTGGGAGGCAAATTTTAATTTTGGGGTTTGAAGTTTTGGGCGGGAAAATATATTTTGTGAAATTCAATCTAGGCCATTGATTTTAGAGGAGATTGATGAGAGCCACTTGATAGCTTTCTTTGTAATTTATTATATAGATATACACACATATATTTGTACAATCTAGCATGAAAAATACTACACAAAATTTACAAAGTTAAAGGAATGTCCACCCAATCCTTTCCGAAATTGATTACTTCTAGATTACAACGAAAATGCTCCAAAACTCAAGATAATGTGTAGTATATATATACTACATTTTTCCGTGGACACGTGCCTACGGCACGTCTTTGGAACAATACAAAACATAAAAAACCCTGTAAACAGTAAATCAACAATTATGTAGCTCAAGTGTGAATAGTATGACAATAATTAGTTGTAAATAAAAGTTCATGTTTCCATTTGTATATGTTGAAAAATAATTATAAATAAGGGTGTAAAATCTAACTTCTTAGAATTTTATGTGTGGAAAATGCTAAAATTTAATAGTTGATGAGATATTTGTTATTTTCAATATAACATGGGCAATAAAAAAATATCAATTTCTGAAAATTTACAAACCTGAAATCTTAAAATTTAAATGATTAAGTAAATAAAGAAAGATTGGGAAAGATAGATAGGGAGAGAGAGAAAGAAAGAAATACGAAAAAGTGAAGAAAGAAGGGAGAGATAATAATAAAGTAATGCGATTTTTAGTTTTGGAGGAAAAATTTTGATTTTAGGGTTTGAAATTTTGGGGGGAAAATGTGTTTTGTGAGGTTTGATCTGAAACTTTAATTTTGGGAGGGATTGAAGGTGAGCCACTTGATAGCATTCTTTGTAATTTATTATATAGATATATATATATATATATAGTAGGGGGGAGTGTTTGGATTTGGAAATGCGAAGGAAGAGAAGGGGACAATGGAGCTTCGGTTGTGAGGAGGAAGAATGAAGGAGTGAGGTGATGGAATGAAGAATGATATGAAGGGGTGTGTGTATGTTAATATGTATATATGCATATATATGTAGATAGGGATAGGAGTGAGTGAATGAAAGGAGAGAGAGAGAATGGGCTCCGGACTTAAACAGAGAAGAAGAAAGAAGACGTGGTAGTGTGTATGTATGAATATATATAAAGAATAGGAGTAGGGGATGGCATCATGTGGGAGTTATAAAATACCCATGAACTCCAGATAACTACCCACTAGTTTAAACCCTTGGACTAATCAAAATTCCTTCTCATTCTCTCTAAAATGGTCGGTCAAAATGTGGGGAAAAAGGCACGAGTTCGAATTGTGATTATTTGTATGTATAAGTAAATGAGTGTATACGTGTGTGTGTGTGTGTGTGTGTGTGTGTGTGTGTGTGTGTGTAGAGAGGGAGAAAGTGAGTGTGTGTATGTATATGTATGTATATGTGTATAAAAATGTACGATGAAAATTACGTATGAATGGATCTAGAAAATATTTGAATTGACTCAAATAGAAGAAATAAAATAAATTCAAATAGAAAAATGAATTCGAGAGAACGAAAAAATATTTATAAACAATCGAAATACAAAATACGTACAATATTTATATTAATAATATTACGGATATTACACGCAACAGTACAAAATACATGTGCGTAACAACCGTGGGGCAAAATTGTCATGACTCAATTTTGCGGGATGTTACATCTATTCCCTGTTGGCTAACCATGAAGCTGACGAACTTGCCCGAGGTGATGCTGAAGGTGCACTTTGAGGGGTTGAGCCGCTTATTATTCTTTTTCAGGACCTCGAATGTAGCGCCCCGATTTCCTAACACTGGAAATTCATGACACAATCCAGAATCTTACTTCAAATGAGTCCATAACAACGAAAAAATCATAGGAAATAAAAACTTTATTACCTCAAATATATTACATTGTACAATATAATATTACATAAACTTTTCATTATGAATTACATCAATAAAATACATTGTACAAAATCTTAATCCTCCACTTGGATGCTTCCTACAACTCGAGTCCCCTGCTCTCACGATCGGATATTCTTGCCTAATAACCAACTGTGGGCACGTCAGTTGAATGCAACTGACGCAATGCTGATAAAACCAGCGATCTCCAAAATCCTCAACAATCAATATTTGATGAAGAAGAAAAATGTAAAAGTCAAACCCCAAGTGTCGGTATATGCCATGACCTACAATCCAATACACAAAACTCAAATGGACACGATGCATATACTCTAATGCACACTTGATTAGAAACATATGCTTTCCATAATACATACATCCCAATCAAGCCCACGTCTTCATATAATAGGGTTCGATCCATCGCCACGTGTAACACCCCGAATTCCGTTTACATGTAATTTGTAATACAACAGAATCTTTTACTTTATTTCTTACAAATTTACAAGGAAAATAAAACTTTTTATTACACAACAATCTTTATTACAGAGTTACACAGCGAAAGTTAAATAAAATACAACTTGAAATACAACTCTAATAATAGAAGATTTAATCATGAATACAATCTTTATCATCAACTGTAGTACCCCGTTTTTTTTAAATACTGTTTTCGAGATTAGAAAATGAATGAAAATGATTTTTGTTGATTTAATAAATGCTTATCTAAAAATTTATCTTTTTACACGTACAAGTATTGTTGTGGAAAGCTCAAAGCCAAAAATTGTTTGGAGGAAACTCATTATTTATTATTTAAGATTATTTGCGATTTTTCTGATAATTATTAGACTTATTTGCAAATATTTCAAAAAGAAGGACTTTTGTGCAAAATTACAAAATGGGGGTAAAGTACTCCAGATTTTTGGATTTTGGGTTGGATATAATGCCTAGTCAATTCAGGAGTAAAAAGTTTACCTTTTGTTTCAACACATTTGATACATTTACAAGTTTTGATAAAAGATGATTTTTTTCCAAAATTGCTATTTGAAGGGATGAAAATGCAAAACTGTTTTCTAGGTTTTCCCTACAGTGCTAGTTGATGCTAGTGGGGGATCTTTTTGATTTTTGAACCCAATTAAATTGATTTTAATTAATTTCATAGTATGGGGATCTATTTATGTAAAGGTAAATTTAAAAGGGAGTATTTTGCAAATGTATTCAAAAACCCTAGAATCATTAATCTCGGCCTATTTAGGGTGTAGTGCAGCCGTCTCTTTGCTGCACAATACAAGGATTTCTTATTTCTTATTATTTTGGAGTTCTAAGAGAAGATCTTGGATTTCTTGCGAAGGGGAGCTTTTCTTATTTTCTAATTGTCTTCGTTCGATTTCTTCAACAAGGTGAGTGATACTTTTGGTTTGTTTTGTTGTTGGAATGTTGTATGTGATGTTTCATCTACTAAAAAGCATGCTAGGGTTTGGTAAGAACATATATGATGGATTGGATGAATTGAATAGTTAAAAATTTGATCTTTTATGATAACCTAACTATTTATGATTGAAATTACATGTGGTTGGCTTGAGATTGTTAAAGAACCTATTTTAAATCATGAGTAGGCTATTTCCTTGGATTATTGTTGATTTAATTGAGTATGGTGAATGTTATGCCTAAATTGATTAAAGATGAAATTTTGACTATTGATGGGTTGGGATGAATGCGACTTGGCCATGGTAATGTTAAATTGATTTATGTTCATGAGTTAACTATTAAAAATAACTGTGAATGAGTTTGAGGAATTTTGAGAAGGACTAATGAATTAAAGATCATGTCTTGAGGATTGGAGCCCTGTTAATTAGGTTTGGATTTGATGCTTTATGACTAAATTGAAGATTTCGTGATTTTATGAAGTTTTTACTTGGATTTGAATTGCTCAATTATTAAAGATTTAATCTGAACATTGTCTATTCCAGAATTGATGGATTTGCGAATTTTCTTTGGTGCACAAATATGCACGAACACTATTACATGAATATCCTATTTTGTTGGTTGAAGGAGTTGAGTCTTTAAGTGTGTTTTTGAGAATGTTGGTTATATCTCAACTTATTTTTGTGTTAATAAGGTTGGAACATAACATGAAGGTCTTTTGATGTATGATTGATTCTTCAAAAAAAAACTTTATTTTTGATATATGTGCATATTCATGTTTCAATTTGAAGGAATTCATCAAAAAGCTATTTTTATCAATTCAAAGTGGTTTTGATTAGTTTTGTGGACTCTTATATACTCTAGACGTCGTATTTGAACATATCATAATTATACCTTTTACAGATTTGGTTTTTATAAAGTAAAACTCCGTATCGGTTGAAATGTGCACAAACTAAAACTGCAGTCTGTAGGAGTAACAGTCGACCGATCACTATCGACCGTCGACCGTCGCTACCTGGCTGCTGTATTTTCGTGAAGTTTTAAAATTTCTCGCGGAAGAGTCGACTAACCCATTTTTACAGTCGACTGACTCTGCTCTGTTTTGGTGTTTTCTCGAAGTTTTGGATTTTCACTCTGGACAGTCGACCGATGACATTTTACAGTCGACTGCCATTACTTAGAATTATTTTCATGATCCGTTGGGTTTTCACTCTGGACAGTCGACCAATTATTGTTTATAGTCGACTGTTACAACTCTGACTGATGTTTTCCTGAGTTATTCCGATGTTCTTTTTAATGGTTGATTCTTTAAATGTTTTGAATCTATAACTTACTATTCTAAACACTATTTTTCTACAGAACATATGTTTTCAAGTTGTTTTATTAAAAGTTTTGATTAATGGAAGTTGAGTGTGGATGATTGAGTGTGAGTCTCTAGAGGGTGTGTGGGACCCTAGTATACCGGCAATTGAGTTATTTTGTTTTGGCCTGTGGAGGCACGTTGTTGATTAGTTGTTAAGTTAAGTCCGGTAGGGTACACCAACTCTAGGAGATTCGTAAATTAATTAATTAACCTAACAAAGATAAGGACAGACACTAGATGGTGATATGATGAAATAATTGCAAACGTGAGTTATGAACTCCAGGATGATCCAAGGAGTGAGATATTTCCCAGTATTCCGGGACGATGGACGTATGGACCACAAAATGATCTGCCGAGTGGGATTGATCTCTAGTATTCTAAGGATGAGAGCGACGCTCATGGGATGTTTGTGCAATGAGGGTTCCAGGATGACCTGCGGAGTAAGGCAATCGCCACAGTATTTCGGGACGATGGACGCATGTGCCACAGAATGATCCGCGGAGTGAGATTGGACTCCAGTATTCCAAGGGTGAGAACCAATACTTACAGAATGTCTAAATCTCATAGTAGGATTAGTTACATAAGCGGGGGATTAAACCCTATCAAGTGAAGAACGACAAGGGCTTGCACCGGACTTATGTCGAGTGGAATGCATAGAATTCGACAAGTATGCATTAGATTGTCAGCATGTGTTTCCCTGTTTTCTACACTTGACACTTAGACTAGTTCAGTTGATGTTTTCATGTATTATTTATTTTTATTTCTTATTTCATTTATTCTTATTATTGATACATGTTGTTTATTATACTATGATCATGTTTAACCTATGTCGCATTTATCTTAATTTTGTGTCACTCACACCGTTATGGCTGACCCCTGTAGTTCTGGGGGTTAGGGTTATCTCTAGCCTCATGTTTTACAGGTAGTTGCTTGTAGCTTTGGATTGGGATGCTTGAGTTAGAATAAAGTTATGACTTATGTAAAATTGTAAAAGATATGTTGTAATGAAAAGACTGTAATTCAACGTGTATGTCTTTCCACTGTATTTTGTAATGAACTAATGTAACAAAGGTTGAAAAAAAATTATCTGTATTTTTGGCTATGCTTACTATTATAATTGAAGTTGATGCTGGCAATTGTGCCACGTATTCTGAGATATCATATTGGAAATTCGGGCGCTACAAAGATCGGTATCAAAGAACACTATAATAATAATGATAAACATGGTATAAAAATAAACCTAGGTGTGGGTACTAGAGCATGAGTACCTAGGTGTGGACATTAGAGTGTGAGTATCATATAGAGTTAAAACATGATGTTTTGTTTCAGGGGTATGGTTGTGGTATTGCCATGGGGTATTGATGTGAATATGAATTTTGTTATGATGCTCTAACTTTACCCTCGTTTTGCAGTAATCAGAAATCTATGGGCACGTCAGTTGCTTACAACCGACGCAATGTTATAAACAGCGATTTTCTCTATGCTGTATTATAACGAAGTCTCTTACTTTAACAAACACAAACTTGAATGCATATAAAAGTGTAAAGAGTGACTATCCTAAACATTTCAGTATATGATATGACTTAATGCCTAATGGAGATGTTATACTACAATGACACTAATGCATACTTGTTCAGATTCTATGCACCCCATCCTACATAGGTCCGAGGGCAAGCACCTACGTACTTCACATATAGGGTTAGATCCCTCGCCATGCATCCTATTACTATGACTACTACAAGATTCAGACACTTTGCAAGTATTGGCTCTCGCCCTTGGAATACTAGAGACCAATCCAACTCCGTGGATCATTTTGTGGCCACGTCCATCGTCCCAAATTACTAGGGATTGTCTCACTCCGCAAGTCATCATGGAGCCCTCATTGCATAAGTATCCCATGAGCGTCGCTCTCCTCCCAGAATACTGGAGATCATTCCTGCTCTATGGATAATTCTGTGGACCTTACGTCTATCGTCCCAGAATACTGGGGATTGTCTCTCTCCAAGGATAATTCTGGAGTCCATAACTCACGTTTTTTGTTCTTTCATCATGCTACCGACTAGTGTCTGTCCTTATGTTTCAAACATGAATAAATAATACTGCCTAGAGCTAGTTTACTCTCCTACCGGTCTTAAACCATACACCGAGAACGATAGCGCATACTGGCCCTTTCTCAAATTCAATTAATCATTATCATTACTTGCCGGTACCTGGGTCTCACTAAGCCTCTAGAATCAACACTTTTTCATGTTCAACAACTTGGGGTACTCATACTCTTATAATTCATATTCTCAATTTCATGTATTCATATTTTATTTAAATTCTTTCATTTATTCTTATTTATTCATCAATAAGTACATTCTCAAACTATTCATTTTCACAATACATTTTCATATTCATCAAAAATTTTCTCAATACAAGTTAATTAAGATCAAAACATAATTTCTTTAAAAATTCATCACTGAAAAATTTATCTCATCAATTTCCTTTGATTTATTTTGAATCATTCTTAATATCTTTAATCATATATATGTTTCTCTTGAGTTCGCATCTCATCTAAACATGAATATGATCTTTATTTCCCAAAAGTATAACTTAAAATAGTGAGAAATATTCTCAATCACTTCATCTAAGTATCATTTGCAAAAACAGTAATTTCAAAGTCAAGAAACTGTATTTCATGCTATTTGTGAAAATTATAGAAAATTACATACTTCACGAAACTTTGCGTTCTTTACATCAATATAAAGGTATACAAGTCTACTACAATTTCTTAGTAATAAGTTTCCTAAAAATACTCTATCTATAACCCTGAATTCTTCGAAATATACAGTAGGGTTGAAATACTGAATTACTGTCAATTGTACAGTCTTGAAAAATTTATTATAAATTCAATTCTTTGTGAAAATTTGATTTCTTAGACTTTCAAGAAAGGTTAATGAGTCTACTACAATTTCTTAGAACTGACTTTTCTCAAATTATTTCATTTGCAATGCTGAATTGATAAAAAACCGAAATGTGTACAGATTTCCAACAACCAGTTAACTACTAACTAGTTCTCATTTTAGATATTATTAAAATGGTAAACGACCTCCAATACATATGAAATTTTAAAGAGATGTTCCTGACACATACAAGATGCTCAGTTTTAGTTCTACATTCCAACTATTTTATTAAATACGATTTTCTGAAGTACAAACAAAATTCAAAACAGTAAATTTTCTTTGCTTGAATTAGCAACTTCGTGTACAAATTTATATCCAATTCATATAATGTATTACTATGCACGCAAACAACACCATTTCGACTTATCTAGATAACAATATTTTAATGAGCATGCATTTTATTTAAATGCCATCATCACAAATTAACCACTACTCATATGTATAAACAATTTTAAATATCAATTTTTCTATACATGCTTGATACTAAATTTTAGAAAGTTCAAGAAGTCACCCACCTTATTTGAACAAAGAAAAGGAACTCCTAGTAGATGGCTCCTAGCTCCAAGAATGGGACTCACTTCTCCTCCTAGCAAGCTTTCCTTCCTCCAAGCAAGAACTCAAACAACTCTCTTTTTCTTTTCTTCTCTTTCGTTTCTTCTGTCTTTTGTGCGTTGTTCATGAAATAGGAGGAGATATTTATAGGATCAAATGGGTGAATGAAGGACCAACCATTACCCAAAATTAAATACCCTTTAACAAAATTAATCACCCACTCAGCATTACTACACAAACCCCCACCTCTTCTCATTCCTTCATAAATTGGCCAACCCTTGGATTTTCCACATGTGCATACTCTCTCATTCATTTGTTCATAGCCTACATGTATATATTCCTTACATGACAAGTGTCTATGTTTAAAAAGTGTACATTTAAAATGTAGAATAAAATTATAGGCTTTTTCTTTTAAATAAATTTTCTAATGAGCTTTAAGATGGACTTTAGGCCCATGAGTTTACAATCAAAAGTAAATAACTTAGATGGGCAAATAAAATGAGAAAGAATTGTGCATGACATCTTAGGAAATTTTAGAAATAACATGCACATAAATTTTTACGTGCAATGCACGTGCTAAATATTTAAAAATTAATTTGAGAGAATGAAAAACAGTCAAAATACAAAACATGTATATTTAATATTGTTACGGACATTTCACGTAATGAAAAATATACGTAATCGATACGTGTATTGAAAACACATGCAATGTACGTTAAAACACAAGGATTAAAATCAATGTTTTAGTTGTCTAAAGATATGATTGAAATGAGTTTTGAGAAAACGGAAAACATATAAATAATCAGAATATAAAATATGTATTACATTTATATAAAAATACGTTACGAATATTCCTTGTAACGGAACAAATAGACGTGTGTAACACACGAGGGCAAAATTGTCATTACTTAATTTTGCGGGGTGTTACACCATGCAACTTACTCTTTTACTCTTTCCTATTTATGACATTCATCTAGTGAATGAAGAGGTTGCACTCATTCGGTCTAATTTCGCCTCTACATCCAGTAGTGGTTGATGAGGAGTGGAGTACCCTGATACCCTCCAGCATACATCTCACTCACTCTCCAATTTATGCATTAGAGGGTTAAATTAGCCAGAACGCGACATCAGTCAACTACCGATGTGTTCGAGGCGACATGGGCTCCTATTCTACCCAATTAACCCTGTGTTATCAACTGGGACCTAGGGTTCATATTATCACATTAGTTAACAACAACCTAGGGTTCTTATAAGTAATTTTTACCACCTAAATGGGTGCATAAATCACTCAGGACAGTGAGCACGATCAGCCAACAACGACAGCCCGAAAACAATGAATAAATCGAGGTTTCGGGCTCGCAAATCACCCATCTAAGTGCCCACACCATAAACCTATACTATAGCACTTGATCCACAAGATATCTAAGCAAAAGAAGTGATCTAAAGTCCTAAAAGGGTGAACTTAAAATTCCAAACTGCAAGCACAGCTGTTTAAAAACTGTCGTTTAGGGGTTCTTGCCGGACCCATTTCGAGGGTTAAACATAACTGAACAAGTCTCAAACATTCACACAACATTGACAGAACACTAAAGTACAAAACTGGGGTATTATCATCCCCAAACAACAATCATGGCCTCATACAACAATCATCTTAAACTACATTTCAAAACAGTGAGCAAATTAGTCACTAGTTGCACAAATGAGCTAGGAATCAACTTAACCACATACAATTTATTATCTGCTGTAGCACATGATCATCTATAATTCATGTCATAATTTAGAAGTCATTAAACATGCATTTCAATGTTAATTTAAAGGCCTTAAGTTCATGGCAACTTGTATACATCAAAACAGTAAGCTGAGACTTCCGTATGTAGTTTCTGTTATTAGCAAAAATAGTTATAAATCACATACTACATGAAATTTCAAGTTCTCAAATTTTACAGAAAGGTCAATGAGTCTACTACAAGTTCTTAGTTGGAAGTTTGCTCAAATTATATCGATTAAGTGATCAAAATTATCAAGATTTGACAACCATGCAATTTTCAGAAACAGAACAGAACTATCAACCAGTTGCAATTTTGATTTAATTTTAAAATAGCAAATGATGTATAAAATTCACAAAATTTGGTGAACAAGTACTAGAGACATAGCAGCAGCACATATAAAATTTTTAGCTAAATCTACCACGTATTCAGAGAGATATGAATTGTTGAAATGAGTGTAGAAATAGGTTAAATCACAACTCATGCACTGTTTTTCTTTTTAACCAACAATGATTTCTGATTTTATTAAAATAGCAAATATTATCCAAAAGTTATGAAATCTGGTAGAGTTGTTGTAGACACATAGGAACATCACATATCAAAATTTAAGCTAAACTTTTTTTGTAGACAGAAACATTTATCTTTAAATAGGGTGTACTTAACAGGGAAGAGCACAACATGTATTTTATTTTCTTTTACGACCAACAACAAGTTCGTATATTATTAAAATAGCAAGTAAAAATCCAAAAATCATGAAATTTGGTGGAGATGTCTTATACATGCATGAGATTCTGTCAAAAAAATGTCAACTTTAATTTTTTATTTACGGAGTCATGATTTTCAGACCTAAGTCCAAATTCAGGACAGAACAAAGCAAACTTTTCTAATCATTTTATCATTAAATCTACACACAACTATATACATTCATCCACCTACATCACACATTTGCATGCAAACCCCCATCATGAAAATTCTACATTAATCACATCAAAAAGAACAAACAAGAGGGTTGGGAACACCCAGCTTAGAAATGTAGACAAGAAAAATGTACCCTTCAATCTCCAAGCTTCTCCTAATGTGCTCTCCTCCTCCTTGCAACTCCTTACTCTTAGTCCCTTCTTCTCTTTCTCCTTCTCCAAATAAGTAGCTTAGGGTGATTGTGAGTGGTTTGAGGTAGATGATGGTGTAGGAAAAATGCTTAAGTGTAGGAGATGCAAAAAGTGAGCTAGTGCTCCATGAGGGAGGGGGGGTTCTTATAGGGCTGGCCACCACATTGGGAGAGGGAGAGATGGAGTGTTGAAGTGGGTAAGGGTTTCTTGGGGTTCTTCACTACTCAAGTAAGTATTTTTAGAAGAGCTTACAATCCATCATGAAAAGATTCTCTTGTCCAAAAATGTTAAAAATCATGGCCAGTCAAACCAAGCTTGATTTGTTTTTTGTACAAGTGTCATTGTAATGCTCTGATTTTTCAATTAATGAAAAATTATTTTATTTTGCACGTAGTGTGCACGTGCAATATTTTAATAGAATTAAATCTTATAATTATTTTCATTGTGATGGGTATAAATATTTAAATTTGTGCTTTCAAATTATTTTATACATAAAGACTTCCTTTAAATGGATGAAAAGCCTTTTCTTTTAAAAAGCCCAAAATGTAATTCATTTATTTTATTATAATAATTACTTTGGCCCACAAACTAAAGCCCATGGATTAATCTATTTTTATACAACTTTTCATGTAGAATACAATTTTAAAGACTATTTTATTTTATACAAAATTTAATGTATAATTTTTGGAGACCAAATGCTTGCACGTGCATTGCACGTACACGTGCAAGTGCACTTTCCCTTAGGAGGCCGGGATCACTTCTTTTTGGAGGGAAACTCAAATTTTGGATGGGGATCATGGTGTGGTGGTTACTCATCATGGGTAGTTTGTGTAACTCCTCCTTAAATCTCCACCATTGGTTCCTAACTCCTACTTCAATCCTAGCCATCTATTTCCCTTGATTTTTAGTATAAATACCCCCTCCCATGGCTAGTATTCTTGTGCAAATAAACTCTTCCAAACCTATAGTTCTATTACTTTATCTAGTAGTTATTTTTGAGAGTTAAAAGATTGAGAGGGTGTGGGATTGTGCTTGCATTCTATCAAGAAGGAGAGGCCGGCTTTGGAAGTGCTCGAGTTGGCTTTGCAGTGCTCGGATCTTGCTAGTGTGCATGTTCAAGGAGGAGCATTTCGTTGCAGGGACATTTGTCTAGGAGATTGCTAATTGTTCTTTCTTCAATAAGGTGGGTAAATTTTCCCTATTTCTAAAGTAGGAATGCATGCTAGTTTAATTAGAAAGAATGAAGCATGAAAATGATTAAGAAGAGCACACTTTAGTTGGGAAAAATGACTTCTTGAATAATTGAAATGTGGATATACAAATTTATATGTGGTTCTATTATTTGAGTTGTATGTGAATTGATTAGAATCATGGAATGATTGATAAAAACACATTTATTACTATCAAGAATTACACACAAAAGTTAGTAGATTGATAATACCATTTCTTGTGTTAAATGGATCTTTTGTGTTAATATGGGCGTGAATAATTTAAAAAATGTGTTGTATGTTGGGTAAATAATTAAGGACAGAGAATTAAGGTGAAAATTTATTGATAAAGAGATTAGAATGCTAAATACGAAGAAATGTCGAAAAGAGAAGAAATGTAGTATTATTATGTATAATTTGAATTAGTGTAAGAAAATATGTTTTAATTGTTACAAAAATTATTTTGCTCATACTGGTACGTAAATTATGTGAGGGAGAATTAATCTGGAGTTATACAGTAATTTCATGAAAGCAAAATGAAATGAGGACTAGTTGAACATCGAGACATTTTAACAACAGAGGAAATTGGTTCAAAAAGAGTTTAAATTGTACTGTGACAACCTGAGCACGTAGCTCAAGTGGTCAGAGAGCGCGGTTGGGTTCCCTGTGGTGACCGGTTCGAATCCCGTGGGCAACATTATTTTGTTTGTTTTTTTTAAACAAATTTAACAGCGGGCCGGGAGCATTTAATGCTCTCAGCCATGTTTATACCGCTGGCATAAACCGGCCTAGTGGTCTGTGCTCTGGGCTGTGTTCTCTGGGGTGCTGGGTTCGAAACTTGCCCTCAGCAAGATTGAAAAATTGATTTTTTTTGGGGTTTGTAATTGTCCAAAAATTATGAAAAAATATGGTTATTCTTCTAAAAATATAAGGGACTTTATAAAAATGATTTGGGAATTATTTGCATGAAATAAAACAGGATTTGAGAATAAAATGTGTAATTAGAACTATGGATTTATAAGTGTATTTTTTGGAAAATTATACCTTGCAAAAAGAACTTGAAATGAAGGATTAAGAAGATTAATATAGTAAAGATTGAAGCGATATTATGTGATGGATGTGATTTATTCCTAATTGAGAATAGTATGAAAAATATGAATGGTGAATATTCGTTAGTGATGTAAAGGATTTCTCATTTTGAGAATAATGTGACAACTATGAAAAGTGAATTATTCTCGTTGAAGAATAGTGCGACAAATTATGATGTATGAATATCCATCTTGATTGAATACTAGTGATGTGGGTTTTTAATGTGGAAAATAACAATTCATGAGTTTCATGATGAATAATTAAAATTCATGTATAGTTATGGACTATTGAACAATTTAGAAATCATGATTGGAAAAGAGAAATGCTATTCGAGTATGATAACTCAACATAATGAATTTATGAATTGGAAATGCTCATTTTGGAAATTGTGAATTGAAAATTGAAACAAAAGAGTAGCTAAGTCTCCCCCGGCGTTGGAAATGAAATGAAATAAAATTTGAAAAGAAAGACCATGGTTGGTCATGTTGAAATGAATGAATAAGTCCGGTTAGTGGAGAGGCTAACTCTAGAGCTTTGATTTTTGTTCATGATTCTAATAAAAACTAAGGATTAGCGCATAGTGAAGATGTGATGAAAGTAAGAGAAAAATACGAGTATGAGAACTAGGGTTTACGTTGCGGGTGTGTGAGCCACAGAATGCATGCTTGATGAGTCAAGACATGGTGTGGGCACAACTCAGAATGATCGGACTCTAGCCACGCTTGTGGGATGTTTCGTGACTGCAAAAGGATCGTGTTCCATGAAGTGAGGCTGAATTGCCACAGAATGCATGCTTGATGAGTCAAGACATGGCGTGGGATTCTCCTCCAGAATTTTCTATACACGAGCTTGTACTCATAGATCATCTAGGATACTCACCATAGTTACAGTAGTAGATTAAGTCATGGCGAGGGATTGAACCCTACAAAGATGAAGAACGATTAAGAGGCTTGCCATCGGACCTATGTAGTATGGGATGCATAGAATCCGAACAAGTGCCCATTAGTGTCATGTAACATAAATAACTGCATTAAGGACTAAGTGCACAATCACAATACGATATCAATAGGGTAGTCCCTTTAGTTTGAATGTGACAAGTTTGTGTTTGCTAAATATGGAAAATAAGTTATACTATTTCCGGCATAGAGAGGATGGCCATGTATAATGATCGTCGGTTGAATAAACTGACGTACCCACAGTCTTATATGCAGGTAAATGGCTTGATACAGATTAAAGAGGAACAAATGCTTAAAGATTATTCAATGTTGTTGTACATTTGTTTCATTGTTGTAAATTTTATTTCCGCTGTGCAATGTAAAGTGTAATATTGATGTAAACTCTGATGTAAAGTGAAAAGTTTAAATTTCCTTGTAAAATTGTACTAAAGGAAGCGTAAAGATCCTGTAGAACATCTCGAATTCACTGTATTTGGGATTCGGGGCGTTACAGAGTGGTATCAGAGCCACGCTTCCACACTTGTACAAATTTATAAGGAACGACACCCTAAAAGTGGACATTAGAGTGTGTGTTTGAGTCTAGAGATTTAAATGTAAGTGACTTACTTTTGTGTTGCTCTATGACTCATGCTTCTTCCTCTCTATTTCTAAGATGGCTGATCACTTCGACCCTGCTGGAGACGACGACTGGCATATCATCGAGGAAGAGTACCATCCTGGACAGCCAGATTTCAAGGACGAGTACTATCCAGGGCAAGCAGATTCTGACGGAGAAGAATGGCCTGAATCCCGAGAGATCACCCATCCTCCAGATTCATCTGATGACTCTTCTTCTGATGAAGAAGAAGAACCAGTTCCAAATAGTACAAGACTTCTCTTCAGAGGCAGGTAGAAACACTGCGAGAGAGAGTCGGATTATTGGAGGCTCAGCTGGCAAAGCGCAAGGACGACTATTCTGTTCTCAGTCATCGTATATGGGAACTCGAGAAGAGGAAGAATTTGACAGATGTGCTGAAGGATGAAGTTGATGAACTATGGGGAGAACTTCGAGAAGCGAAGAGGAACCGTAGGAGTTAGACTGTTGTAGCTTCTACTATTTCATTCTGATGTCAAGAAATGTTTTTCAATTCGAATGTATAAAGTTTGGAATTCAATGAAATGCAAGTTGATTTAAAATTCATGTCTTATACTTCGAATTTAATGGATCTTTTGCATCAGAATATGTCGAGAAGAGGAGCTAGAAATGGGGAAGGTCTGGATCTGGAAACGGAACTTGCGAGGGTCTATCAGACCCTCAATGCCGTGGCTATGAATCAGAAACAATGAAGGGGACCTGCGAATCCGGTAGCCGAAGCGATTAAACTGGTAGAATCATTCAAACGAATGAAGCCACCTGTATTCGAAGGGAAGTTAGACCCTGATGCGGCTGACAACTGGATTCGTCAAGTGAAGACAATCTTTGAAGTGCTGGAGACCCCTGAAGGCAGTAAGGTGAAGTTGGCGACTTTGCAACTTGAGAAGGACGCGGCTGTTTGGTCGCAGTTGATGAAGAGGACCATGGGAGGCATAGTTCTCGGCTGGGAGGAATTTCTAGAAGAATTCCGCAGTCACTATTTCCCCTCCGATGTTCAAGAGAAGAAGGCTATGGAGTTTCTGTCGCTACAGCAAGGTAGCATGTCAGTGAGAGAGTACGAGACCAAGTTTACTCAGCTCTCTAGGTATGCTCCTGAATTAGTGATGGATGAGGCTAAGAAGGCTCGTAAGTTCGAGCATGGATTGAGGCCAAGCTTGAGGTCCCGGATGATACCTCTTGGTATCAGAAGATTTGACAAGTTGGTCAAGAGAGCAGCAGCGACGGAAGCAGACATGGAGCAGTTTCATGTTATTCAGAACCGGAGGAACAACTGGCAGTCTGGAAAGAGGCCCACCAATTCTGGGAGTTTCAAGGGGCAACCATCTGCACAAAGGTTCAAACCGACAGGGGCGAACGCTATTAGTGTGGCTGGAGGACCTGGGAACAATGTGGTGAGACCTCCTGCGGTGACTTGCTACAACTGTGGTGAAACGGGACATTACCAATCCCAATGCTCCAAGCCACGGAATGGTAGTCGCAATGCACCAACGCAGCAGACTGGGAAGAGGCCGTACCAACCAGGGCGAGTATTTGTCTTGACGGAAGCTGATGCTGATGAGGTTGATCATTTCATCACTGGTACGAGGGCTGATGTTTAGTGATTTTTGTCATTTCTTTTCCTGCTGTTTAGTGAAACTGTTACGTAATGAGTATGTATTATGTAACAAGAGAACTTTATCTTAATGGAATGAAAGCTGTTGTGTTGTTCGATACTAGATCCTCTCATACTTTTGTGTCTCCTAAATTTGCTAAAGTTTTGGGAGTTGAACCGAAGATTTTTTCAAGCAAGATCTTAGTAGTAGCTACTCCATCAGGGAAAACTTTAACCATTGATCGGTATTGTGCTGATTGTGAGATTGTGATTGGAGATCGAATCTCTGGGATTGATCTGATCGAGCTGACTATCTTGGGAGTCGATGTAATCATTGGCATTGATTGGATGTCGGTGTACAGTGCAAGCATCGAGTGCAAAACCAAGATGGTAACAGTGAAGGCTCCAGCTGGACCTGAAGTCACTTTCCAAGGGAAGCAGAAATGTTCTAAGCTGGTGGCAACTATCCGCAAGGAAGAGACTCCTGTGGAAGTGGAAGGGATTCCTGTGGTTCGAGACTATTCGACTGTGTTCTTGGATGATTTTTCTGGGTTACCCCCGCATCGTGATGTAGAGTTCAGCATCACTGTTCAACCGGGAAGTGCACCCATTTCTAAGGCACCGTATAAGATGGCTCCAGTGGAACAAGATGAGGTGAAACGGCAGATTGAGGAACTATTGAAGAAAGGCTTTATTCAACCTAGTGCGTTACCTTGGGGAGCACCAGTGCTTTTAGTAAAGAAGAAGGATGGATCGATGAGAATGTGTATCGATTACCGAGAGCTGAATAAGGTCACTGTTCAGAATAAGTATCCTATTCCTCGAATTGATGACTTGTTCGATCGTCTACAAGGAGCAGCTATTTTCTCCAAAATAGATCTTCGATCAGTATATCACCAAGTTCGAGTGAAAGCTAAAGATGTGCACAAAACTGCATTTAGAACTCGACATGGGCATTACGAATTCTTAGTTATGCCATTTGGAGTGACAAATGCACCTGCAATCTTCATGGATTTGATGAACAGAGTTCTGAGGCCGTTCATTGATTCTTTCGTTGTGGTGTTTATCGCGATATCCTCGTGTACTCCAAGTCAGAGGAGGAGCACACCGAGCATCTGGCAGTAGTTTTGAAGAAGCTGGAAGAACAGAAGTTGTATGCCAAGTTATCCAAGTGTGATTTCTGGAAATCTGAAGTGGCATTCCTAGGTCATATCCTTTCTAAGGAGGGAGTGGCAACTGAACCTCAGAAGATAGAGGCAGTGAGAGATTGGGCTAGGCCTACTACAGTGAAGGAAGTCAGAAGTTATCTTGGAATGACTGGATACTACAGGAGATTCATTCAAGGTTATGCTCAGATAGCTATGTCGCTTACTGGACTAACGAAGAAGAATGTGAACTTCAAGTGGACTGAGCAATGTGAGGCAAGCTTTCAGGAATTGAAAGAGAAGCTGACTACTGCACCTATTTTGGCTTTGCCTAGAGCAGGTGTTCAGTACGACGTTTACAGCGATGCTTCACATCGTGTGCTTGGTTGTGTCTTAATGCAAGAAGGAAGAGTAATCGCTTATGGGTCTAGGCAACTACGACCGCATGAGAAGAATTACCCGACTCATGATCTGGAGTTGGCTGCGATTATCTTTGCCCTGAAGCAATGGTGGCACTACGTGTATGGTGAGAAGTTGAACATGTACACGGACCACAAGAGCTTGAAGTACATATATCAGCAGAGGGATCTGAATCTGAGGCAGCGGAGATGGTTGGAAGTGCTTGAGGACATGCGACCTGAGATCAAGTATCATCCTGGGAAGGCTAATGTTGTGGCTGATGCACTTAGTCGCAAGAGCAGCTTAGCCAGTTTGATTACAACTCTTGTGGCAGAAGCATCTGATTGAGGAATTGGATCGAGTAGGTATTGAGGTTGTCTTGCAAGCATTGCGAGCATCTTTGGCTCAATTGAGGCTTCAGCCTACACTGAATGAAAGGATCATTGCAAGTCAGGAGGTTAATGCTGATATTTTGGAGATGAAGGAGCAAGTTAGTGCTGGCAGGTTGCCCGGATTTCAAATCAAGGATGGAGTGCTGTGGTTCAGAGATAGGCTGTGTGTTCCAAATCAGGCGGACCTGAAAGAGAGTATTCTTCAGGAGGCGCATGCTACTCTTTTGTCAGTACATCCTGGGAGTACTAAGATGTACAAAGACATCAAACAGTATTTCTGGTGACCAGGTTTGAAACTGGATGTGGCTGAATTTGTGGCGAAGTGTGAGGTTTGTCAGCAAGTCAAAGCCAAAAACCAAAGACCCGGAGGTCTATTACAGCCATTACCTATTCCGGAATGGAAGTGGGATAACATCAGTATGGATTTCATTACGGGATTGCCCAAGAGTTCTAAGGGCAATGATGCGATTTGGGTTATAGTCGATCGACTAACCAAGTCCGCTCACTTTTTGGCAATGAAACTCACTGCTTCGATGGACAAGTTAGCTGAGTTGTATGTTGGCGAGATCATCAGGCTTCATGGTGTTCCGTCAACTATTGTGTCTGATTGAGATGCGCAGTTTACTTCACATTTCTGGAGGAGTCTTTAGACAGCTTTTGGTACCAAGACAGATTTCAGCACTGCTTTTCATCCGCAATCCGATGGGCAGACCGAGAGAGTCAACCGTATTCTTGAGGATATGCTTCGGTGTTGTATACTAGAATTTGGAGGCAGTTGGGAAAGGCATTTACCTTTGGTAGAGTTTGCCTACAACAAAAGTTTTCAGACTAGCATCGGGATGGCGCCGTATGAAGCTTTTTATGGCAGGAAGTGCAGGACACCTGTTTGTTGGTTTGAAGTTGGGGAGCGTCAGTTGTTTGGTCCTGAGCTTGTGCAGCAAACTTCTGAGAAGATTGTTCTGATCAGGAAAAGGCTGGTGGAAGCTCAGAGCAGGCAGAAAAGCTATGCAGACAACCGGAGAAGAGACCTTGAGTTTGAGGTTGGTGACTTCGTCTTTCTGAAGGTATCACCAGTAAAGGTGTGGTTCGATTTGGCAAAGGCGGAAAGTTAGCCCCGAGGTTTATAGGCCCGTACAAGATATTGAAAAGGATTGGGAAAACTGCTTACCGGCTTGAACTACCGGAAGAGTTGTCTCAGGTGCACAATGTCTTCAATGTGTCTATGCTAAGAGGTTATATTCCAGATCCGAGTCATCATTTGCCTGAAGTGCCGGAAGGTTTGCAGTTGGATCTGAATTACATCGAGTCTCCTGTCGAGATTATTGATCGTCGAGAGAAAGTCTTGAGGAATAAGACGATACCGATGGTCAAGGTAGTCTGGAGAAACCACTTGGTTGAAGAGGCTACTTGGGAGTCTTAGGAAAGGATGTTGAAGGACTATCCTGAGCTTTTTGCTTGATTGTATTTTTGTATTTTTGTTCCTGTTATGAGTGTTTGTTTTCTCACTCTTGACTGTAGTTCCGGGGACGGAACTATTCTAAGGAGGGAGTGTTGTAATGTTCTGATTTTTCAATTAATGAAAAATAATTTTATTTTGCACGTAGTGTGCACGTGCAATATTTTAATAGAATTAAATCTTATAATTATTTTCATTGTGATGGGTATAAATATTTAAATTTGTGTTTTCAAATTATTTTATACAAAAAGACATCCTTTAAATGGATGAAAAGCCTTTTCTTTTAAAAAGCCCAAAATGTAATTCATTTATTTTATTATAATAATTATTTTGGCCCACAAACTAAAGCCCATGGATTAATCTATTTTTATACAACTTTTCATGTAGAATACAATTTTAAAGACTATTTTATTTTATACAAAATTTAATGTATAATTTTTGGAGACCAAATGCTTGCACGTGCATTGCACGTACACGTGCAAGTGCACTTTCCCTTAGGAGGCCGGGATCACTTCTTTTTGGAGGGAAACTCAAATTTTGGATGGGGATCATGGTGTGGTGGTTACTCATCATGGGTAGTTTGTGTAACTCCTCCTTAAATCTCCACCATTGGTTCCTAACTCCTACTTCAATCCTAGCCATCTATTTCCCTTGATTTTTAGTATAAATACCCCCTCCCATGGCTAGTATTCTTGTGCAAATAAACTCTTCCAAACCTATAGTTCTATTACTTTATCTAGTAGTTATTTTTGAGAGTTAAAAGATTGAGAGGGTGTGGGATTGTGCTTGCATTCTATCAAGAAGGAGAGGCCGGCTTTGGAAGTGCTCGAGTTGGCTTTGCAGTGCTCGGATCTTGCTAGTGTGCATGTTCAAGGAGGAGCATTTCGTTGCAGGGACATTTGTCTAGGAGATTGCTAATTGTTCTTTCTTCAATAAGGTGGGTAAATTTTCCCTATTTCTAAAGTAGGAATGCATGCTAGTTTAATTAGAAAGAATGAAGCATGAAAATGATTAAGAAGAGCACACTTTAGTTGGGAAAAATGACTTCTTGAATAATTGAAATGTGGATATACAAATTTATATGTGGTTCTATTATTTGAGTTGTATGTGAATTGATTAGAATCATGGAATGATTGATAAAAACACATTTATTACTATCAAGAATTACACACAAAAGTTAGTAGATTGATAATACCATTTCTTGTGTTAAATGGATCTTTTGTGTTAATATGGGCGTGAATAATTTAAAAAATGTGTTGTATGTTGGGTAAATAATTAAGGACAGAGAATTAAGGTGAAAATTTATTGATAAAGAGATTAGAATGCTAAATACGAAGAAATGTCGAAAAGAGAAGAAATGTAGTATTATTATGTATAATTTGAATTAGTGTATGAAAATATGTTTTAATTGTTACAAAAATTATTTTGCTCATACTGGTACGTAAATTATGTGAGGGAGAATTAATCTGGAGTTATACAGTAATTTTCATGAAAGCAAAATGAAATGAGGACTAGTTGAACATCGAGACATTTTAACAACAGAGAAAATTGGTTCAAAAAGAGTTTAAATTGTACTGTGACAACCTGAGCACGTAGCTCAAGTGGTCAGAGAGCGCGGTTGGGTTCCCTGTGGTGACCGGTTCGAATCCCGTGGGCAACATTATTTTGTTTGTTTTTTTTAAACAAATTTAACAGCGGGCCGGGAGCATTTAATGCTCTCAGCCATGTTTATACCGCTGGCACAAACCGGCCTAGTGGTCTGTGCTCTGGGCTGTGTTCTCTGGGGTGCTGGGTTCGAAACTTGCCCTCGGCAAGATTGAAAAATTGATTTTTTTGGGGGTTTGTAATTGTCCAAAAATTATGAAAAAATATGGTTATTCTTCTAAAAATATAAGGGACTTTATAAAAATGATTTGGGAATTATTTGCATGAAATAAAACATGATTTGAGAATAAAATGTGTAATTAGAACTATGGATTTATAAGTGTATTTTTGGGAAAATTATACCTTGCAAAAAGAACTTGAAATGAAGGATTAAGAAGATTAATATAGTAAAGATTGAAGCGATATTATGTGATGGATGTGATTTATTCCTAATTGAGAATAGTATGAAAAATATGAATGGTGAATATTCGTTAGTGATGTAAAGGATTTCTCATTTTGAGAATAATGTGACAACTATGAAATGTGAATTATTCTCGTTGAAGAATAGTGCGACAAATTATGATGTGTGAATTTCCATCTTGATTGAATACTAGTGATGTGGGTTTTTAATGTGAAAAATAACAATTCATGAGTTTCATGATGAATAATTAAAATTCATGTATAGTTAATGGACTATTGAACAATTTAGAAATCAAGGTTGGAAAAGAGAAATGCTGTTTGAGTATGATAACTCAACATAATGAATTTATGAATTGGAAATGCTCATTTTGGAAATTGTGAATTGAAAATTGAAACAAAAGAGTAGCTAAGTCTCCCCCGGCGTTGGAAATGAAATGAAATGAAATTTGAAAAGAAAGACCAAGGTTGGTCATGTTGAAATGAATGAATAAGTCCGGTTAGTGGAGAGGCTAACTCTAGAGCTTTGATTTTTGTTCATGATTCTAATAAAAACTAAGGATTAGTGCATAGTGAAGATGTGATGAAAGTGAGAGAAAAACACGAGTATGAGAACTAGGGTTTACGGTGCAGGTGTGTGAGCCACATAATGCATGCTTGATGAGTCAAGACATGGTGTGGGCACAACTCAGAATGATCGGACTCTAGCCACGCTTGTGGGATGTTTCGTGACTGCAAAAGGATCGTGTTCCATGAAGTGAGGCTGAATTGCCACAGAATGCATGCTTGATGAGTCAAGACATGGCGTGGGATTCCCCTCCAGAATTTTCTGTACACGAGCTTGTACTTATAGATCATCTAGGATACTCACCATAGTTACAGTAGTAGATTAAGTCATGGCGAGGGATTGAACCCTACAAAGATGAAGAACGATTAAGAGGCTTGCCCTCGGACCTATGTAGTATGGGATGCATAGAATCCGAACAAGTGCGCATTAGTGTCATGTAACATAAATAACTGTATTAAGGACTAAGTGCACAATCACAACACGACATCAATAGGGTAGTCCCTTTAGTTTGAATGTGACAAGTTTGTGTTTGCTAAATATGGAAAATAAGTTATACTATTTCCGGCATAGAGAGGATGGCCGTGTATAATGATCGTCGGTTGAATAAACTGTCGTACCCACAGTCTTATATGAAGGTAAATGGCTTGATACAGATTAAAGAGGAACAAATGCTTAAAGATTATTCAATATTGTTGTACATTTGTTTCATTGTTGTAAATTTTACTTCCGCTGTGCAATGTAAAGTGTAATATTGATGTAAACTCTGATGTAAAGTAAAATGTTTAAATTTCCTTGTAAAATTGTACTAAATGAAGCGTAAAGATCCTGTAGAACATCTCGAATTCAGTGTATTTGGGATTCGGGGCGTTACAGTCATGACATAGTAATATATATATATATATATATAATGCTAATATGAGATGGTCAGATGGGTGAGATAAAAATATTTTTTTAGAGATAAGCGGTTTGAGTCATGCGAATCTTGATCACACCGTTCACATTACTCTACATGTCATCTAGATAGTGTGTACAAAATTCCAATCAATTTGGAGACCTCTAGCCTATGCATGAAAACGTTCAACACATCATGAAAATGGTACGAAATACATATATATGCATTTATTTGAACGTCTTGATGCATAGGCTACATGTCTCTGAAATGTTTGAAATTTGGCACACATCATCTTGATGACATGTAGAGTGATGTGAACGGTGTGATCGAGATTCAGATGACTCAAATTGCTTATCTCTCAAAAAATATTTTCATCTCACCCATCTCACCATCTCACCATCTCATAATAGCATGACTCTATATATGTAAGATTGTATTGATGACAATATATATATATATATATATATATATATATATATAGATTCATGCTATGGTGAGATGGGTGAGAAGAAAATATTTTTTTAGAGATAAGCAATTTGAGTCGTCTGAATCTCGATCACACCGGTCACATCACTCTACATGTCATCAAGATGATGTGTGCCAAATTTCAAACAATTCAGAGATATGTAGCCTACGCATCAAGATATTCAAAAAAATGCATATATATGTATTTCGTACCATCTTCATGTCGTGTTGAACGTTTTGATGCATACGCTAGAGGTCTCCAAATCGCTTGAAATTTTGTACACACCATCTAGATGGCATGTAGAGTGATGTGAACGGTGTGATCGAGATTCGGATGATTCAAATTACTCATCTCTTAAAAAAATATTTTCATCTCACTCATATCACCATCTCATATTAGCATTATTCTGTATATATATAAAAATGTTCCGTTGTGCACTAGGTCTACGTGTGCACTAGGCCTTCCCATCTTCGTATCAACGATTTGAACTGTTCATATTGATCTACACGTCTAAATTAGTGTAAATATGTAAAATCAAATTATTTGAAATTTATTTGCGCATCCATATTGTGTCTATAAAAAACAACGAATTTCAGCCATACAATTTTGTAACACTTCAATGGATGGGCAAATGAATTTCAAATAATTTGATTTTACATATTTAGACTAATTTATATGTGTAGATCAATGTGAATGGTTCAGATCGTCAATACGAAGATAGGAAGGTAGAGTGCACATGAGTGCACACGGAGGCCTAGTGCACAACAGAACATTACTATACACACACACACACACACACACACACACACACACACACACACACACACAATGTGAGATATGGTAATGTCTAACTCATGATGAGTTGGGTTTGGACTCAAACCAACAAATCAAGTTGGTGCACAATTAATGACAAAATAAATTGTACACACAAATTGTAGTAGACAAAAATTAATTCTAAGACAAAATTTTCAAATGCAAAAATTAATGTTCTATAATTAATCACTAATTATTTTAGGGGTAATTACACTGAAGGCCTCCTCCAGATCCTTCACATGATCCAGTCCTTGGAGGCTTTTGACGAGCATATGATCGACGTAGAGCTCCATGTTCCGATCTATTTGCTCCTTGAAGACCCAGTTGACGAGCCTCTGAAGGTGGCACCTTCATTTTTCAGTCCGAATGACGTAACCCGATAGTAGTAGATCCCTTGGTCGGTCACAAAAGCAGCCTTTGAAATATTCGGGGGGAACAGCTGAAGCTAGTTGTAATCTGAAAATGCATCCATGAAACTGAAGAGCTCGTGCCCAGACGTCGCATTGATCAGAGCAATGATGCTTAGGAGAGGAAAGGAATCCTTCGGGTAAGCTTTGTTGAGAACGGTGAAATCGATCTGTATCCTCCACTTGCTGTTGGATTTCTTCACCATCACAACGTTGGTTAACCACTCCGGTGAGTTGACATCTTGGATGAAGCGGGCGGAGAGGAGTTTCTCCACTTCCTTTTTCACTGCATGCTGCCTCTCAAGGGCAAATTTTTTATGCCTCTGTTCCACTGGCTTGGAGTCCGAATGGACGCTCAACTTATACATAATGGGATCCTCCAAGATCCTGGGCATATCAAGGGGGGTCCAAGCGAATAGGTCTATGTTTCGCCAGACAAAGCGGATGACGTCTTCTTTGAGGCCAGGGGGGAGGGACTTGATCACTTGGAACCATTTAGCTGGGTCTACTTCGGTGAAGGGGACCTCCTCCAGCTTGTCCACTTGCTCATAACAAATTGAACTCCAATCGGACGGGAATTTGACTGCTTTGAGATGGAGGACCAAGCCCCCAACTGTGGATGTATAGCAGGCCCGCGTGACTTCTTGGTTACCCTTGATGACCCCGACCCCCCGACTTGGTTGAAAACTTCATCCACATGTGTTAGGCCAAAGGCACTGCCTGGAGGAAAGCAAGACCAAGGCAACCGGGGATGGCATTGTAAGCAGCTTTGACATTGACCATCATGAAATTCATCGCCTCAGATCGGGATATCAGTGATTTCCCAGCATGACATCCAAGGTGATGATACCCTCGATTTGAACGGAGCCACCCGAGAAGCCATGGAGGGTGTACCCACTTGGCTTTAACCTTTTTCGAGAAAGTTTCAACCCCTTGAAGGCGGCAAGAAACAAGATATTGACTGAGCTCCCACAAGAATATGACGGACCTTATGGTTTGTCAGGCCGAGGCTAATGACCAAGGATTCAAAATGACGAACCCAAACTCCTCTAGGTCCTTGTCCGAGAAAGAGATGGACAGCCTGCAACATCAAGGAGGAGGGCAGTTATGGACCGAATTGACTTCCCAAAGGAAAGACTTCCGGAGGATTTTCAGTCTCCCCCTATCGGTCCACCGTGGAAGTACTGGAGCATGGCCATCTAGTGAGAGTCCTGAGGTTCGGACTCCACTTCTGGGCGACCATGTAAGACCCTGCAAAATAGTATATAACTATTTTGTATATTAATTCATGCACAATTCATAGTCGCACGTATTAATTTGATTTTTTCTCAATTTTAATTGAGTAAATAATTAAACATATTATTTGGTACGTTTTCAAACTCCACGAAGGTGCATTATGAACCAGAGTTGAAATATTTTCTTAACTACATAGAATGCTTATCTCAATTGTAAATTGAGATAGAATGTATAAATACTTGTAATTATTTTTTTGTAACACTATTTTTACATATACATACAAACATTTTTGTTAAAATTGTATGTGTGCACCTGTCTCGATACATGAATATGTATACATGTATGTATGTTTGTATATATGTATATATACTATCCTATACTATCATATACCTAAATTAAACCATGGATTAATAATAAAAACCATTGGCTTAGTTTTTCCTTGGTTTCAAGCATCAGGATAGAAATCAAGTTTCTATGTATGATCAATTTTCAATATTATGCATAAGTTGAACACTTGGCACATAACTCATCTATACCTCTCAAAACACTCTCCCCATCCTATATCTACTGAATTGGAGAGGAAGAAGCAAGGAGAAGGGCCATAGGGCAAGAGCTAGCCAAGGAGGAGAAGAGCTTGAAGGTAGAAGAAGATTGAAGAGGAGAAATCAACAAGCTTCAAATTGTGGTTGTTTTCTAAATTCTTACATGTTGATTTTTTTTTTTATGAATGATGAATGATTAAGGGTACTGATTTGGTTGACAAATAGCATGAATGATGATTTTTGTATATGTATAATTTAATACTTGAGCTAAGATGGTAAATTGATAGGAAAATGCTTGAACTTGTGAAGTTGTAGCAAGACTAATTAGAAAAATCATAACTTTATCAAATGATGGAAGTTAGACTTCAATTTTTTACAGTAATATCTTGATTATGTACCTATGAACTCCACCAAATTTCATATTTTTTTCATATAGTTTGATATTTTAAAAAATTCATAATGTTGCTGGTATAGAGTAAACTTTATTCTTTGTATGAATTTATCATGCTTGACTTAAAAAATCATATCTCCATGATTACCATGAATTTAGAGTTTAAATTTTTACTGTAGGTTCTCATGCATGTCTTCATCAATTTCCTAACTTTTCGTAATTTTTGGATGATGTTTGATAATTTTAGAAAATGCTACACCTATACTAGATAAAAGAAATATTGAACTAATTTAGGTTTTTTCTCTACAAGTTTTGTGTTTGGTTTGGAAATTTATTCATTCCAAAATATAAGGATTAATGAGCAGAACATTTTATGCAGGTTCCATGTATGTGTTTAAAGCAATCCCACAAATTTCTATAGTTTTTGGAGGTGATTTGATAGTAAAAAAAAATCATGTTTCTATACTAGATAAAATTGTTGCAACTTTTTTTTTGTTATACATACTTGTTACCCTGAAAAGTATCTCTTTGATAAAAGGAAATTTGAACTCGAAAATTTATAGTAGTATCCTAAGTCAGTATGGAACATTTGCTCTAATTTTCATAATTTTTGAATACCAAATGGTATCTCTTTAAATTACGATTTGTTGCTCTGGTTGGGAAACCATATACAGACAGTCTTAAATTTACATCTTATTTCAATTTGTCATAACTTTGTGTACACTTGGAGTTTTGAGCTAAATTATGGATATGTACTGAATAAATGTGTCTAGATCATGGTTACCAAATGTCATTTGATTTCGAGATGTTTATGATTTTTAAAAGAGTTTTTAGTACACACTGGTTAACAGTTCTGTAAATTTTGATATTTTAAATGCATCTTAGTATGATGTCTTTTTCATCACTAAGTTTGCTTATTTTGAGAATGTTTCCAATGGAATAAGTAAAATATATTTCAAGACTTTTTTGTAGAATGTAAAATCATGAATTTTTTCAATAAGTAAGTGTTTAATTATGATTTTTGTAATTTGCACCAGTGGTATGTTGAATGAGGTAGCTTACTATTTTGAGTGTGTTAAGCTATCCTCATACTAGTGTTTATCATGGACTTAGAAAGCAGTTTAATTTTGCTTGTGACTCATGTTTAATCATGCTTTAAGTTGGACTTGTTAGTGTCTACTAAATTTAAGTGTGAATAGCTATATACATTTAGCTTCTTTAGGGAATTAGTTATCACCCTAAGGACTATCAATCCATTTGACCCTTGATAATTAGTAACCTTGTCACCTTGAGATATTGTGGATGAGGCATTTTCTCGTGTGTCATTCGATTTTAACCGAGGAAGGTTGATCACGGGTCGGAAACATTGTCGAGATCCAAGCTAGAGGCGATGGCGATCGACAAAGATCAAGTCGCCAATGTCTTGTGATTTTTTAGGTCAAGATGGGTTCCACTTGAGAACATTGTGAAAAGGCTAGGGTAATTATCCGGTAGGTAATTAACCCAATTTCACTAAACATGTGTTCATAATAGATGTTAATTGGTGTCACTAAAACCTGGATAGGATTAGTGTACTAGGGAATAATATCTTGTAAATTAGTAATAAACTTATGTATTGTTAGGACATGCACTAGTCGGATGGTTGTACTCGCCTGTCAAGGGGACACGTGCGGTGCTTTCTCACTTATTGGGAGCATGAGTTGCACGATCTCATCTGTTAATTCCTTAAGTGTTGTGATAAGAACGGGAGGTTAACGGTAGGTTCTCCTGTCGGAAGTAGGGAATGGACCCTACTAATCCATCAAGTTATATGTTGTTGGATACAGACAGAGAACTACAGTGTGTCTCTACATGTCTTGGCGCTACATGGTGAGCTTGCACGCTACCTTGATGTTCGTAGTAACTTTCGCGTGAGATCTGGGTGCCAGGGAATAGTAGAAAACTTGGATACCACTATTGACTGCAGTGGCGGATTAGACTGAAGAACTGCAACCTCATCAATCACTAGTTAATTGTCAGGAACTGGATTTAGTACGAGAGTAGGATGCATAGCCAGGGATCGAACCTTGTGATCTGGAGACTACGAACTCCTTGTAGTATGGGATGCATACGTTTCCATTGAAATCACATTTGGGAAAGTATGTAGTATGGGATGCGTACGTTTCCAAATAAATAGCTTTAGAGTAAGTGCATTGCGTGCATTTGGGAATTGTGCATTATTCCTTAGGGCATGACATACACTAACACTTGTGATTGACTACACATTTACTTTGCATCAAATATTGATTGTTGAGTTTGGAAAGTAGCTAGTTTATCAGCATTGCATCAGTCGCATTCAAATGACGTGCCCACAGTCTGTTTAGTTGCAAGACTCCTGGATCATGGAAGCAGGAGACTCGAGCTGCGTGGAGTGTCTAAGTGGAGATTATAAAATTTGTACAATAAATTTTACTAATGAAATTTCATATGTAAATTTATGTAAGATTGTATTGTACAATGTAACTTTTTGGGATGTAATAATTTTTTTTAATTTCCTATGTTTTTTCTGTGTTTAGACTCATTTAAAGGAAAGATTTTGGCTTGTGTCTAGAGTTTCCTGTGTACGGAAATCGGGGCGCTACAGATTGTTCACCCCTCGAGGAGGAGGATATGTACTTGAGCCATCCTGGGTGAACATAGATAAGTTCCATCTCTGGATGAGAGCCTAGATTGCATCTGTAAGAGCTCGGTCTCGTAGGCGAGATCTGGGTGGAATCGGCAGTAGAACCTTCGACCCTCTTCTAGTTATTATTGTTGGACTGAGGGAGGTGCTGAATCAATCCCTCTTCCTCCACCTCCAGGAGGATGGAGGAGACACTCTCGTTAAGCAGAGTAAACTTCTGAAAGGGAGGGGCCAAGGGTAGCCTTTGCCCAGAAGTGTCCTTCTGAGCTTTCTTCGGAGGCTCAAAATTGTCCATCTTCCTCTTTGTAGCGCCCTTATTTTATAACACTATAAACTCGTGAACAATCCAAAATCTTTACTTCAAATGAGTACACAACACAGTTAAATCATAGGAAATTAAAACTTTTATTACATTCAATAATATTACAATGTACAAGTTGTTTTACAATAAATTTACACTCAATAAATTACATTGTACAAACCTATGTCCTTTACTTGGATGCTCCACATAGCTCGAGTCTCAGGCTCCATGATCAGAAATTCCTACAACTAACCAACTGTGAGCACGTCAATTGAATACAACTGACTCAATGCAGATAATACCAGCGATATCTAATTTCTCAACAATATGCATCTCATACTACATACTTTCCAAACAAGCTTTAAACATCCTTCTGATTATAGGGTTCGATCTCCCACAATGCATACCTACTCTTACACTCTTACTCTATTTTTGAAATTTTCTAGTGACTGGTGGCGTTGCAGTCGTTCGGTCCATTTTCGCATCTGCAGTCGAAAGTAGTCATGTCAGGACCCTGTGGTCTCTCTCTGCCCCCGGATAACTCTGTGGAACACTCCACGTGTAGCACCTGGACACTGCGGTCTTTCTCCACTCCCAGGTCATAGATATTCCACTCTGCTCGGACCCTGTGGTCCCTCTCCATCCTCGAACAACCCTGTGGAACACTCCACATATGGAGCCCGGACCCTGTGGTCTTTCTACACCACCCAAGTGTTAGTTACTCCACTCTGCCCAAACCATGTGGTCTCTTTTCGCCCCCGGACAGCCATGTGGAACACTCCACGCTTGGCGCATGGACCCTGCGGTCTTTCTCCACCCCTAGACCTCATCAAAAGCTATCGCAAACATAAAGGCAACCCTGCAGGCCTACCCATGGCCCACTGAGAGACTTGTGTAATACCCCCAAAATGATTAACAATTATTTTGTAGAGCAATATTTTGTATTAATATTGTAATTTCCTATGATTTTCTTTGTTGTGTACTAATTGAAGTAAAGATCCTGGGTATGTATCACGAGTTTCCAGTGTAAGGAAACCGAGGCGCTACTTAGAGCCACACCCTTGCTCCATGTTTGCATTTTACAACATAGAACTTAGACTGTTAATTCTTAATGGTCCATCCCTTAGGTTCCAACGTAGTTTGCGTTCATACGTCCGCCTCCCATCCTTACACTAGATCTCATAAATTAACAGTCGAGACGACATTTCACGTGTCCCCCCGACAGGTCAGTACACGCCCAACTAGTGCATGTTCGTACAAACAATAGCAATGCGGCCTAGAGCTAGCGTACCCCACCGGTCTTACTTCAGAAATAGAAAACTTGCCATCAAGTCCATTTCTCTTCCTCGGAAGGCACAACTCATCAATGCTACCGGCGATCTGGGTACCGCCTAGCCTCTAGAACCACGCAACTAGATTAAGACACAAAATCTACAGACCAAGACATCACTATGAGGACACAATTATTATGAAAGACCAGAACTAGAAGGTACCATTAATTCTAGAGTTTCTAAATCGATTCATTAACAATCAGATTCACCCGATTCTGTTCTTTCTATTATTGCTATAATATCTAGCATTATTAAAAACATTATTACTCACTACTTATTAATTAACTAGATTTTCCCGTTGATGCGTGCCTACTACACATCTTCGTGAATGATGCAACATATGAAAAGCCTTGTAAACATATAAAGAAAGTGCTAGCAAAGTAAAGCACATATAGAAGTTAAAGAAATTCTAGCATGCTAGTGTTACTATTAACAATCCAACTATTAAAGAATGTCTGATTTTGTAGCTCCTTCTTTATGAAAAGTGAAGAGATATGAGAAAGAAAGAGAGAAAGAGAGAGAGTGAAAGAGAGAGAGAGAGATCTGAAAAAATGAAAAGAGGAAAGATAGATATAATAATAAAGTGAGGATGATAACGTTGGGCCGGGCGGGACGGGGGGGGGGGGGGGGGGGGGGGAGATTTAGTTTTGGGGAAATTTTTTTGTGGGGGAAATATATTTTTGGAGGGTAAATGTGAGCCATTGATTTTGTTTCAATTGAATGAGAGCCACTTGATAGAGGTTTTTTTTTTTTTTTTTTTTTTTTTTAATTTTATTTTATTTAAATTGCCTTGTGATTTATTATATAGATTAGTCTCACACTCTTGATTATAGACTCTGATTAGTCTACAAGTTCAATTAACTTAGTTAAGTTACTAGGCGATCTTCTTCCTCGTAGAACCTACCTCATTAGCTAAATACGATACATGCCTTACATTTCATTAGTGCATTTATAATCGATCTACTATTCCAATTAGAGCAGTAATTTAGAATTTATTTATTTATTTAAAGTTCAGACAACTAGCCAACTTCTTACTAGATTCAAGTAATTATCATACACTAGATGACTCTTATCTTGCTCTAGTTGTTAAATACTTAGATAATCTAATCAAGACTTAACCCAACCCAAAATATTGTCCAAATTGGCCTCTAAAATAGGCCCAAAAGCTGGCCCAAGCTCCACCCAAATATGGCCCAATGGAATAAGCGAATCATGCTCTCCTCGATTGCCATTTTGCCTTCTTCACCTGATGTTTGAACACGTCTTCGGGCAGCGACCATGCTCTCCTTGATTCCCATAGATATCCAACTCCTCAATGTCCTCCCGACTAGTGGTAACTCTAAAACAGTGAGCGAAACCACCTTGGACAGTAAGCAAAGACATCATGTGAAAACAGTCAAAAACTGTAACGCCCCGATTTCCATACAATGGAAACCGTGACATAAGCCAGAATCTTTTCCTTCAATTAGCCACAAGACATAGAAAAATAGGAAAATTTAAAACTTTTTATTCAACACAAATGTATTGCAAGTCTGAATATTATAAAACTGTAATACATTACATCAGTGTTACAATAATACGTTTACAAGTCCAAGTGTTACAACTTTCAACAAAGTTACATCAGAGTACAATGAATAAAGAACAACACTTGGTACTTCACTTGGATGATTTCCAACAATAAATAAATTACAACAATATCACAATTGAAATAAATCAACACTTTCTTCTTTTGCCTTGAGTCCTCCTGAATCCTGTACGTGTAGCTCTGCAATCCCGTACTTGTAATTTTATAATCCAGTACCTATTGAAATGGGGACAACAGTACATATACTGATGCTTTAAGGCTGATGACAAGAAGCGATTCTCAACTTTAACAAACAGATTGAAGAAAAAAGAAACGTGTATATATAATTTATGTGTCACTGTATGCAATGACTTGGACTCTATTGCAAGATTAACTAATGCAAGGATGCTCTTATTCTAATGCAAGCAAGTCTCTGGAACAGTATGCATCCCATACTACATAGGCCCCAACTCAAGCTGTTTCTTTATATATAGGGATTTGAACCCGCGCCATGAATTCTACTTTGTACTCGACTTGTTTCTGAAGATACGACATGACTGATGAGGTTTCTCTAAAACTGTCCAATCCCGCCATTCGCAGTCATATAGTGGTGTCTCCATTTGCCACTATTGCTCGACATACCGACCCTTACTCAAAAATCTGACAAACCATTGGAGTATCTGCAGCGCAGGTTAGCTCGAAGCATCCCCTGTGGCCCCCTAGCTGATAAACCGTAGTCTATGGCTTTTTGCCCTTAGATATAGGACATGACAGAGTTCTCGGGGTCCATCCCCTAGCTCCGACAGGAATCACTCCTGCCCTTATCAAGGCACTTCAGAAATTAACAGACGAGATACGGATCCCATGCTCCCAGCTCGTGAAAAGGCACAGACCATATCCCTTTGACAAGAAGAGCATAACCCAATAACACCGCCTAGTGTCGGCCTATAGGACGATTTGGATCATAGGTTATCACCCCTAATACCAACCCTTCCCTTTTTGGTGAAAATGATAATTAGTAAAGGTTAAGTAATAATAGTCATAAGTTACTACCCTAACGATGTCACTAACCCCAAACAATCTGAGGGATGACAACAGTACTAACACAACATGTTAGGTCTTAGGTTAGACTTCACAACATAACTCTACTAGGCACTCAACCTAAACTTACCAGAATCCCTAAGGATCCTGTTCATAGCCTATCGATCCAAAACCACGGTAATACGAACGTATTCACATGCTACTATCCTGAACTTGGATTTCTTGTACGCTCCGGTCCGTGATCAACCTACACTGGTTAAGATCTGACGGTATATGAGGAGTGACTCGTCCACAGTCCCTTAGGAGTAAGGAAAATACACGTCTTGATGGTCGATGGCCCCTAGGGCAATGATATCACCCTAGACGAGCACAAAAAACTGCGTACTAGCTAATAAGCTACATACGAGTAAACAAAATACATATGAGCTAAACAAGCTACGTATAAAACCAACAACTACATACGAGCCAGGCAAGCTGTGTATGAGACAACAATATACATACGAGCTAAATAAGCTACGTATGAGACAAACAACTACATACGAGCCAATTAAGCTACGTATGAGAACAACACTTACATACGGGCCAGGCGAGTTGCGTATGAGATAACAACATACATACGAGCCAATTAAGCCACGTATGGGCAAAATAACATATAGAAACAACCATACAGGTATTCTAACAACCTAGAAGCAACCAAACGTGCTTACTAGCAAAACTTGATCATTTATATTTATAAGCAACAGAAGAATTTTCTAACAGTGTAACATAAACATACTACAAATGAAAACCCGAAAACGACATATAAAGCCTTATAACACCCTAGAAGCAACCACTGCTACGCTCAACGGAATTCAACAAAATTAGACTTTTTAGACAGGTGAGAACATTTCCTACAACTTCCTAGTTGAACACTTTTTCAGATTCCGTAAGGAATAAAAAATCCGGTCCGTTAAACACACGCAAATAGTTAACCAATCTGCAGAATTTCAACAAAAAGCTGAAACTTCTATAGCTTGTTACTTTTGCTCAACTTGTCGGAATTTAACAAAACTAGACAATTTGAAAAGGTGGGAACATCTACTACAACTTCCTAGTTGAACACTTTTCCAGATTCCTTATGGAATTAAATCCACCATCCTTTGAACACATGCAAAAACTAACCAACAGCAGATTTGTTAATAAAAAGCTGAAACTTTGAAAGCTTGTAACTTTTGCTCTACTTGTCGGAATTTAACCAAATTATACTTTCTGGAAAGGTGGAAACATATACTACAACTCTCCAAGAAAGGCTTCAAGATTGTAATTGAGTCAGACAAGTTGGTGCTGACCAAGGCTGGGGTTTATGTTGGGAGGGGATATCTGTGTGATGGATTATTCAAAGCAAATGTAGCCGTAATTGGCAATAACCCAATGTACTCTAAATCTATGATTAATAAAATTTCAGTTTCTTATTTGCTTGAGTCTGAAACAATTTTATGGCATGATAGATTAGGGCACATAAATTTTCGAAAGATGAAAAAACTTGCAAATTTAGGTTTGATTCCAAACTTTAAATTTGACAAAACTCACAAGTGTGAGATTTGTGTGGAAGGAAAAATGGTCAAGAAACCATTCAACACAGTAGACAGAAGTACTGAGCCGTTATGCTTAATCCATACTGATCTATGTGATTTTAAATCCTTACCCACGAGAGGTGGGAAAAAGTATTTTATCACATTTATCGATGATTACACCCGATATTGCTATGTCTATTTACTAAATAGTAAAGACGAAGCAATTGCAGCATTCACAAAATACAAGGCTGAAGTAGAGAATCAGCTTAACAAAAAGATCAAAATATTGAGGTCTAATCGAGGTGGAGAATATGAGTCTCCATTTGCACAACTGTGTGAAGAGTATGGAATTATCCACCAAACAACTGCCCCATACTCACCTCAGCAAAATGGAATTGCTGAAAGAAAGAACAGAACGTTAAAAGATATGATTAATGTCTTGCTTATAACTTCTGGACTACCTACCAACTTGTGGGGGGAAGCTTTATATATGTCAAATCACATATTAAATAGAGTTCCACATAAGAAAGCTGATTCCATTCTATATGAATTATGGAAAGGACATATGCCTAATTACAAATACCTCAAAGTGTGGGGATGTTTGGCTAAGGTCTCGGTTCCTCTTCCTAAGAGAACCAAACTTGGACCAAAAACGGTAGATTGCTATTTTCTAGATCATGCCGAAAATAGTAGTGCATACAGATTCTTAGTGTTCAAGTCTGAAGTACGTGACATCAGTGTAAACACTATCATTGAGTCAAGAGATGCCATATTTTTTGAAGATGTATTTCCACACAAAAGAAATAATGGAAACCCTGATCTCAAAAGAACAAGTGAAGTGTTAACTGAGAAACAGGATGAAACTCATCGTGACAATGGTAAATCTGAACCAAGAAGAAGTGTAAGACCTAAAACCTCTAAGTCTTTCGGTCCAGATTATCTAACATACATGTTAGAGGCTGAACCTCAGACTTACAAAGAGGCAGTCTCATCCTCAGAGTCTCCCTATTGGAAAGAAGCTATTAATAGTGAGATTGAATCAATTCTAAGTAATCACACCTGGAAATTGGTTGACCTTCCACCGGGTCATAAACCAATTGGATGTAAATGGATCTTCAAACGGAAGATGAAACCAGATGGTTCCATTGACAAATACAAAGCTAGATTAGTAGCTAAAGGGTATCGCCAGAAGGAGGGCTTAGACTTCTTTGATACTTATTCACCGGTTACACGGATAACCTCTATAAGAATGCTGATAGCAATAGCTTCTATCTATAATCTTGAAATTCATCAAATGGATGTCAAAACGGCATTTTTAAATGGGGATCTCGAACAAGAGATCTACATGGAGCAACCAGAAGGGTTTGTCTCAAAGGGAGCTGAACATAAAATATGTAGACTTGTTAAATCCCTATATGGACTTAAACAAGCTCCGAAACAATGGCATGAAAAGTTCGACAATGTCATGATGAAAAATGGTTTTCGAATTAATGAATGTGATAAATGTGTTTATTACAAACAAATGGGACAATCTTGTGTGATTGTTTGCCTATATGTGGATGATATGCTAATCTTTGGTCCTAACCTGGAAGTCATCAAGACTGTAAAGAAAATGCTAATCAACCACTTTGACATGAAAGACTTAGGTGTGGCAGATGTTATTTTGGGTATCAAAATAATAAGAACACCTAGTGGCATTGAATTATCTCAATCACATTATGTGGAAAAAGTGCTTGACAGATTCAAGGAACATGGGATTAAAAGAGTATCAAACCCTTATTCACCATCTATAGTTTTGCACAAAAATACTGGTGAAAATATAATGTAACTGGAGTATTCTCGTGTAATAGGCAGTTTAATGTATATCATGAACTGCACGAGACCAGACATTGCTTATGCAGTGAGTAAACTAAGCAGATACACCAGTAACCCAGGAAAAGGTCACTGGACATCATTACTAAGAGTACTTGGGTATTTAAAGAATACTACAAACTTTTCACTGCATTATGGTAGATATCCTGCCGTTCTTGAAGGATACAGTGATGCAAATTGGATATCTGATTCGGAAGAATCAAAATCCACAAGTGGTTATATCTTTACCCTAGCAGGAGCTGCTGTGTCATGGAAATCTTCCAAACAAACGTGTATTGCACGATCCACAATGGAATCTGAGTTCATTGCTTTAGATAAAGCAGGTGAAGAAGCAGAATGGCTTCGGCACTTTTTAGAAGATATTCCTTTTTGGCCTAAACCAATGACGGCCATTTGTATCCATTGCGATAATCAAGCAGCGCTAAGTAGAGCGCACAATTCTGTATATAATGGCAAATCACGACATATTCGTAGACGCCATAATACTGTTCGACAATTACTCTCCAATGGAATTATTTCCATTGACTTTGTGAGGTCACAGGATAACTTAGCGGATCCATTTACTAAGGGTTTATCCAGAGAGAAAATTAACTGTGCATCGAGGGGAATGGGGTTAAAAGCCTAAAACAATATGAGTTACCTTATACGGAAACCTAACCTGGCGACTGGAGATCCGATGGACCACGTTCAATAGGACAACCAGTTATGAGTAACTCAAACAGTAATGCATTTGGAATCAGGTCCATCTCATTCCTAGGGTGCGAAATAAATGCATGCCTACAGAAGTATTAAAAGGATAAGCTATGCTTTTAATGACGTCCATATCTTGAAAATCACAAGTGGAGTATTGTAGGGTACTCTTTATGGATGCGGTCACCTATGTAAGTGTGAGCTGGGTCGGCTCTATGAGAATTTTGAAAGGCTGGAGTTCTCTAAAAACACTCGCAGAACTGAGATTTGTTCAGGACCAAAATGAACACAACCGAGAGATTGGATGTGAAGAACACAATGTTGTGTAGAGTTTATTGCTTGGGTATACACTAACGGCTGACGGTTCAAGATGAAATATTTCACCGATTAGCCAAGTATGTCCGATAAACTTTAACTAGGGAAGGTTCAAAGTGAAATATCTACCTATCCACGATGCGACACTATTTCAAATTGCACACTGTGATATGCACCTGTTGTAAGGTGAGAGACGAAAATTTTCATTCATGTGGGGGATTGTTGGAAATCGATTCCATCATATTGTAATCATCAAGACGTACAAAATGATGTACTCATATGTCCAAAACCGATTTAAAATGAATGAAATATTCGCCTCCAAAGTTAGCTTGTTGAAATGAAGAATTGAACTTTTGCTTGATATGTGACACCCGAAAACGACATATAAAGCCTTATAACACCCTAGAAGCAACCACTTCTACACTCAACGGAATTCAACAAAATTAGACTTTTTAGACAGGTGAGAACATTTCCTACAACTTCCTAGTTGAACACTTTTTCAGATTTCGTAAGGAATAAAAAATCCGGTCCGTTAAACACACGCAAATAGTTAACCAATCTGCAGAATTTCAACAAAAAGCTGAAACTTCTATAGCTTGTTACTTTTGCTCAACTTGTCGGAATTTAACAAAACTAGACAATTTGAAAAGGTGGGAACATCTACTACAACTTCCTAGTTGAACACTTTTCCAGATTCCTTATGGAATTAAATCCACCGTCCTTTGAACACATGCAAAAACTAACCAACAGCAGATTTGTTAATAAAAAGCTGAAACTTTGAAAGGTTGTAACTTTTGCTCTACTTGTCGGAATTTAACCAAATTATACTTTCTGGAAAGGTGGGAACATATACTACAACTCTCTAGTTGAACACTTTTTCAGATTCCGTATGGAACTCAATCCACCGTCCTTTCAACACACGCAAAAATTAATCAACAACAGATTTCTTAACAAAAAATTGAAACATTGAAAGCTTGTAACTTTTGCTTTACTTGTCAGAATTTAACAAAATTATACTTTCTGGAAAGGTGAGAACATATACTACAACTCTCTAGTTGAACACTTTTTCAGATTCCTTATGGAACTCAATCCACCATCCTTTGAACACACGCAAAAATTTATCAACAGCAAATTTCTTAACAAAAAGCTGAAACTTTGAAAACTTGTAACTTTTGCTTTACTTGTCGGAATCTAACCAAATCATACAATTCAGAAAGTTGGGAACATATAATACAACTCTTTAGTTGAACACTTTTCCAAATTCCATATGGAATTCAATCCACCGTCCTATGAACACAACACAAAGACAGAGAAAGACAACGAAAGCTGAAAACTTGTAAAGCTCCCAACTTTTGCTATACTTGTCGGAATCTAACCAAATAGGACATTTTGGAAAGGTGAGAGAATCTACTACAACAATCTAGTTGATCATTTTTCCATATTCAGAAAGTAAGAGGTACAAAAACTTCGAACAATGCTAACAGCGAGCTTTCAGCCAAATGGCTAACTGCTGTGATTTTGTAAAGTCATAACTTTTGCTCCTCTTATCGGAATCTGACTAAATAGAAAAATTTGGAAAGGTGATAGACTGTACTACAACTCTCTAGTTGAACAATTTTTCAGATTCAATCAATAAGAGGTACAAAAACTTCAAGCAAACAAAACAGCAAGCATTCAGCCAAAGCTGGCTGCTGTGTTTTTGTAACGGTCATAACTTCTGCACCACTTATCGGAAACAAAACAAATAGGGAATTTTGGAAAGGTGAGAGAATCTACTATAACTCTCTAGTTTATCACTTTTCCAGATTCAATCAATAAGAGGTACAAACACTTTAAGCAAACAAAACAACAACCATTCTGCCAAAGCTGGCTACTGTGTTTTTGTAACGGCCATAACTTTTGCACCGCTTATCGAAATTTAACCAAATAGGATATTTTTGAAAGGTAAGAACGTCTACTACAACTCTCTAGTTGTTCATTTTTCCAAATTCCATAAAGAACTCCTAATTACAGCTCCTTGAATACAAGCCGAATCCCCCAAAACAGCATTTAGCTTGAAAGCTAGCTGTTTTGGGAGAAACGTTTGTTTCGCCCATCAAATTAACTCAAACAAGTCTACAAAAGATTGAGCATGGTACGGACACATATGAGAACCTTTCCAATTAATTTGGGGTCAAAATTCCACCTTTAACACAAGTAATTAATTTCTACTACATAGTAGTTTAAGGTTAATTCTTAGGGTTATATTTTGTGTTCTACCCTTTAATCTTTTTATGCCATCTATTCTAATCCTCAATCAACATGTGTGCACATGATTTTAGTCTGATTTCTTATCAATAATAACAACAATAATGAATAAAAACAACCATGAGAATGAGAAACCCCCACCTAAATTGATTTGTAGGAATAACTTGCTTGCTACCTTCTCCTCCTTGATCCTTGTTCTTGATCTTCCTCAAGAACACCATGAAGAAATGAAACCCATGAAAACCATCTCTTTTCTTTTGATTCTCTCTTTCTTTTCTTTCTTTCTCGATTTTTTGCTAAATAGACTCGTAAACTAGTAGAGAAAGAGATAAAATGAGATGAGATGAGATGAAGGAGATGGGGGAAACAAAATGAAAAGGGTTCTAACCCTAGCTATGGGTTTGGCCGGCCAAAAGAGGAAGAGAGGGGGGGGGGGTTGGGTTTATAGGTGAAGGTGAGAAGGGTTGTGGTGGAGAAGATAACACTTGTCATTTGTTCTTGTGGTTAGAAACATTTGTAGTTTAATTTGCAAATTTAAATTGCAATCAAACCCTAATCCAATCCTAACCCTTCATCTCATCACGATGGATCAAAAAGAAAATATATTTTCCCTAAATCACATAGTACATGATTTCGTACGCACATAGGAAATCGATACATTTCAAATACGTACATATATAGAAATATACAGATAATTTTCATTAGTGAAAATGAATCAATATGTACAAAAATAATTTAATTCCAAGAAATAAAAATAAAATAATTTTATTACCGGCTCGGAAGCTTCCAATATCAATTTGATACAAAACAGATATATACAGACTAGTACGTATAGATAATGTTCATTAACAAAACCGGATGATATCCACCAAAATTATTTCATTTCTGAAAATACAAATAAAAATTAATAAAATATTTATTTTTAATATCTGCCCGGGATTTTCCAGACATTTTTTCAAAAATTCATTTTTCAAGATTTTGTATAAGTGCACAAAACTGATACAATACCTGTATATACATACTAGTATATATATCCAGATAACTTTTTTATTATAAAAACCAACTTTTATAAAAATATTTTAACTTTAAAAATAATATTTAAATAAATATAATATCCGTCTGGAATATTACAATACTCCATACTTAGAATAGTTCAGTCATCAGAACTACGTTAAGTCAGGAAAACAGAAAAATATCCATACTCTAAATAACTCGGGGAAAGAAAGCTTATACGGCTTTTCGGCTCCCAAGTGACTCATCCACGAACTGATTCTCCAAAGAACCTGACCTTGATCTCAAAGCTGCCTGAAGAATCTGCCAAAGTCGAGATGTAACTCTCAAATCTTGGTCAGAACTACTAACGTTGGTACTCTATGTCGCTTCCTTACGCCTTCAATGTGGACTGCCGCTAATTTCTCTAGCGTCTAAGTCATCTTTATTGAAAAAATTTGCAGACTTTCGTCAACCGGGTCCCCAATAACCCAATTTGAGATATACATTTTCGAATTCCTGGGCAATCATGTGACGAAGCCCATACAGATATCCTAGGGATCCACTTGCCGCTTTGGTGCTTCAATCCATCTCCTGCCTAAGCCTTATGACTTGCTCACTTAGGCTCAGTTGCAGTTTCCATCGTGCCAAAACTGAGCTCTAGTCTTGAGTAATCAGTCCAATACTAGCTTGCCTGATCTCATTATCTTACTTCTTACTTCCTTTATGGTCTTTGGCTGAGGCCAATCCTTCACTTATCCCGACCTTTTGCGGTTCGGTAGCCACTCCCCCCTTAGAATAGGACATGGCCTATGATCATCACTTCTGACTTCCTAGATTCTCTCCTATAATTTGCACAAAGCTGATGCTCCTGTAGTTGTTCAAAACTATAGTCAAAGGCTCAGCGTGCCCTTCTTTCGTTCTTGCACGGTCCAACTCTAACAAATTTATACTTAATGTCTTCCACCGATTTGGAGTTCACAACCCTTATAGCATAAATCGGTAATAAGGATTGCTCCAGATGGTGTAATCAACAAAACCAAATCTAGAGTTGCCTCCCGCACACATCTCAACTCTTGAAAAATAATTCAGACAACAGAATGTGATGAACCACAATTGAACAAAACAGCTGCATGGATTCCATATATATATAAATCCAACTGGTTACAAAACTGTTACATCATTTATAACTTTTTCAGTCTAAATAAAAATTCAAAATACAACTTTTAAACTTAGTTGCAATTCCATATGCACATACTAGCTCTCCTGCCTTCTTCGGCTTGCCATAGTAAGTGCAAACTCTTACCCTTGGTGAACAGGCTCCTGTCCTTTATTATTTATCTTCAGGGCTGATCTGCTGTCATTATTGTGAAACTGGAGACAGTTCTGTCTAATATTACCAATCTTCCGACATTTGTAATAGACACGGGTATCTATCTGAGGGTCCTTCCTCGGGCACTGGCTCATGAAATAACCTTGCTCACCACATAGGAAACAGCTTCCTGTCTTGGCACCTCCAAGTTTGCTCTCCGTTTTCTGAATCTTCTGCTTCCGACCTTGGTTCTCGAGCCCTGATGCTGGTGCAGATCTTTGTCCTCGTAGTCGTGGACAGACTAATTTCTTGTGCTCAAATTCCTCACAGAAATGGCATATTACAACCTTGGTGGTCCCCTGGACTTGCTCCCATTCTTGCTGTAGTCGTGCCAATCCAGAATCAAAGTGTTCCTGCTCCTTTCCCAGGCTTGCTAATATAGCTCTGCATGATGGAACTGCGATGATTCACAGGACCACGGATTGGTGTGCGTATCGATCATAAAAGCTTAACAAATTTAATACATGATCTAACCCTTTATAGCGGAATCTAAGGTTCATGAATTATACCTGCAATGAGAAGAAGATGATAGTTTCTAGCAACCTCGAGCCGTCAGCGACCCCAAGATCTTCTGCACGTATTCCTTCCTCGGGTTGGACGTCGTGTGGGCGACGGTCTACCAACCTTTCTTCTCCTTGGCTGGCCTCTCTTTCTCTCCTTACGTGAATCACGAATTTAGAGAAAACTGCTTATCTTTGTTAATGATATGACGGCCAGAGAATAGAGGATATATATATAAGGCTACGGCAGGGACCATGAGGAGAAATTAGGGTTAGGTCTCCTAACGAATCTGGGTATCCCGTGTTCAGCCCGAACACACAACCCAGGCCCATTAACAATAGCTCGGTCCACTAAAAAGCTATTGTTGCACTACCTTCCTAATCCCAAATTATATTTATGGGTTCCTTTTATTATATGCTTGTTCAGCTCCCCATGTTAAGATATCGAATGTCCGTCGATCAAATTAAGTTACTGACAACTATATTGATCAACATCTTTTATCCTTAAGTAGTACCACTAAAATTTATTTGTCATGTCGGATGTAATCCACCTGCACGGTTTACATGACAATCCTTATGAGCTCCTTAAGGGGACATCATCAACCCGACGTATCGGGACATGGATTCCTTTTACAATCAACAGCCCATCATACATACAATGCTATTACCCAATTCATAGAGGTTGTTGATCCATAATGAATCTCACTCTTTTATGAGTCAAAATAATGCACACTGCATATACATGTCTGTTATTATATCTGGATTAAGAGCATAAGTATCCATAATAACAGATGTGTTTGTTCTCTTTTGTAGTCAGTACAAAGAGAACAACCTCAAGTGGTCTTGTTCAATACACACAAAGTGTACTAGTGTAAACCTATAGTCAAGATAGACTAATACCAGATTACACTACAACCTTTCCAATGGATTGTCCAAGTCCGTCTAGGTTGTGAACTATTTATATATTCCATAGGGAACTGATAATATGATCTTCTGTGTGTCACCTCACACCATATTATCAACCTTATAGAATATTAGATACTTGCATAGATAATATGCAAACATATGCCCATATGATTCTCATTCAAAAAAAAAATATAAGGAAATAAAGTTAATACAAAAGTGATGCTTTCAGTATATAACCCTAACACTGCAAACATCACCCAGTTGCTTAGCTTGACCACCTTTCCTGGTCACGTACTTCCTCAGCTTCTTCATTTCTCGATATATGCTGGCCGCTGCCGCTGTGCATTGATCCATACTTAGCCCCTGCGGTGGTGAAATCTCCTTCGACTCCTCGCTCAAGATCATCGAATCATCCATCGAAATCGGCTCACTCTCTTCTATCAACACATCCTCGGTTAGGATATCCTCGAATACCATCCTTCAAACACATATACTGGAATTAGTCCAGATATAGAAAAATTATAAAACATAAGTTGAAAGAAACAACAATATGAATTATAATTGTCTACAACTAGCTAAAACCCGACTCCTAAAAGGCATCCAAGTTTAATTTTCCTTCTGTATTGGACTGTAAATTGAAGTCGGCTCTGATACCACTCTGTAACGCCCCGATTTCCATACACTAGAAAACCGTGGCATAAGCCAGAATCTTTTCCTTCAATTAGCCACAACACACATAAAAAAATGAAAATTTAAAACTTTTTATTCAACACAAATGTATTACAAGTCTGAATGTTATAAAACTGCAATACATTACATCAGTGTTACTATAATACCTTTACAAGCCCAAGTGTTACAACTTTCAACAAATTTACATCAGAGTATAATGAATAAAGAAGAACATTTGGTACTTCACTTGGATGCTTTCCAACAATAAATAAATTACAATATTACAATTGAAATAAATCAACACTTGCTTCTTTTGCCTTGAGTCCTCTTGAATCCTGTACCTGTAGCTCTGCAATCCAGTACCTGTAATTTTGCAATCCAGTACCTATTGAAATGGAGACGGAAGTACATATACTGACGCTTTAAGGCTGATGACCAGCAGCGATTTTCAACTTTAATAAATAGATTGATGAAAAAAGACATGTGTATATATAATAGATTAACTAATTCAAGGATGTTCTTATTCTAATGCAAATAAGTCTCCGGAACAGTATGCATCCCATACTACATATGCTTTATCTCCAGCCGTTTCATCATATATAGGGATTTGAACCTAAGCCATAAATTCTACTCTTGTACTCGACTTGTTTCTGAAGATACGACATGACTGATGAGGTTGCTCTGAAACGGTCTAATCCCGCCATTCGCAGTCATATAGTGGTGTCTCCGTTTGGCACTATTGCTCGACATACCAGCCCTCACTCAAAAATCTGACGAACCTTTGGAGTATCCGCAGCGCAGGTTAGCTCGAAGCATCCCCTGTGGCCCCCTAGCTGATAGACCGTAGTTTATGGCTTTTCGCCCTTAGATATAGGACATGACGGAGTTTCGGGGGTCCATCCCCCTAGCTTCGACAGGAATCGCTCCCGCCCTTATCAAGGCACTTCAGAAATTAATAGACGATATACGGATCCCGTGCTCCCAACTCGTGAGAAGGCACAGACCAAATTCCTTTGACAAGAAGAGCATAACCCGATAACACCATCTAGTGTCGGCCTATAGGATGAGTTAAGTCATAGGGTATCACCCCTAATACCAACCCTTCCCTTTTGGCGAAAATGATAATAAGTAAAGGTTAAGTAGTAATAGTCATAAGTTACTAAACTAACGATGTCACTAACCCTAAACAATCTGAGGGAAGACAACAGTACTAACACAACATGCTGGGTCTTAAGTTAGACTTTGCAAGATAACTCTACTAGGCGCTCAACCTAGACTTACCAGAATCCCTAAGGATCCTGTTCATAGCCTATCGATCCAAGACCCCGGCAAAATGAATGTATTCGCATGCTACTACCCTGAACTTTGCTTTCATCTACACTCCGGTCCGCGATCAACCTACACTGGTTAAGATCTAATGGTACACGAGGAGTGACTCATCCATAGTCCCTTAGGAGTAAGGAAAACACACGTCTTGATGGTCGATGGACCCTAGGACAATGATATCACCCTAGACGAGCACAACGAACTATGTACTAGCTAATAAGCTACATACGATTAAACAAAACACATACAAGCTAAACAAGCTACGTATGAAACCAACAACTACATACGAGACAGGCAGACTGCGTATGAGACAACAACATACATACAAGCCCAACAAGCTAAGTATGAGACCAACAACTACATACGAGCCAATTAAGCTATGTATGAGACCAACAATTACATGCGAGCCAAGCGAGCTGTGTATGAGACAACAACATACGTACGAGCCAATTAAGCTATGTATGGGCAAAACAACATATAGAAACAACCATACAGGTATTCTAACAACCTAGACGCAACCAAACGTGCTTACTAGCAAAACTTGATCTTTTATAATTAGAAGCAACAGAAGAATCTTCTAACAACCTAATATAAACATACTACAATGAAAACCCGAAAGCGACATGAAAAGCCTTCTAACACCCTAGAAGCAACCAATGCTACGCTCATCGGAATTCAACAAAATTAGACTTTTGAGAAAGATGAGAACATATCCAACAACATCCTAGGTGAACACTTTTTCAGATTCCGTAAGGAAATCAAATCCCGATCATTAAACACGCAAACAGTTAAATAATCTGTAGAATTCCAACAAAAAGCTGAAACTTCTATAGCTTGTAACTTTTGCTCAACTTGTTGGAATTTAACCAAACTAGACAATTTGAAAAGGTGGAACATCTAGTACAACTTCCTAGTTGAACACTTTTCCATATTCCTTATGGATTTCAATCCACCATCCTTTGTACACACGGAAAAATTAACCAACAACAGATTTCTTAACAAAAAACTGAAACTTTAAAAACTTGTAACTTTTGCTCTACTTGTCGGAATTTAACCAAATTATACTTTCTGGAAATGTGGGAACATATACTACAACTCTCTAGTTGAACACTTTTCATATTCCTTATGGAACTCAATCCACCGTCCTTTGAACACATGCACAAATTAATCAATAACATATTTCTGGACAAAAAGCTGAAACTTTGAAATCTTGTAACTTTTGCTCTACTTGTTGGAGTCTAACCAAATCATACAATTTAGAAAGGTGGGAACATATAATACAACTCTCTAGTTGAAAACTTTTCCAAATTCCTTATGGAATTCAATCCACCGTACTTTGAACACAACACAAAGACAACGAAAGACAGCACAAGCTGAAAACTTGTAAAGCTCACAACTTTTGCAATACTTGCTGGAATTTAACCAAATAGGACATTTTGGAAAGGTGAGAGACTCTACTATAACTATCTAGTTGATCACTTTTCCAATAAGTAAGAGGTACAAAAACTTCAAACAATACAAACAGCGAGCTTTCAGCCAAACGGCTAGATGCTGTGATTTTGTAATGGTCATAACTTTTGCTCCGCTTATCAGAGTCTAAGCAAATAAGACATTCTGGAAAGATGAGACACACTACTAAAACTCTCTATTGGAACACTTTTTCAGATTCAATCAACAAGAGGTACAAAAACTTCAGGCAAACAAAACAGCAAGCATTCAGCCAGAGATGGCTGCTGTGTTTTGGTAACGGTCATAACTTTTGCACCTCTTATCAGAATCTAACCAAACAGGGCATTTTGGAAAGGTGAAATACTCTACTACAACTCTCTAGTTTATCACTTTTACAGATTCATTCAATAAGATGTACAAAAACTTCAAGCAAACAAAACAGTAAGCATTCAGTCAAAGCGGGTTGTGTTTTTGTAACGGTCATAACTTTTTCACCACTTATCGGAATTCAATCAAATAAGACATTTTGGAAAGGTGATAATGTCTACTACAACTCTCTAGTTGTTCACTTTTCCAAATTTCGTAAGGAACTCCTAAATACAGCCCCTTGAATACAAGCTGAATCCACCAAAACAACATTTAGCTTGAAAGCTCGCTGTTTTGGGGGAAACGTTTGTTTCACCCATCAAATTAACTCAAAATAATCTACAAAATTTTGAGCATGGTAAGGACACATATGAGAACCTCTCCAATTAATTTATGGTCAAAATTTCACCTTTAGCACAAGTAATTAATTCCGACTACATAGTAGTTTAGCGTTGATTCTTAGGGTTCTATTTTGTGTTCTACCCTTCAATCTTTTTATGCCATCTATTCTAAACCTCAATCAACATATGCACATGATTTTAGTCCGATTTCTTAACAATAATAACAACAATAATAAATAAAAACAACCATGAGAATGAGAAACCCCCACCTAAATCGATTTGTAGGAATAACTTGCTTGCTACCATATCCTCCTTACTCCTTGTTCTTGATCTTCCTCAAGAACACCAAGAAGAAATGAAACCCATGAAAACCCTCTCTTTTCTTTTGATTATCTCTTTCTTTTCTTTCTTTCTTAATTTTTTTCCTAAACCTATACTATTATTAAGCAAAGCCCCATTTTAACGGCTTTTTATTATCATGCCCCCATAAACATAAAAGGCTAAAAAAAATATAGGGTTAATTCTGTCAATTTTTGTCCCTGAGCCCTAAACAATTAGAGGGCACAAGCGTAATTTTTGCTTCACATTTAATTCAATCGCTCTCTCACGACGTGGAGATTGAATTCAGGGACCAATTCCTTCTCGAAATCGCAGCTCTTCGTCTATTCCCCAAATATCCATATCCCAAAATTGGAAATTGCAAAACCCAATTTCTATTTCGACCATTTCCCCCCAAAACCCTAATCCCCAATTTCGAGAATAATTTTAAAATCTCATTATTATACAATCAAAATTGTTGATTTTTTTTTTCTTAATAGGGTGGAGATCTAATGGACTAGGAACCATTTTTTCTGATGGTAAGATAAGGTATGGTAAGATCAATTTCTACAAATTAAGGGTTTTCAGAGAAATTACTTGGTTTAGGTTTCCAATTACTAAAAATTGGCTTTTTTTTGCAGTGCAGATCAAGGATCCTGAAAGTATCATTTATATTGTGGTAAGAATTTGGGATTTGCTAGTAAAATTCATGATTTGGGTTTTTATTTAATAGGGCGGAGATCCGGTGGACTACAGAATCATTTTTTCTGACGGTAAGATAAGGTATGGTAAGATCAATTTCTACAAATTAAGGGTTTTCCGAGAAATTACTTGGTTTAGGTTTCCAATTACGAAAAATTGGCTTTTTTTTCAATGCAGATCAAGGATCCTGCAAGTATCATTTATATTGTGGTAAGAATTTGGGATTTGTTAGTAAAATTCATGGTTTGGGTTTTTATTGGCTGAAGTTTGACTATGTTTCTGTAAATTAGGTGTTGAATTATGAGAAAACTTAGGGTTTTGTTGTCCAAAAGAAGAAAGAAACAAAATTTGCCTTTTTTTTTAGTTTATAACCAAAATTAGATGGAAAGAACACTCGGGTTTGTATATTATTAATGTGAAGAAAGCTCTTTGTCAGTTGCGTTAGAACACTTACTTTGCGATTCTGTTTGAATTTAGGTGCTGTCGCATAGTCATAGTGGAGGCTTATATATGCATTCCCCTGCTATAATTGTTGATTTATTTATTTGTTGTCTGATTAATTGCTTTGTCCTTGGTGGCCGCGTGGTGGCCGCTGATAGCCTCACGTCTCACCTCTCGGTTAGCGCAAGGGCGTGCTGCGAGCTTTCTCAGGGTACCTTCTGTTTCTAATTGGGGTAATTTATTCATTTGAAGCAAGAACACAGGCTTGATGGTTTGGATGCGGTTGCAGTAGCGGCGATTCCGATGGTGAAGTACATCTGTGAGTCGTTTGAGTCTAAACAAGATGCCCAGTAAGTGTTTGATTTTTGTTTTTGTAGAAATTACATGTACTTTATCGCACTTTTTTCAAACAATCATAGTATTTACATAAAAAAGAAAAAAATAATAGGGTGTGCATCGCACCGTGCAAATAACTAGTAGACTGGTAAACTAGTAGAGAAAGAGATAGAATGAGATGATATGAGATGAAGGAGATGGGGAAACAAAATGAAAAGGGTTCTAACCCTAGCAATGGGTTTGGCCGGCCAATAGAGGATTGGGGGGGGGGGGGGGGGGGGTGAAGGTGAGAAGGGTTGTAGTGGAGAAGGGAACACTTGTCATTTGTTCGTGTGGTTAGAAACATTTGTACTTTAATTTGCAAATTTAAATTGCAAACAAACCCTAATCCAATCCTAACCCTTCATGTCATCACGATGGATCACAAATAAAATATATTTTCCCAAAATCACATACTACATGATTTTGTGCGAACGTTCGAAATCTATACAGTTCAAATACGTACATATATCTAAATATACAGATAATTTTCATTAGTGAAAACGAATCAATCCATACAAAAATAATTTAATTCCGAGAAATAAAAATAAAATAATTTTATTACTAGCTCGGAAGATTCTAGTATCAATTTGGTACAAAACAGATATATCCAGACTAGTATATACGTATAGATAATGTTTATTATCAAAACCGGGTGATATCCACCCCAAATATTTCATTTATGAAAATAAAAATAAAATAATAATTTTTAATATCTGCCCGGGATTCTCCAGACATTTTCTCAAAATTACATTTTTCAAGATTTTGTACAAGTGCACAAAATTGATACAATACCTGTATATACTTACTAGTATATATATCCAATAACTTCTTATTAGAAAAACCAAGTAATTTTTATAAAAAAATTTTAACTTTAAAAATAATAATTATATAAATATAATATCCGTCTGGGATATTACAACAACGGACGCCTTCTAGACAATACGAGCTCCTTCTCCACCCCGAAATCAAGTGCTATCAAGCTAGGGCCTAGGGTTCATATTGTTAAACAATTAGACAACGAGGGGAACTAAAGATTGTTATTAGTGCACTAAACGATTGTGCAATCGCTCAAAACAGTGAGCGAGAAACAACCAGCAACGACAGCCCAAAACAGCGAATAAATCGACCATTTGAGCTCGTTTTGGCAATCAAAAATAATGTCTATGTGACCCTTCACTAGAACTACACAATAGGACTCTGAACAACATGATAAACATACAAAATAAGTTAAGAAATGCCCTTAAACTGCGCATTAAAGTTTAAAACTGCAATCACACGATGGTAAAATCTGTTGTTTATGTGCTCTTTTCGAACCCGATTCAAGGCCTATTCGAGCCCGAACATGCCCCAAATTAATATAAACAAAACACAGAAACAATAAGCATGAAATGGGGGTATTTACATCCCCTAAACGGCATGTACAATCATCATAAAAACCAAGTTAACAAAATAAACTTTTGTCCTAAAATAGTGAGCATACACAACTAGATGGGTACATTTGTGCTTGATTATCCGTTCTATTCACATGCAAATTGAAATGTATCAATGTCCAAGTCTAATAACATCTTATAACATGTTTCTCAAGTCTTCAAGCGAGGTTTTAGCTCATTACAATACTCTAAAGAAATGATGATCCTTATGTGCAAAAACAGTAACCATATGTTGTCTATCTCGGTTTTTTGGACTAAGAACATGCTCAGATCTTCTTAATATTAGATTCAAATGAATCAAAAGTCTACCGAACATAACATATCATGAAAGTAAGAAATTAAACAAAAATTGTATGACACCAACTTCTCAAACAAGCATGCATGAACACGTCCACAAAAAATAGAAATTTTAACTTCTCATTTACTACTTAGCTGAATGGTTACGCCATTTTCTTGAAGATATTTCAAGGTGGACAAAGCCTGTGCCTCCAATCTGCATACATTCAGATAGTCAATCTGCAATTTGTAGAGCACAGAGCAATATGTATAATGGTAAATGTAACATCTGTCTTTTGAAATTCTTAAATATTTGAGTTATGTTATTTTTATATGCTAGGTTTGCCGGTTGACACGTGCCTACGGCACGTCTTCGGAACGGTATACCTGGTTTGATTATATAAAATAGTTTTAGAGGTTCAGCTAATTAATTGAAGTATGAAACATATTATATGAGGAAGCAACATATCTACCGTTAAGCTCAACCATCGCTTTCTTGATCATTAGCTTGAACTTACCTGGAATGCATATAGTTTGTTAGAAACACTGCATAGAGTTTTTTTTAACTTCAGCATCACTTTTAGATGCTTGTAATAGTTATGCAAGGATATGATCATATAGATTTTATAGAGCTTACTCTAATCCCATAACCACTGTGAGCATGTCTAAATACAATGGTAACCCTAGTGCAGTTGTGAAGGTATCTACAATACCAATAATCTAAACATTTGTTTGTCTGATACTTAGTTCGCAATTGAAATACCTCTTATTATTATTTCAACCAAAAGGTAATACATGAAGTTCTTAAAAATCTAATCCAAGATAATCAATTTTTTATCTCCACTTTGTTTCCTCATTGAACCTTTATAAAAAAATTCAAAATGGATCAATAACAAATTTACTTTAGCTTTCTTTCTTGAGTTGAGAGTTTATACCCTTCACTGGTAAACTCCAGTCATCCCAATCCTATATATCCAAACATACACTAAAAGTTCTTATATGTTATGTTATCCATGATTTCTAATAACCAATGAAGGGAACACTTCACGATAATATATTCTCTTGTACTAAAGAAATTAATATTGCATATTTGCCAAGTTATTTTAGGTTATTGATCAGCGTACTTGTCCTACTATGGTTTGGAACCCCAAATTGAGGCCACCAAATAATCCATCTCTTCCATGCACATACAAAATTCGAGTCAACAAAAAACTGAGTAATTTCCTACACACACAAAGTTAAAAATTAGAATGAGAATTCAGTTAATGAGATGAAATTAGAGTCGCCGCATCGCATGTAAAGGCTCTCGATTCGGTAGAGGGAAGTCGCCGATACAGAATCGTTTGGTATTTGCGCTCGATTTGGTGGAGGGGAGTCGCCGATACGAAATCAGCAGCGGATCAGATATCGGCGATGACCTCTTGATTGGGGTTCGACAGTGGATTTGGATTTGGATTTGCTTTGAGATTTGCGCTTGAGAAGGCGATGGAGGCTTCGCCAATGAAATGGAAGAAAATGTTTAAGAAAATGGTTTTAGGAATTTAGGAGTTAGCGTCATAAAAACCCTAGGGGAGAGAGAGAAATCAGAGCTCTCTGATTTGGGGAATAGAGGGAGCAAACTGATCTGAATAGGAGAGAGAGAGAGGGAGAGAGAGGGAGAAATAATTAAATAAATAAATAAGTTGTTTTGGCAAGGCGGGGGGGGGGGGGGGGGGTGGGGGGAGGGGAATATCTTTTGGGAGCTTAGATCTAGACCAATGATTTCCTTACTATTGAAGGAGAGCCACCTGATAGCTTTTCTTAGTGTTTTATTATATAGATGATTTTGAGTATATTTTCTTATATTAATTGATTTTATTTATTTTATAATGATAAAATTGGAATTCGGGGTTAAACGGAAAATATTGGAAATTTAGTAGTTTTGAGGTGAGTTTTTTCGGAGAAGACGATTATGATTTAACCCGATATTTTTCCTGTGTACTCATGCATAATAGAGGGTTGGAAATTGCTAATTTGAAGGAGTTGCTTGGTATTAGAATGAAGTGAGAAATTTTGGAGTTCGTGGGTTAAATAACCCTTGAAATGATAAATTTTATGTGAATTTGGGCCTTAGGCCGATCCCTAACTTTTGTTATTTAAAATCCTTTTTTATTACAAAATTTCCATTCTCAAAACCCATTCCCCTTCTTTTTCTCCCCTCATTCTTCTCTGCCGACCGAAAACCAGGCCGAAACCCAATTTTGCCCATACTTTGGTTTGCTAATTCACCGACGAAAACCACTCCCAACTTCAAATTGTTTGCGGATTTTTGTAGAGTTTTGAGATCTCTTCAGCATGGTGGTGTTGGTTTGTGGAGAGAACTCCCTGAAGGTATACCATATTGTATCTTTGTGAATTGAATTGTATGCTTTTCATTTCTTATCTTAAAAATTGTGGTAGGATGATGTTTAGAGTATATATAATATTTTTAAGGTGAGAAATTTCAATTTTTATGGTGATAATATGAAAATTTCATTAAATCTAGGGTTTGAGTTTAGGAAGGGTTAAGATAATTGTATCTATTATATGCTAGTAATTATTTTGGATGATGTAGGATATTATGGGATAATTTAGAAGTATTTATGATAAATTTTAATAATTATTTGACAATTATAAGGAATTTTTCTGGTATCAGGGAAATTGTAAAAAATAGAGTTTATTGGTATAAAAACAAGATAATTGTAGGAAAATATGTATAAATAATAGATTTATTCCCAAGATGTATATGTAAGTTAATTTTGGAATATATAAATTTATTTGGGGTATTTTACCCTTAAAATGTAAAATATCGATTAAAACTCTTGAGGGGTAAAATTTGGATTCGGTTATAGAGTTAGAGAATGGTTGCCTTGGTATGCTTACGTAGGTTATTTATGACATATGAGTAGCTCCGATGTGAATTTATGGGGTAAATATTGTGTGTTTTGAGTTAATGGCTTAAGAGTTCGATAATTTTCCTAATATGTGTGAAAAATTGAAGTTTGATTATCGACTGGGCGAGCGAGGAGCGTATTCCTGTCGGTTCGTCAGGTGAGTATGATCATACTAGATATATTTTATGTTGTGGTAAAATTTTAAACTTATTTAATGGGAATTGTGATAGTTATGGCCGGATAAACAATTAATAGACTATACGACATATGGATAGTTGGAATTCTGCTATATGGTGTATTTGTATGATTTTGAATATTTAGTGTTATTAGTGATGTATTGGGTTTATATATGATAATATGAAGTTATTTAAGGCATGATGTAAGTTTGATATGCAGATGATTAAGGTGAAATAATATGTGATAAAGGCATATGATACGATAAATAGCATGGTATATACATCATATGTGAGAATGTGACAATATAAATAACATAGAGTATGTATGATATGCAATAACATGATATATGCATAATATGCGGTAAAATGATAAAATAAACAACCCTAGATAATATGTTAAGATAAATAGTCTGGTGTATACATTATGTGATAATTTGTTAAGATAAAAGATGAGATGATTTGTAATAACGAAATAGGATTAAAAGATGAGAAGAAAATGATTATAAAAGATAAATTTTGTTTACCAGTGCCTACAAAAATCCTGGGAGTTTGGGCTAGACATCCTAATACTCAAGAACCGGCTTGGGGTGCGGTGTTTATTACCCAAACTATGTTTGGGGTGTGGTGTTTTTATTGCCCAACCTATTGGCATGAGGTCCGGTTATTACCAAGTTTACCTGGGGTGCGGTGATTATTACCCAAGCTATCAGGTTTGGGGTGCGGACCCAAGTTTCACTTGGAGTGCAGTGATTATTACCCAAGCTACATTTGGGGTGTGCTGTATATTACTCGTGTTCTACTTGGAATCTGGTGTATTCCCTCACTGGCATAGGCTAGGAGGAAGACATAGCCTCAGATGCGTAAGATCCTTCGTGGGCAGTGATCCGCGTGTTCACTGGGCTATCGGCTTTCAGTATTTGGGATGATGTGGGGCACTGGTCAACAAATTAATAAAATGGGTAAATATAAAAAGAAAATGAAATAGTATAGAAAGTATGTATGCGAATGAAAGTGAAAAGTAAAGAAATTGTGTAATGAGAATGACTATGAAAATAAAGAAAGTGAATGATATGATGTAACACCCCGCAAAATTTAAATGACAATTTTGCCCTCGGGTGTTACGCACGTGCATTTTGTACTATTATTGACTATATCCATAACGCATTTTGATATGTATTTTGAATTCCAATAATTTATGCAATCCCGTATTCTTAAAATCACATTTGAGACAACTCAAATACTAAATTTCAATCTTTGAGTTTTTACGTGCTTTTTACGTATTATCAATGCATGTGTCGATTTTGGGTATTCCACCGATTATGTGCAAAGTTTTCAATGGATTTCAATCATTTATTTTTATAAACATGTTTGAATTTGTTTTGTAAACGAAAATTCAAATTTTGACTATCTTTATTAAAATAAATTTTCTACGTGCAATACACGTGTTTTCTGTACGTTTTAGTATATTATCAAATATGTATATTAAATATACTTTCTATTGCATTCCAATTGATTATAAATATTTTTCGGTTCATAAAGTCAATTTTTGTATTTTGAGATTTTACGGGCGACGCACGTGTTTTGGTGCACGTGTTGTAAGCGCGTTCTTCCTTCAAAATAAATTTTCATGAAATGTTTCTTTCCATTTTATTGTGCATAAAAAGTATAATTTAAAGTTAGTTTTTTATATTTATTACAAATTTAAATAAGTTATTTTAAAGGGATTAAATAAATAAATTGTTTTGTACATAAAGCACGTGCACGTGCACACGTGCGATGTGCACACTTCTTGGGGACTGGGCTGCTCATGAGGAGAGAGAAAATCTGAACATTTGATTTTGAAATGGGAGGGAAAACAAGTTACAAAGTTTAAATATGGGGTTAGTGGAGTTCATGTGGGGTGGTTGCTATAACTACCTATTAGTTAATCTATAAAATACACCCTTAGTCTCTCTTTCTCTCATCTCCTTTCTCTCTTCTCTCCTGCCATTCCGAAAAGAAGCAACCCCAAAAACCAGCAAAGACTTTCTCCACCTAATCATCTATCCCACTTGCCTATATAGATACACTAATGTATATATATGTATATACATAGTATGTGTACATGAAAGAAGATGGGAGTTGTTCTTGATGTTGCCGAAATGGAGTGGGGATGGAGATGCTCTTGATGATGGATGCTTGCCGATGTGGAGCTTGGAGGCTTGCCTTGGTGCGCGGATTTCGAGGAGTTGCAATTGGATCTTTCTTTAGGATCTCCTAATTCTAGGAGTTCAATTGAGTACAAGTCTTCAATTTAGGTGGGTGTTTCTCAAATGCTTTCTAATTTAGGAGTAGATATTGCATGATAGTTGATATATGAGTCATTTGGTTGAAATTGAATTAGTACTATGAGATTACATGCAAATTAATGAATCGTTACATTTTGATTGATTGTGGTAGATGCAAATTGCTATGCTATTCCTTAAATTGTTATGATTGCTAGTTGAATTGCTAGAATTGAAATGATTTATATGAAACTGATGCATGTTGAGACATGAATTAGACAATGCAATTATGTTGTTTGTTGAGAATGTGGCAAAGAAGTGCGATTATAACCTCAAAATGTTATTTATACAAGTATAGAGATTTTTTGTAAAATAATTTTGATAAAAGAAAACAGGTTATTTGGAAAATGGATTGAATATGTGCTTTGATGCATTTTAAGGGTTTCATTGAAAAATGAGAAACTTGAGAATTTGATAACATATACGATATTGTTTTAAAGGAATACATTTCCGAAAATGATCTACACTTTTATATGGAAGTACAAATCAATTACAAGGTCGAAAATTATATGTAGGCTGCAATTTGTGTGATTGACAGTAGACTGTTCACTTCCACAGTCGACTGGTAAGTGTTAAAAAGTTGGTTTTCATCAGTAGGACAGCCGACTGCATACTTTCACAGTCGACTGCTGCTGTCATAAAATTGATGTTTGAGTTTTCAAGGTATTCGCGGGACAGTCGACTGATACTGTCACCAGTCGACTGAACCGACTGTATTATTACTGAAGTTTCAAGTCTCGTAGAGCAGTCGACTGTCTGCTTTCACAGTCGACTAGATCGAACTGATTGTTGTTTTTGATGTTCAAAGTACTCACGGAACAGTCGACTGATACTGCCACCAGTCGAATGAACCGAACTATTTTCTGGTTCTTGAGTTTGGATTTGATTCTTGACAAATGAAAGTTAAATAAGTTGAATATGAGATTTTATGGTTATTAATATGTGATTGAGTTTTATTGTGAAATGCACACCAGGTTATGAAAGATGAAATTGATAAAGAAATCAAATTGAATGGTTCTCATGTTATGAGATTATAAAAGAAATGTTTTGAGAAAAAGATTTGTGAACAAAGGAAATGGAATTATTATTGGAGATTGATTATGAATCATTGTTGATCTCTAGAAAGAGATAGTTGTTGGAATCTAGAGGCTAGGCGAGACCCTAGTGACCGGCAGTATTATTTATGATTTTGAGAGTTAACCGTTGAGGGTTTAGTGTCTCTCGAGAAGTAGCCAGGTAGGCTGACTGTCTCTATTGTTGATTTAAGTCCGGTAGGGTAAGCTTGCTCTAGGTTGTGATGATTTTCTTTTAAAACAAATTTTGTAAGGCTGTGATGGAAGTGAGAGAAAAACACGAATTGAGGGCCATTGGATGGGTGTTGTTGAGGGTATGCAGAGGTTGTCTTCACAATGCGTCGTGACATGACGTGGATACTACTCCAGAGTACCATCCTGGTAGCGATGCTTGTGGGATGTTTGGTGACTGCAAGAGGATCGTGTGCCATGAAGTGAGGCTGAATTACCATAGAATGTCTGCATGATGAGTCATGTCAGCGATGGGATTCCCCTCCAGGTTTTCTGTACACGTGCTTGTAATCATGGAACATCTATGATACTTACCGAAATTACTGATAGATACATAGAGAAGATGTGATGAAAGTAAGAGAAAAACATTGAGTATGGGAGCTGTTGGGTAGCGGCGAGAGCGTATCCCAGGAATTCCATGATGAGTCTGGGTGAGGATACTATCCAGAGTACCGTTCCGGTGGCGACGCTCGTGGGATGTTTGAAGACTACGGGTGGTGTCATGTCTAAGGTGAGAGCTGAATTACCACAGGATGTCTGCATGAAGAGTCATGTCAGCGATGGGATTCCCTCCAGAGTGCCTAGACATGAGTTCGTAGGTTAGAAAACATCTAGGATACTTACCGTAGTTACAGTAGTAGAATAAGTCATGAAGAGGGATTGAACCCTACAAAGATGAAGAACGATTAAGGGCTTGCCCTCGGACCTATGTAGTATGGGATGCATAGAATCCGAACAAGTGTGCATTAGTGTCATGTAATATAAATAACTGCATTAACGACTAAGTGCACCGCACAACACGACATTTATAGGATAGTCCCTTTGTAGCTTTGTTTGTGATCAAGTTTGTGTTTGCTAAAGTATTTAAGAATCGTTATACTGTTTCCGGCATAGAGAGGATGGACCGTGTATAATATTTCGTCAGTTGTAAGCAACTGACGCGCCCACAGTTTTATATGCAGGGTATGGAGTTACATGAAGATATAAAGATGATTTGATGTTGTTGATTACTTAAATGTTAAAGTTGTAACAATTGTACATTCATTTTTGTCGTATTTTATTAATTCCGTTGTGTACTAATGTAAAAGACTCTGATGTAATTATTGTTGAAATAAAAGTTTTAAATTCCTTGTAAAATTGTACGAAAGAAGTGAAAAGATCCTGTAGAACATCTCGAATTCAGTTGTATTTGGAATTCGGGGTGTTACAATTGGTATCAGAGCCAGGTTTCTAAGTAGTATAAATTTATAAGGAACGACACCATAGAAGTGGACATTAGAGTGTGAGTTCAGTTTATAGAGATTTAAATGTAAGTGATTTACATTTGTGTTGCTCTATAGGCTGATGTTTCCTCTTTCCTTTCCCTATTCGATGGTTGGAGTCATGAATGGAAATTGTTATCGAATTTGCGTTCAACCTCATTCATGATGCTCTCCCCGTATACATTGATTTGAGATTGTATGCGAGCTCATTTTCTCTGGGTATCAGAGTGGCGCAGTGGAAGCGTGGTTGGTTTGAACCATCATTCATGACACTTTTCACATAAACACACTTTTCCCATCAAATTGTTTTATATGGATTTTCATCATAGCACTTTTCAATATTTAATATTTTCCAAATAAATATTTTCCTATACTATTAAATCATTTCAAAGCCTAGTATTTTGTCTATTTTCCTTAGTCTTGATCTTGTTGAACTTATTTTAATTGTCTCTCAATCTTAAAGTTTTGTCCTTCGTGTTTTATGTCACCTTATATTCATCCGTCAATATGTGCTATTACTTTACGTATTTTGTTACAACCATTATTTTCAATTATTATTACATTCTGAATTTCGCTTGTAAATTCTGCTTATGTGTATTCATTTTACATGATTTGATTTTCTGATACGATATTATTTCGTTATCTCGTATTGTCCTATATACTTCAATATATTTTAACAAGATTGAAATATTTTATCCGTATAAATACAACATACTAATTTAATTTATTGTCTGCATTCGATATTATCGTTATTACATATTGTCTACTAATTTGTTTTGTTATATTTATAAATTTTGTAATATAATGCATACACTCGCTATTCATACTTTACTCTATCATCTAATTTTAAATTGTCTTTACATTCTTGATTACTACATATTTTTTCCATTGAATTTTTATGTGTTATGTATTTCAAGATACTTACTATACATATAATTTCACCCTCCTCAAATTACTATATTATTATTTTTATGTATAATTGTTTGTGTCAAATGTCTATTTTGCTACACTACATCATTATTGTTTTCAATTTTATTTCCAACATGTGCATATATTTTCCATTATTTATCATAGTGTTATAAATAATTTTTCACTACTACTAATTAGTACCCTCTATGTTTGATATATCCAATACACCTATTTTGATATTTTATTGTGTAAAATCTTTTCTGTATCATTGATTTTTAAACATCCCAGTATCTAAGTATACATGGAAGATTACATCCTCCCATCTTCCGCTTTGGTGCAACTTAATGTCGAGATGGCAAATATGCAACTAGACATCATTGGAGGCAAACCGCAACTGGATGTCGGTGAGGCAAAGTTTGCAACCGAATGCCCAGAAGGCAAATTGCAACCGGATATCGTAGAAGCAATTATGCAACTTGAGATCAAGATAGGCAAGTCTGCTGTTGGATACCAGTGAGACGAACCTAAACCAAAAGGAAATATTATACTTAGATAACCCCTACCTTGTTTTCTATAATATTCACTTATAACTATTTTATTTTGGCACTAGCTTATACTATTTTATAATATTTTGTAACCTAGCATTATACTGTTTATACTGATTGCTATATTTATCAAACTTGTATATTTGCCGCTTAATCTCAACTATCTTGCCGTCTTCTTCGTAGTACTTTGTATTTTATGTGAGTTAGTATTTCATACAACTTATTTGTATTTTGCTATTTTAAATTTGGTGGCTACTCACCTAACAGTTTTATTTATTATAATTCTGTTATAATTCATGATTCCCTTCTATATAATTAGTTTTGCATTGTTACTACCATAATATATTATTTTTCTCCTACACAACATTTATAAATTTTGTATCATGATGTTGATTGTTTTGCCCTATAATTTCTGTCTATGTATATACATAATTTTGTATGCTGATTTTCTTGGCCTACTTGATAAATCGAAATGATTTGGATTTTTGCCTTTTTTCATTTTTATCATACACATATGATTATTGTATTTACTTTACAAATCACCTTATGATATCAATTTATATACAAAATCATTTTTTTTCATTGTCTATATTTTTCTTTGTTACATAACTAGATTTCGCACTACTTTCAATAGTACGTTTTACTACTACGATGTCTTGTTTGACTGTTACAAATCATTTATAATTTTCATATCATGCTATTTATTTCACCTCTATAATTTTTCGCCTATGTGATTTTTGTAAGTTGGTTTTCTCGCTCTACTGAATAATTCAAAAGTACTTCGATGTATGCCTAATTTACAAATTGTATGTATAATTATTAAAGTTACCTTACAAATTATTTGGTAATAATTTATATACAGAATTATTTTATGTTGTCTATACTTTTACTATATTCCCTTCTTATATATTTCTCAAACTGTTAAATTGCTAGTTTTTGTCATATAGTATCAATTTGGTTTGCGAATTTTTACCATTTATTACATTGATGAATTTTTAGTATCAAATCTATTTATAAGGTACCCATTAACTATGTTTTTCTTTATTGCATTGTTTTCTGAAATTATTTCACAATTAATGACTAAGTTTATTTATCATTTTATCTAATGGTTTACTTGATGGTATTTTGTATGAAAACTCCTTTCAAAATACACTATCCTCTATTGTCGTATTTGTTTTCTTATGCTACTTTCCTAGTTTTCTTGTTTAGTTCTTGTGAAATTTTGATGCTCAAAAATTTTCTTATATAGATTTTTGTCTATTTCATCCACATTGCTTACTTTTATGCTATATGTATTTTTTTTGATGTTTGTAATTTCTATATGTTATAATGATATTTTCTTTGGTGTGTACAAAATACTGCCTTTACCATAGTAAGTTCCGGGGACGGAACTGTTCTAAGGGGGGGAGAGTGTAACACCCCGCAAAATTTAAATGACAATTTTGCCCTCGGGTGTTACGCACGTGCATTTTGTACTATTATTGACTATATCCATAACGCATTTTGATATGTATTTTGAATTCCAATTATTTATGCAATCCCGTATTCTTAAAATCACATTTGAGACAACTCAAATACTAAATTTCAATCTTTGAGTTTTTACATGCTTTTTACGTATTATCAATGCACGTGTCGATTTTGGGTATTCCACCGATTATGTGCAAAGTTTTCAATGCATTTCAATCATTTATTTTTATAAACATGTTTGAATTTGTTTTGTAAACGAAAATTCAAATTTTGACTATCTTTATTAAAATAAATTTTCTACGTGCAATACACGTGTTTTCTGTACGTTTGAGTATATTATCAAATATGTATATTAAATATACTTTCAATTTCATTCCAATTGATTATAAATATTTTTCGGTTCATAAAGTCAATTTTTGTATTTTGAGATTTTACGGCCGACGCACGTGTTTTGGTGCACGTGTTGTAAGCGCGTTCTTCCTTCAAAATAAATTTTCATGAAATGTTTCTTTTCATTTTATTGTGCATGAAAAGTATAATTTAAAGTTAATTTTGTATATTTATTACAAATTTAAATAAGTTGTTTTAAAGGGATTAAATAAATAAATTGTTTTGTACATAAAGCACGTGCACGTGCACACGTGCGATGTGCACACTTCTTGGGGACTGGGCTGCTCATGAGGAGAGAGAAAATTTGAACATTTGATTTTGAAATGGGAGGGAAAACAAGTTACAAAGTTTAAATATGGGGTTAGTGGAGTTCATGTGGGGTGGTTGCTATAACTACCTATTAGTTAATCTATAAAATACACCCTTAGTCTCTCTTTCTCTCATCTCCTTTCTCTCTTCTCTCCTGCCATTCCGAAAAGAAGCAACCCCAAAAACCAGCAAAGACTTTCTCCACCTAATCATCTATCCCACTTGCCTATATACATATACTAATGGATATATATGTACATACATAGTATGTGTACATGAAAGAAGATGGGAGTAGTTCTTGATGTTGACGAAATGGAGTAGGGATGGAGATGCTCTTGATGATGGATGCTTGCCGATGTGGAGCTTGGAGGCTTGCCTTGGTGCGCGGATTTCGAGGAGTTGCAATTGGATCTTTCTTTAGGATCTCCTAATTCTAGGAGTTCAATTGAGTACAAGTCTTCAATTTAGGTGGGTGTTTCTCAAATGCTTTCTAATTTAGGAGTAGATATTGCATGATAGTTGATATATGAGTCATTTGGTTGAAATTGAATTAGTACTATGAGATTACATGCAAATTAATGAATCGTTACATTTTGATTGATTGTGGTAGATGCAAATTGCTATGCTATTCCTTAAATTGTTATGATTGCTAGTTGAATTGCTAGAATTGAAATGATTTATATGAAACTGATGCATGTTGAGACATGAATTAGACAATGCAATTATGTTGTTTGTTGAGAATGTGGCAAAGAAGTGCGATTATAACCTCAAAATGTTATTTATACAAGTATAGAGATTTTTTGTAAAATAATTTTGATAAAAGAAAACAGGTTATTTGGAAAATAGATTGAATATGTGCTTTGATGCATTTTAAGGGTTTCATTGAAAAATGAGAAACTTGAGAATTTGATAACATATACGATATTGTTTTAAAGGAATACATTTCCGAAAATGATCTACACTTTTATATGGAAGTACAAATCAATTACAAGGTCGAAAAATTATATGTAGGCTGCAATTTGTGTGATTGACAGTAGACTGTTCACTTCCACAGTCGACTGGTAAGTGTTAAAAAGTTAGTTTTCATCAGTAGGACAGCCGACTGCATACTTTCACAGTCGACTGCTGCTGTCATAAAATTGATGTTTGAGTTTTCAAGGTATTCGCGGGACAGTCGACTGATACTGTCACCAGTCGACTGAACCGACTGTATTATTACTGAAGTTTCAAGTCTCGTAGAGCAGTCGACTGTCTGCTTTCACAGTCGACTAGATCGAACTGATTGTTGTTTTTGATGTTCAAAGTACTCACGGAACAGTCGACTGATACTGCCACCAGTCGACTGAACCGAACTATTTTCTGGTTCTTGAGTTTGGATTTGATTCTTGACAAATGAAAGTTAAATAAGTTGAATATGAGATTTTATGGTTATTAATATGTGATTGAGTTTTATTGTGAAATGCACACCAGGTTATGAAAGATGAAATTGATAAAGAAATCAAATTGAATGGTTCTCATGTTATGAGATTATAAAAGAAATGTTTTGAGAAAAAGATTTGTGAACAAAGGAAATGGAATTATTATTGGAGATTGATTATGAATCATTGTTGATCTCTAGAAAGAGATAGTTGTTGGAATCTAGAGGCTAGGCGAGACCCTAGTGACCGGCCGTATTATTTATGATTTTGAGAGCTAACCGTTGAGGGTTTAGTGTCTCTCGAGAAGTAGCCAGGTAGGCTGACTGTCTCTATTGTTGATTTAAGTCCGGTAGGGTAAGCTTGCTCTAGGTTGTGATGATTTTCTTTTAAAACAAATTTTGTAAGGCTGTGATGGAAGTGAGAGAAAAACACGAATTGAGGGCCATTGGATGGGTGTTGTTGAGGGTATGCAGAGGTTGTCTTCACAATGCGTCGTGACATGACGTGGATACTACTCCAGAGTACCATCCTGGTAGCGATGCTTGTGGGATGTTTGGTGACTGCAAGAGGATCGTGTGCCATGAAGTGAGGCTGAATTACCACAGGATGTCTGCATGATGAGTCATGTCAGCGATGGGATTCCCCTCCAGGTTTTCTGTACACGTGCTTGTAATCATGGAACATCTATGATACTTACTGAAATTACAGATAGATACATAGAGAAGATGTGATGAAAGTAAGAGAAAAACATTGAGTATGGGAGCTGTTGGGTAGCGGCGAGAGCGTATCCTAGGAATTCCCATGATGAGTCTGGGTGAGGATACTGTTCCAGAGTACCGTTCCGATGGCGACGCTCGTGGGATGTTTGAAGACTACGGGTGGTGTCATGTCTAAGGTGAGAGCTGAATTACCATAGGATGTCTGCATGATGAGTCATGTCAGTGATGGGATTCCCTCCAGAGTGCCTAGACATGAGTTCGTAGGTCAGAAAACATCTAGGATACTTACCGTAGTTACAGTAGTAGAATAAGTCATGACGAGGGATTGAACCCTACAAAGATGAAGAATGATTAAGGGCTTGCCCTCGGACCTATGTAGTATGGGATGCATAGAATCCGAACAAGTGTGCATTAGTGTCATGTAATATAAATAACTGCATTAAGGACTAAGTGCATCGCACAACACGACATCTATAGGATAGTCCATTTGTAGCTTTGTTTGTGATCAAGTTTGTGTTTGCTAAAGTATTTAAGAATCGTTATACTGTTTCCGGCATAGAGAGGATGGCCGTGTATAATATTTCGTCAGTTGTAAGCAACTGACGCGCCCACAGTTTTATATGCAGGGTATGGAGTTACATGAAGATATAAAGATGATTTGATGCTGTTGATTACTTAAATGTTAAAGTTGTAACAATTGTACATTCATTTTTGTTGTATTTTATTAATTCCGCTGTGTACTAATGTAAAAGACTCTGATGTAATTATTGTTGAAATAAAAGTTTTAAATTCCTTGTAAAATTGTACGAAAGAAGTGAAAAGATCCTGTAGAACATCTCGAATTCAGTTGTATTTGGAATTCGGGGTGTTACATATGAAATGAGAATAAATAAAGTAAAGAAAGGGCATGATATGAAATGAGAATGATAAAGTAAAGAAAATGGGTTATGTGGATGAGCACGATAAATAAAGTAAATATGTTATGGAATGAGAATGAAAAGTAAAGAAATTATGTTGTGGGAATGAATTTGATAAGTAAAGAAAATGTGTTATAAGTATGTTAAGGAATATGAAAAGTAAAGAAATTATGTTATAAGAATAAAAATGTAAAGTAAGATTTATTATGAGAATGAAAAGTAAAATAAGGTGTAATATGAGATGAAAATTTAAGTATGTACTATTATGTGATGAGAATGGGTATTAAAGTAAAAGCATGATATCACATGAATTTGGTACACCATGAAATTGTGTCGAGGAACTACCCGCTCACTATTTCGGTGGAAATGGTGGGAACTAGCTGCCTAGGCATAACTCCCAGGGTGGATTGGCGGGGTGTTGTTATGATAGTTGTATTGTGGGATAAGAATAAAAAGTAAAGTAAATTGTAAGATGAAGATGAGAAAAATAAAGTAATGTAATACCCAAGCTATCAGCTTGAGGTATGATGTTATATTACCCTAGTTATCGTCTTGGGGTGCTGTGATTATTACTCAAACTATGTTTGGGGTGCGGTGCTATATTACCCAAGTTATCGACATGGGGTGCGGTGTATTATCTGATGAGAATGAAAAAAAAAAAAAGTTGTAATGTGAGATGTGAATGAATATTAAGGTAAATTATATGATAACATAAGAATGAGAAGTAAAGTAAGTTGTATGATAAGTTGATAATGAAAATCTAAAATGAGAATGAGAATTAAAGTAAGTGGTATGATGTAATAAGAATAAAAAGGAAAGTAAATTGTATTAAGAGAACAGAATTAATGTTAATGTGTTGTGATATGTTACGAGATGAGAAAGAATGTTAATGTATTACGAGATGTTGTAAGATGTGAATGAATGTGATGTTAGGTGACGTGAATGAATGTTAATATAGTATAAGATGGGAAGGGATGTTAAAGTAAAAATATGATATGATATGATAGATATATTGGATGTTGATACGGTAGATTGGTTGAAGACTAATAAATTTCTTTTGTGCAATATCTAGTTTTCATTTACTATGTTTTCATTTTTAATCTTAGGTTATCTTTAATTATTACTGATATAGCTAAAAATGGGATTAAATTGGGACCGTTCAGATCGGGCACGAATCTTAAAGTTTACAGGGGCAAAATGGTAATTTCACCCACAGACGGGTCCGAAATGGGAAATGGGCTTCTCTTTCGAAGCCCTATAACCCATAAATGAATCCATTCGACTGAGTACGGGTCTCAACCCGTTAAGGACCAGTTCAGCAGGATATGAAGAAATCCTGGCCCGTCCTTATCTACGGGAGGTGGTTTTAACCACTTCTATCCATTCACACCAGGGAGTAGGGATTCGTTCTTATCCCGAAGCAGATCCCCACGACGACTATAAATTCTCCCTATCTCCTAGCATTACAAGGTGATCACTTTTTGACAACTTTAAGCTCTTTCATATTCTTTTCTGAATACTGACAAGGGCATCGGAAGGTTCGTCGCTGGGATCTACCCCGGTGTTTCGAACTTGTTGGAGGTCAGCGGGAGCAGTAAGAAGCTAGCCCAACGACAGTGGAAAAGGTCAGGTTTGACTCATTCGATTCCTCATGAACTCACAAATACATTTGATTGCCCCCACACCGAAATCAGCGGCAATAGATTGGTGTCGTCTGTGGGAAGGTAGAGAGCCTCCCTCCGCCTATCCAGCCGGTTCAACAGATCGAACAACAGATCCCTCAACCCGTTCTGCAACCTCAAGGGGCTCAAGTGACTATTAGAGAACCATCTCGCTGAAGCCGCCAGAAGCAACCCCTTCACCAGGTCCATATCTCCGTACACAATCCTTCCTCCGACTCTATGGCCTCCCATAGCCCTCCAACACCAAAGGATCTGCGAGATGTTCTCAATAACTGGCAGAACGAGCCAGATCTTCAGATCCGCTTGGACGACAGGCGGACCCGTGATGGGAACCACTGCCAGGAGCATCAGAGGAACCGTTCACCCTGCCGGACGGATCGCAGAGGATCCAACTCCCCCAAGAAGTGAATGGAGTCACCTCAGCATCGCCGAAGAAGAAATCGCTCCCCGGTTGCCCGTCCTGTAGCCCAAGCCCATCGGGAGCTGGAGGCCCCCGTAACAAGGGCAGAGTTCCAACAGTTCCAGGAGGTGGTCCTACGGGCACTCAATGTCACCTCCAACAACGACCAACGGCCTCCCAGTCCTCGTCTAGCTCCTAACCATCGCTGCCGTTCTCTCACTCCTCAGCCGGCTCCGAGCTATCGCCGTCCCTCTCCCAGTCCTAGGATGGTTCCGAGCCATCGCCGTCCCTCTCCCAGTCCTCGGCCTACTCAAATCTGTCACCGCCGTAGTCCCAGCACTCCTCCACATGAAGAAGTGTCTCGGGGTTCAGCGAAGCATGACCGAAGGGAGGCCTCGATTTACCGCCGTCTCCATGAAATGGAGAGGCGCCTCAGCCAGCTCGATAGAGATGAAGAGCAACGGGCAAGGAACCTTCACCCGAGCAGGGCCCCCGTTCCAGAGAACTTTAAGCCTCCGCATTTCGAGACTTATACCGGGGAGTCGGACCCCACAGATCACATTGAGAGTTTCCAAACTTCATGATGATCCACCCCTTCTCTGCAAAACCTTCACAGCCACCCTCAAGGGTCCCGCTTGGGAGTGGTATTCCAGGCTTGCTCCGGCCACCTTGGGGTTCTTATCACATTCTCTGATAGAGACCTGGAAGGCATCCGCACGCCCCACTGTGATGCCCTTGTCATCAACCTCCGAATGGCCAACTTCGACGTACGACGGATCTTGGTGGACAATGGTAGCTCGGTTATTATTCTTTTCTTGGAGGCGTTCAAGGGCCTCCAGCTGTCGAGAGACCGGCTCAAACCCGTTGGCTACACTCTTCATGGATTCACCGAGGTGCCGGTGACGATCGAGGGGGTTATAACCCTCGACATGGCCGCTGGCAAAACCCCGATCACTCGCACTGAGCCCATGGACTTCATGGTGGTAGATGTGAAAGCTGCCTATAATGTTATTCTGGGTCGACTAGGTCTGGCCGCACTCCAGGCCATCCCTTCGGCCTATAATATGAAGATGAAGTTCCCTACCCCCGCAGGAGTGGGAGAAGTGAGAGAGAGCCAGGAGGCGGCTCGTAAGTGTTACATGACCTCGATGGGAGGACCGGTCATATCCCTTGAAGCCCTCGAACTCCCACGAGAAGGTAGCCAGATCATCTCTGAGCCAGCTGATGAGCTGGAAGAAGTGGCCTTCTCAGAAGAAGATGCCACCAAGACATTCCAGATCAGCAAAGCTCTTTTCCCCTCCATCAAGAAAGACATCTCCCAATGCATAAGGGAGAACCGCGATCTCTTCGCTTGGACCGCAGCAGATATGCCAGGGATCTCAGAGGAGCTTTTGATGCACCACTTCAACGTCGCCCCGGGAGTCAAGCTCGTCCAGTAGAAGCGGCGTAAGTTCACTCCCGAGTACCAACAAGCGATCAAGGAAGAGGTCAAGAAGCTCTTGAACGCCCGATTCATCTAGGAGTTGAACTACCCCGAATGGCTATACAATGTGGTAATGGTTAAAAAAGCCAACAGGAGCTGGAGAATTTGCATCAATTTTACTGACCCCAACAAGGCGTGCCCAAAGGATCTATTCCCCTTTCCGAGCATCGATGCTTTGATCGATGCGTCCTCCGGCCACGAGCTCCTCAGCTTCATGGATGCCTTCTCGGGGTATAACCAGATCCGGATGTTCCCTCTCGACATCCTGAAGACCTCGTTCATGACTAACCAAGTCCTGTACTACTACCGGGTCATGCCATTCAGGCTGAAGAACACGGGAGCTACATACCAGTGCCTAGTCAACAGGGTCTTCTGAGACCAGATTGGTCGGAACATGGAAGTCTATGTGGACGACATGTTGGTCAAGAGCATCCGAGGGCTGGAGCATGTCCTCGACCTCCACGAAGCCTTCGGGGTATTGAGGAGGCACAACATGAGGTTGAATCCGAGCAAGTGTGCGTTCGGAGTCTTATCCGGCAAGTTCTTAGGGTTCATGGTCAGCCAGAGAGGCGTAGAGGCCAACCCCGAGAAGATTCAGGAAATACTCAACATGGTTCCCCCCCTCCAGTGTTAAAGATGTGCAGAGGCTCACCGGGCACCTTGCGGCAATTGGGCATTTTCTCTCCAAATCCGGAGAGAAGTGCCTCCTGTTCTTCAAGGCCATCAGCGAGGCAAAAGGCTTTCAATGGGGGCAACAACAACAAGAGTCCTTTGACCAGCTCAAGGCGTACTAAGCAAACCCCCCACTCTTAAGCAAGCCAAGGCCCGGGAAGGTCCTCTACTTATACCTTGCTGCTTCGGAACAGACCCTCAGCGGTGTCTTGGTAAGAGAAGAAGACATGACGCAGAGGCCCATATACTACGTGAGTAAGGTCCTCCGGGATGCTGAACTCCATTACCCGAAGCTCTTGAAGATGGCCCTTGCCTTGGTCATGGAGGCTCGAAAATTCTGCCCCTACATTCAGTCTCATTCGGTGGTTGTTCTTACCGACCAGCCGCTGAAGCAGGTTCTCCATAAGCCCGAGACATCGGGATGCTTGATGAAATGGTCCATAGAGCTGAGCCAGCATGACATTAGCTACCGACCCAGAATCTCTATTAAAGCACAAGCCTTAGTAGAATTCATTGTGGAAAGCACCATTCTCGATGCCTGCGAGTCAGTTGAGGAGCCCTTGGTCTGGACTGTTTATGTTGACGGATCCTCCTGCGCCGACAGAAGTGGGGCAGGGTCATCTTGACCGGCCCAGATGCTTTCGTTCTGCAGTACTCCCTCTGCCTAAGCTTCCCTACGTCGAACAACGAGGCTGAATATGAGGCCCACATAGCGGGGCTCTGTATGGCTCGCAAGGCAGGAGCCAAGCGCGTCAAAGTCTTCAGTTATTCACAGTTGGTCGTGAACCAAGTGTCGGGGGAATACGAAGCAAGGGACAAGTGCATGCCCAAGTACTTGGCGAAGGTTAAGGGGCTACTGGCCTTCTTTGAAGACGTTCAACTCCAACGGGTTCCTCGAGAGGAAAACGCAGAAGTAGATGCCCTCTCCAAACTCGCCACCTTGCCCTTAACACTTGGGGAGAACTGGATGAAACCTCTACTCGAATATCTTATAGATGGAGTACTCCTAGCCGACCCCAGAGAGGCGAGAAGAGTCAGGACCCGAGCGGAGCGGCACACACTCATTGAAGGAGTCATGTACAAACACTCCTATACTCAGATAGACGGTAGGCCCTACCTCAAATGTCTTTCCCCTGAAGAAGCACACTATGCCTTGAAAGAGGCTCATGACGAGATATGTGGCATGTGTTTGGGAGCAAGATCCCTTGCCCAAAAAATTCTAAATTATGGCTACTTTTGGCCCACACTTCTCACTGACTCCGAACATTACATTCGCCAATGCGACTCCTGCCAAAGATTTTCCCCGATCCGTCGCCTGGCACAAGCCCAACTCTCTTCCTTAGCCAGTCCGATTCCTTTCGCAATGTGGGGGATGGACTTGCTCGGACCATTCCCTCCAGCGCCAGGCCAGCTGATGTTCCTGATCGTGGCGATAGATTACTTCTCCAAGTGGATCGAGGCAGAGCCCCTTGCAACAATTATAGAGAATAAACTTCAGAAGTTCTTTTGGAAGAACATTATTTGTTGTTTCGGCGTGCCTAGTGTCCTCGTGACTGACAATGGAACCCAGTTCGCAGGGGCAACTTTTCGCGACTTTTGTACCGATCTCGGCATCCAACAGTGGTTCTCTTCAATATCACACCCTCAATCCAATGGCCAAGCGGAGAATGCTAACTGCCAAATCCTCTCCGGCCTAATGAAGAGGCTCGATAAGTCCACCAAGGAATTATGGGTCGAACAGCTTCCCAACGACCTATGGAGCTATCGAACCACGAAGAAAACCCTAAAAGGAGAGTCCCCCTTCAACCTCACATATGGCTCAGAAGCCATCATCCCCCTGGAGGTCGGCCTTCCCTCGCCCCGGTTGATCGCCTACAGAGAAGAGCATAATGCGAACCAGCTTCACAACAGTTTGGATCTCACAGACGAGGTCCGCGAAAGAGCTTCTATCCGGCAAGAGACCTACCAACGTAGGATAACCCAGTCCTACAATAAGAAAGTCTGCCCCACTAATCTCACTATCACGCCCCACTTCCTAAAAAGAATACGAAATGCGGATACGTAACAAAAGCCCAGCGAATGATTTTCATTATCCATAAGCTGTTCAAAATCTTCATAACATTTTACGAGAAAATCAGAGTCGGAAGCAAGAGAATCAACCACATGCACAATCGAATCAAATAGATCAACAGAAATTTACTTGAAACAAAATGTATTAATCTCAAATAAATCACATATGAATAAGTCAAATATTCTTGGGTCATACTGCCCAAACACAAAGAATACAAGTAACAGATACATCATTCAAAATGAGCAACAGGAAATAAATGAAGATAGCAAAAAGCTCCAGCCAACTAAAACTTTAGATCACATACTCCATCGGGCAGCTGATCACCAAAATCTGCAGTTTGACAATTGCAGGAGAAGGAAAGAGAAAAGAAGTACCTGTCAATTGCAAGTTACGGGCCACTTATAATGTAGGATACAAGTACATAGGGAAACTAAACAAATCTAAATAATAGCAGAAACAGACCTAGTAGGCCCCCATTGCAGAATCTACTAGCATGGTGTACTAACATGTGTCAAGTATCGAAGTCAAATAGCATGCATACAGATATACAGATAGTGACAAATAATGGTGTCAAGTGATAATGTCAGACAGATAACAGGTAATTAGATAATCAGATCACATATAGCCAGATACATATAACAGATTCAGATTCAGATTCAGATATCAGATACAGATACAAATTCAGATTTTTATATGTCTCGTATTAATACCAACTAGGTAGCACTTCATGTGCCATCCTTTTATCACATGGTTGCTACATTCAAAATAGTTACGTTTGTAGATTTCGTAGGGGATCATATAGAGCCATGTACTCAGGGTTTAGACAGATATCAGATAACAGATCCAGACAGACAGATAACAGACGATCATGCAACAGATAGGACTAAGTCCCTTCCAAGTACACCCTTACGTTGGAAGTATGTAGTTAGGTAACAGATGGGATCATGGGCCCCCTTCTGAGTACACCCTCTCATAAGGAAGTATGTAGTCAGGAACCAGATAACCAAAATCTTGCATGATCTCATAACAGATAACAGATAATCAGATGGAAAACACAGGCCCCCTTCTAAGTACACATTTCTATGCTTTCCCACTACAAGATCTTTCCCTTAAACTCCGGCTTGGTTACTTTTATTATGGTCATCAAATAGGCATGAATATGTACGGAATAGTGTCAAACTGACATGGTAGAATCAGTATTAAGTTCAGAAAAAAAATAAACATGCATAGATGATATATAGTTACATAACCGAGCAAAACAGTGTATGTTCATATTCAGGACAGCAAGACAGTACAGTACTAAAATAGTCAATCCCGTCGCTACAGAAAGGAAAATCTAGATCCGCCAGAAGAATCTGGAAAATAGACTCCCAACCAAATCTAGCGAATATAAATAAGTCATATCGTATTTCACAAAATCATAACTCAAAACTGACTTGAATCCAGAAAACACATTCAGCCAGAAATCAGTTAAACGAATTCACAGTCAGGAAAACAACATCAAAACCTTTCGAATAAATCCAGGAAAAATCTGGGGTATTCCCTATTTGTCTAAAATCATAATATAAAGTTCCATAATATTCCAGTAAAATTTGTTCAGCCATCAAAAATAAGAAAACATCAAGAAATGATACTTTCACTGCTGTACGAAAACTGAAATATCTCACAAGCCGTGAAACGAAATCCAAATCCGCCGAAGGGAGATGAAAATAGATAAAATAAACTAACTTTCATATTTCACAAACATTTTCCATACAGTAAAAGAAATCAGGGTGAAAACATAATTCTGTACAGGACAGCGAGCAAAATACAGCAAGTATGGCTTTTGTAAACATGCATGAAACGACATATAAAACTCTTCAATAAAATCTACCAAAATTCTGGTTAATCCATAGATAGGTATAGAAAAACTGACCAAAGTTTCATATCAAAATACTAGGTGTATCTCAAGTATCAAAATAGTTTAATCAATAAAATTATCAAGAAACAAAATCTAGAAACATAATACACCTCTGTAGTAAAACAGTCATAAGTCACTCATATGAAAACGAAATCGAGCAAGATCAGAGGGGTTGGAAAACAGACGAAATCCTCTAAAACTCATGTTTTATACCGAAATTAAGATACTGACCCTAAACTGGTCTAAATTACTGATCAAGACAGAATATCGGCAAAACACAGAATTTCCTCAAAAACCAAAATTAACATAATTCAAACGAAACTAGATCCAAACACAACCACAAATGAAAACGAGTCTACCAAGAGTCCAAAAAACATGAATTACGGGTATACAACATGTCCACAACAAGTTAATCACATGGATCTCAACAAATAGTCAAATTCTCATAAATTATTCACATAAACATCATATTAAGATTGGGCAAAAACCTAGGTTGTTTACGTCCAATTTTGTGTCGTGAGTCAACTATGGTCAAATAGAACAATAGAGACAAAACCCATCAAAGATAACACACACGAGTTGTCTCTAGAACCCATCTACACTATAGGTGGTATTTTTGACTTGTATCAAAAAAAGAAATTGGAGTACAAGTTACTTGCCTTAACCGAAGATGAAGAACGATGAAAATCAAGAGTAACAGGAATGGATTCCCGACAACAAGCAAAATCCACGAACGAATGAATCCAAGCAAACTTAAGCAAAAATCTCCACACGAACAAACTCCACCAAAAGAGAGATGATCCAAGAGGGATGATGACAATAGTGGCTTGCAGCCACAAGAGAACACCAAGGTTGAGAGACTAGAGTGGTATATGGTGGTGTAGGAGGTCAGATGGATGAGTGGATGGAGTGCAGCCAAAGGGAGGGGGGTCTCGGCCTGGGGGGTGGGCATCGAATGTGTACGACACCGCCAAGGGGGAAAGAGAGAGAGAGGGTAGGCCGGGTGCTAGGGTTAGGGTTTGAGGTTAGGGATATCTATATATATAGAGGGGATTTGGATTTAGGAGTTGGGTTAATGGGTAATTGGGTTGTGGGTAATTAGGAGTAGTAATAGGATTGTTTAATGGGTATTGATATGGATTAATTGCATAGAATTCAAAATAGGATTGGGTTTAATTTAGCTTTGGTAAATCTATTGGGGATCAACAATATGATTGGGAATAGGATTAGGGTTTTAAAACAGGATTTAAATAAAAGATCAAATCGAATAGTTAAAATAATAGATAAAAGTAGGATTATATATCAAAATATATATTGATCTACAAGATAGAAATTATTTAAAATACTACAAATACAAATAACAATAGAAATAGATTTTAAAATCAACAATCAAGAGTAAAAGATAAAATAGCACGAATAACAAAAATAACTATAATCATAAAAAATCATAAACATAAACATAATAATCCAAAACATAATAAAATTTTTTGTATTATAAAAAAATATCATTGGGAACTAGTTATAAATAAACTATTGATTAAAAATAAGTTTTAACAGAAGATCTAATAATACATTTTAACAAAGAATTTGAAAGCAAAAAAATTAATGTACAAAAATTTTAAATATAGAAAAATATACATAAAATACGGGTTTGGGAAAACAGGGGTTACACTCACAGAGGGGGACCTTGTGCTCCGGAAGCTATCGATCTCTCTTCCAAGTAGGAAGGGCAAACTAGCACCCAACTAGGAAGGTCCATATAGGGTCTCCAGAGTTATTCGCCCAGGCGCATACCAACTCGAAGACCTGGGGGACAGGAAAATACCGAGGACTTGGAATGCTGACCACCTAATGAAGTACTAAGAGGGTGTTGCAACACCCCTCTAAGCAACTTCAGGCAACTCCTGAGTCGAGCAGTTTTTTTTATTCGGTATTTTTATCTAGTCATTTTTCTTTTCAAAATGTAAGAGTGGCTCGCAACTCAGAAGCATCCACTCAAGCCATCTTTAATAAAGTCGAATTAAATGTAAGAGTGGCTCGCAACTTATAAAAACGACGGTTCCGAGTCCAACACTTGGTTCGATTCCACTTTAAATGCTTTGCTCCTTTGCGAGTACCAAGTGGTTTCACCATTCGGAATTGCTCCCATAACTGTTGAAACTTTCTAAACGACAGTTCGGAGTCCAACACTTGGTTCGATTCTGCTTTAACTACTCGCTTACAACCGAGTACTAAGTGTTTTCACCATTCGGAATTGCTCCCACAACTGTTGAAACTCTCTAAATGGCGGTTCGGAGTCCAACACTTGGTTCGATTCTGCTTTAACTACTCGCTTACAAGCGAGTACGAAGCCTTTTCACCATTCGGAATTGCTCCCACAATTGTTGACTCTATCAAAGCAAGTGTTACCCAAACGCAAATGTTCAAGGGAAACTTGTCAAACATTACTTTACTTTATTTCATCAAAGTTAAAAGATACAAGTCTTATTCTAGATACAAGTCTCACACTAGACCAAAATTCACAACAAGAGACTACAAGACTACAAGACACCGAGAGGCCACCCTAACCCCTCCTATGGAGTGGGATGCTCTTGTTGAGTGACACACGGGGACAATGAGCACCATGCTGCTGGCGACCCCTCTTCACAGACGTTCCCAGGCCAACGAGTCGAGTGGCATCGTCGGCACACACTCTAAATGTGGCCCCAACGGATGCTCCTCTCGACGAACTGGCCACACCACTCTGTGTATCCCCAGGACGTCTCGGCATAGGGGGCGAGCGAAGTGCTAGCTCATGGAACGACTTTCCCTGAGCATACTCATCCCGAGGGCAGGAGGTGCTCCTAATGTTGCTTCCTTCCGACAACCGTCGCAAACAAGCGTTCTCCGCCTCCAGCTCTACAACTCGCTCCTTAAGCGCATCATCGGTGACTCTTATCTTCAACCGAGGCAGTCGAGTTGAACTGTCTCCGTTCGAGGCATCAGAAATTGTTCTCCGAAGATGAGCCGCCTCGATGCTTTTCTCAAGAACCACGTTCTTAAGTTCTTCCCTCGCAGACTTCGCTTCGAACAGGGAGTGCCAAAGGAATTTAAGCCTCAAACCTTGGCTGACAGCCATCGACGGGCACGCCTCCTCATCTTCTAGTGCCGCTACATCGGTTCTCTCTTCTAACCGCTTCATCTCTTTATCACAGCAGGCCAAGATCAACTTCAGATGGTTCAACTCCAACTCAGCTTTATAAAGCCTCTCCTGATTTCGAACAAATCCCAACTTATAGATGCCTAGCTCGGAGCGGAGATGGGATGCCTCGCTATCCTAGAGAGAGGACCAAAAGAGACAAATCTCATTGAACCAGACTACCTAAAGCTATAAGATAGTTTTAAGATAGTTTCGCTCTAAGTAAAGGACACAAATGTTGAAACATAAAAGTGACTTTCATTACTTGGTAGAGATACAAGAGCGGTGGCCAGTACGCTAATAGGCATCACTAAAATCAAACCTACAACTAGAAACAAAAGAAAAGCTACTAAGGCAATCAAAGATCCACCTTGGGGGCTCCAAGCTCGCGGTCGCTCCCCTCAACCTCCTTTGGCAAGCTCACTAGAGCCGTTGCGGGGTAACCCACAACGAGTTCCTCTTCATCGCCTCCCTCCTCATCAACCTCTTCTCCCTCTGTGACCTCTACATTTCCTCTCGCCTCGTCAGGAAACAAATAGTAGCCCGTGCGATCGAACCCTAGAACTCATTCGCTGACGTTCTTCAAGGTAGTGTCGTAGGCCCTCCACATGTTGTTCTCCAAAAACCCAATGGCGTTCTTTTCTGCTACAGCCTCCGCCTCTCGAACAGCCTCGCGCAAAGCCTTGTCTTGCTCTAGGGCTGCCTTTTCCATCTCAGCATCCCTCTCCCGAGCGGCCTCAGCCTTCTCCAAAGTAGCACTCTCCTTCACCTTCGCCAACGCCGCCTCTAACAGGGTTATTTGGGCGGCTTGAGATTCAGCTAGCAAAGCAGCCGCTTCGGACTCTTTCTTTGATCGCGACCGCTCGACCTTCTCCCTATCAAGGGCTGCCTTCAATTCCTTCTCTTGCTCCGCCACTTGCCTCGGCAGGTGGCTGAAGTGGCAGATCGCCTGCAAGAAAGGATTCAAGGGTGAGAATGAGAAAGTCGACAATCTTGCAAAAGAAAAATGGAAATTCACTTATTGTAATTTGCGCCCTGGCGATCTCCAAAGTAGAGTCACCCACAATCCCATGCTCCATGGCAGCCTTGTCTTTGAGAGTGGCCAAATGACGAACGACATTCATACAGCTCGTCGAATCCCCTAAGAAGCTGTTGTGCCTCTGAACTTGCCAGTCAGGAATGAAAATCCTCTTCAGCTCGTCGGTCAAAATCGACTCAGCAGCCGCTGTAAGAGGAGGAGCCTAGAGTGCAAGCATCGCGGAGAGGGGGGGACCACTAGCCGAGGGAGCCAGATGCGGACTCTAAGTCCAGGACGGGTGTGGTGCCACTCTCGCTTCTAGTGGCCTTAGACGGTGGCAGTCGAACGACCATGTGCTTCATCTTCTTCTCATTGATCCACCTAGCGCTCAATGATGAACACTTGCTCATAATGGAGTCGAATTCCATGCTCGGATCTCCTACAAAAAAAAGAAATCAAATGTTAAAAATCTTAACTCTTACAAGCTAGGAGATAGAGATAAACACAAGCAAAATGCGTACTAGGGTTCATCCGGCTTAGACCCCACCCCCGAAAGAGACTCTCCTCTGAGAACTCTCTCCAAATCAACGTGGGTCGATCCAAGAGACTCCCTACCATCCTATCTTCTTTCGTGCTAAGAGACGGTTCTGCTTTCGCACTCCTCAGCACATCGTCCCTCCAAACGGTCAGGATATCCCACGACACTCTACTTCGAATCAAAATGTATTTGTACATCCAAGATTTCAGAGAGTCGGGGTTGTCTACTAGTGCGACGCCCTTACGAGAGTTGAGATAGAACTGGTACTCCGTCTTCATCTTCTGGTGAATCTTGTACAACCCACGGAGCACGTTGAGGCGAGGCTCGATCCTAGCGGTCTGGCAGTGAAGTACGAACCCCGTTACATGTCTCCACATATTCGACATCAATTGGATTGGGCCTAAGCCAAACCACCATAGCACTTCCCTTATGAACGGGTGTAGGGGAAGTCAGAGACTCGCATTCAAAGCATCATACGAAAACACACATACATCAGGAAGGAAAGAAGAACAAGAACTCATGCCAGGACCAGAGTGGAGCAACTCGAACTCCTCATGGATCATGAAACACTCTAATAGTACGAAGGTGCTCCTCGCTAAGCACGGAGACAATTTCGTTTGCCTCAGTACGATCTCGTGGTTTGTTCTCTTCGTAGTGCCGTGCCATGCCATGCTCGACGCGCGCCAGCTCTTCGGCGCTGTACTGTCGAATCCCCCCCAAACGAGATACAGCTTTGGAGTGCATCCTAAACTTGCCCATCCTTCTCTCTCTCTCTCCACGATCGTCTCTACCATGGGCGATGGCTCGACCAACAAACCCTTCCCCTTATCGACCCTAGGAGCTACTGTCAGAGGAGTTGCTTCGACACGATCTGAGGGAAAGGTTTCTTCGCTAGACAAAACCCTAGACATCTCTTTAAAATAAAATAAATTACCTCTGATTTGACGTGCATGGTCCGAAAGATCGCCGGAGTTCGGAATAACACACCGGAATTTTGCTCTAGAGGGAGAGTGAATTTTTCTTCAAATGATGAAAGTGAAAGAGTGGGGTGAAAATGAAAGGGGGGGGAGGATTTATAGTTGCGCTTAGTGGGCCTGGGCCGGAATCTCAAGAGGCCTTTGAGAAATCCCAAATGGCGCGAAGTCCTAACGGTTAGAAATACAAAAAGGGGGCAGTCAAATCACCAAAAAGTCAAACTGTTAGGAAGTCCAACCGCCCAAGACTTCAAACGTTCTCTAGTCGTTCACCACGTTCAACACGTTCGCTGCTAGTCGTCGAACAACTGTGTTTCCGAACGAAAAAGGAGCCAAATGCATTGACCAGTCAATACTGCCAGTGCCACGTGTCGTTCTCCAGTCGTTCACCACGTTCGACGGAACGTTCGACGCTGGTCATCGAACAGCCATGGTCCCGAATGGAAAAGGGGGGAACTGGAAGCCCACGTACACTATTAGATCACCTCAAAATTCGCGTCATAATCTGATCAACGTCCCAGATTTAGCCATGTCGCCAAGCACTGATCTACCGTTTGATCATTTAGATATTTGTGCCGATGGATGCCCCAGATCATGCCACATCATAAATACGGTGATTAAATCTTTTTTTACATTAATTTGAATTATTTATTTAAAAATTACAAAAAATAAATAAAAATTTTGGAAAATTAATATAAAATTCTAAAAAGTAAATATAAATTCGGAGAAATATTTATGAGCCCCTGGGTAAATAATTATTGGTTAGAACAATTAATTGGTGCTCTCGAAAATAAATCATCGCATTGCAAAATTGAATAAATGATTCGAAAAATAACTAAAAAGTCGGAAAAAATCATCAAGAGTCCAGAAGAGCCTAAGAACAATCTTGGGCATATTTCCAGCTCAGAAAAACACTGTTACTCCTCAAACAAATATTCGAACACCCTTTAAGAACTCCAAAAAATTTCCGTACGCCATTGAAACGACAAAAATACTCCCCAAAGGCTGTGGCTAACGGTCTTTGGGAGTGGGGGGCTCGTGGTATGGCTAAAATGGGATTAAATCGGGACCGTTCAGATCAGGCATAAATCTTAAAGTTTACAGGGGCAAAACGTTTATTTCACCTACAGATGGGTCCGAAATAGGAAATGGGCTTCTCTTCCGAAGCCCTATAACCCATAAATGGATCCATTCTACTGGTATGGGTCCCAACCCATTAAGGACCAGTTCAGCAGGATTTGAAGAAATCATGGCTCGTCCTTATCTACGGGAGGTGGTTTTAACCACTTCTATCTATTCACACCAGGGAGTAGGGATTCATTTTTATCCCGAAGCAGATCCCCACGGCCATTATAAATACCCCGCAATCTTCTACCGTTACACGGTGATCAATCTTTGCCAACCTTAAGCTCTTTCATATTCTTTTCTGAATACTAACAAGGGCGTCGGAGGGTTTGTCTCCGGGATCTACCCCAGTGTTTCGAACTTGTTGCAGGTCAGCGGGAGCAGTAAGAAGCCAACCCAACAACAGTGGAAAGGGTCAGGTTTGACTCATTCGATTCCTCTCGAACTCACAAATACATCTGATTGACCCCACAACGAAATCAGCGGCAACAATCATTATGTTAGTAAGTTCTTTTAATTCCTTTCATATTGTTCATTTCAGTAATTATCCTACTAGATTATACTCTCACCAGTTATGGCTGATCCCTGTTGTTTTTGGGAGTTAGCGGAGTCCCTCCCTGAAGGAGGACACCCCTAACCCTCTTTGCAGGTTTTGCGTAGCAGCGAGGTGAGTTATCTTAGTAGTACTTAGTTTTGTAGTTATACTTTCTCGTAGTAGAGTTGGTGGTGTATGTATATATTATATACTTTTATTAAGCTAAGTCATTTAGAATGGGGATATATGATAGTATTTGTGTAATATTTTTTATTTTGGAAGATTATGTATGTAACTGTATCGGATGATGATATATAGTGATGTGGTGAGGTATGCAAAACCCATACCCGCCTCGTTGTGGAGTATTGGATTCTTTGGTTTTGTTTTTGAAAGGTTTGTCAAAGGTTTTTTTGTAAAATCTGTTATGTTTTTAAACGAATTTTTGGTTTTTATTTTGTATCTTGAACATTATGATGAGATATGCCCCAACAGCCCTATATATATATATTGCCTGTGTGTTGTTGCTTGGATTGGCCTGGAGATACTCTGCTGAATTTCTTAAGGAATTTTAGCCTGTAGAGAATTAATATATATTGTCTTTGGTCTATAATATGTAATTGTTTGCAAAATTCCGTAAGGAATTTCTGTAAAATGGCTAATATTTCAGGGAAGACTCTGCCGAAATTTTAACTAAATCTTTTAAAAAATAATTCTGAGCAAGAAATAATGTAAGTAGGAAGTAGATTAAGTCAGAAATTGTTTAAGTAAGAAATGGTTTTTAAAAAAATTGGGGTTTTGGCAATCAAAAATAATGTCTAGGTGACCCTTCACTAGAATTACACTATAAGACTCTAAACAACATGATAAACATACAATAGAAGTGAAGAAATGCCCATATACAGCGAATTAAAGTTTAAAACAGCAAGCACGCGACGTTAAAATCTGTTGTTTATGGGCTCTTTTCGAACTCGATTCAAGGGCTATTCGAGCCCGAACATGCACCAAATTAATATAAACAATATACATCAACAATAAGCATGAAATGTGGGTATTTACATCCCCTAAACGGCAAGTACAATAATCATAAACACCAACTTAACGAAATAAACTTTTGTCCTAAAATAGTGAGCATACACAACTAGATTGGTACATTTGTTCTTTATTATCCGTTCTATTCACATGTATCTCAAGTCCAAGTCCAATAACATCTTATAACATGTTTCTCAAGTCTTAAAAGTGAGTTTTTAGCTCATTACAATACTTTAAAGAAATGATGATCCTTATGTGCAAAAACAGTAACCATATGTTGTCTATCTCAATTTTCTGGTCTAAGGACGTGCTCAAATCTTCATTATATTAGCTTAAAACGAGTCACAAGTCTACTAACATAAGATAGCATGAAAGTAAGAAATTAAACCGAAATTGTATAACACCAACTAATCAAACAAGCATGCATGAACATGTCCACAAAAAACAGAAATTTTATCTTCTCATCCATTACTTGACTGAATGGTTACACCACTTCGTTGAGGATATTCCAAGGTGGACAAAGCCTGTGCCTCCAATCTTCATACAATCAGATAGTCAATCTGCAATTTGTATAGCACAGAGCAATATGTATAATGGTAAATCTAGACATATTCGTCGAAGACATAATACCATTAGACAACTACTCTCTACTGGGTTATCTTTTTGGACTATGTAAAGTCAAAGGATAGTATTGCAAATTCGCTAACCAAAGGGTTATACAGAAAGTTAGTTGATAAATTATCGAGAGAAATGAGACTAAAAACCCATGAAAGAATAAGTCGATATAATGGATACCCAACCTAGTTAACTGGAGATCCTAAGATCTAGGTTCAAAGGGACAACAAAATTGTAAAGACCATGTTGGATCCCTGTGCGAATTTCCCTATGTCCATTCCTATGAAGAAACAGTGATTCCCGTAAGAGGTTAAGCTCTCTTTTAATGATTCTTATGCATCGAAAATTCGAGCAAAGTATGCGGGTCACTCTCAACCAAGATATCACCTATGTGAGAGGGAAAAAGGCCGCTTCCATGGGAATAATGTATGGCAATATTCATGTTAAACTCTTGCAGAACCAGGAGTATGTTCATGGCCAAAATGAAATGCGTTGGGATAATTTCTGTATGAGATATGTCATCGTTTACACAAATAACAAAACAGTTCAAGGACATCGCGTCTACTGTTTAGCTAGTAAAGTAAACATATTTTCATAAGTGAAGGTTCAAAGGGTAACACCTACCTATCCTATGTAGGTCTCGACTGTCGAATTCTACCACCAAGTTTGTCGTGTCAGTCTATCGTGTCTGTGGCCGTCAATTTCATTCATGTGTAGAATGTTAGAAAATGGGTATTTTATACACCATTTACGCACCAGTTTTTGAGCAATTTTTTGAATAAGATCCTCTATAAATTAGTGAAAGATCTTGATGGATTTGTGTTCTCCTTCATGAGTAGATCAAAATCATATATTTACTAGCTCAAAACGGTTATTGGGTGAATGAGAAATTGTCTCCCAAAGTGAGGTGGTTTCATCTATGAAAATGAGTTTAGGGATTTTAGTCCCACATCGGAAAAAACAACGGAGTTAGAAGAGGATATATAATAACCACTTTTTTTGTATTGTAAGATAGCAAGCCAAGAGGCTCTTTCTCGCATGCGCAGGGGAGGGGGAGCAAATCTCAGACCTGATTACTACATGCGACTTGTGTGCCCCACACGTCCTGTGGACATGAATGTTGGACCGACGTGAATCTAATTCGTGCAGAGCCAATTTTTTGCTACAGTTTTGTTTTTTTTTTGTTCGTTCTGTAACGGTTGAAATAAATGCAGAATCTGTTTTATCTGCCATTTATTCACGTAATAGTTTTATCCGCCGTTAAAGTAGTGCATTCAAGCTTCTGTCTGCCATTATAGCCAGTGTATTAAAGAAGTTGTCTGCCGTTACAGTGAATGCAGTCAATGCATTGTCTGCCGTTACAATTTTTACTATGGTCTTATAAATAAAGGACTCTCTCCCCTGAATCAATATACAAGAATGTCTTATCTTTCCCAAACTCTCTGTTCTGTGCTTGTTCCATTCTTCAGTCGTTTGGTAATAGATTTCAGACGCTGTCTAGTTCGAGGGCGTGAAGTGGTGCATGCGTCAGCTTCTCTTGTCGTGGCATTCTGTGAGACAGACTCCTACACAAGTTTCAACACCCGGACGAAGCGAAATCTGTTTTAAGGAGATTGTGTAATACACAAGTCTCGACACAAATCGGTTCGGTTTTATTTTTTTTCATTTTCCTTTTATTTTATTGGTTTTATTCTTCTCCTCCTATTATTATTATTTTTTTGCCTCTTAATCATATTTGGATTTATTGCAAACATTTTTTTAATCAAAGTTGTAACAGAAAATAAATTTCTCGCAGTTAATTTTATTGTGATGCAAATATTATAACAATTAGTACCTCATGCGCTACATAATATGGGCTCCCGACTACATCTGTGAAAACCTGAAATTGCATAACAGCCATGTAGAGTTTAAAAAAGGTTCACTATAAACTCAACAAAATTAAATAGGTGAAAAACAAAGTTCATTCAGTGGGAAAGTTTTCTGTGGAAATATTAAAAGAAAAGGTCAAACCGAACACATCGGAAATGAAATAGGCAAACAGTGAGAACAAATGAGAAATAAACTTCAATGGATAATTTTATCCGCATTAAAAAGGGTAAGAAGTAACATAAAGAACTTGAAATAAAAAACTTCTGAATGTCTGTGTGTTTTGTGTGCTCGTTATGCGTGTCTGTGTGTTGGGATGGTGCTGGGCCATTGATGTTGATAGAATCAATTAAGTTCTTCGTAGGTATGACCATCCGATCAACCGTAACAATATTAGGAATTTTCCTAACAAATACTCTCACCATGGAGCACAAGGCCGCATGAAAGAGAATAAAAAGTTTTCTTGCTAGTTGCATATGAAAGATTCATGTTAGTAAGACGATATCAAAGAAAAAAATAAGTTAGAAGAAACTTACGTTCCTCCAATCTATGGCTTCATTGAGAAGATGGATTTTCTGGAAACTTATTTTAATCATTTTCATAGTTTCTTGTCAATCCATTTGTCACATCTAAACATAATTTGTTATTGTCTTATATGTATGTTTAAACCGGGTTACCATGAACGAGGATAGCTTCCATACTTGAAATGAAAACAGAGTTGTGTGTATTCAGGTCATTTGATCAGAATGGAATATAGAATAAGAATTTTTTTTTTACAAAAGAGTTTCCTGCATACTATATAACGCTGGTACAACGCTCCAGTTTGATTCGATAAAATGAAATCTCTGTGCCTCTTGTTAACAATAAATACACCTTGATTTCATTTGTCTACAAATATGTTAGAGAAAATGGAGGACCTGAAAATCCATTCTCCGCAATCAAAATTTACAATCCGCACACTATTCAAGTTGATCTTCATTCATAAAATAGAGTGACGAAAAATTATTAAATTTCAATATATTTGGCCGATTCGTCATGAGGTTGCAAAATGAATAGTTTTCAACAACACAACTATTGCGATCATTAAATATATAGGCAAAACACATTCAACTAATTTCATCCTACTATATTTCATGACATGTTGAACACTTTCGCGGTGTGGATCATGCATTTGGGAGGAGGGGATAGGAGTTTTTAAGGTCCAATCGTAAGAAATTTCCTCTTATGCCACATTTTCTTCTGTTTTCTTTAATATGTTATAACATTATAGTTGGATTATATAAAATGAGCACAGTGAGCATTTCGTTAATAATTAATAAACGTTGATTATGTAATGAATTCCATCGTATTGATTTCCTACTAATTAAACGATCAAAATAAAAGCAACAAAAGTCCCATATGTACATATGAATAGTTCTCAAAGAATTGTTAAAGATTTGGAACATTCATTTCAGTGTACCATGTTTTGGAACATGATACACGATGGATGGAAGATAGACGAGGTGTTTGCTATGGTGGAACATGACACACAATGGACGACAGACAAGGTGTTTGCTATGGTACAAACTTACGGGCCTTGAATTAACAAGAGTTTTCTCGAATCCCTGAGAAGATAAATTAAAGAAAAAGTTATTTTTATTGAAAATAATATAAACTCTTATTGTAAAAATATCTCCACCTTCTAAATAGGAAAACTAAACTTGCAGAAAACATAGCTCTTCTGCAATAAAAAATAAAACATCTAACCTATTTTTAAAGAAAAGACACTACAAAATTATTGAAGAATATCTCTAACTAGGAAAGCAATTAAAAATATGGTTGCAAACCATCTTTTAAATTTCATTTCAATTTCTTGCCAAAAATAGCCGAATAGTCTTGTGCTCCCACATCAAGACGTGCATTCCAAATCATAGCTGACAAGGGGTTTGGTGTTTTTGATTAACATTGGTTTACACTATACATTTTCTAACTTATATTCATTGTATAGTTTTTGGCTTATTATACTGTTGCTGCTGATTTTGGTGTGGGAGCAAACAGATAAATTTGTGGATTCTATTGGAAACAAATAAGGCAAACCTGTTGATTTCTTGCCACTGTCGTTAACCTGCAAAAAGTTTGATACACCGGGATGGATCCCAGCGACGAACCCTCCGACGCTCAAGTCAGTAATCAGGAAGATTGTGAAAGAGTGTTTATGTGGAAAAGAATTGAGGTGGTCTCTTGACCTATTCTGTATCTTCGTCACTTTTCTCTTTCAGTTATCTTCTTTTATGTTGGATGCTTTTGTATCGATGCCTTGTAGCGGACTAGCCACCGCTATTGTATCTTTACTCTAGTAAAGAATTATGTTTGTAGAGAAGCATGACTTAGCTTTGTGGCTTTTTGTTCAACTATAGAACCATCTTGTGGCTCTTATTCAAATTTAGCCTTGTCTTGTAGCTATATTTGAGCTTAGGACCATCTAGTAGCTATGGTTAGACTTGGAGAGATTTACGCTTCTCTTTGATTAACTTCCCCAGGGTAGCGAGATACCACATCTCCGCTCTAAGCTAGGTGTTACCAAGTTGGGGCTTGCTCGGTCTCGGGAGATACTTTTTAAAGCAGAGCGAGAGTTAGGTCATCTAAGGCTGACCTTCGTTCACCGAGATATCAAGATAAGGCGTCTTGAAGAGAGAATTCGTGAAGTGCCCCATGAAGGTGAGGAGACTTGCCCTTCGATGGTAGTCGGCCAAGGCTTGAGGCTCAAGTTCCTCCGCTACTCTTTATTCGAAGCGAGATTCGAGAGGGACTAATTAAAGAACGTGGTGCTCAAGAAGAGTCTAGAAGCGGCTCATCATCGGAGGACTATCTCCAATGTCTCGCAGGGGGTTAGTTCGGGATGACTGCCACGCTTGAAGCTCAGAGTGACGGATGACTCTCTCAAAGAGCGGGTCGTTAAGTTAGAGGCAAAGAATCTTCGTCTGCAACGGCTTTCTTAGGGGAGCAACGTTAGAAGCACTTCTTGTCCTCGAAATGAGTACGCCCAAGGAAGATCGTTCCATGAGTTAGCGATTTGTTCGCCTCCTTTTTTGCCAACTCCAGGGGATGCTCAAAGTAGAGTGGCCGGCTCGTCGAGCGAAGCATCTATTTGTAACGCCCCGATTTTCATACACTGGAAAACCGTGACATAAGCCAGAATCTTTTCCTTCAATTAGCCACAATACACAGAAAAATAGGAAAATTTAAAATATTTTATTCAACACAAATGTATTACAAGTCCGAATATTATACAATTGCAGTACATTACATCAGTGTTACAATAATGCCATACAAGCCCAAGTTTTACAAACTTTAAACAAAAATTACATCAGAGTACAATTAATAATATATAACACTTTGTATTTTCACTTGGATGCTTCTCAACATAAATAAATTTACAATAGATGTTACAACGGTACCCATCATATATTACAAGCGAAATAGAATCCACACTTTGCTTCTCTTGCCTTGAGTCCTCCTGAATCTGTACCTGTAGCTCTGCAATCAAGTACGTATTGAAGTGGGGACGTCAGTACATATACTGATGCTTTAAGGCTGATGACTAGCAGCGATTCTCAACTTTAAACAAACAAATTGATGAAAAGAGAAACGTGTATATATAATTTATGTGTTAGTGTATGCTATGACTTAGAATCTAATGCAGGATTAACTAATGCAATGATGCACTTATTCTAATGCAAGTAAGACTCTGGAACAGTATGCAGCCCATATTACATACGTCCCATATCAAGCTATTTCTACATATATAAGAATTCTACTCTAGTACTCTCGTCATAAATTCTACTCTCGTACCCTTCCTGTTCCTAACAGATACAACGTGACTGGTGAAATTGCAGATACAGTCTAGTTTCGCTACTACGGTACAATAGTTGTATCTATGTTTGCCACTATCTACCCGGCAAACCGGACCTCACTCAAAAGCCAACATGAACCCCAAGATACTAGACAACCTTGAGCCGTGTCCTCAACTCATCATGAGAAGGCATAGAACCTGACAGAATCATATGGTCTATTTCTCTGGAAAACCTCCCGTTCTTATCATGGCACTTCAGGAATTAACAGCCGAGATACGGATCCCGTGCTCCCAATTAATCATGAAAAGGCACTGCCCGTATCTCTTTGACAGGGGCATACATTCCAATAACACCATCTAGTGTTGGCCTATAGGAGAAGTCAGATTATAAGGTATCACTCCTAACACCAACTCTCACCCTTCGGCAATTCATTGATAAAAATGGTTAAGTAACAGTTACTATCCTAATGATGTCACTAATCCTAACCAATCAAATGGGACCGTACGAGCTACAAGGTACTCTCAACCTAGAGTCGTACTCTCAACTTGGCATGAGACGGCGCTAAAAGATTCAAACAAGCGAGACATGTCACTGTGCTTCCAACTTATCATGAAAAAGCATCGCACGTGTCCCTCTTCGAGAGAGTGTAATAATTGTTGACACAATCTATCAAGTCTTAACCTAGACTTTATAAGATCTCCTCGGATCCACTCATCACTTATATATTCAATAAAATTACTCCATGCGAGCCTAATGAGCTATGCATGAACAAACAACTACATACGAGCTAGGTAAGCTACGTATGAGACAGACCAATTGTTTCGAGTCAAATAAGCTACATATGAGACAGATGAATCACATAGAAGCAACATAAATTCTTCTTACAACCAAGAAGCAAAGTAGCATTCTCACTTAGTAAAACTTGATCTTTTATAATTAGAAGCAACAGAAGAATCTTCTAACAGCCTAGTATAAACATACTACTAATGAGTACACAAAAGGGACATAAAAAGCCTTCTAACAACCTAGAAGCAAACAGTGTTGCGCTTATTGAAATCTAACCAAATAGGACATTTTGGAATAGTGAGAATCTCTACTACAACTCTCTAGCTCAATACTTTCCCAAATTCAGTAAGTAAGAAGTACAAAAACATCAAACAATCTAAACAGCGTGCTTTCAGCCAAAAGTTGGCTTCTGTGGTTTGTAAAAGCCATAACTCCTACCCCACTTATCAGAATCTAACCAAATAGGACATTTTGGAAAGGTTAGAATCTCTCCTACATCTCTATAGTTGAACACTTTCCTATATTCAGTAAGTAAGAAGTACAAAATCATCAAACAATCTAAACACCGAGCTTTTAGCCAAAAGCTGGTTGTTGTGATTTGTAAAAGCCATAACTCCTACTCCGCTTATCGGAATCTAACCAAATAAGATATTTTTGAAGTGTGAGAATCTCTAATACAACTCTCTAGTTGATGAACTTCTCAGATTCAGTCATTAAAAGGTACAAAAAAATTGAACAATCTAAATAGCGAGCTTTCATCCAAAAGGCCAGCTGCTGTAATTTTGTAAGGATCATAATTCTTGCTCTGCTTATCGGAATTTAACCAAATAGGACATTTTGGAAAGGTGACAAACTCTACTACAACTCTCTAGTTGATGAACTTCTCAGATTTATTCATTAAAGTACAAATATTTCGAACAATCCTAACAGCAAGCTTTCAGCCAAAAGGTCAGCTACTGTAATTTTGTAAGGGTCATAACTCTTGCTCCGCTTATCCGAATCTAACCAAACAGGACATTTTGGAAATTTGAGAGACTCTACTAAAACTCTCTAGTTGATGAACTTTTCAGATTCAGTCATTAAAAGGGACAAAAACTTCGAACCATCCAGACAGCGAGCTTTCAGCCAAAAAGTCTAGCTGCTGTAATTTTGTAAGGGTCATAACTCTTGCTCCGCTCATCGGAATCTAACCACATAGGACATTTTGGAAAGGTGAAAGAATCTACTACAACTCTCTAGTTGATGAACTTCTTAAATTTAGTGATTAAAAGATACAAAAACTTTGAACAATCTAAACAGCGAGCTTTCAGCCAAAAGGTCAGCTATTGTAATTTTGTAAAGGTCAAAACTCTTGATCCGCTTATCGGAATCTAACCAAATAGGACATTTTGGAAATTTGAGAGACTCTACTACAACTCTCTAGTTGATGAACTTCTCAGATTCAGTCATTAAAAGGTACAAAAACTTCGAATCATCCAAACAGTGAGCTTTAGCCAAAAAGCTGGCTGCTGAGATTTGTAAAGCTCATAACTTTTGCAATGGTTATCAGAATCTAACCAAATAGGCCATTTTGGAAAGGTGATAGACTCTACTACAACTCACTAGTTGAACACTTTTCCAAATTCCTTATAGAAATCCAAATACAGTCCCTTGAACACAGGTCGATGTTAACCCCAAAACAGCAGTTTGTTGTTTTTACTTTGAAACTCGCTGTCTTGGGGGAAACATCTATTTAACCCAATAAATTAACCCAAAAAATTCTATAAAAAATAGAGCATTGTAACAACACATAGGAGAGGCTTTAAAATTAATTTAGACTCAAGATTATGCCTTTAGCATAAGTAATTAATTCTAACCGTCTAAACTACAAGATTTTATCTTTAGGGTTTATTTTGTATTCTACTACTTCAATCTTTATATGCATCTTTATTCTAGTCCACCCTCACCATAAGCAAATGAAATTTGTCCAAAATCTCTAATCTATTAACATAAAACAACAATGAACATGAACAACAAGACAAAGATGAGAAACCCCCACCCAAAAGTGTAGGAAGAACTAGCTAGCTTCTTCTCCTCTTTGCTCCTTGTTCTTGCTCCTCTTCAAGAACAACACAATGAAATGAACCCACTCTTTTTCTTTTTGATTTTTATCTCTATTTCTTTTCCTTTCTTCCAAATTTTTTTCTAATTAAAAACAATTAAAAGAAGGTGGAGAATGAGATGAGAAGGAGATGGAAACACACAAAATGTAGGGGGTGTTTCGCTCTCTTGGAGATTGGCAAGCCAAGGGGTGGGGGGGTTATAGGAGTGGAGGGTTGGGGTTTGTGGTTAAGAAGAGCCCAAGTGTCTTTCTCATCAATTTTGAGGTTTATTTGCAAATTAAAATTGCAATCAACACCCAATCTACTCTCTACCCTCTATTTTATCATGATTGATCAAGAATACGAGGTATTTTACCAAAATCACATACTACATGATTTCGTAAAAATATACGAAATCGATACGGTACATGTACGTACCGCTGTCTATACAGATAATTTTCTTTCGTTAAAACGAATAATCTCTTCGAAAAATATTTTAATTTAGAAATAATAATAAAAATAATTTTATTACCGGCTCAGAAGATTTCAATACCAATTTGATACAATACGGATGTATACAGACTAGTATATATATATATATATAGATAATGTTTATTAGTAAAACCGGGTAATATCCACCAAAATATTTCAAGTCTGAGAAAAAAATAAAATAATAATGAAATAATAATTTTTAATATTAGTCCGAGATTTTACAGACATTTTCTCAAAAACGCATTTTACAAGATTTTGTACAAGTGCACAAAACCCATACAATACATATATATACTTACTAGTATATGTACACAGATAAGTTTTTATTAGTAAAACCAAGTAATTTCCATAAAATATTTTAATTTTAAAAATAATTATAACACAAATATAATATCCGACCGGGATATTACACTATTGGTCCGACAGTTAGGTCTATGGGTCTCGATGGCACCACTCGGCTCACAGGCTTGGAGATCTCTTCGGAGGCCACGAGGGAGCGGCACAATGCTCATCGTCCTTGTGTATCTCTAAATAGAAGTGTACCTCTTCCTAGGAGGAGTTAGGGCGAGACTTTGTAGTTTTGTAGGAGTCTTTAGTCTTGAATAAGACATGTAACTCCATCTTTGGTGGAATTAAATGTTTATAATATTGTCTTTGAATAAGACTCGTATCCCGACTTTTAATGAAATAAGATATTTGTAGTATTCAAGCAATGTTTTTGTTGATTGCATTTTTTGATCTTGTAATGAGCTCCTTTCGCCTAATAATATTTTGTGTTCAAGAGAGTTTTCAACAGTTGTGGGAGCAATTTTGAAAGGTGAGCTACTTTGCACTTTCTTATTCGCAAGTACCTACAGTGGCGTCGAACCAAGTGTTGGACTCCGAAGTTGTCGTTTAAGAGAGTTTCAACAGTTGCGAGAGCAATTTCGAATGGCGAGCTACTTTGCACTTTCTTGTTCGCAAGTAGCTAAAGTGGCGTCGAACCAAGTGTTTGTAACGCCCCAATTTCCATATACTGGGAAAACATGACATAAGTTATAATTGGACATTTTGGAAAATTAGCCACAATCCACAGAAAATAGGAAAATTTAAAACTTTTTATTCAACACAAATGTATTACAAGTCTGAATGTTATAAAACTGCAATGCATTACATCAGTGTTATAATAATGTCATACACGCCCAAGTGTTACAAACTTTAAATGAAAATTTCATCAGAGTGCAATGAATAATATACAACACTTGGTACTTTCACTTGGATACTTGTCAACATAAATAAATTACAATAGATATTACAATGGTAACCAACATATGTTACAATTGAAATCAACACTTTGCTTATCTTGCCTTGAGGCCTCTTGAATCCTGTACATGTAGTTTTGCAATCCACTACCTATTGAAATGGGAACGTCAGTACATACACTGATGCTTTACGGCTAATGACTAGTAGCGATTCTCAACTTTAAACAAATAGATTGGTGAAAAGAGAAACGTGTATATATAATTGATGTGTCAGTGTATTCTATGACTTAGACTCTAATGCAAGATTAACTAATGCAATAATGTACTTATTCTAATGCAAGGAAGTCTCCGGATTAGTGTGCAGCCCATACTACATATGCCCCATATCAAGCCATTTCTTCATATATAGGGATTTGAACCCGCGCCATGAATTCTACTTTTGTACTCAACCTATTTCTGAAGATATAGCGTGACTGATGAGGTTGCTCTGAAATGGTCTAATCCCGCCATTCACAGTCATATAGTGGTATCTCCGTTTGCCACTATTGCCCGGCGTACCGGAACTCACTCAAAAATCTGACAAACACTGGGTAGGTATCCGCAACATAGGTTAGCTCAAAGCATCCCCTGTGGCCCCCTAGCTGATTGACCGTAGTCTATGATTTGCTCGCCTTTCTTGATATAGAGCATGACGGAGTTCCGGGGGTCCATTCCCTGGCTCCGACATGAATCTCTCCAGCCCTTATAATGACACTTCAAAAATTAACAGATGAGATATGGATCCCATGCTCCCAACTCATGAGAAGGCATCGGCCGTATCCCTTTGACAGGAAGGGTACAACCAATAAAACCAGGTAGTGTTGGCCTATAGAACAGGTCGGATCATAAAGTATCACCCTTAATACCAACTCTTTCCTTCGGCAAAAATGATAATAAATGAGGGTTAAGTAGTAATAGCCATAAGTTATTACCCTAACGATGTCACTAACCCTAAACAATCCGAGGGATGACAACAGTACTAACCCAATATGCTAGGTCTTAAGTTAGGCTTCGCAAGATAACTCTACTAGGTGCTCAACCTAGACTTACCAGAATCCCTAAGGATCCTGTTCATAGCTTATCGATACAAGACCTCGGCAATATGAACATATTCGCATGCTACTGCCCTGAACTTGGGTTCCGTCTACACTCCCGGCCCGCGATCAACCTACACCAGTTAAGATTTGATGGTGCACGAGGGGCGACTCGTCCAAAGTCCACGAGGACTAAAATAAATACACGTCTTGATGGTCGATGGCTCCTAGGGTAATGATATCACCATAGACAAGCACAACAACTGCGTACTAGCTAATAAGTTACATACGAACAAAAAACTTACATAAGAGCCGACTAGCTACGTATGAGCCAAACGAATTACATACGAGCCAGCTCGATATGTATGTGACAAATGAATCATATAGAAGAAACTATAGAAGTCTTCTAACAACCTAGAAGCAAAATAACATGCTACTAGCAAAACTTGATCTTTTATACATAAAAGCAACATACAAAGTATTCTAACAACCTAGAAGCAAATTCTACTCGTTAAATAGAAATAAGGAAATTTGTAGTCTTTCTCAATATCGAGTATAAATCTAAATGGGGCGTGGCCAAGTGGTAAGGCATATATCTATTCTACATATAAAACTAATTAAACATGCTACTCTTATCGGAATTCAACAAAATTAGAAAGGTTAGAACATCTACTACAACACTCTATTTGAAAACTTCCTCAGATTAAGTCAATAAGTGGTACAAAAACTTCGAACAATCCAAACATCGAGCTTCAGCCAATTAAGGCCAGCTGTTGTGATTTGTAATGGTCATAACTCCTACTCCGCTTATCGGAATCTAACCAAATAGGACTTTTTCGAAAGGTGAGAACATCTACTACAACTCTCTAGTTGAAAACTTTTTCAAATTCAGTGAGTAAGAGGTACAAAAACATCAAACAATCTAAACAACGAGCTTTCGGCCAAAAGGCCATCTGCTACAATTTTGTAAATGTCATAACTCCTACTCCACCTATCGGGAAATAGGACATTTTGGAAAGCTAAGAAACTCTAATACAACTCTCTAGTTGATGAACTTCTCAGATTCAATCATTAAAGGTATAAAAACTTCGAACAATCCAAACAACGAGCTTCAGTGAAAAGGCTAGCTGCTGTCAATTTTGTAAAAGTCATAACTCCTATTCCGCTTATCGGAATCTAACCAAATAGGAAATTTTTGAAAGGGGAGAACATATAATGCAACTTTCTAGTCCACAACTTTCTTAGATTCTGAATGGAACTGAAAATCCAACTCTTTAAACACAATACAAGGAAAACAAAGCACAGCCAAAAGCTGAAACTTCTAAAACTTGTAACTTTTGCTATACTTGTCGGAATATATCAAAATTATACTTTTTGGAAAGGTGGGAACATATACTACAACTCTCTAGTTGATTACTTTTTCAGATTCCTTATGGAATTCAATTCCCTGTTTTTTGAACACAATACGAAGACAACAAAAGCACAGTTAAAAGCTGAAACTTCTAAAGCTCGTAACTTTTGCTATACTTGTCGGAATCTAACAAAATTATACTTTCTGGAAAGGTGGAAACATATACTACAACTCTCTAGTTGATAACTTTTTCAGATTCCTTACGGAATTCAATTCCCCGTTCTTTGAACACAATACGAAGACAACAAAAGCACAGCTAAAAGCTGAAACTTCTAAATCTCGTAACTTTTGCTATACTTGTCGAAATCTAACAAAAGTATACTTTTTGGAAAGTTGGGAACATATACTACAACTCTCTAGTTGATTACTTTTTCAGATTCCTTATGGAATTCAATTCCCCGTTCTTCGAACACAATTCAAGAACCACAAAAGATAGCATAAAGCTGAAAACATGTAAAGCTCACAACTTTTGCTATACTTATCAGAATCTAGCAAAATTGGTCATTCTAGAAAGGCGAGAACATCTAATACTACTTTCTAGTTGACCACTTTTTTAGATTCCGTAAGGAAATCAAAATTCAGTCCCTTGAACACAATTAAAAAACCACAAAAGAACAACAAAAGCTGGAACTTGTAAAGCTTACAACTTTTGTTATACTTATCAGAATCTAGCAAAATTGGCCATTCTGGAAAGGGAAGAATATCTACTACAACTTTCTAGTTGACTACTTTTTCTGATTCCGTAAGGAACTCAAAATCCAGTCCCTTGAACACAATTAAAAAACGACAAAAGCACAGCAAAAGCTGAAACATATAAGGCTTATAACTTTTTCTGTACTTATCGAAATCTAGCAAAATTGGCCATTCTGGAAAGGGGAGAACATCTACTATAACTTTTTAGTTGACCACTTTTTCTGATTCCGTAAGGAACTCAAAATCCAGTCCCCTGAATACAAGTCGGGTCAACCAAAACAACGATTTCTTTTCGATGCTCGCTGTTTTGGGAAAATGATTTGTTTAACCCATCAAATTAACCCCAAAATATCTATAAAAATTAGAGCATTATAGTAACACATACAAGAATCACTCAAATTAATTTGGAGTCAAAATTCCAAATTTAATACATATAATTAATTCTAAGTACATACTAGTTTACGGTTGATTCTTTAGTGTTCTATTTTGTGGTCTACCACTTCAACCCTTGTATGCCAATTATTTTAGTCCATAAACATTCATATGCACATGAGATTTGTCCAAGTTTTTCACATAATCAAGCAAAATAAAATACAAAACAATAATAAATAAGTTGAGAACCCCCACCCAAATTTTGTAGGAAGGACTAACTTGCTCTCTTCTCCTCCTTGTTCTTGCTCCTTGTTCTTGCTCCTCCTCTCAAGAACAACCTCAAGAAAGAAAACCACTCTTTATCTTTTTATTTTGATCTCTCTTTTCTTTTCTTTTCTTCTCAATTTTTTCTTAATAAAAACAAGTAAAAGAAGAAGAAAAATGAGATGAAAAAGGGATGGAAAGACAAAATGAAAGAAGGATTTTGCCCTTTTGTGTGTGGCCAGTCATTTTGTAGGAGAGGGAGAGAGAGAGATGTGGTAGAGAGAGAGCCACTTGTATCTCTCTCTTGTGGCTCAAAACAATTGGAATCAATTTGCAAATTTAAATTGCAATCAAACCCTAATCCAATCCTATCCTTCTATTTGATCATGATTCATCAAAAATAAGAGGTATTTTTCCAAAATCACATACTACATGATTTCGTACAAATGTACGAAATCGATACGGTACATGTACGTACCTATATCTGTCTATACAGATAATTTTTATTAGTCAAAACGAATAATCTCTACCCAAAAAAATTTAATTCAGAAATAATAATAAAAATAATTTTATTACCGACTCGGAAGATTTCAGTACCAATTTGATACAATACAGATATATATAGACTAGTATATATATAGATATTGTTTATAAACAAAACTAGGTAATATCCATCATAAATATTTCAATTCAGAAAATAATAATAAAATAATAATAAAATAATAATTTTTTATATCAAACCTGGATTTTCAGATATTTTCTCAAAAACGCATTTTACAGGATTTTGTACAAGTGCACAAAACCGATACAATACATATATATACTTACTAGTATATATATATAGATAACTTTTTATTAGTAAAACAAAAAAATTTCCATAAAAATATTTAAATTTTAAAAATAATAATAATACAAATATAATATCCGATCGGGATATTATAGTGTTAGACTCCGAACTTGTCTTAAGAGAGTTTTAACAGTTGCGGGAGCAATTTCAAATGGCGAGCTACTTCGCACTTGCTTGTTCGCAAGTAGCTAAAGTTGCGTCGAACCGAGTGTTGGACTCTGAATTTTTCGTTAAGAGAGTTTTTTACTTAGAGTGTACGCTTCGGGGCGAGACAACCAGAACATTTAGACAACAGGTTTTCTAAGAAGTAAACTGCTTTTATTAAAGATGACTACGTGGCTGCTTATGAGTTGCAAGCCATTATTACATTCAAAAAAGTCAAGTAAATAAGAAGAATAACAAACTTAGAAATGCTCTAGGATTAGAAGTTGCTTGGAGCCGTGTTTAAATACCCTCTTGGTACTTCAATAAGTGTTCCGCATTCCATGTTCTTAGTACTCTCATGCCCCCGGGTCTTCATGTTAATAAGCTCCACGACGAACAACTTTGGAGATCCTATACGGCTCTTTCCGATTATGTGATGGTTTCCCTTTCCTGCTCGGGAAAGAAATTGATACTTTTCTAAGAACCAAAACTCATTCTTTGAGATTAGTGGGGCGGACTCTCTTGTTGTATGACTGCTCGATCCTACGTCGATAAATATCATGGCGGATGGAGGATCTTTCTCGAATTTCATCGATGAGGTCCAAGTTGCCCCGAAACTGGTTCGAATTTTGCTCTTCATTGAAGGCAATCAAGCGGGGAGAAGGTAGGCCAACATCCAGTGGGATGACGGCTTCGGTGCCGTAAGTAATGTTGAAGGAAGATCCTCCTGTGGGGGTCTTCTTGGTAGTGCGGTAACTCCATAGCACACAGGGGAGTTGCTCAACCCATAATCCCTTCGCAGACTTCTCCAATATCTTCTTTAGGCCGGAGAGAATTTTTCGATTGGCGTTCTGTGCTTGACAATTGGATTACGGGTCGGATATTGAGGAGAATCGTTGTTGGATACCGAGGTCCATACAAAAATTGTGGAAGGCTGCCCCCACGAATTGGGTCCCATTGTCCGTTACAAAGATTCGATGTACACTGAATCTGCATACGATGTTCTTCCAAAAGAACTGCTGAACTCTGTTCCCAGTGATTGTTGCTAGAGGCTCAACTTCGATCCATTTGGAGAAGTAGTCGATTGCAATGATAAGGAACTTCAGCTGGCCCGATGCTGGAGGGAAAGGCCTAAGCAAGTCCATCCCCCACATTGCGAAAGGGTTCGGACTGGATAAGGACCACAGCTGGGCTTGTGGTAAGCGCTGGATTGTTGAGAACTTTTGGCAGGGAGCACATTGGCGAATGTGCTGTTCGGCGTCGCTAAGGAGTGTAGGCTAGAAATATCCATAATTTAAGATTTTGCGGGTGAGGGACCTCCCAAATGAGCGTCGTACATCCCTTCATGGGCCTCCTTTAAAGCGTACTGGGCTTCCTCAGGGGAGAGGCATCTCATGTAGAGGTTGTCATCCACTTCAGTGTAAGAGCGCTTGTACATGACCCCTTCGATGAGCGTGTATCATTCAACTCTGGTTCTGATTCTTCTATCTTCTTTAGGGTCTGGAGGGAGGATTTCGTATTTAAGAAACTCGAGCAAGGGCGTCATCCAATTCTCCCAAGTGCTAGGGTAGCATCTCCATCAGTTCGGGGCCTTCCTCCTCGATGCTTGGTTTCAAGAGGACTTCTATCAGGACGGTTTGTTCCAGCCTCTCGGGGGATTCCTTTGAGTTGTGCATCTTTGAAAGTGGCAAGCAGCTCGTTGACCTTGGCCAAATATTTGACCATGCGGTCATCTCTTGCCTCATACTCCCCCAATACCTGGTTCACTACCAGCCATGAGTCACGGAATAGTTTGATGCGCTGGGCCCCGACCTTGCGTGCCATACACAGACCGACTATGATAGCCTCAGATTCAGCCTCGTTGTTTGATGCTCGAAAATTAATGCAGAGTGAGTACTGAAGAATGCCATAAGTGTGGTTTTACCACTACCCCTTGGCATGGTTAGCTCATTTTTCATGGTATTAGCAAACTTATGACATAGATTACTGTTAGTAGAACCAAGATTATGTCATTTACATATATTTGAATGATCAAAATATCGGTCTTAATTCTCCTAATAAATAGAGTAGTATCTACTTTACCTATTTCAAAACCCGTTTCTAAAAGAAAAGTCTTCAATCGATCGTACCAAGCACGAGGTTCTTGTTTAAGACCATATAAAGCCTTTTTCAATTTAAAAATATGGTTTGGGAATTGTTCATGTTCAAAACCAGGTGGTTGCTTAACATAAACATTTTTCTTTATAAATTCATTAAGGAAAACACTTTTAACATCCATTTGAAAAAGTGTAAAATTCATCAAACAAGCAAAAGATAATAAAATACGAATTGATTCTAGTATAGCAATAGGAGCATATGTTTCATCGAAATCTATGCCTTCTTCTTGATTATACCCTTGAGCAACTAGTCTAGCTTTGTTCCTAACGACTTGTCCTGATTCATCTAACTTATTCTTAAATATCCATTCGGTACCAATTATAGTATGATCAGGAGGTCGTGAAACTAAATTCCATACATCATTCCTTATAAATTGGTTTAACTCATCTTGCATGGCATTCATCCAAAACTCATTCTCACAATCTTCTTGTATATTCTTTGGTTCAAAATCTGACAAGAAAGCTGTGTGAGAAATCATGTTAACATGAGATCTCGTCTGAATACCACGTGAAATGTCACCAATTTTTAAGTCATGAGGATGATCTCTAACTTCAAAAAATGATTTTGGTAAAGTTGGAGACATCACAATAGGATCAGTCGACTTGACTAGTACATCAGTCGACTGATTCACATCAGTCGACTTGACTTTCGTATCAGTCGACCTATCCGCAAGGGTAGTTTGCTGTAAAGATGTAATAACCTTATTTAAAGGTGATGAAGTTTTATCATCTTTAATTAAAGTTGATGAAGGCAGAGATTCAACAAATGCAGCATGCATGGATTCTTCAATAGTCAATGTTGACTTGTTGAAGATCTTATATGCCTTACTCCTATTTGAGTATCCTATAAATATACCCTCATTAGATCTAGGATCAAATTTATCTAGATTATCTTTAGTGTTCAGAATAAAACACTTACATCCAAATATTTTGAAGTAAGATACTTTAGGAATTCTATCAAAAAATAGCTCATAACATGCTTTCTTAAGCTTAGGCCTAATTAATATTCTATTTAAAACATAACAAGCTGTAGCAATGGCTTCAGCCCAAAAATACTTAGGTAAATTGCTTTCAACAAGCGTGGTACGTGTACATTCTTGCAAAGTCCTATTCTTTCCTTCAACCACTCCATTTTGTGGTGAAGCTCTAGGAAATGCAAATGAATGAGTTATACCATTCTTGTTGCAATATTCTGCAAACGTTTCCTTCTCAAATTCTCCACCATGATCACTTCTAATAGTGACTATGGTTAGAGACTTTTGATTTTGAATTCATTTACAAAAATTAGCAAATTCAACAAAAGCATCGTTCTTATGTTTTAAAAAGAAAGTCCAAGTGAATCGTGAAAAGTCATCTACTAAAACAAATACATACCTACTTTTATTTAAAGAAGCAACTCTAGTAGGGCCAAATAAATCCATGTGGATTAATTTGAGAGGCCTACTAGTAGAAATTACTTCTTTTATTTTAAAAGTAGATTTAATTTGTTTGCCTAGTTGACATGCATCATATAACTTATCCTTTTTATAGGATAGTCTTGGCAGCCCTTTAACTAGGCTGTACTTAGACAATTTAGCAAGAGTTTTCATATTCACATGGCCAAATCGTTTACGCCATAGCCAAGAATCATTATTAGAAACTACTAAGCAAAGATCATTCGAAAAATTATATGACTTTAAACACAATTCATAAATGTTATTTTTCCTAAGTCTATGAAAAATTATATTTTGCATGGTAGAATCATATATTAAACATGCATCTTTTTCAAACATGATTTTGTAACCCTTATCACATAGTTAGCAAATACTTAACAAGTTATGTTTATGTCCACTAACTAGAAAAACATCTTCTATAGAAGGGTTAGTGTGCTTACCGACAATGCCTGTTCCAATAACCTTTTCTTTGTTGTTGTCACCGAATGTGACTGTACCTCTATCAATTTCTTGTATGGAAGATAGAAGGTTGGCATGACCAGTCATGTTCTTTGAGCATCCACTGTCAAATATCCACCGATCTCTTTTAGGTACCTATAAAATTTTCAATGTGAATATGGTACCCTTTTTATTGGGTCCAAAATAGATTAGTTTACAGGAAACCAAACCTAAAGAGAGTTTGATTTTCCACCATAAGTAGAAATATAATTAACAGAATTACATACAGAAAGAATGTATGAATTAATGTAAGTATTTCTATCTTTCGGACTCAGATTAACTGAAACCCATATATTTTTGCATTGTCCAGTCGACTTTATCGAACCTTTCAGTCGACTGGGAGGTAGAATAGCGACTTATTTGAGGTTTTTGTTTCTTTGAATGAAACTCAGAACCTCTGGACAGGCGACTGATACTTGGGTTCAGTCGACTGGTCTGAACTATAGATTTACGTTTATCATTAAAACTTATAGTCTTAGGCTTTTCAAAAAACTCATACAGTTTATTCTTAACACTAGAAATAGGTACTGATTTATTTACACTAGTGTTCTTAGAGACATGAGGTTTTTCATGAGACTTTTGAAAACCAAGTCCAAATCTTTTATTGGATTGCACTTGATTATGGAGAACATCTTTTAAATTCTCCTTTCCTTTATTAAATTTAGATACATTCTTGGATATATCTTCATAATTTTTCTTTAGAGATACAAGATCTATATCTAAACTAGAAAAATGAGAATTTAAAGATTTCACTTCTTTATCAAGGTCAACATTCTCTTGGAAAAGTGTTTGATTTACTTTCTCCAAATTCTTAATTCTAATTTTTTCTTTCTTAAGATCTAGAAAAATGTCATTGAAAGCATCAAGTAAATCATTAGAATCATAATCATCACTTACTTGATTTTGAGACGCCATGAAGCAAACATTAGCAACCTCGTTTGTCTCTTCATTTTCTTCTTCCGATGAAGATTCGCTATCATCCCAAGTTGCTTGGTATGCCTTTTTGTTCTGTATGAACTTGTTCTTTGTGTACTTGTCCTTTTTGAATTTGGAAGCCTTTTCTTTAGATTTAGCGTTCTCAAGTGGGCAATCCTTCTTCATATGACCAGTTTTGTTACACTTTCTCGTGAACATGGCTATCTCTTCCTCATCTTCTTCTTCATCCTCGAAGTCCGACATGGCTTTGAATGCTAGTGTCTTCTTCTTTGATTGTTGAGGTTCTATATCCTTCTTGCGTTCTTCAAGTTGTACCTCATACGCCATAAGATTTCCCACAAGACTTTCAAGAGAAAGTTGTGTTAAATTATTGGCCTCTTCTATGGCGGGGGTCTTCTTCTCCCATTCGGGGGTTAGTACATGAAGAACCTTCCTCACTATTTCAGCTTGAGTGTATGTCTTTCCAAGCGGTACAAGTGAATTTGTAATGTCCATGAACCTTGTAATCATCTCAGACACATTCTCGTTCTCCTTCATGCAGAACATCTCAAACCTGTGAACAAGAACAGATATTTTAGATTCTTTTACTTTATTTGTTCATTCATAAGTTACCTCGAGTGTGTGCCAAATTTGATGTACGGTTGTTGCATTGGACACACGGTTGAACTCCTCCTTTGTAAGAGCACAAAATAGCGTGTTCATTGTTTGGCTCTTCATGTCATCGTTCCATTGTGCATATGGAATGGTAGGAACGGTGTACTTGGTCTCCATCATGTTCCATATCTCATAGTTGATGGACTGAAGGTAGATCTTGATTCTACACTTCCAATAGTTGTAATTGGTTCCATCGAAGAGGGGTGGCCTTTGTGTGGATTGGCCTTCATGGTATTGGTTTGCATTAGAAATAGTTACCATTGCGCTCAACCAGGCTCTGATACCAAGTGTTGGATCCTGTAGGCAAGGCAAGAAATACTACAGGGGGGGGTGAATAGTGTTATATAAAAATTAAAGACGAAATTGAACTTTTCTTTTATTCAGTCGACTTAAAAGAGAAACAAGTCGACTGAGGCGTCAGAATAGAAGTGTATTTTAGACAAGTCTGATCAGTCTACTTATAGCGGAAACCAGTCGACTTGCCAGACAAGTTATATGAAAAGTATATTATACGAGTCTGACCAGTCGACTTAAGTAAGAGAGGAAGTCGACTGTCCAGACAAGTTTCACAGAGTAATTAAAAACCAAATAAAGAAAATGCAAGTTCAGAAAAATACAACCACAGAGTACATACGATGTATCCTGGTTCGGTCCTCCCGACCTACATCAGGTCTCCAAGCAACCCACTTGAGATTTTCCACTATTTTTGAAAAATTACAAGAATACTCTACGGCATTTAGACAATAACCTTGTCCAATCTGTAGACTTCTCTCACCACTAGAGAGAACAAACCTACTCTTCCACCAAGAGTGAAAATCTGACTCTACAACCTAGAGCCCTACTCTCCAACCGAGAGGACCACTCTCACAACCTGAGAGTGAAGAACAACAACAAAATAGTTACAACAACCTATAGCTTTGTTTGTAATTTGTGATCTTTGTATGGTGGCTAATAGGTTAACTTCCGAAATCAGTCTAAACGAAATCACTGTTATACTAGACTGATTTCAGAGAACCAAGACTTAGAGAAAATGAATGCTTTTAGAATGCTTTTTCTTGTCAAAACCAAATGCTTGAGAACTTAAGAAACAAAATGCTTGGAAAAAGTTGTTAACCTTTGCCAAATGACCTCTGTACTCTTTTTAAAGAGTTAGAGACATTTGGACATTGAAGGTTGAATCCTAACTGCCATACAACAACAGTAAAAAGATTTGATTCTGAAAAACAATTTTAAAAACAGAAAACTGTCGAAATGGCTTGAACAGTCGACTGGGTTGCCATAATGAGTCGACTGGTTAGAGTTTGAATGAGTTCAGACAGTTTCGTACTAGGACAGTCGACTGGTGCTAAATAGCGGTCGACTGGTACTTAACAGTTGAACTTATTCAAGCTTGTTTTGATCTTTTTAAGTTTGTAAAACAATCAATTATTTAAAGATATGTGTGAGTGTGTGTGACAAGGATATTACAGCATTCTAAGACTCAAATAATAAAAAGTTGCAATTGTTACAAGACACTTAATAAAACACATTGAAGCATAGGTCTTGTCTTGAGTCTTGAGTCTTGAGATGGAGCTTTAGCCTTTGTCTTTATCTTTGAAGCTGGCAACCTTGTATCTTTCTTGATCAATTAGCTTTGAGAGCTTTGTTTGTAGCTTTTCTTGATCAACTTTCTTTGAGAGCTTTGTTTGTAGCATTGCTTGATCAACTTGCTTTGAGAGCTTTGTTTGTAGCTTTGCTTGATCAACTTGCTTTGAGAGCTTTGCTTGTACATTTTGTCTTTGTGTAATACAACCTGCAATATATAAGATGTAGCACAAGAACTTTGCATTTTGTTGGAATCATCAAAACCAAGAATCAACAAGGAGGGCCTCCTCTGCCGTAATATAATTCTCGCTCCTCAGCAGGAGTTCCGAGAAGTCTCGATGCGGCTTTTTAGCGAGAGATGTCTTCAAGTTAGTGTGGTTGATGTTGTGTCGGAAGGAAGCAGAGGCTACCGACTGGTCTAGGGAGGCGATTGACTGGGCCTCGGTGGTGAAGCATTTGACATTGTCCCTTAAATGCTCGCCCTTCCTTTGATTGAGCGCCAGTAAAGATGTGCTTGTCTTTTCGGCCCGACGACTACTCACAAATGGGTAAGGAAGAGCCCCTCGAACTGATCGAAGGAGAAGATGGAGGCAGGGGCGAGTTGGGAATACCATTATCTCGCAGGTCGCTCCAGCATGGCCAGGAAGGTTTTGCAAAGGAGCGCATCCGAAGCCTAGTGGATCATCATGAGAGTTTTGAAACTTTCGATGTAGTCAGCGGAGTCTGACTCCCCGTTATATGACTAAAAGTGAGGGGGTTCGATGTTTTCCAAGACCGGGGCTTCCATGATGGTTCGGGAGAAAGGAGACATGCTTGGAAGGAAATTCCTTACCCGCTATTATCTTCTCTATTAAGTCTACCAAGGTGCCTCACCATCTCGTGGAGACGGTGGTAAACCGAGTCCTCCCTCCGGTTAAACCTTGTTAATCCTCAGGACTCATCCTCATATGGAAGGGAACTGGGAGTGCTATGGCGATGGCTTGGGGCAGGTTGATGACTAGGTGCTCGTTGATCGTGGTTAGGAATAACATTGAGGGCCCGCAGAATGGCTTCTTGGAAATCCCAAAACTCTGCCCTCGTGACATGTGCCTCCCAATCTCGGTGGTCCCTTGGGGTGGATCGACCGGTCGGGGTGCGGCTCCTCCTCTGATGGTGCGGGGGAGACTTCTTCCGCCTTCTGGAAGAGTTCGATCTCCTGTGGTCCGGCCTACAGGGAGATCGGGCTCTAGGGGACCGAATCGTAGGACCCCTTTGAGGCTCATGGTGAGGGATTCCGTCATGGGTCCGCCTCCCATTCAAGCGGTTCCAAAAGGTCTATTCCCGGTTGCCGATTGACAATGACATGTCAGAGATCCTTTAGCGTTGGAGGGCTGTGAGAGGCCATGGAGTCAGACGTGGGGTTTTAGACCGAGACATGGTCATGAAGAGGAAGTTGTCTTTGAAGACTTCGACGGGAACCTCCTGGGGTAGCCCTTTAAGGTCCTTGAGGGGCCTGCTGGGGGAGAGGTTGTTGAGGAAGGGGCTGTCCAGGCTGCGGTTGCTGAACTTGCTGGACGAGTTGAGGAAGGACGTCATGGAGTGGAGGAGGAGAGGGAACATGAGTGACTCTACGGCTGGAGACCGATGCCTTCCCTTTTTTTGGAGTCATAGTTTGGGAAACAACTTCACCGGTGCAGTAAGACAGGATTGCTTTTCGTTTCCCACAGACGGCGCCAATCTGTTGCTGCTGATTTTGGTGTGGGAGCAAATAGATAAATTTGTGGGTTCTTTTGGAAACAAATAAGGCAAACATATTCACTTTCACCGGCATTTGACTAGTTTCTTGCCGCTGCCCTTAACCTGCAAAAAGTTCGATACACTGGGATGGATCCCAGCAACGAACCATCCGATGCTCAAGTCAGTAATCAGAAAGATTGTGAAAGAGCATTTATGTGAAAAGAGATTGATTACCTTATTATGGTGTGGGGAGGGGGGTATCTATAGTCGCCTTAAGAGACGGTTTAGAGATAATCATTTATCTCTATGTTCCAGTGTTTTTGGATAAGATGCAGAGTTTTAAACTCGTTTCATGATAAGAGAGGCAGTTTAAACCGCCTCTTAGAGATAATGACAAATTTGAATTACACTTTAAGTATTTGGGCTGGTTTATAACGTGTTGCTACCCATACCTAACAGGACAGATCCGTTTTTGGGTTACTAGACTTTGAAGAAAGACCCATTTCTCATTTCAGACCCTTTTGTGGTGGAAATTACTGTTTTACCCCTGATAGGTTTAAGTTTCGTGCCTAGTTTGAACGGACATGATTAAATCTCATTTTTAGTCATTTTATATACCAAGACCAATCATGTTAAGAGTAATATGGTTGACGAACATGGTGAAGGCAAATAAGGTAGTCCATGTGTTGATACCAATTACCAAATCCACCTATATTCCAACAATAGCACTCCTGCTCAAGCTGAGGATACAAGGTAATCCATATATCGATACCAATGACCATATCCACCTATCTGATCATTTCTACCAAAAGCAGCACTCCCCTTGGAGCTGAGCATATGTGATGCGGTTAATCTTTGGGGGGAGGGAGTGTGGATGCACCAGGTGTGAGTTCCTACTTGATTTGTAATGGTGGAAGGATGCGGTGCTGGACTGTACGCCAGAGGTCCGGTTCGGCACTAGGGGACCGGCTCGGATCCGGATGCTCCGCCTCGGGTCCCTGCAGACGGCCTAGGAACACCGGGGTTTGTCCCGGTGGCAGACCCTCCGATGATCTAGTTAGTTGCTGTGAGAGTGTAACAGTAACTAGGGTTTTAGTTGGAGAAAGATTGATTACCTTTAAAGGTGGGAGAGGGCTTGTATTTATAGACAAACCCAACTGGGTTTGGACCCGTTTGGGGGCCGGGTCTGGACCCGAAAGCCCGTGGGCTTGACGTGGCAAGAGGCCCAGGGGGTTTAGGGCAGACGTGGCAGCACCCCGGGCGGTTTAGGGCTGACGTGGCAAGATCCTACACGGTTTTGGTGCTGACGTGGTTGATTGTGTGGTTCCTGTGCTTCTGGAAGAATTGGATGGTCCAGGCGGTGCCAGGTCATCTTTATCTCGCACTAGGTTGATGGGAGGACCGTGGGGCCGTCGAGGCTCGGAGGCCGAAGGCTGGTACGGGTTGCCAGGATGAGACGGCAGGGTTCGCGAGGGTTCGATTACCGACTCGGTCCCAACGCCATGGCGGCCCGGGGTCGGGACAACGTGCTTTTGAGAGGAAGCAACTCCTGTAGGGACGCGTGAGCCAGCCGTGGAGGAGTAGTTTTGGTTGTGGAGAAAAAACAGGAGGTCTTCTGTACCAGTGTCAATGCTGGGTGAGGCCAGGAGGCCAAAGTCAGATTATGTTTGTCGGGGGGAGGATTATGTCAAGTGTGGGGTCAATCTTGGCTTCGGAACGTTGTAGTGACGGGCCGAAGTTGGTCCGCCGTGCTTTCGCGAGAGAGCTACCCTGGTGTTCGGCCTGACCTTGTGTTGACTAGGGTTTATAGGTCGGCAAGGACGATGGCGAGCCGTTGTGCTTTCGAGAAAAAGCGGCCCTGGTGCTTGGCCTGACCTCGGACTGTCGAGGGTTTATGGGCCGGCAAAGGCGATGGCGAGCTGGTGTGCTTTCGTGAGAAAGCTGCCCCGGTGCTTGGTCGGACCTCGGACTGTCGAGGGTTTATGGGACGGCAAGGGCAATGGCGAGCCGTTGTGCTTTCGTGAGAAAGCGGCCCTGGTGCATGGCCTAACCTTAGACTAGCGAGGGTTTATGGGTCGGCAAGGACGATGGCGAGCCGTCGTGCTTTCACAAGAAAGCTGCCCGGGTGCTTGGCCGGACCTCGGACTGTCGAGGGTTTATGGGACGGCAAGGGCAATGGCGAGCCGGTGTGCTTTCGTGAGAAAGCTGCCCCGGTGCTTGGCCTGACCTCGTACTGTCGAGGGTTTATGGGCCGGCAAGGGCGATGGCGAGCTGGTGTGCTTTCGTTAGAAAGCTGCCCGGGTGCTTGGCCAGGACCTCGGACTGTCGAGGGTTTATGGGACGGCAAGGGCGATGGCGAGTCGTTGTGCTTTCGTGAGAAAGCAGGCCCTGGTGCATGGCCTAACCTGGACTGGAGAGGGTTTATGGGTCCGCAAGGACGATGGTGAGCCGTCGTGCTTTCACGAGAAAGCTGCCCTGGTGCTTGGCCTGATCTCGGACTGTCGAGGGTTAATGGGACGGCAAGGGCGATGGCGAGCCGTTGTGCTTTCGTGAGAAAGCGGCCCTGGTGCGTGGCCTAACCTCGGACTGGCGAGGGTTTATGGGTCGGCAAGGACGATGGCGAGCCGTCGTGCTTTCACAAGAAAGCTGCACTGGTGCTTGGCCTGACCTCAGACTGTCGAGGGTTTATGGGCCGGCAAGGGCATTGGCGAGCCGGTGTGCTTTCGTGAGAAAGCTGCCCGGGTGCTTGGCCGGACCTCGGACTGTCGAGGGTTTATGGGACGGCAAGGGCTATGGCGAGCCGTTGTGCTTTCATGAGAAAGCGGCCCTGGTGCGTGGCCTAACCTCGAACTGAAGAGGGTTTATGGGTCGGCAAGGACGATGGCGAGCATTAATGGCATTCCGAGATTCGCGCGGCATCACGACTTCCCAGGTGTCTTAATGATGTCCCCTAATCGATGTGTGGCGTTTCAATTCCCCAGGCGGAAGGTAGCGTGACGGTTGGGCTTCCGTCGCTTGGCCTCCCAAGGGTCATAATGGTAGGTTTAGGGGAGGCTATAAATACCCCCCTCCCCCACCGCCTTTTCGATCACATTAGTGGTGGTCCATCGGCCATCTGGGGCATCTGCCTTGGGCGGACGCCTGACTTGAAAATTTTCAACTTTCGGGTGCCCCGGATTGGTGGTTACCCTGCCGTCTCAGTCTTCTTTTGGCTATACGGCCTTTGGGGCTGTCTGTCCAAAAGAGGTCGAGATGGGAGGGGTACGATCGAAGTCCGGACATGGGGGGTAAGGAGCCTCGAATGGATGGCTCTTCTGCGATCCCTGTCTTCCTTCGAGTATACGGCTTTTGATGGCTGTCTGCCCGAAGGAGACAGGGATGGAAGCCGGGCCGATCCGATTTTGATGCCCAGGGGGCTTGTCCGCCGTTGCTGGCAGGGCCCCGACCGAGGGCTCGAGGAAGGTGGTCTTCCTCCAATCCTCGGAAAATTCGGGGTTTCGGCTTCCGAGGCCGTAAGCCCAGTGTTGCTCGCGGGTGAGAGGGGGACCGACCGAGTTCTGGAGCTCGGGGTGCTCGTCCGAGGCGAGCGCCTTAAATCTTTAAACAAAAACTATTTAGGTAGTTGTGCCCGGGGGCCGAGGCTGGAGCCGGTTGGGCGGGGAACCGAAGGGTTGCCAAATGCCCAACTTGGTGACGTCACTGGCGCGGGTTTCTAGGAGAAGTGGCGCAATTTTCTAGAGGGCATTTCATGCGGATCTAGGAACAGTTGGCGCGAGAATCGAGTAGTCTCCCCCAGCTCTATAAATACCCCCTCCCTTCCATTCTGCCTCACCATCTCTCTCGCTTTTTCCTTAGAAGAAGAAAAGAAAGCTCTTCGGCGCTCTCCTTTTCCAACCAGCCGTACCCGCTCATCTTTCCGAGACCACCCAGGTTAGTCGTAGCTTCATTTCTTTAGCATGTCTAGGGCTCAGTCCGGCTCCTCGGCTTCGTCCTCGAGGGGGGAAGGTAACCCAGACGCAGGGCTCTCCGACTCGACGTCGTGGGAGGAGGACACTAGGGTGTATGATGTGAAGCCCCTTCGCATCAGGAAACCGTTCGTGGTGCAGAGCAGTGACTCTGAGGAGGAAGAGAGCGATAGTTCGGACGAAGTGGAGATATGGGATTTGGTGTCGGAGGAGGAGGGTAGTGATAGTGGGGGAGATGGAGAGGCTCGGAGGAAGGGTACTGGGAGAAAATCCACGGTTCAGAGACGGAGCCGAGGTGCAGGCTCCTCTTCCACGGCGACCGTCCTCGAGCCCCTGGCCACCCCTTCGCCAGGAGAGGTCTAAGAAGAAGAGGAAGCCGAGAGTGAAGTTGACGAGGCCTAGCAGTCCGAGCGAGGCGGCTCCTGTTCGCAACATAGTGACAGGGTCGCCGGCACAGCCGAAGTTGATTAGGCAGTATCCAGATGACCTCTCCGACAAAGTCCTGTACGGGGTGCAGCCTTCATCACCAAGTCGGAAGAAGATAAGGATGGACGCATTGCAGTCGATTCTGGAAGCCGGCAATCTAAAGGTAATTCAGTCGTCCTTCCACATCGGGTCCGGCTATGAGCTGATGGTGCTGAGCCCAAGCCTTTGTCCCACTGACCCACTACCGGAGTGGTATTGTATCTTCCCAGCGGATGCGTTCGGTTCCAGGCTGAGGCTGCCGATCCATCCATTCGTCCGGGAGGTACTCAATTGGGCGTCTCTTGCCTCGATGCAGTACGGGCCGAACTCGTGGAAGCAGATGGTGTGCTTCATGCTGCTCTGTGAGGAGAGGAAGGTGCCGCTTCGGCTGAACGTGTTTCGTGCGATGCTGGGGATCAGCTCATTGGGGGAGTCTAAGGGGATTTTCTACCTTTCTCCTCGGGGCCGGGGGAAAGTAGTCCACGGCCATCCGGACTCCATCAAGGAGTGGAAGAGGAAGTACTTCGTGATTCGGAGCACGGGACCTTGGGACATCCCCACCCGCTGGAATTTTTATAAGCCGAACTTCAAGGCACCGGGATAGAAGGATCTGTCCGCCGAGGAGTGGGGATACGTCGAGCGCCTCCGTCGGGGAAATAGCATCAGCTGGCCGAAGGTGACGGAGGGTCACCTGGCCAGCGTCGAACTGAGCCCGGCCGAGCCTAGTATGTAGTCGTTTCATTTTTCTTGTTTTGGTGTTCTTTTGCGCTCATTGTCCTTAATGGGTCTTCTTGCAGGTATGGACCCAGAATCGATCAAGGCTAGGAGGCTCGCCCTGAAGAAGCAGAAGGCCGAGGAGGAGGGAAAAGTGAAGAGGACGAAGGAGTCTTCCCAGGTCATCTCCGAAGTCCCCGTCTAACCGAGGTCGAAGAAGGTGCGCCCGGACGTGGGCAAGGAGGTGGTTACTCCGCTGAGCCCTGGTCCGGCCAAGATGGCTGATCGCAGCAAGGGGAAGGTCCCTCGGCTCCGAGCTGGTGCAGGGGAGATTGTAGGTGAGGAGGTGCCACGGCCATGGGCGCCAGATTGGTCGATTCGGGGAGAGGACAGCTTAACCCACGGGCCCAATGCCATCGAGGTGGTGGAGAAGTTGGCAACCCCCCGGGATCGCCAGAGTATGAGCGACGAGGACCGTGGGGGAGTCGTTCATGCGCCTGTCACAGGCGAGCGTGCTGGTAAGTCTGCCGACCCCCTTTCCTTGTAATTTCTCAGGGAGCAAGTCTTGAACAGTTTCTGGTGGTTGTAGGTTTGTCTTGAGGTGGCCCAAGTGAAGAGGCTCTATGAGAAGGCCGTGGGGCAGGAGCAGGGAACGAGCGGATAAGTACCAGCAGGAGATGAAGAGATGAAGGTCGTGCTCGAGGGCTCGCACAAGAGGGAGTAACAGCTGAAGGTCGAGCTCGAGGCCAAGGATACCGAATGGGCTAAGAAGGTGGGCGCCCTGAGGAAGAAGTTTGCCAAGGAGAAGGAGGCGATGACGACGGAGGCCCAGGATCTCGTTATTGCGGCCCAGAACGAGGTCTACGAGAAGTCTCTCATCCACGTGAGGCATTTCTACCCAACCCTCGACCTGGCCGACTTTGATTACGACATGGTCATCGAGCCGCCGCCGAAGAATCCCGAAGGGGACGAGCGTGAAGGACAGGTTGGTGGATCAGCCGCCGACCCTCCTATAGACCCAGCCGATGTTGAGGTGGGGAACTAGGTTGTTTGTCTCTCTTGTCTTTGTCTTCCCCTTCTTCTCTGTTGTATTTGCCAACCGCAGACTGGCCACCGCAATTTTGTACGAAGAATTTTATTTATAAAAAGGATTTTTTGCTCGGCCAAGTGTTTTGACCCCGGATCTTTCTGGACCATTTTGTCGAAGTGTTTTGAGTGGTGGTTGGTTTCCTTTTAGGTGACGGCCCTTCTTCCCGAGGTGGATCCTCATCGCTCCGATGTCGCGTGGCTCCGGAGTAAAATCAAGGTCCTGGAGTCCACGCTGGTCCATTATCGCGAGGGGGCTCGCGACCAGGATGCTGCCTTTAACTATTATCGGGATAAGTCTGAGGCCCTGGGCACGGAGGCGACCCAACTGAAGAGGACAATGGTGGATCGAGACCTCGGAAGCGCCGGTCTCGGGTACACTATGTCAAGCACGTCTGTGCAGCAGCTTTCGTCTGAGAGGCTCCTTCGTGACGTCATAGTGGAGAAGGAGATGGAGATACACCGCTATAAGACGATGCTGGGTATGTCTGGGATGAGGACGGGATCCTCCTCGGGAGGGCATCGAACGGAGGGGGCCCCGCGGCGCTGCTGCTACTGGAGCACGCAAGGCCGGTTGACGGCCAGAGCTCTGTGGCCGGCGTGTTGACCTTAGCTGAGCCCATGGGCCGTTGTGACGAGGAGAGGGCTCCCAGCGGGTCGGTTAGAGTGGGATTGCCCTTTGCAGAACCCGAGGGGCCCTAAGAGGTCCCTTAGTAATTTCTTTCTGTTTAGCTGAGTGGAGTGGTCATGTAACAGTCTTTGTTCTTTTTAAAGTAATAAGTGAGTATGAATAAGGGATTTCATTCCTCTCTTCGCTCCGGCCAATGGTTTTTTGATCGAATGTGAGGAAGCGACTCCTTTGCTCGGTGTCGAGTTGGATCTACCGAAACCTTGGGGGTTGGCACCGGAGTGTCGACTCGGGTGCCGCAGCTTGAGAAAGCAACCCCTTCGCTCGGCGTAGGGTCGGACCGACCGAGATGCTTGGAGTTTCGACAAAAAAAGGATCATTTTCATACATATAGAGAGAGGCGCTAATGGCCCTTTACACAAGAAAGTTTACAAAATCGTTATTTACATTATCCGAGCAGAAACCCTACTTCTGCTCTTCTAGGAATTTCATTAGGTGCTCGGCGTTCCAGGGTCGCTTGATCGTCCGACCCTCCACATCTACGAGTCGGTACGTGCCGGGGCGTATGACCTTGGCTACTTTGTACGGACCTCCCCTGTTGGGGGCCAGCTTCCTCTTCTTTGTTGGGTCGGAGATGGACAACTTGTGTAGCACGAGGTCCCCTGCCTTGATGTCCGTGGGGCGGACCTTCTTGTTGTAAAACCTCTCGATCCGCTGTTGATAGATGCTCCTTCGGATGGAAGACTTCTCCCTGACCTCGGCAACGAGGTCCAGGTTGGCCCTTAGGCTATCTGAGTTATCTGCTTCGTCGAAGGCCATGATTCTCAGAGAGGGCAAGCCGACCTCGACTGGGATCACCGCCTCCGTCCCGTAGGTTAAACTGAACGACATCTCCCCCGTAGGGAACCTTTTGGTGGTTCGGTGTGCCCATAGCACGCTGGGCAGCTCTTCCACCCACTGTCCCTTGGGGGAACTGTCGAGGCGCTTCTTAAGGCCATCGAGAATCTGTCTGTTCGCGTTCTCCGCTTGGCCATTGGACCGACGGGTGGCATATAGCGGAGAAACGTTGCTGGATGCTGATGTCTTCGCAGAACCTTCGAAAGTTTTGGCCTGCGAATTGGGTCCCATTGTCCGTGATGAGGACCTGAGTGATTCCGAACCGGCAAATGATGTTTTTACAGAGGAACTGCTGGGTTTGGCGCTCGGTGATGCTGGACAGGGGCTCGGCCTCGATCCATTTCGTGAAATAGTCGATGGCGACTATCAAAAACTTCCTCTGCCCGATGGCTATGGGGAAGGGGCCCACCAGGTCCATCCCCCACATGGCGAATGGTGTCGGACTGGCTAGGGATCGGAGGTTGGCTTGAGGCAGCCTCTTGATTGGAAAAAATCTCTGGCACGGGCTGCACCTCTTCACTAGGTCTTGGGAGTCTTGCAGCATTGTTGGCCAATAGTATCCCTGATTCAGGGCCTTTCGAGCGAGTGACCTACTTCCCATATGGCATCCGCCGATCCCTTCATGAAGCTCTCGCAGTGCGTAAGTAGCTTCGTCACCGGTGAGGCAGCGGAGGTATGGTTTCCCGTCTGTCAGTGTGTACGAGCATTTGAAGATGATGTCGTCGATCATGACGAACCTTTCTGCTTGGATCCTGACCCTTCTTGCCTCGGCCCGGTCTTCAGGGAGCTCAGCGTTGACTAAGAATCTTTGAATGGGGGTGGTCCAGTCATTCGGGCTGGCATCGTCTTGCACGCACATCGCCTCCTGCTCTTGGTCATTGATGATCGGCTTTAAGAGGACTTCGATGAGTACCGTTTGGTCGAGACCCTCGGAGGAAGAAGCGAGTTTCAACAATGCGTCCGCTTGGGCATTCTGCTCCCTTGGGACCCTACCACCATGGAGCAGCAGAAGGATGCTAGGAGTCGTCGGACCACGGCCAGGTACCTTATCATTCGGTCGTTGCGGGCCTCGTATTCTCCGGTGATCTGATTGACCACGAGCTGAGAATCGCTGAAGGCCCGGATTTGTTTCGCACCCGCTCGGTGTGCCAGGGTCAGTCTGGCGATCATGGCTTCGTATTCTGCCTCGTTGTTGGAGGTCGGAAAGTTGAGGCAGAGAGAGTATTAAAGGAGGAATTGGTCGAGGCCTCGGAGGATGATCCCAGCGCCACTCCCGGATTCACAGGAGGATCCGTTGACATAGACTTCCCAGGTCGGATCCGAACCTTCGACGCTCGGATGCTCGGAAATTGTGCATTCGGTGATGAACTCAGCGAGGGCCTGTCCCTTAATCGCCGTCCTCGGCTGATAGCCGATGTCGTACTGACTTAGCTCAATCGACCACTTGACCAAGCGGCCGGAGTTCTCTGGCTTGTGGAGAACGGTTTTCAACGGCTGGTCGGTGAGTACTTGGATGGAGTGAGCTTGGAAGTAAGGATGGAGTTTTTGGGCAGCCATGACCAGAGCGTAGGCCATTTTCTCTATCTTTGCTTACCTCGTCTCGGCGAGGAGCAGGACCTTTCTCACATAGTATAGCGGCCTCTGAACCCCGTCCTCTTCCCGGACGAGGACCGCGCTGAGGGCGCTATCCGAGGCGGATAGGTATAGCCACAGAGGTTCGCCCGGCTTGGGCTTGCTGAGAAGGGGAGGGTTGGCGAGGTACTGCTTCAGCTGTTCGAAGGCCTTTTGTTGATGGGTGCCCCACTCGAAGCCCCCTTTTCCACATAGGGCTTTGAAGAAGGGGAGAGATTTCTCCCCTCATTTGGAAAGGAAGCGACCGATGGCCGCCAACCTTCCTGTGAGCCTCTGAACCTCTTTGACATTCCGGGGCGGGGCCATGTCTACTATGGCCTGGATCTTTTCTGGGTTCGCCTCGATGCCATGCTGGCTGACGATGAACCCCAAAAATTTTCCGGAGGAGATGCCGAATGCGCACTTGGCAGGGTTGAGCCTCATGTTGTGAGTTCGGAGGATTCCGAAGGCTTCCTCGAGGTCGGTGACGTGGTCTGGCCCTTCCCGGCTCTTGACGAGCATGTCGTCGACATAAACCTCCATGTTGCGACCGATCAAGTTTTTGAAGATCCGGTTTAGGAGCCGTTGGTAGGTTGCTCGGGCGTTCTTCAGCCCGAAGGGCATAACGCGATAGCAGAAGAGGCCTTGGTCGGTGATGAACGAGGTTTTTGCAATGTCCGGCGGAACATCCGAATTTGATTATACCCTGAAAAGGCGTCCATGAAGGACAGCAGCTCGTGTCCCGAAGTCTCGTCGATCAAGGCATCGATGCTGGGGAGGGGGAAAGGATCTTTCGGGCATGCCTTGTTCAGGTCCGTGAAGTCTACACAGATCCGCCAACCCCCGGTCGCCTTTTTAACCATGACGACCTTTGCCAGCCACTCGGGATAGCTGACCTCCTGAATGAATCGGGCGGACAAGAGTTTATCCAGCTCCAGTTTTAGTACTTGTTGCCTCTCTGGGGAGAATTTGCGCCTCTTCTGGGCGACCGGCTAGGAGCCCGGGTTGATGCTCAGCCTATGCATGATCAGGTTCTCGGATATTCCGGGCATGTCAGAGGGCTTCCAGGCGAAGAGGTCGACGTTGCGGCGGATGCAATTGATTATGTCCGACTTCAAATCTTCGGAGAGCGAGCGGCTCACTCGGAACCACTTCGAATAGTCTGTCATCCCGAACGGGACCTCCTCCAGCTCGTCAACTGGTTCGGGATCGGACCCATCCTTCTCGGATCCGAGCTCGATAGCATCGAGGGGGAAGACGTCTCCTCCGACGGAGGTCATGTAGTAGGACCGTGCCGCCTCTTGGTTACCTCGGACGACACTGACCCCTTGCTTGGTGGGGAATTTTAATTTCAAGTGGTAGGCCGACGGTACCGCTTAAAGGGAGCAGAGCCTGGGTCGGCCGAGTAAAGCATTGTACACCGCCTTGACGTTCACCACCATGAAGTCCATAGACTCGGTCCGTCTCATGGGAGCCGAGCCCGCGGTGACATCAAGAGTCACGATCCCTTCTATTACGACGGGGACGCTGGAGAACCCATGCAAGGTGTATCCGGCCGGCTTGAGCTTGTCTCGGGGCAATTTGAGGTTCTCGAAGGCTTCAAGAAATAGGATGTTGACCGAGCTGCCATTGTCGACGAGGATCCGGCGAACTTCAAAATTCGCCATGGAAAGATTGATGACGAGGGCATCGCAATGAGGGAGGCGGACGCCCTCGAGATCCTCTTCGGAGAAGGAGAAAGGGAGCTGTTGTACTTGGGGCGAAGGGAGATCTTGGAAGCGTTTACCTCCCGCACGAATGCCTTTCGGGAAGTATTAGACTCCCCACCCATTGGTCCTCAGTGGACGCAATGCAAAATGGCCTGCCTTTCGACCCCACTGGGCTCGGGATCCCGCTCCTGGTGGCGGCTCGGAGTAAGGGTGGGAGGCGAAGGCCTCCGGTTCCTCGTATCCTTCCGATCCCGTGGGCTTTCTCTTATGAACTCGCGGAGGTACCCTCGGGAGATGAGGGCATCAATTTCGTCTTTTAGGGCCTGACACTGGTCGGTGTCGTGCCCGTGGTCCCTATGGAAGCGGCAGTAGAAGCGCTGGTCTCGCTTCTTGTTGTTGCTCATTTGGGGAGGTAGTCGGACGAGGCCCTTGTCCTCGATCTCCATGAGGATGGCGGACACATTCTGTGTCAAGGGCGTGTATCTCTCGAAGCGAGGGACCGAGGGTACCCTCTTCATGCCGACCCCTTCCTTTGCCGCTTTTCTGGTAGGTTCGATCTCGTCGACCCTGCGTTTGCCCTTCCCGGCAGCTTCTTTACCGCCCTCCGGGTTTAGAGCTTCTTCAGCTCGTATGTACTTCTCGACTCGGTTAAGGAGGTCGGGAAAGTCCAGAGGTGGCTTCTTTACCAAGGAGACCTTCAGCTGGTTGTGCCGGACATTGTGTCGGAAGGCGGCCGAGGCCACCCCAGCGTCGAGGGTAGAGACGGATCTCGCCTCGACAGTGAACCTCCTAACGAAGCCACGGAGCGACTCCCCCTCCTTCTACTGGAGGTCAAGCAAAGACGCGCTCGTCTTCTCAGCCTTCTTGCTGGTGACGAAGTGGGCCAAGAAGTTGGCTTCCAGCAGGTCGAACGAGAAGATCGAGCCTGGGGAGAGTTTGGAGAACCATTCCCTGGCCGGACCCCGGAGGGTGGCTGGGAACGCGCGGCACAGCAGGGAATCCGAAGCGCTATGAATCATCATGAGGGTCTTGAAGCCCTCCATGTGATCAGCTGGATCACCCTCGCCGTTGTAATTCTCGAACTGTGGAGGCCGGAAATTCCGGGGGACTTCTGCTTCTAAGATCGTAGCAGAAAATGGCGGTCGGGCAGGCCTTCGGCCTAGCCCGGGGTTCGGATTTCCGTCGCCGATGCGTTCGAGACGATTCTCCATCTCTAGGAGGCATCGGAGTACCTCGTCCGTGCGCTCAGGGAGAGGGGTTGGGTCACGAGTGTAGCTCCTCCCTTCGTCCACTTGACGGGGTTGGTTGAGCATTGCAGTCCTTGGTGCTCCGTGAATAGCCTCCATGATTTCGTCCCAAAAGCTGCGGAACTCGGCCCTCGTGACCGTGCCATGGTCAACAGGGTCGTGTGGTGCAGTCGGCCTTCGGCCGATGCGGCTGAGTGCTGATGGCCTTTCCTCGGGCGCGGGCCCGGAGCGGTTCGGGGTCGAGTTGGAAGCGGCCCCTCCCCTACCCTGACCAGCCCTTCGGTTCTGGATGATCCGACGAAGGTCAGAGGTGGTGGGATGCTGTGCGTTTGGTTGTTGCACGGGGTTCGGCCCCAGATTGTTAGATCTGTGTATGCCGCCGAGGTCGTCCTGAAGAGGAATCCTGTTCAGGCGGAGGACGGAGGTGACTGCTCTCCTGGCCTTAGGAGCCATAGGAGCGCGGGTTGAGTGGAGATCATTGACGGCGAAGCTCGGGTTGTCTTCCGCACCGGAAGTGTTCCCACAGACGGCGCCAACCTGATGCAGTTTATCTTTGGAGGGAGGGAGTGTGGTGCACCAGGTGTGAGTTCGTACTCGATTTGTAATGGTGGAAGGATGCAGTGCTGGACGGTACGCCAGAGGTCCGGTTCGGCACTGGGGGATCGGCTCGGATCCGGATGGTCCGCCTCGGGTCCCTGCAGACGGTCTAGGAACACCGGGGTTTGTCCCGGTGGCAGACCCTCCGACGATCTAGTTAGTTGCTGTGAGAGAGTAACAGTAACTAGGGTTTTAGTTGGAGAAAGATTGATTACCTTTAAAGGTGGGAGAGGGCGCCTTGTATTTATAGACAAACCCAACTGGGTTTGGACCCGTTTGGGGGCCGGGTCTGGACCCGAAAGCCCGTGGGCCTGACGTGGCAGGAGGCCCAGGAAGTTTAGGGCAGACGTGGCAGCACCCCAGGGGGTTTAGGGCTGACATGGCAAGACCCTAGACGGTTTTGGGGCTGACGTGGTTGATCGTGTGGTTCCTGTGCTTCTGGGAGAATTGGATGGTCCAGGCGGCGCCAGGTCATCTTTATCTCGCACTAGGTTGATGGGAGGCCCGTGGGGCCGTCGAGGCTCGGAGGCCGAAGGCTGGTACGGGTTGCCGGGATGAGGCGGTAGGGTTCGCGGGGGTTCGATTACCGGCTCGGTCCCGACGCCATGGCGGCCCGGGGCCGGGACGACATGCTTTCGAGAGGAAGCAACCCTGCGCCTTGGCTTGATCCCGGATCATTTTTATCCCACCTCAATATGGCACATTCATACTTGACTTTTTACAAATTAACCCCACCCATGTCTTACTAAAGGTCTTCTTAAATAGCTCCGCTAGCAGAATCACCATATTTTGTGTCTAGTTTCTAATGTGATTCATTTACTATTCCAATAACTTCTATTAAACCAACCGACAGTGTCCTTCAATTTGTTTGGTGTTTTCCTTCCTAAACTGTCCAATAAATTAGGCCAAAAGTTTCTCCAATAAAAATAAAAAATAAATTAGACGTAAAATTTCGGGGCCCAACAACTCTACACTTAGTAATCACACCTTACAGATTTAGAAGCTATCAGCAAGATGTAAACTATATGGTCAAGAATAATAGATTAAATGATACATCTAAATCAGGACAAACTGCAATAATAACAAGAATTACCTTATATGATATAAGCAGACAGCAGTTACCAAGCAAGGCAACACACTCACTAGGTACACTTTATTGGACCCTAGGCATCAAACTAGCATCCATATTATAACCCATGCAAATTACATACTTTGTTTTCGGATGTGGGAGCAACAGATAATGAATTCTTTTGGAGAAGAGAAAATGCAGATCTTGGCCGCTGATCTTACCCTACTGTAATGCTGATGTGTGATCGAATTTGGTGGATCTGGCAGCAATTGACCGTCGCCGGGTACGTGCAAAAAAGTCCGAAACCCCGGGAGAAATTCTGGCGACAGACCCTCCGATGCTCAAGTCAATAACCAGAGGATTAAGAGAAGCTTAAGTGGTGAAATAGTGATTAGCTAGTTACTGTAGAGCTAGGGTTGTATCTATAAACTAGTGAAAGCATGATCTAGGGAATATTCCCTGATCCCTTGATTAGGAGGGAAGGGACCCGATTCTTGTTGGGATGGAATTAGGCAATGGGCCTATAAGCGGCCCACGAGAAGTTACGGGATCTCCTCGAGATTTGTGATAGGATCGAGCAGTGCAAATTGTCCGCTATTTTTACCCTCATCGTAAGCCTCCCACTCTTAGAGGTGACATTTCGGTCTTCCTCGAGGAGTAGTTGACTCATTGAGAGTGTTGCATAGACAATGGAGATCTGCTCGCATTCAAATCGGGAGCATCCCACTGTGGTGTGAATCTACGGGATGTATGGGATCGGTTATCATGTTGAGGCCAGGAGTGAGTCTCCTCTGCTCGAGATTCTCGTTTGGGTCAACCTCAAACGCCACACAGAGGGCGCAACGCTCAGGAGACCTTGTGAGGACTGAGGGTCGGCCTCGGACGCCACGCTGAGGGTACACCGAGTTGATGTCTTGTGAGAGCTAATCATAAGGGTCGGCCTCGGATACCACGCCGAGGGGCACAGCAACTTGAGGCCTTGTGAGAGCTTCTTATAGGGGTCGGCCTCGGATGTCAGGCCAAGGGTGCAGCGAGTTGTGGCTTTGTGAGAGCCCCTCATGAGGGTCGGTCTCAGACGCCACACCGACGGTGCAACAAATTAAGGCCTAGTGAGAGCCCCTCATAAGGGTCAGCCTCGGACACCACACTGAGGATGCAGCGAGTTGAGTCCTTGTGAGTGCTCCTCATGAGGGTCAGTTTCAGATGCCACGCTGAGGGCGCTGCAAGTTAAGGTCTTGTGAGAGCTCCTCATGAGGGGATGCCACGCCGAGGGCACAATAAGTTGAGTCCTTGTGAGAGCTCCTCATGAGGATCGGCCTCAGATGCCACGCCGAGTACGTCGTGAATTGAGACCTTGTGAGATTCCTTCATGAGGGTCGCTTTCGGACACCATGCTGAGAGCGCAGCGATTTGAGGCCTTATGACTGCCCCTCATAAGGGTCGACCTCGAATGCCACACCTAGGACACTGCGAGTTGAGGCCATGTGAGAGCCCCTCATGATGGTCGGCCTCGGACGCCATGCCGAGAGGCAGCGAGTAGAGGCCTTGTGAGAGCCTCTCATGAGGGTCGGCCTCGAATGCCACACCGAGTGCGCCGTGAATTGAGGCCTTGTGAGTGCTTCTCAAAAGGGTCGACCTCGGATGCCACGTCGAGGGGCAGCGAGTTGGGGCCTTGTAAGTGCTCTTCATGAGGTTCTGCCTCAGACGCCAAGCCGAGGGAACCGCAAATTGAGGCCTTGAGTCTAGTCATCACGTGATGTTGGTCTTCAAGGAGGCATTTCATGTTTGCTCGCAGTTATCATGTGGGCATCATGTGACCTATTAATCGAGATGTTGCTTTTTCTTTATTTTATATCTCCAATTTTGTAGATGCCAGGAGCGGACTGGCCACCTAATACCTTGTAAAAAAAAATTTAATGAAACTACATAACTTGCCATGACCATCCATTTCATGTTCGTGTGAGTTTAGATGCGTTTTGCTGAACAGGTGGTGAGGTATGAACCTCAGGAGGAAGACCTCGAGAGCAAGGTTCACACACTTTCGTAACAAGTTGGCTCAGGCCGAGGAGATGATCACCCGCCTTCGTAAGGAGGCAACTGATCGGGAAGGGGCATTTGGTTTTCACATTATTCGGCCGTAAGAGGTGGCCCGAGAACTAGCTCACTTGAAGGCGTTGTTTCCCGATGCCGACATAGCTCGCGCTAAGGCGCGCATTGTGTAACACCCCATGTATTTTTTTTAACTATTATTTATTCCAATGATCTTCAACTTAACCTATTACTCATTTACATCATCTCTTACTTAGAAAAATACTCATAGATTTTATTAAAATTTTCGGCAGAGTTTCCCCAAAATAGTAGCCCTTTTACAGATGTTCCTTACGAAAATCTGCAAACAATTACAAATATCAATGTACCTGTAATATATATCACTCCTCCCCAGGCCAAATCATTCAACATCACATAGGCAATAAAAAAAACTGCTCTGGGGGGCATAATACTTCATAACAAGCAAAATATGAATTTCAAAACCAAAAATTCTTTTAAAAACATATATGATTTTTAGAAAAAACTTTAGAAAAATATTTTCAAAAGTCTACCACAGAACCCAATATTCCACAACGAGGTGGGTACGGGCATTCATACTTCATCACAGCACTATATACATCCTTACACCTTACAGTTATACACATAATCTACCATAATACAAAATAATACATCATCTACCCCCATTATTCCATATAATAAATACGTATATATATATAATCCATTTGACTATAAGCAAAAGTGTAACTACCAAACTACAACACTAGCTCACCTCGCAGCTATCAAACCTGCAGGAGAGTTAGGGTTGTCCACCCTCATGGTGGGACTCCCCTAACCCACAGAAAACAACAGGGGTTAGCCATGTCTAGTGTGAATATAATTTACTAGTTAAGCATATAAATTCAACTGAATAAAGAAAATTGAAAGAACTTACAAATATCCTGATAATTAAGTTAACTTGAAATTTGAATATAAAACATCATACAAGTGACTTTACACTAAAGTACCATTCTGAATTTGCCCCCATCTATATATCCATATACACCACATCATATTAATTCACATAGATAATTCCTTCACTTTATATTCAAATACATAACACCATATTAATTCACATGTATAATTCCTTCTCTTTTCATATTTAATCACATAACACAAATGTTCCTCTTTTCATAAATATCTTCATATCACAATTACTTTATTTTCATATATAATCTCATATTCCAATTACCTCATTTTTCATACTTATTTGACCACACACTTCATTCACCATTCATTTTCATAGCATCTCATCACATGTATTTATTTTATTGCATATCATGACATTCATCCGTTCATCACATCTTATTCATATGCATTCAATCTCCTAATATCACATTCATTCATTTCTTATAGCACATATCATAACATCTTGTAATACATTACTTTCATTCTCATTATATGTTACAATTTATCTTATCTTCATTCTGATTTCATCGTACAAATTATTTTAATGCTCATTCTCGGTTTATCATATATTTTACTTTATAATTCATTCTTATCTCATCATACAACTTTAGTTAGTTCTCATTATTATCACTATTATATCTTACTTCCATTTTTATTTACATCTCACTTTACAATTTTACTTTAACTTTTTATTTCCATTTCACAATACCACTATCATATCAACACCCCACCGATTCACCCTGGGAATTGAGCCAGGGCAAGTAGTTCCCACCATTTCTATGGAAATAGCGGGCGAGTAGTTTCTCGACACAATTTCAATGTGCATCAACTCATATCATACCATATTTTACTTTAATAACCATTCTTGTAACCATTCTCATAATACGATTTCTTCATTTATTCATATTAATTCACACACATACCTCCTTTACCTTTTCATTCTCATTCCGTATTATACACTTTCTATACTTTCTCATATTAATTTCATATCATACACTTTATTTACTTTCTCAGTCTCATCTTATAATATTACTTATTTTTACTCTTTATTCTCAACTCATAACACACTTGCTTTAATTTTCAAATCTCATTTCACATCAGTTGCTTTCTTTACTTTCTCATTCTCATATCATTTCACATGCTTTCTTTACTATCTTATTCTCATTTCATTTCACATTTATTCATTTTATTGATTTGTCAACCAGTGAGCCACATTATCCCACTATACTGAAAGCCGACAACCCAGTAAATACAGGGACCTCTGCTTTCTCAGGGTCTTACGCGTCCGAGGCTACATCTTCCTCCCAGCCTATGCCAGCGAGGGAAACACGCACCCCAAGTAGAACTTGGGTACTTCCTCCCAGCTGAAGCCAGCGAGGGAAACACACACCCCAAGGCCAATAGCCTGGGTAATAATCATGCACCCCAGACAAGCTGGGTAATAACCGGGCCTCAAGCCGATAGCTTGGGCGATAAAAATAAGCACCCCAAACATAGTTTGGGTAATAACCACGCTCCCCAAGCCAGTCCTTGGGTATTAGGAGGTCTAGCTCAAACTCCCAGGATTTTTGTAGGTACTGGTCCACAAAATTTATTTGTTATTATCAATTTTCATTTCATCTTTTCATCTCACATTATCACCACATAACATCACATCTTTCATTTCAATAACTTTTCACATCTTGACATTTATCATGAAAATTAATATCTCACTTTATTATCACATATCATCTGATCTTTTATTTTAACACATTAACACATAGTCGGTGTTTACCATATTATTTATCTTCTTATTGTAACACATATATGCATACACCATGTTATTTAACTTATAAAACCATCACATCATATTGTTGCGTATCATGAATGCACTAAATGATTTATTTTGTCACATTATAATATATTATGAGTATACCATGTTATGTAGTTTATTACATCATGTTATGTAACAACCTGCATTTTTAAATAATTAAATTTGTATTCACGTGTCTTGCACATGTAAGTTAATGTATATATTTGACTTTAAAAATTATTCTCATATCATGGACAAAAATTTTCCTCTCTTTTAAAAAACCCTATTATTAATTCTTAGGCCTAATAGTTTAATTCTAGCCCATCTAAAATAGATTAATTAATTAAGTAAGAGTCAATGGAATTTAGCCCACCTAATTAGCCCACTAGTTATTTCTAATATTAATTAAGACAACTTGTAGGGTAGACTTGATCAAGTAACAAATAAATTAACAATTAAATGAACAAAACAACTAGTATGCATGTAATGACATGTGCAATGGACAACAAGAGTAGGGAGACGGAGAGAGTGGATACTGGTTACTTGATGGTGGGTAGTTCTTCTAACTCCCAATTGTATCCTAGCCCTTCATCCAAACTCATTTCAACACTTCATCTACTCTTGAAATGTGTATATGTAACCCCTGTTTTCGCAAATCTGTATTTTCTATGTATTTCTTGTATTTAAAATTTTTGTAAGTTAGTTTTCCGCTTTCAAATTCTTTTTTTTTAAAATGTATTTTTGAATCTTCAATTAAAGCCTATTTTTTTCATCAATAATTTTATTTGTAACTATTTCCTATGATTTTTATACAAATCTTGTTATTGTTATTATTAAATTGATTTTTATTATTATTATTGTTACCATTAATATTATTATTATTGTTACTAAATTTTGGTTTTTAATGTCCCCAAAATTTATCTAAGTTTAATTATATTTTTATTTGTTATTTTATTAAATTTATCAACCCTATTTCCCTATTGGATTTTTTCCAAACCCATTTCCTTATTGGATACCCTAATACCCATTAACCCTTCAATTACCCAAACCCTATATCCTATTTTAATAAAAACCCATGAAACCAGAAACCCACTACTGTACCTATCTCCTACCCGCAACCCCTCAGTCATCACTACATAAACCAAAACCCTAAAATATTACCCAACCTATATATCTATACACCCATGTTTCCCCTATTCACCCAAGCCGTCCCTTCGTCTTCCACCACTACTCCTCCCATTTAACCCATTCCCAACGCAACCCTAACTTCCTGTCTCCCGCTCATCTCTCGCCCCATGCTCTTCTCGGTGTGCCACAGCAGCAACAGAAGCATCGCGATGCTGCGACCCCAAGCGTCCCCTCTCCTACTTCCCCGTTCTCTGTCTCCTCCTCCGTCCCCTGTGAGCACCCGACCAACCTTTTGCGTCCCGCAGCCTGCGACGACACTGCAGCACCCCCAAGCACCCGACCAACCTCTTGCATCCCGCAGCCAGCGACGACACTGCAGCACCCCCAAGCACCCTAATCCCCTGCTCCCTGAGCGCTACCGCCTGTGCACCGCAGCAACGTCGTCGTCCCCTTGTGCGTGCCCTACCCCCACAACAACCGGCGTCGCTCCCCGTCCTGACGTCAGCCAGTAGCGCAGCTACCCTACGCTGTCTCCGCTCGCGACCCCTCCGCCCTATGCTTCTGTCGACTGTAGCATCTTCCGCTCATCCCGAATGCCATCTTGTGCTCCTCTAGGACGTAGCAGTAGCCCGACACCTGCGAGCAGTACTAGCCTTTGCTGCAGCCACATGCGGCCTCCACCTTACCGCCCTGTGCCGATCGCCGTCGCCGAAGCCATGCAGCCGTCAAGCTAAGCTTTTGCTGTTGATGTTGGTTTGCCACTTTGAATCTCGATCGTCCGATCTTCTCTTGATCATCACGATTATGATGATGATCAACTCCCTTTGATCGTAGCCGTCCGTTGATCTAATCTTGATCACCTTGATCTAGGCCGTCCGATCTTCATCATCTTGATCTTGATCATCGATCTCAGCCGTCCGATTGTGTTCGTAATTTCGATCGTCTTCATCTTATTCGCGATCGGTTGTTCATCTTATTCTTGATAATCTCATTCTTGATCGTTGGTATCATTTTCGTGCCTAGGAATCCATTCTCATTATTCTCGCTTTTGCTTCGTTTTCACCGTCGTCTCTCAAGAATGTAACTTGTATTCTTTTCTCTGCGTAATATAAGTACTAAATACCGCCTGTAGTGTAGTTATGTTCTAGAGAGAATTCTTGTGTGAAACCCCTGTTTGATCTTGTCTCTATTGTGTTGACTCGCCCGTAGTTGCCACATGACACCCCCGACATGAAATAACCTAGGGATGACCACTTCTTGTTGTATACATACATGTTGTTTGTATGATATCATGTGCTTGGATGTGTTAGTTGTAGTAGACTTGTGAAATACCCTATACCATGTTGATTGGACATCAAGTAACTATATTTCGTGTTTTATTATGTTTTGGATGAGTTTCATATGAACTAGTTCATTTTGTGCATGACGGATTTTTTCTGTTTTGTCGATTCACCGTTTTTGTTTAGTATTTTAGACCTTATTAAGGTCAGTATATGAAAATATTTTGTGAACATGAACTGTAGAGAATTCTATCTATTTTACAACCCTTCTAACAGATCTCAGTTTCGCTTTATGAGCTGCGAGTTATAACTATTTTACTACAGTGGTGGAGAAAAATTTCCCATTTCATTTTATATGAATTTTGTGGAGTAAACTATTTTTATTCTGATGTTAAAGATAATATTTTGATCCACTATTTTGTGGAGTAGAACTACACCTTATTGGGATTAACCCTGAACTTTTGTTGATTTAATTATTGAGTTTTACCCACTATTTTATATTTGCAAATAATAACTATACTAGCAGAATTTTCTTGATGTTCATTAAAGATACATAATTTCGATCTGATTCTATTTGATGTCTATAAAAACTTTGTAAATATGAATTATAGCCTACTGTATCTAGTTGATCACCCTTTTGACGGATCTGGATTTCGATTTGTATTTTGTCAGATGTTGCCGTTTTAGTACTGTAGTGTTTATAATTCCAGATTTACAAAACTACTGTGTCTTGCTATTTTCTGATTTTACTTGACTATTCTATTTATGTTGGAAAATTATGAAACTTTATTTTCTATTACTAAACATACTAGGGAATACCTCAGATTTTTCGTGGATTTTATTAGTTAGTTTTCATGTTGTTTTCCTGTTCTTGAATACAAACTTCTGATTTCTAGCTGAATATGTTTTTCGGATACAAATCTGTTTTGAGACTTGTTTTTGCGAAATACCATATAACTTATATATATTTGCTAGATTCGGCTTGGAGTCTATTTTTCAGATTCTCTGATGAATCTAGGTTTGCCCTTTGTAGCAACGAAAATTCTAGATTTAGTGCAGTACTATCTTGCTGTCCTGAACTAGAATTTTTGTTGTGCTATTCTTTTGTGTGTTGTCTATCATCTGTACATGTTTATCTGTCACTCTGAACCTGTTACTTGTTTATACCATGCTATTCTTACTCTGTTTTATGCACACACATGCATGTCTGATAACTATAATAAATGACCAAGTCGGGGTTTATGAAAAAGATCTAGTAGTGGGAAATTATAGAAATGTGTACTTGGAAGGGGGCCCGTGTTTCCCATACTAATGAACTGTTATGTGCTACGATACTGTTATATTGATTACCTGATTGCACACTTCCCTATAGGAAGTTGTACTCACAAGATAACCCGTAGGTTCTTACTGTCTAGTTACTGTCTGATTACTGTCTGATTACTGATACCTTAGTACATGGCCCTATATGATCCCTTACGAAATCTAAACGCGACTGTTTTAAAGTAGCAACCATGTGGGAAATAGTTGGGATGCATAAAGTGCTACCTAGATAGTAATAAACACAAGAACTGTAAGAATATGACATCTGTTATCTGATTCTGTTACCTGTTTACCTGTCTGACTGTTATCTGACACTGTTACCTGTTTATCTGTCTGACTGCTTTCTGACACTATTATCTGTACACCTATCTACATAATATTTGACACTTGACACATGTTACTTGTACCTGTTAGTATACCATGCTATTTGATTATATTTTCATAATTGATGTTAGATATTCTATCCTGTTGATATGCCTATTCCATGCTATGTTTGTTTCCGCTATTACTCTGCATCAGTTTATTTATTCCCTGTACTTGTATCCTGCACTATAAGCAGCCCATAACTTGCATTGACAGGAGTTTGTTTTCTTTTTCTTCTGCCTGCAATTCATTAAATTGCTGATCAGGTTGATCAGCTGTCAGATGGTGTAGGTGATCTAACATATTAGTCACTGGAGTTTTTGCTATTATTAGTTGCTGTTGCTTATTTGAACAATTGTATTTGATACTTGGATTTATTTTGTATTTAGGCAATGTGATCCAGGATTATTGACTTATTCAGATGTGGTTTATTTGAGATTATTAAATTTTGTTTCAAGAAAATTTCTGTTGTTATATTGATTCAATTATACATGCGTGGTTGATTCTCTTGCTTCCTACTCTGATTATTCATGTGAGATGTTGTAAAAATTCCTGACAGCTTATGGATAATGAAAATCATTCGCTGGGCTTAGTCACGTATCCGTATTCCGTATTCTCTTTTGGGGAAGTAGGGCGTGACAAGGTTTTTAGTGGTATCAGAGCCAGGTTTGACTAATGTATTAGTTTCTCTAATATATTAGACAAGCTTGGCTCGATCCAGAATCGGCACAACAGTACACAGACCATGCTTGAATGAATGAATTATAATCACAATGATCTGGATACTAGTCTTATTCCATTCATTTTGATCCCTTCTTATTCAATCCCTTGATTCCTTGAATCTTCCGTCTTTTTCAGTCGTCCTCTTTGATTGACCTCTTGTTGTGTATGAATTCATTCTTTTCGTACCCATATCTTTTTGATTTTGGTGCCATCCATTCTTTTTATTTTCTGCTTGGTCCGTCAGTCGGCATTACTGGATCTTCAACGACATGTTAGTGGCTTGGATCATCACCAGGCGAAGAAGTGTCGTCCTTTGCTCCAAGATGTGCATGCAGAGTCTTCCCGATCAGAGTGGCGCAGCGGAAGCGTGTGGGTCCATAACCCACAAGTCCCAGGATTCTCGTGTTGTTTCTCCTTCCCTGCCTTGTTTTCTTTCTCTATTCCTTGCATTCATCCTCGTCTGTTGACTCATTGCTTGGTTCATCTCTTCCTTGCCCATCATTTCTTCGATTCCAGCTTTGTCTATTTTTTCATCTCTTTGCCTTGTTATCTAGCAAGTCTTGTGTAGTTTTTTTTTTTTTTTTTTTTTTTTTTGATACCGGTCACCTCTTTCTTGCATTCCATCTTGCCATCATGCGCCCATTCATTATTTGATTCAATTCTTTCCTGTCAATTCTCTCTTTGATTTCAGTTCTACCTACTCCTTTCCTGCTTTATTATCTTCTGTTTTTTCTTTCCTTTTGATACTGTTTATTTCTTTCATGCATTCCATTTGACATCATTGTTATCCATTTTCTTCTTTTTGTGGTGTTGCCACTGCCTTGTTCCTTTCCTTTTAATTCTCTGTTTTGTTACCCTCCCCCAAGTTTGCTTTTGCCTTATCCTATATACCGCCGAAGCAAACTTCGATGACGAAATTTTGTTGTAAGGTGGGCAGGATTTGTAACCCCTGTTTTCTGTGTATTTACTGTATTTAAAATTTTTGTAAGTTAGTTTTCCGTTGTCAAGTTCTTTTTGTTAAAATGTATTTTTGAATATTCCATTAAAGCCTATTTTTTTCATCAATAATTTTATTTGAAACTATTGCTTACGATTTTTATACAAATCTTATTATTGTTATTATTACTTTTATTATTATTATTATTATTATTATTATTATTGTTACCATTACTATTATTATTACTGTTACTAAATTTTTCTTTTTAATGGCCCCAAAATTTATCTAAGTTTAATTATATTTTTATTGGTTATTTTATTAAATTTATAAACCCTATTTTCCCCTGTTGGATTTTACCCAAACCCATTTCCTTATTGGATAACCTAATACCCATTAACCCTTCAATTACCCAAGCCCTATATCCTACTTTAATAAAACCCCATGAAACCCGAAACCCACTACTATACCTATCTCCTACCTGCAACCCCTCATCCATCAATACATAAACCAAAACCCTAAAATGTTACCCAACCTATATATATATATACACCCATGTTTCCCCTGTTCACCCTAGTCGTCCCTTCGTCTTCCACCACTTCTCCTCCCGTTTAACCCATTCCCATCGCAACCCTAGCTTCCTGTCTCCCGTTCAACTCTCACCCCGTGCTCCTCTCGGCGACCCCCAACAGCAGCAACAGCACCGCGATGCTGCGACCCCGAGCATCCCCTCTCCTGCTTCCCCATTCTTTCTCTCTCTCCCTCTGTCCCTAGTGAGCACCCGACCACCCTCTTGCGTTGTACAGCCAGCGACGACACCGCAACACCCCCGAGCACCCTGGTCCCCTGCTCCCTGAGCACTGCCGCCTATGCACCGCAGCAACATCGTCGTCCCCCTGTACGTGCCCAGCCTCCCTGTCCCGATGTCAGCCAGAGCGTAGCTACCCTGCGATGTCTCTGCTCGCGACCCCTCCGCCCTGTGCTTCCGTCGACTGCAGCATCTTCTGCTTATCCCGAACGCCACCCTATGCTCCTCTGCAATGCAGCAGTAGCCTGACACCTGCGAGCAGCACCAGCCCCTGCTGCAGCCACCTGTGGCTGCCACCTTGCTGCCCTGTGCCGATCGCCATCGCCAAAGCCATGCAGCCGTCGAGCCAAGATTTTGCTGTTGATGTTGGTTTGCCACCTTGAATCTCGATCGTCCGATCTTCTCTTGATCATCACGATCATGATGATGATCAACTCCATTTGATCGTAGCCGTCCATTGATATGATCTTGATCACCTTGATCTAGGTCGTCCGATCTTCATCATCTTGATCTTGATCTTCGATCTCAGCCGTCCGATTATGTTCGTGATCTCGATCGTCTTCATCTTGTTCGCAATCGGTTGTTCATCTTGTTCTTGATCATCTTGTTCGTGATCGTTGGTATCATGTTCGTGCCCGGGAATCCGTTCCCGTTATTCTCACTTTTGCTTCGTTTTCATCGTTGTCTCTCATGCAAGTAACTTGTATTCTTTTCTTTATATAATACAAGTACTAAATACCGCCTGTAGTGTAGTTGTGTTTTAAAGACAATTCTCGTGTGAAACCCCTATTTGATCTTGTCTCTATTGTGTTGACATGCCCGTAGTTGTCACATGACACCCCCGACATGAAATAACCTAGGGATGACCAGTTATTGTTGTATCCATGCATGTTGTTTGTATGATATCGCGTGCTTGGATGTGTTAGTTGTAGTAAACTTGTTGTAGACTTGTGAAAAACCCTATACCATGTTGCTTGGACATCTAGTACACTATATTTTGTGTTTTATTATGTTTTGGATGAGTTTCATATGAACTAGTTGATTTTGTGCTTGAAGGATATTTTCCTGTTTTGTCGAATCCCCATTTTGTTCAATATTTTAGACCATATTAAGGTCAGCATATGAAAATATTTTGTGAACATGAACTGTTGGGAATTCTGTCTATTTCCAACCCTTCTGACAGATCTCAGTTTTACTTTATGAGTTGCGAGTTATGACTATTTTACTACAGTGGTGTAGAAAAATTTTAGATTTCGTTTTATATGAATTTTGTGGAGTAAAGTATTTTTATTCTGATGTTAAAGATAACATTTTAATCAAATATTTTGCTGAGTATAACTATACCTGATTGTGATTAACCGTGAATTTTTTGAATTTAATTAATGAGTTTTACCAACAATTTTGTACTTGCAAATAATAACTATACTAACAGAATTTCTTTACTGTTCGGTAAAGGTACATAATTTCGACCTGATTCTATTTGCTGTCTATAAAAACTTTGTGAATTTGAATTATATCCTACTGTATCTAGTTTATCACCCTTTTGACGGATTTGAATTTCGATTTGTATTTTGTAAGATACTGCCGTTTTAATATTGTAGTATTTATGATTCCAGATTTACAAAACTACTATATCTTGCTGTTTTCTTATTTTACTTGACTATTCTATTTATGTTGGGAAATTATGAAACATTACTTTCTGTTACTAAACATACTAGGTACTACCTCAGATTTTTCGTGGATTTAATTAGTGAGTTTTCATACTGTTTTCCTGTTCTTGAATACAAACTTCTGATTTCTGGCTGATCATATCTTCTAGATACAAATCTGTTTTGAGACTTGTTTTTGTGAAATACCATACGAATTATATATATTTGTTTGATTCGGCTGGGAGTCTATTTTCCTGATTCTCTGACGGATCTAGGTTTTCATCTTTGTAGCAATGGGGATTCCAGATTTAGTGCAGTACTATCTTGCTGTCCTGAACTAGAATTTTTGTTGTGCTATTCTTTTGTGTGTTGTCTATCATCTGTACATGTTTATCTATCACTCTGAACCTGTTACTTATTTATACCATATTATTCTTACTTTTTTTTTTGCACATACATGTCTGTCTGATAATAATGATAAATGACCAAGTCGGGGTTTAAGTGAAAGATCTAGTAGTGGAAAATTACAGAAATGTGTACTTGGAAGGAGGCCCGTATTTCCCACACCGATGAACTGTTATGTGGTACAATATTGTTATACTGATTACCTGACTGCACACTTCCCTATATGAAGGTGTACTCGGATGAGAACCCGTAGGTTCTTACTGTCAGATTACTGTCTGATTACTGATACCTGAGTACATGGCCCTATATGATCCCCTACGAAATCTAAATGTAATTGTTTGAAAGTAGAAACCATGTGGTAAATAGTTAGGACCCATGAAGTGCTACCTAGATAGTAATAAACACATGAACTGTAAGAATATGACATTTGTTATCTGATACTGTTACCTGTTTACCTGTCTGACTGTTATCTAACACTGTTATTTGTATACCTGTCTGCATATTATTTGACACTTGACACATGTTACTTATACATGTTAGTATACCATGCTATTTGATTCTGTTTTCCTAATTCATGTTATATATTCTATCATGTTGATATGCCTATTCCATGCTTTGTTTGTTTCCTCTGTTACTCTGCATCTGTTTATTTATTTCCTGCACTTGTATCCTGCACTACAAGCAGCCCGTAACTTGCATTGATGGAGTTTATTTTCTTTTTCTTTCTCCTGCAATTTATTAAATTGCATATCAGGGTTATCGGCTACCAGATGGTGTAGGTGATCTAACATATTAGTTGCTAGAGTTTTTGCTATTATTAATTCATGTTGCTTATTTGAACAATTGTATTTGACACTTGGATTTATTTTGTATTTGGGAAATATGACCCAGGATTATTGACTTATTCAGATCTGGTTTATTTGAGATTATTAAATTTTGTTTTAAGTAAATTTCTGTTGGTATATTGATTCAATTATGCATGCGTGGTTGATTCTCTTGCTTCTTACGCTGATTATTCCTGTGAGATGTTGTAAATATTCTTGACATCTTATGGATAATGAAAATCATTCGCTGGACTTAGTCACATATCTGTGTTTCGTATTCTCTTTTTGGGAAGTGAGGCGTGATAAGGTTTTTAGTGGTGTCCGAGCCAGGTTTTGCTAATGTATTAGTTTGACTGATATATTAGACAAACTTGGCTCGATCTGGGATCGACACAACAGTACACAGACAAAGCATGCATGAATAAATTATAATCAACATTGATCTGGATGCTAGTCTTAGTCCATTCATTTTGATCCCTTCTTATTCAATCCCTTGATTCCTTGAATCTTCCGTCTTTTTCAGTCGTCTTCTTTGATTGACCTCTTGTTGGGTATGAATTCATTTTTTTCGTACCTACATCTTTCTAATTTTGGTGCCATCCATTCTTTTTATTATTTGCTTGGTTCGTCAGTCGACAATGCTAGATCTTCAATGACATGTTAGCGACTTGGATCATCACCATGAGAAGAAGTGTCATCATTTGCTCTAAGATGTGCATGCAGAGTCTTCCCGATCATAGTGGCGCAACGGAAGCATGTGGGCCCATAACCCACAGGTCCCAGGATTCTCTTGTTGTTTCTCCTTTCCTGCCTTACTTGCTTTCTATTCCTTGCATTCATCCTCCCATTGAATCGTTGCTTGTTCATCTCTTCCTTGCCCATCATATCTTCGATTCCAGCTCTATCTATTTTTTCGTCTCTTTTTTGGAAGCAAGACGTGACAATATAAATACCCATCCCTTGTTTTTCTTCATCACTTGCATTAGAAATTTCAAAGAGAAAGAGAAAGAAAAAAAGACATTTGTAAGGAAAAGATTGAGTGAGAAAAGAAAGAGAGTGTGTTCCCTTCCATTGGAGGCCAGCCAAAGCAAGAAGAGGAGGAGAAGGCTCGGTGGCACCACCAAGGAGGAGAAGCTCGAGCTTTTTTGGCACAAAATAGGAGGAGAAGGGAGACGATCGTGCTTTCAAGGAGTTCTTTAGGAGTTTTTCTTTGTTTCTTCAATAAGGTGGGTGATTTCTCTACTTCTAATGTAGATACCATGCTAGGAATCTAATTTATGAACATGTTAGAAACAAATAGAAAAGTTGCCATATAATTGCTTGAAAAGACTAGTGAGGAAAAGGGAAAACTCTTGTTTGGCTATATGAGAAAGTTAGCAAAATGAAATGAAATTTGTTAATTAAGATTTGTTATGATGCTTTGTTAATATATTTGCATGCTAGAATACATATGAATTTATGAATCATGATTATATGAAAATTGTGCTTATGAACGAATTGTATAATGCAAAATAATATCCATGGATTGTGAAATAAACTGATTAGTTGCAGTTAGTGTTAATTTTAATTGTATTGTAAGAGTAATATTATATTCACTAGATTGTCAATTATGTTGTCTCTTTGAAACATAAGAAAATGAGTTAGTTTTGTAAAGATAAGATTAACTTAAGGGCTTTGATTATGTCAAAGAATGAAAAATTTTATAAACACATTGTGAATAAATGGGGAATAAGTTGATAAAAGATTCATCTAGAATTGAAATTTTCAATATCGAAAAATATACTAATGTTCCACTTTTCAAACGAAATAAGAAGAATAGTTCTATTATATTGTTGAAAAAAAGAATTTGCAAATTAGATAAATATACTATACTGTTTTTCAAAGAAATACATTCTGGAAAAAGTTTTAGATTTTGAATAAGTACAAATTGATTGAAAAACCTAGTTTATTAAAGGAAGGGTTAGATTAAGCATGGTATATACAAAAAGTATTTAACCAGACCTTATATCGGGTTAGTCACTCAGGACCTAGTGGTCTTCGAGTGCGCTTTGGGTCTGTTACTGTAGGTAGGCGGAGACTCTGGTCTTGGGTTCGAGTCTTGCAAGGGGCTCTTTTTTACTGAAAATTTGATTTTTTATTAAATCCCGAAACCATACTTTAAATACAATTCGAGTCCCCTTCATATCAGTTAGTCACTCAGGACCAACTGGTCTTCGGGTGCGCTTTCGGTCTGTTATTGTTCATGGGCGGAGGGTGTTGGTCTGGGTTCGAATCCGGCCCTAGCCTTTTTCTTTGTAGCATTTTTTTTATTTTTTTACTTATTTCGATTTTGGAGTATTTTAACAGTATAAAAAATTGAGAAAAAATACAAGAATTCTTCTAAAATTACGTAGACTTCATAAAAATTATTTCTACAATATTTGACATCATATAATAAGAATTAGAAGTAATTTTGGGAAGAAGAACTTGATAAATATTCTTAGATTATGACTTGATTAATTAAAAAAATGGAATATTTTGAATGTAAAGCATTTTTGTGTAGAGATTAAAAATGAAATTTTTGATATGGAAAGTTTGAATAGTTAAATATGAAATTGTTGTTTAAATTATGCAGATGTGAATGGAAAATGAAATATAAAGACCATGAGAAAATATGGAAATTTGTGAGTATAAACACTCATCTTTGGTGAACATGAAAAGAGGTTGAAGACTAGAGTTTTAACTAAGTCTTTACATCGGTATGAATGAAATTTTGAAAGAGAAATCTGATAATAAAAGACTAAGGTTGGGTTGTGGTTAATAATTGATGTTTAAATACCAGTGTAGAGGTAACGCTAACCAGAGGGTATTAATTTTATTCATGATTCAATTATCTAAGGATTTGACACATTGTGAAGATGTGATGAAAGTAAGAGAAAAACAAAAGTATGAGGGCCTCGGATGTACGGTGTGAGAGTGTTCACAGGCTGTCTACATGATGCGTCATGTCATGACGTGAATAAATATCCGGAATTATCGGGACTGTGACGACGCTTGTGGGGTGCTTGGTGACAATGTAGGGTCATTGTCCCAAGACGGAGGGGGTGTTGGTCTGGGTTCGAATCCGGCCCTGGCCTTTTTGGTTGTGGCTTTTTTTGATTTTTTTTTTACTTATTTCGATTTTGGAGTATTTTAAGAGTATAAAAAATTGAGAAAAAATACTATATGTAGTACCCCGTATTTTTAAATATAATTTTAAAGATTTATAAATGAATTAAAATGAAATTTTTGGAGATTTAATAAATATTTTCATAAGATTTATCCTTTTTACACGTGCAAATATTTTCTTGGAAGGTTCAAAAGGCAAAATTATTTTGTGGAAAATCATTATTTATTATTTGAGATTATTTATAATTTTTTTTAGATTTTTCTGATATTTATTAGACCTATTTGCAAATAGTACGAAAAAGAATGATCTTTTTGCAAAATTTTCATTTTGAAGGATGAAAGTGCAAAACTACTTTCTGGACTTTTCAAGCAAAAGAGTTTATTTTGCTTTTAAATATCAATTTAATTGGTTTTATCAAGTTTCCAAATATAGGGATTTATTTATGTAAAGTTATATTTAAAGGGGTTATTTTGCAAATGTGTTTAAAAACCCTAATTCTCCTATTTCGGCTATTTAAAAGAAGTGGAGTGGAACCGTCTTTCGCTGCACAACACAAAGGTTTTATTGTTTTCTTGGATAATTAAGGAGGGAATCTTGGATTTCGCAGAATAGGACTTTCCTTGTTCTCCATTACATCGGTTGGACTTCTTCATTTAGGTAAGTGACTTGTTTTATTTCATTTTGTTTTGTGTATATTGTATGTGGTATTTTTTTACTAGAAAGCATGTTAGGGTTTGAGCATGAATATGTACATGATGGATTGGATGGATTGATGAATTATAATTGGATCTTGTGAAATCCTAGTTGTTTATGAATTCAATTGTATATGGATAATTCGAGATTGATGAGCGACCTATTGGAGATCATGTGTAGGCTATTTCTTTTGGATTAATGTTGGATTTATTGAACATGGCGGATATTTTTATGCATAAACCTAATAAAAATGAGACTTTTATTACTTTTGAGTATTGGTTGAATGAAACTTGATATGGTGATGTTATAAATGGATTATGGTTGTGAGTTATAATGGTAACTCAGTTTTAAAAAATTTTGAATGGAAAAGTATGAATCAATAGATCATGTCATGGAAATAGAAATTGGGAATTTAGTTGAGTTTGAGGAAATATATCCAAATTGGGGATTTCTTTGGATTTTGATATTGATATGGTTCGGATCTGAATACGAAGCTATTTCAATGAACAATTAATTTTTAAGAAACTCCATTTTTGATTATATGCACAATTTATGTTTTATTTGAAAGAAATTAATAAATTGCTATTTTTATAAATTCAAGTAGTTTTGATTTAGTTTTTATGGACTATTATATATCCTACAAGTTGTATTTGATCCAATAAGAAATATGCTTTTTGTAGAAATCATTTTCATAGAGTAAAATTATGTATCGGTTCAAATATGCACAACCAAAATCTGCAGTCTGCAGGTTGACAGTCGACTGGTGTGACTTTACAATCAATCGTCGCGACCTGGCTGCTGTGATTTCTAATTTTTCTTAAAATTTCGTTCTGGACATTCGACTAATGACCTTTTACAGTCGACTACTATACTTAGAATTATTTTCTTAAAGATTATTGGATTTATCGCTCTGGACAGTCGACCTATGACCTTTTTGAGTGGACTTATAATACTTAGAATTATTTTCTCAAAACTATTGGATTTTCTCACTGGACAGTCGACCAATGGCTTTTGTAGTCGACTTATACTTATATATCTGTACATATTTTAATGTTCTTTTAAATGATTTATTCTCTAAATGTTTTAATCTATAACCTACTATTCTCTACTTTATCTACTACTGAACATATGTTTTCAAGCGGTTTAACTGAGCAATTTATATTGGAAGATTAGTTTGGATATTGGGTGAGTCTCTAGAGGGTCTGTGTGACCCTAGTATACCGGCAATTGAGATATTTCTGTTTGGACCTGTTGAGGCAATTTTAGTTGATCAGTTGTTGAGTTAAGTCCGGTAGGGTACACCAACTCTAGGGGATTCGTAATGTAATTAAATAACCTAAATGATAAGGATAGGCACTAGTGGTGATATGATGAACGAGAACAGGGGTTATGAACCTCAGTATGGCTTGCGGTGTGAGATAATCCCCGAAATTATCTAGGTGTTAGTGAAATAGTCTCCGGAATTACCTGTGGTGTGGAATTGATCTCCGAAATTATCGGGGTCGAGGCGACGCACATGTGGTATTTGTGTGATGAGGTGTCATTGCTTGCGGTGTGGGGTATTCTCGAAGATTCCCAGGTGTGAGTGAAATAGTCTCCGGAATTATCTGTGGATAGAGTTTGACCTCCGGAATTATCGGGGCATGGGCAAACACTCACAGTTTATCTTTATCTCGTAGTAGTCTTCGTAGTAGGATTAGTTGCATAGCGGGGGGATTAAACCCTACAATGTGGAGACGTTAAGGGCTTGCACCGGACCTATGTAGAGTGGATGCATAGACTCTGACAAGTACGCATTAGAGAGTCAGCATATAGAATTGTGTTTTCTTGACTTGGTTTCATGCATGTGTTTTCCTGTTTTCTACACTTAATACTTAGTCTAGTTTCACTTGATGTTTCGTATTTCCTTGATATATCATATCTTATGTATTTCTGTTCATTTTATGTCATTTATGATTCTATGCTTTACTTATGTTGTTTGTTTTTATGTCACTCATACCATCATGGCTGACCCCTTTAGTTTTGGGGGTTAGGGTTATCTCTAGCCCCATATTTTACAGGTGATTACTTGTGACTTGGATTTTGGATGCATGAGTTAAAGTGGTGTAATGGGTTATGTATTGTTGTAAAAGAAATTGTTGTAAGGAAAGAAAATTTGTAATTCAAGGTGTATTGTATTCTGCTGTGCTATGTAAAGATTAATGTAATGAAAGTTGAAAATTTTTATTGGTATTTGGCTGTGTTTAATATTACGTTTGAAGTTGATGCTGGAAATTGTGCCATGTATTTCTAAGATATCAGATTGGAAATTCGGGGCACTACACTATAATTCTTCTAAAATTACCTAGACTTCATAAAAATTATTTCTACAATATTTGACAGCATGTAATAAGAATTAGAAGTAATTTTGGGAAGAAGAACTTGATAAATATTCTTAGATTATTACTTGATGAATTAAAGAAAGGGAATATTCTGAATGTAAAGAATTTTTGTGTAGAGATTAAAATGAGATTTTTGACATGGAAAATTTGAATAGTTAAATATGAAATTATTGTTTAAATTATGCAAATGTTCATGAAAAATGAAATATAAAGACCATGATAAAATGTGGAAATTTGTGAGTATAAACACTCATCTTTGGTGAACATGAAAACAGGTTGAAAACTAGAGTTTTAGCTAAGTCCTTACATCGGCATGAATGAAATTTTGAAAGAGAAATGTGATAATAAAATACCAAGGTAATGGTTTATTATTGATGTTTAAAGACCGGTGTAGAGGTAACACTAACTCTAGGGTAGTAATTGTATTCATGATTCAATTATCTAAGGATTAGACACATAGTGAAGATGTGATGAAAGAAAGAGAAAAATACAAGTATGAGGGTCTCGGATCTACGGTGTGAGAATGTTCACAGGCTGTCTACATGATGCGTCATGTCATGACGTGAATACATCTTCGGAATTATTCGGACCGTGGCGACGCTTGTGGGGTGCTTGGTGACTACGTAGTGCCACTGTCCCATGACGGAGGCGAATTGTCCATAGGATGCCTACATGATGCGACATGTCATGACGTGGGATTCCCCTCCAGGCTGTCTAGACATGGGCTCGTAACTCATAGAACATCTAGGATACTTACCATAGTTACCGTAGTAGTTTAACTCATAAAGAGGGATTCAACCCTACAAGATGAAGAACGGTTTAGGGCTTGCCCTCAAATTTATGTAGAATGGGATGCATAAGTTCGAACAAGTGCGCATTAGTGTCATGAAATAATAAGTAACTGCATTTAAGACTAAGTGCACATTCACCCAATGACATTAATAAGATAGTCCTCCTTAGCTTTCTTTGTGATCAAGTGTGCTTTCCAAGTAAAAGAAATTGATGTATTATATCGTAGCGTCAGTTTTATGCAACTAACGTGCCCATAGTTTCTATGCAGGATAAAATTGAATTAAAGGACTAAAGAAGGAATGTTGCTTAAAGAAATGTTCAAATTGTTATTTAATTCATGTATCATGTTGTAATTATAATTCCGCTGTATTGATGTAAAACATTGTTGTATAAAAAGTTTTAAATTCCTTGTAAAATTGTACGAAGTGAAGTGTAAAGATCCTGTGGAACTTCGAATTCAAATTTATTTGGAATTCGGGGTGTTACATGTTATCACCAATTAATTTCAACTTGAACACATCTATACCATACGTATACGAACTCATTAATTTCATCGTTTATTATATCACGTCTCATTATGACCCATATATCATAAACATACACCATATCGGTCAACACATCATAACACCATCTATTTATGTCATTTCTATTTATCATCCGTATATTATACATATATCAACCCCAATTACTTCATATTATCATATATATACCTAATATATCACCCATAACATCAACTATTCAAAATCATACAAATTCATCACATAGCATAATTTATACTTATAAAAAATTCCGTATTTTCTACTAAATCTTCATTTAACAATAACTCACACAAATCACATCGAATCCGCATAAAATTTTGTCACAACATAATATATACCTAGTATAATCATACTAACCTAACGAACCGGCAAGAAGATACTCCTCGCTTGCCCGGTCGCCAATCAAACTTCACTTTTTGGCACCTATAACAAAAATTATCGAACGCATAATCCAATTACTCAAAATACACATTATCTTTCCCCCGAATGCACACTAAACATAATTATATCTCACATAAATTATACCTAAGAATTTCAAATCAACTATTTTTTATTCCTATTGCCAAATCCAAAATTTTAAACTAATAAATTTTATTTTCACAATTTCCTGATACCGGGAAAATTCTTAATAATTATCAAACAATTGCTAAAATTAATCGTATATGCTTCTATATTATCTCATATAATTACACATCATCTTAATATTTCTTAGTATACAATAGCCATGATTTTACTAAACTCAAACTCCATGTTAGGAAAAATTTCCAAATTAATATCATTAAAATTAAAATCTTTCACCTTAAGCGTGCTCTACAAGATCTAAGTATACTTCTACTATGATTTTTATGCAAAGAAAAGTAAAGCACACAATCCAATAATCAAACTTACAAATTAATATACCTTCACGAAGGCCTCCCCAAAAACCGACGCTACCACGTTGAAGAGCACCTCGAACTCTCCTAGAATTCTCGAAAAATTGGAAGCTTGAAGTGGATAAAGGGTTTGATTTCACAAACCCTAAAGTTTGGGTAAAATGGGTTTCGGCTGAAAAGGAAGGGGAGGACAATCTGATCAAAATGAAGGGGAAGAAGAAAAGAAAAAGAGAATGGAAAATTAACTATAGGACCTATTTGATTCTTTTATTATTCATATGCCCCTATATTTCTACTTTTCATAATAAAACCCAATAAAACCCGCTCCACCAAATAAATAAATAAATAAATAAAGGAATATATATATATATATATATATATATATATATATATATTGGAAAATTAACTATAGGCCCCTATTTGACTCTTTTATTATTCATATGCCCCTATATTTCTACTTTTCATAATAAAACCCAATAAAACCCGCTCCACCAAATAAATAAATAAATAAAGGAATACATACATATATATATATATACATATATATATATATATATATATATATATATATATAATAAAATTGCATATTTATACATATTAATAACAATAATAATATCTGATATCAATAGAAGAATTACAAATGATTATTTTATAATTATAAAATAATAGAGTGTTACATATTGGCGAGCCTTCCATCCCTTCGACGGTCAGTCCCCAGACTCTACCCTTCGACGGATGCTCGTACATAAAGCCTTCGAAATCTTCCGGTTGAGGACCAGGCTGAGAGAGGCGAGCCAGGCATCCACCTTTTATAGTCCCCTTTCGAGGTTGGAGCCTTACCCTAGGATCCGTTCGAGAGCGGGAGCTCCGCGGGATACCCAGAGTGGGGTAGCAGGATTTACTAGTGTAGCCAATGTGAGGGGTTTGGAGGTGCTCTGCATTGGAGCCAATTCCTTAACCGCTGAAGCGGTGCTCCTAGGTCAGGGTTGGACAAGGAGCCTAGGGTCTGAAGCTTCGTGCCTTGAACTTGTGATTCTCAATGTAATTTGTGTGAATGTAATCATTTCGTCTTCGTTCCATAATAAAGATGCTTTGTCAAATTTTGGTTTTTGTTAGATAGCTTCTTTATAGTTCTCCTTTTGAGTGTCATCCTCGGATACCGTGGTGAGAACGGGGAGTGGCGATGTTTCGAGTTCTTCCTTGTGAGGCTCAGCCTCGGAGACCACGTCGAGGGTGGAGGAGAGTAAGGTGCTTTGAAACTCTTCCTCTTGAGGCTCGACCTCGGGAACCACACCAAGGGTGGAGGAGTGGGCGATGCTCTGATATCTCTCCTATTGAGGTTTGGCTTTGAAAACCATGCTGAGGATGGACGAAAGGACAATCCTTTATTAGCTTTCCTCATAAGGTCCGGCCTTAGAACCATGCTGAAGGTGGAGGAGATGGCGATGCTTTGCAGTCCCCCCTCTTGAACAATTTTTCCCTCGTGTGTTGCGCACGTGTATTTTGTACCGTTACGAGTAATATTCGTAACATATTTTTATATAAATGTCATACATATCTTATATTCTGATTATTTATATGTTTTCCATCAAAATTCATTTTTAACTTATTTTTAGCCAACTCGAATATTAATCTTAATCTTTATGTTTTCACCTGTATTGCACGTTTTTTCAATACACGTGTCGATTACGTAAATTTTACCATTACGTGAAATATGCGTAACATTATCAAAATAAATATATTTCGTATGTTATATGTAGCGCCCCGAACTTCCAATATAGTAAACTCAGAAATACGGGGCACAATTCCTAACATCTACCTCAATGTAATAATAAACATAGCCAAACACAGAAAATTTTTCAACTTTTATTACATCAATTCTTTACATAGCATAGTAGAAAATTAATACCTTGAATTACGATTTCTTTCCTTTACAACAGATTCTTTTACAATTTGCATAAGCCATATTATCATTCTACCACATGCATTCAAATCCCAAGCTAATGGTACCTATCTGTAGAACATGAGGCTAGAGATAACCCTAACCTCAAAACCACAGGGGTCAGCCATAACGGTGTGAGTGACATCGAAAGACATACAATTTAAATGAAACACAAAGAATAAATTTGTATTCAACACATTCCCACAGTGGTAACAAACGAAATATGAAATAACGATAAATAAAGCATTAAAACATCAAGTGAAACTAAGCTAAGTGACAAGTGTAGGAAAACAGAAACTTCATGCATAATATAAGTCAAGAAAACACAAATGCAGCATTATCACTCTCTAATGCATACTTGTCGGATTCTATGCATTCCATACTACATAGATCCGGTGCAAGCCCTTATCGTTCTCCACTTTATAAGGCTAAATTCCTCGTTATGCAACTAATCCTACTACGGTGATAAAAATAAGTCTTGAATACTCCTCGAATAGGCCTGACAACCCTCGACGTGCAAGCATCATATAAGCATAGCTCAAAAACTGGAGAACCACCTCCCTGCCTTGTACCCCACGAATAGGCCTGTCGACCCTCGACGTGGAGATACACAGTACATCCTGTGAATAGGCCCGCCGACCCTCGACACGTGAATGCACCGTATGTTCCATGAATATGCCTACCAACCCTCGACACGTGAACATACCAACTGTCCTCTATGGACACAGCAACACACCGTCCTAGAATGCATCCATCGGACTAACAACAGAGCCCATACTTACGTTTCCCAAGTTCTATCACATCTCCACTAAGACAAGTCCTTAGGTTGATTATTATTAATTAAAACACAACTCCCCTCTCTCTAATGTTGGTATATCCTGTCGAACTTAATTCCAACGAAATAATCCTAAGGTCCAAACTGGCCAATATCCACAAAATCTCATTTGCTGGTTTACAGGAATTCCACGAATATCAACACAAAACCTTTCATTAAAACTCTTAATTCCATCATCAATTCGTTTATATTAAGAAAACTCCCTTAAATCACACAAATCCAAATTTTTTCAAACACTCACAAATTTCTACAAGTAAAATATGAGATTAAATATCTTAAACAACTGAGTTTCACATTTTGAAGTCATGGAAAAATCACCAAAACATCAATTGCTTCGAAATCCATATATACCCGTTGTTCTAAAGCCATAAAAATATGTTAAACTCTACTATAATCAAAATATAACTCTCTGTAAAATTGTAGTGCCCCAAATTCCCACACTAGAAATCTGAGACCCTACTCCAGGAGTCGAACTTCAAAAAAGCCACAATCACAGAAAAGTACAGGAAAATTAAAAACCTTTATTCCATATAAATGTTACATTTATAAGTGTTACAATATCCAAACAAAAGTTACAAGATATACAACAATATAATAACACTTGAATATGTCCCATGGATGCTTGGACCAACTCGAGCTCTGCTGTACCTGTGAATAGGCTACGGATACCTACAAGGTGGGAAACGTCAGTACTTCGACTGGCGCAATGCTGATAATAACAGCGATCTCCAAGCTAACAATCACAACCATAATTTTATGCAAAAGTGAAAAGTGATGTGACAAACAAGGGGTTAATGGATTCGGGTTATAGTGTTGTTGTATGCCATAATTCTACAGCTAGATGCATCAATCACATGCCTACTGCTAATGCAAGCAAGACTTTGGAAACGCATGCATCCCATACTACACACGTCACCAAATCTAGCCGTCTTTCTCCACATTTTAGGGATTCAAACCCTCGCCATGCATCCTACTCTTGTACTCAACCTGTTCCCAATAGATTTCCGTGTCTGATGAGGTTGCACTTATTCGGTATAGTTCCGCACTGCAGTCCTTAAAGTGATGGTTGTGTTTTCCACTTAGTAACCCCATACAGAGCTCACTCAAAAAGCTGTGAAAACTTTTCGGTACGAAACCATGTACCCAATAACCTTCCGGTACAGGCCATGCACCTAATGACGTCAATAATCGAACAAACCCATGCACATAGGAACATGACGGTTTCGAGGGTCAAATCCCCCTATCCGACAGGAGCACCTCCCGTTCCTTACTCCGGCTCTTTGGAAATTAACAGATCGAGATACGAGACCGAGAACTCAAAACCTGAGAACCGAAATCGTATCCCTACGACAGGAAAAGTACAGTACCCAATTATGGTCTACTAGTACTAATGCAATGTACAAACTCTTAATACATCCCTCAAATCCAAGACTCACTCTAACCATTCAGGTAAAGATGATTGCTTCCCAAATTCTGCCCATCGACTACTAGCCCCGGGGACACAAGTCCCGCTCGCCACCTCCCCCATCTTAGAGTCATCCCTTACCAGGGCCCGTGTTTATCCTCAACCGGCGTGAAATGCAACTTCACAGCACCACTAGGACGTCCAACGCCTCGGTGGAAGTTTATATATAGGGTCAGTAGGTGTAGGGTATCACCATACCCTAGCGACTAACTCGAGTCACAACAAACATCCACAGAAGTCACACCAACAAGACTAGCGAAAGACACCATACATCCCCAAACAATGAGTTATCAACTCTTAGGAACACAGGGGGAAAGGTTCTACCCAACACTTAGCCAAAATTATGACTAAACCCAACTAATGGTGTTCTGCCTGACACTTAAAAAGATCATAACTCCCACATTATAACTCAGATTTGGGTGTTCAAGCCCAATCTGGAAAGGTAAAGACCTAGGCTATAACTCTTGGAATGCTACCAATCTAGGTTATGTGGAAAGGTGTGAATGTCCTCTACAACTTCCTAGTTGATCACCAATCCAAATTATGTCATTTGATTACCCTAAAACAGACATTACTCTCAGGTGTACAGAACCACAAACTAAGCCTTACTCAAACAAAGCCTTCAGCTCAAAACCTGATTTCTGTCCAGTCTTGTAAAACTCATATTAAATAATCTACTCATAGAAATTTTATTAAATAAGGCTTGTTGGAAAGCTCTAGATGTCTACTACAATTTCCTAACAGAACACTTTCTCAAAATTTGCTCTTACAGAGCCTCAACAGTACCATCTTATCAAAGTGTCCATCTGACTTAGTTAAGCACAGTACATGCTAAAATATCGATCATAAATCACATACTGATCAAATAGTCACCAAATGTGCATTACAGAAACTAGACATCATTATGAACAATATGTAAAAATATTCATATCCAAATTCCAAGTGATCAATGAGTTCTAACTGTTACAAGCATCCATAAAAATCCTAATGTTCTTTAGTTACAGTCTGAACTACTGTTGATTAATTAATTTTGAACATGAATGAAACTTCGTTCAAATAATTTCATGATTTTTTCGTAGAGTCTAGATGCATGCAAGAAATCATGGTAAAAGTTTCAGCCAAAGTCCTTGTGTCAATTAATTATAAAAATTTCCACAAGCTCAATTATCATCATAGACAGATCTTGTTCCTGCCTTACGGCTCAGTCCTCAAATTGGATTTTATTAAAATACCAAACATCATCAGAAATTTTTGATATAATTCATGCATCTTCTAGACATGTATGAGATCAATCTGTGAAAGTTTCATCATCAAATTTCAATTAGTTTGTTCTCCGGAAATCTAGAAAATGACATGCAGATCATGGTTTCTGTTCTAGTTTCAGATTACTAACAATCTACTCTTAAATCAACCATCCACAACTACTACTACTCATGCATACAAGAAAAACCAACAAGAATGAACAAGACAAGATTAGAGAACTCCCCACTATGAGTTGGCTTGAGAAGAGGAGATTGTCTTGTGCTTGCTCCTCCAAAGATCCTACTTCAAGTTGAGAACTCCTCTTCAAATTGCTCCTTTCTTTCTCTCTTTCTCCTTCTCTTTTTCCTTTCTTTTCTTCTGAAAATTCTAGAGCTTGGGAGGGGAAAAGAAGGGGTTATAATGAGAAGGGGAGTGAGAAAAGAGAGGGGAAGAAGGGGCCCGGCCTATAGGGGTAGGGGGGTAGGGGGTAAGGTAGGTGGTTTAGAAAAAAAACTATTGTCTAGCACTTGGTTTTTGAGTTGGAGTTGGGCTGAAATTGTTCAGTCTTGATCAAGCCCTAAATGAGACATGAGAGGATAGATTTGAGTGTATCCAAGGTATACCCACTGTAGCTTCATACAATTGCGTATTTGCTTACGTACATCACTCAAAACTAGTGCATGTACTAGTATCGGTCATTCTCATTCTCGCACGTTGTCAAGGACGCAAGCACCCGCATGAACGGCCCCGTAAACAAATAAACGCACCTCACAACAATCATACGCATACAAACAAACAAACACCACAATATATACACATACAGATAATATATATATATATATATATATATATATATATATATATAAAAGCATTATATTATCCGGGGTATTACATTACCTTTCCTTAGAATTGTTCTGTCCCCAGAACGTCACTAGTGGGAGAAAATAAAAGAAAGCCAAACAACACCTAAAAAAAATCTGGATACAAAGCCTTCATACGGCTCTCCGGCTCCCACGTGGCTTCTTCCCCGAATTGGTTCTTCCAGAGAACCTTAACCATTAGGATGACCTTGTTTCTCAGTACCTTGTCCTGATGATCAAGTATCCTAACTGATTGCTCCTTGTAGGAAAGATTAATCTGTAAATCTTTCGGAACCTCTAAAAACTGGGGGCTCAAATCCGGCACATAATGTAACACCTCGCAAAATAAAATGATTTATTTTGCATTAGTAAATAATGTTATATTGGTAAAGTTGACTATTTTAACTATTTTATTGAAATTGCAATTTTGCACGTGCAACACACGTGAAATGTTAGAAATTTTGAATTCTTGAAATTTTATGGCGAATGATTGATTTTCCTAATTTATTTATGATATTTTAACTTTTCAGATTTATTTGAATTTATTTGACTATTTTATGAATTTCTCAATTTTACAAGTGCAAATATTTCTTGGGGGTGCGAATCTTTACTTTTAAATTTCTAGATACTTTCTCCTATTTATAATTAAGTGTATCATAAATTTTGGGATTTTTCTGAATAAATAAACTATTTTTATAAATACTTCGAAAAAGATGGGCTTTTATGTAAAAAGCCGTTTGGATCTCAAACAAATAATAAAAATTCATTTTTAGTAATTTTTGGGCTTTCCATGTTCATCATTGAAAATAAAATCTATTTAAATTTTATTTAGAGTTGATTTGGTAAAGATTTAAACAAATATGGTGTTTTTGCAAATATGAAATTTAAGTGGATCTTGTGCAAATATTTTTGCCGGAAAAAAAAGTCAGAAATTTTTAATTGGAAAATTTAATATGTATTAGTAGATATTATTTCTGAATTTTCTGGATTTTTACGAATATTTTATGACATATTTGTAAATATTATAAAAAAGAGGGACTTTTTTGCAAAATTGCCACTCTGAGTACAAATCCGATTTTTTTTAATTTCTAGGCTATGCTGGATGGCTGGAAAACTCAGTAGTAAGAAGATTTGATTTGATTTTAATTTATTTACCTTATTTTAACTACTTTTTAAAGAAAGGTTTATATATGTAAAGTAATAATTTGTTAAGGGATGTTTCCATAAACTTGTAAAACCCTAAAAAATCCAGATTTTGGCCTCTATTATGGCCACTACAACCATCCCTCTCCTCTGAAAAAATAAGATATATTTTTACTACTAATTTCTTGGAGTTTCAAAGCGATGATCTTGGATTTTACAAAAGAAGGGCTTTTCTCAATCTTTATTAATTCAATTGATTTCTTCACTGAGGTGAGTGACATTTGTTTGATTTCTTTTTTGTTCTAAGCATGTTGTATGTGATGATATGTTGATTAGAAAGTATGTTAGGGATTGTATGTTGATATGATGAATTCGGATGAGTAGATGAATGTTTATATATTATTTGGGTTCATAGAAAGTTATAAACAGTGCATATGATTAAGAAGGCAAGCTGCATTTTAAAATCATGCAATGGAAATCATTATGAAGGTATATCGACAGAAATATATTGAAGGATGCTTCAATATTATATAGTATGGAAATCCTTGTAGTTTTGCTGTGGCTGTATTCAACTTTTTACACTTAACATAAAATGTGTAGCTCACTCTGATCAAATGATTGCAGCATCCCTGTCCACCATTGGTGGTGGATGTTCTCAACTAGGATAATTCCATTGTCAGTATGGCAGTGAAGATTGACTTCTTTTGCACCACATAGTAATAGCGTTTAGCTCTGATTTTTTTCTACACATGCAATCTCTAATAGCTGACTGTTATGATTCCCACACGAAATTAGATCTTGTTTCATATGATCAGTTTAAAGAGTGAATCCATTCTTGAAACTATGCTATTAATGAAATGAAACCCTAATAGATAATTTGTGATTGTTAAGAACCTAATATAAATTATGAGCAGGCTATTTTTCCCTTCACACTTTTGTTGTTTTGATTGTTCCTATTAAGTTCATATGATGTTTCACCTCAAAAGTTGGACAAGACTTAACTTTTACTATGTATGTTAAGTAAACACTCTGTTTCGATGATTTGAAGAATAAAACTTGATGAATTATTGTTATAATTGCATTGTATTCATGGATTAACTTAGATATGTGATGGGGTATGTGTTTAAAAATTTTTAAGAGGGGTTGTGGTTCAAGAGAAATCAATTTGATGTGTTGAAAGAGAGTTTTGATTGGATCTGTTTGTATGCAGACAGAAAAGTGGGATTTTGTTATTTTGATGTTTTTGATTGGGTTTTGAGATCTATACACTACTGAGATTTGACTAATCAATATACCACTGATATGAGATGTTTTCTTGATGTTTCTGACTGGTGTACACACTCAACTGACATATACATATATAAACAAACCTATGTTACTGTTTTGAGGTTTTTTGTGAATTTAACGAAGTTTTGATTGGATTTCAATTGATTTGGTACTGAAATGATTTTAACTATACACTACTCCTATTAGGTGAATTCTGATTCTAAAATGAATGCTTAAACTTTATTTCAACATATACATATATACATTCACTGTTTTGAAAGATTTTGTGAAAAAATCCTAATTTCGAGATCCTGATATATTTTGACGTGTCTTAATAACTCATACATGTTATATAAAATATGTTTAAGCATCTCAGGAAATTAGTTTTTGAGTTTACAAAGTTTTAATCGAGTATCACACCAAACATGCACAAAACTTCAAACCTGGATATATGGCAGCTGGCGGTCGACTGCGAGGTCAACTGTCCATTTTAGAACTAAAATGAATGTCGACTGTCACGACGGTTGACTGCAAGGTCCACTACAAGGTCGACCGCACCTGCTGTTTTGGGTTGTTTTATTGAGTTTTTCTTCGTTTCTTTAAACGGTTAACTCTTTTGACTTATGGATTATTGATCGACTATTTTAAATGATGTTTTTACTGCAGATTACAGTATCTTATAGAGAGTATTAATTTGTTTATAATAAAAATTAAATTGCTTTTCAATGACTTTATAGATAGAGTTATATGTGATTTTCAAAGGAATTGATATTTTGTGATATTCTACGACTTAAAAATATGATTTTCTGCTATTTAATGGATTTAATATTTTATTTGGATTTTGGAATTTTATGAACAAATTAAATGAATTTGGTTTTTGTTGATTTAAGAAGTTTTCTTCGTATAAACGTTTTGATGATGGATTTGTGAGTTTTATTGGAAGTTTCGTGTTGATATTCATTTTATGAATCACTAGGAGTTGAGTGGGAGTCCTGTGAACCGGCAGATGGGATTTTGTTGATTTAGACCAGTTGGGTCTTGGATTTGTTGTTGTGAAATTAAGTCCAGCAGGATACACTAACTCTAGAGATGAGAAATTTGTGTTTTAATAATAACCAACTTAAGGACAGACACTAGTGGAGATGTGATGGAACTTAGAAAACGTAAGTATATGCTCTTCGTTTTGTTGGCCCATAGGATGCGTTCAGGACTTGTTTGTTGTTCTGTCTCGAGAGGTCATTTGTATGTTCGCGTGTCGAGAGTCTGTAGGCCTATTCACGGAGCATGCAGGGTGTATTTGCGTATCGAGGATTGGCGGGTCTATTCACGGGATGTACCTGGTGTATCTGTACGTCGAGGGACTCACAAGCCTATTTGTGGGGTACACGTTTAGGAGGTGATTCTCCGGTTTTTGAGCTATTCTTACATGATGCATGCGCGTTGAGGGCTGTGATGCATTTTTGCAAAGTATTCTGGATCTTGTTTCCATCACCATAGTAGGAATAGTTGCATAACGATGGATTTAACCTTATAAAGTGGAGAACGATAAGGACTTGTACCGGACCTATGTATTGTGGGATGTATAGAATTCAACAAGTATGCATTAGAGAGTCAGCATATAGCATTGATGTTTTCTTGACTTTGGTTTATGCATGTTGTTTCCTGTTTTTCTACACTTAACACATAGTCTAGTTTCAGTTGATGTTTTTATGTTTTATTTATTGTTATTTCTTATTCCATTTACTCTACTGTTGATACAGGTTGTTTATGACTTTATCATTTATATTTTATTTATGTTGCTTTTCTTTTGATATCACTCACACCGTTATGGCTGACCCCTGTAGTTTTGGGGGTTAGGGTTATCTCTAACCTTATGTTTTACAGGTAGATACCATTAGCTTGATATTTGGATGCATGTGGTAGAATGATAATAGAGTTTATGTAAATTTGTAAAAGAATGTATTGTAAAAGAAAGAAATGTAATTCATGGTGTTTTATTTTTCGCTGTGCTTTGTAAACAATTGATGTAAGAAAAAGTTTTAATTTTTCCTGTATTTGGTTGCTATGTTTATAATTACATTGAAGTTGATTCTTGAATTGTGCCACGTATTTCTGAGAAATTATGTTGGAAATTCGGGGCGCTAAAGGGTTGGTATCAGAGCATGCTTCAATTAGTAATTTTAAACATAGTACGGCGAATAAACATAAATGAACATTTGATGTGTGAGAACCTAGGTGGACATTAGATGTGTGAGTACACAAGTGGACATTAAAATGAACCTAGGTGGACATTAAAAGTGTGTGTACCTTGGTGGACTTCTGAAGTGTGTGGCTTGATTGTTTGGTCATGAAGACCTGTAATGAGATTTAGACTGTTTGTATGCTTAGACTTGAATAAAATTTTTTTATTTATTTTTACATGAAGCATATACATTTCTCACTAGCTTTTTTAACCTCTTTTGTCCATTTTATGCATTTGATATTTTATTATTATTATCCCTCAACTCGTATATTTTGCTATAACTTTTGCTCATTACATTGAGTTTGAATTACTACGTGTTAGGTTATTATTGCTACTTCTATTTCCGTTAATTATTGTTTTGCTATACTATAAAATTTGGTTTTGCTTATTTATTTTCTCACACATTTGCGTTTGTGCTCATGCATGTATTTCATTCCGTTTTCTACTTACTTTTATAAATCATTTTCGCTACTACTATTTTGTACTATTGTGTTTGATATTTATAATCTATACATCTATTTTTATATTCCATCGTATGACTTTCAACTCCATTTCATACTTTTGCTACTATTTTTATATCACGAATTTCGAAACATAACCTCAACCTGTGCATATGGAAGGTTACATCTTCTATTTCACCATTTCGGTGCAACCTAATATCGAGATGGCAAATATGCAACTCGATATCAATGGAGACAAATTGCAATTAGATGTCGGGAAGGTAAAAAGTGCAACCGAATATCCAGATGGCAACCTGCAACTTGATGTCGTGAAGACGAATTTGCAACTTGATGTTAAGGAGGAGATTTTCTACCTATTTGCTAATTGATATTTCAGGACTTTTTTACTTATATAATGAAACTAATGGTAAAGAAATATTTCCTTATGACATTTTGTTTATACAATTACACCTTATGTTTCCATATAATGAACTAGTATAGTTAATTTTACTCTACTTTGTGTTTACGAAATTTTTAAGATTGAGTATATCTACTATGGTCTAAGTTTTCGTTCTTTTGTAAATTACTATTTATTGTTACAGTTTTCCAATTCTTTAACATTATAGATTTCTCACTTACTTTTGTTTCCGGTCCTAATTAATGATTTGCCGCTTACTTTTGTAATATTTAATGAACTTCTTTTAAGTCTTCTTGCATAGATATATATTTTCGGTCTATTTTGCTAGTTACCTTTTAATGTGTTTTTAGAATATTGATTATAATGTCAACATTCACTAATATACTCGTTATTATATGTCTTTTAGATTCATTGTTATTAATATTTTATTTACTTAGCTAATTTGTTCGTATTTCTATGTATCTTGAAAGATTATTTTCCAAAACTATTTTTTTTATAACCTTTAAGTTTGTGTTCCTTTGTTGTTTGTAGGGTTCTCAACCTTTTTATATTTTGGTTTTATCTTTCACTTTTGACTTCTTATTCTATAAGAATAGTCTTACTATTTTCTCACGTTTGGGATTTATTGTGTATTCTATTGGATTTCTTATACTATTGCCATGTCAGTTTTCACCGTTTACTCTTAGAGCTATAATTATATGTTATTTTTTGTTTTGCTTAGTAATTTAAATCCAACTATAAAATAATGATAAGGTAAATTTTCGAAACTGTATTGTAAGTTTTGTATTTCGTTTTCTTTTGCTTAAAGTAGTTCTGAAGACAGAACAATTCTAAGGGGGGAGTGATGTAACACCCCGCAAAATAAAATGAGTTATTTTGCATTATTTAATAATGTTATATTGGTAAAGTTGACTATTTTGACTATTTTCTTGAAATTGCAATTTTGCACGTGCAACACACGTGCAAAGTTAGGAATTTTGAATTCTTGAAAATTTATGGCTAATGATTGATTTTCCTAATTTATTTATGATATTTTAATTTTTCAGGTTTATTTGAATTTATTTGACTATTTTATGAATTTCTCAATTTTACACGTGCAAATATTTCCTGGGGATGCAAATCTCCACTTTTAAATTTCTGAATACTTTCTCCTATTGATAATGAAGTATATACTAAATTTTGGGATTTTTTGGAGTGAAGAAACTATTTTTATAAATACTTCTCAAGAGATGGGCTTTTATGTAAAAAATCGTTTGGATCTCAAACAAATAATGAAAATTCGTTTTTACTGATTTTTGTGCTTTCCATGGTCATCATTGAAAATAAAATCTATTTTAATTTTATTTAGAGTTGATTTGGTAAAGATTTAATTAAATATGGTGTTTTTGCAAAATGGAATTTAAGTTGATCTTGTGTAAATGTTTTTCTTGGAAAGAAAAAGTCGAAAATTTTTAACTGGAAAATCTAATATGTATTAGTAGATATTATTTTTGAATTTTTGGGTTTTTTACAAATATTTTATGATATATTTGCAAATATTACAAAAAGAGGGATTTTTGTGCAAAATTGTCACTCTGAGTACAAATCAAATTTTTTTAAAATTCTAGGCTCTGCTTGATGGCTAGAAAACTCAGTGGTATGATGATTTGATTTGATTTGAATTTATTTAACTTATTTTAACTACTTTTTAAAGAAAGGTTTATATATGTAAAGTAATAATTTGTTAAGGGATGTTTCCATAAACTTGTAAAATCCTAAACAGTCCAAATTTTGGCCTATATTATGGCCACTACAGCCATCCCTCTCCTCTGCAAAAATAAGATATATTTTTACTACTAATTTCTTAGAGTTTCAAAGCGATGATCTTGGATTTTACAAAATAAGGGCTTTTCTCAATCTTTATTAATTCAATTGATTTCTTCATTGAGGTGAGTGACATTTGTTTGATTCCTTTTTTTGTTTTAAGCGTGTTGTATGTGATGATTTGTTGATTAGAAAGTATGTTAGGGATTGTATGTTGATATGATGAATTCGGATGAGTAGATGAATGTTTATATATTATTTGGGTTCATAGAAAGTTATAAACAGTGCATATGATTAAAATCATGCAAAGGAAATCATTACGAAGGTATATCGACAGAAATATATTGAAGGATGCTTTAATATTATATAGTATGGAAATCCTTGTAGTTTTGCTGTGGCTGTATTCAACTTTTTACACTTAACATAAAATGTGTAGCTCACTCTGATCAAATGATTGCAGCATCCCTGTCCACCATTGGTGGTGGATGTTTTCATCTAGGATAATTCCATTGTCAGTATGGCAGTGAAGATTGACTTCTTTTGGACAACATATTAACCGCATTTAGCTCTGATTTTTTTCCTACACATGCAATCTCTTTTAGCTGACTGTTATGATTCCCACATGAAATTAGATTTTGTTTCATATGATCAGTTTAAAGAGTGATTCCTTTCTTGAAACTATGCCATTAATGAAATAAAACCCTAATAGATAATTTGTGATTGTTAAGAACCTAATATAAATCATGAGCAGGTTGTTTTTCCCTTCACACTTTGGCTGTTTTGATTGTTCCTATTAAGTTCGTATGATGTTTCACCTCAAAAGGTGGACAAGACTTGACTTTTAGTACACACTCTGTTTCAATGATTTGAAGAATAAATCTTGATGAATAGTTGTTATAATTGCATTGTATTCATGGATTAACTTAGATAAGTGATGGGGTAGACGTTTAGACAATATTAAGAGGGGTTGTGGTTCAAAAGAAATCAATTTGATGTGTTGAAAGAGAGGGTTTTGATCAGGTCTGTTTGTATGCAGACAGAAAAGTAGGATTTTGATATTTTGATGTTTTTGGTTGGGTTTTGAGATCTATACGCTACTAAGATTTGACTAATCAATATGCCACTGATATGAGATGTTTTCTTGATGTTTTTCACTGATGTACACACCCATCTTACATATACATATATATACAAACCTATGTTACTGTTTTGAGGTTTTTTGTGAATTTTGAGGAAGTTTTGATTGGATTTCAATTGCTTTGGTACTGAGATGATTTTTAACTATACACTACTCCTATTGGGTGAATTCTGATTCTAAAATGGATGCTTAAACTCTATTTGAACATATACATATATACATTCACTGTTTTGAAAGATTTTGTGAAAAATTCCTAATTTCGAGATCTTGATATGTTTTGACGTGTCTTAATAACTCATACATGTTATATAAGATATGTTTAAGCATCTCAGGAAATTAGCTTTTGAGTTTACAATGTTTTAATCGAGTATCACACCAAACATGCACAAAACTTCAAACCTGGCTATATGGCAGCTGGCGGTCGACTGTCCATTTTTGAACTAAAATGAAGGTCAACTGTCCCGACGGTTGACTGTCACGACGGTCGACTACATGGTTGACCACACCTGCTGTTTTGGGTTGTTTTATTGAGTTTTTCTTCGTTTCTTTAAACGGTTAATTTTTCGAACTTATGTATTATTGATCTACTATTTTAAATGATGTTTTCACTGTAGATTACAGTATCTTATAGAGAGTATTAATTTGATTATAGTAAAAATGAAATTGCTTTTCTATGACTTTATAAAGAGAGTTATATGTGATTTTCAAATGAACTGATGTTTTGTGATATTCTACTACTTAAAAATTTGGTTTCTGCTATTTAATGGATTTAATATTTTATTTGGATTATGGAATTACATGAACACATTAAATAAATTTGGATTTTGTTGATTTAAGAAGTTTTCTTCGTATAAACGTTTTGATGATGGATCTGTGAGTTTTATTGGAAGTTTCGTGTTGATATTCATTTTGTGAATCTATAGGAGTTGAGTGGGAGTCCTGTTAATCGGTAGATGAGATTTTGTTGATTTAGACCAGTTGGGTCTTGCAGTTGTTGTTGTGAAATTAGTCCGGTAGGATACACTAACTCAAGAGATGAGAAATTTGTGTTTTAATAATAACCAACTTAAGAACAGACACTTGTGGAGATGTGATGGAACTTGGAAAATGTAAGTATATGCTCTTGGTTTTGTTGGTCTAACGGATGCGTTCCAGGACTTGTTTGTTGTTATGTCTAGATAAGACATTTGTATGTTCGTGTGTCGAAGGCCTGCCGGCCTATTCACGGAGCATGCGGGGTGGAGTCACGTGTCGAGGGTCGGCGGGCCTATTCACGGAATGTACCTGGTGTATCTGCACGTTTAGGGCATCGCAAGCCTATTTGTGGGGTACATGGTTGGGAGGTGATTCTCTGGTTCTTTTGCTATTCTTACATGATGCTTGCACGTCGTGGGTTGTGATGCCTATTCGCGATGTATTCTGGATCTTGTTTCCATTACCGTAGTAGGATTAGTTGCATAACGAGAGATTTAACCCTATAAACTGGAGAACGATAAGGGATTGCACCAGACCTATGTATTGTGGGATGCATAGAATCCGACAAGTATAAATTAGAGAGTCAGCAAATAGCATTGATGTTTTCTTGACTTGGGTTTATGCATGTTGTTTCCTGTTTTTCTACACTTGACACAGTCTAGTTTCAATTGATGTTTTCATGTTTTATTTATTGTTATTTCTTATTTCATTTACTATACTGTTGATTCATGTTGTTTATAACTTTATCCGTTATATTTTATTTACGTTGCTTTTCTTTTGATGTCACTCACACCGTTATGGCTGACCCCTGTAGTTTTGGGGATTAGGGTTATCTCTAGCCTCATGTTTTACAAGTAGGTATTATTAGCTTAGGATTTGGATGCATGTGGTAGAATGATAATAAAGCTTATGTAAATTTGTAAAAGAATGTGTTGTAAAAGAAAGAAATGTAATTCAAGGTGTTTTATTTTCCGCTGTGCTCTGTAAACAATTGATGTAATAAAAAGTTTTAATTTTCCTTGTATTTGGTTGCTATGTTTATGATTACATTGAAGTTGATTCTGTAATTGTGTCACGTATTTCGGAGATATTATATTGGAAATTCCGGGCGCTACACATACTTCCGTAGCATATAGACGTGGAACACATCATACACTTGAGATAACTCGGCCGGTAACTCCAACTTATAAGCCATCCTGCCAATCCTCTTCAGAATCTTGTATGGTCCAACGTATCTCAGAGCTAACTTTCCGCCCTTTCCAAACATGCTAACTCCTTTTGTCAGCGACAGCTTGAGAAATACGGAATCGCCTTCCTCAAATTCTAGCTCTCTTTGGCGGTTGTCCGCATAGCTCTTCTGCCTACTCTGTGCTCCTTGTAGTTTCGTCTGAATAAGCTCGATCTTTTCCGATATTTTCTGTACGATCTCTCGACCATACATCTGCCACTCTCCTACCTTGAACCAACAAACGGGTGTTCTACATCTTCTGCCGTACAAAGCTTCATACGGGGCCATGCCAATACTTGCTTGATAACTGATATTGTAAGCAAACTCTACAAAGACTCTGTATTTCTCCCAACTTCCTCCGAAGTCCAAAATGCATGCCCTCAACATGTCTTCAAGAATCCTGTTGACCCTCTCTATCTGTCTATCACGCCCCGCTTTCCAAAATACGTAACACGGGTACGTAACGTAGGCCCAGCGAATGATGTAAACACCATCCATAAGCTATACCAGACTAACTCAGCAATAAGAACAACAAAATACAAACACACAAGAAATATAACGACATGAATCAAAGATAAATTCCAATAATAAATGAAATAATCTAGCAGTATAAATATCCAACATCCAGGATCAAAACTAACTACGGGTCATAGAGCCTAAAACAAAGTACAAGTTATAATAATGTTCAGAAAATAAATCTAGCAGCAATTAATAACAACTACGCAGCAGAGACTAGATCCAACACTAGAAACGTTGTTCACGAATTCCTTCGGGAACAGATCCTTCGGTACCTGTAAAATATTGATCTAAAAAGAAAGAAAAAAGTGCCCTTAGAGCAAGTCGTGGACGACAAATAGAGAAAACAAAGGATAATAGGAAAGCATGAATATCAAAGGAAAGTAACATGGTTAAAGACAAAGAACAAAACAAAGAGCAGGCAATATTATCAAAGGTGTACAATAATCACACATGAAATGCGTGATGTCAAGTCAAACTCAATACAAGATCAAGTATGTAGGTTGTTAAGTATTTTATTAATCCATCTAGTGCACGTACTACTGCATCTCATTCCACAGGTTCTGCGCAAGCACAGTAATCGTTTTAGACCGATGGTGAATTCATGGTTCGTGTACTCGGCATTGATAACAATAATTTACAATCATGAATCATCAATAAATCATTGCAATCAATACTCCTCCTTCCAAGACAATACAATATAACGATGAGGCCTTACCGAACATATTTCCTGATTGTTCACTACCAAGTCTACCCATAATACCCCTGCTTGTTAATAGTTTATTTTCATCCTATGTGAGCATGCAAGAGGGTGTCAATATTTTATATTACTATGTGAGACTAATTCTATGCGCTACAGACAAAGCATGAAGTAAACACATCATATAAACACATTTCACAAAATCAGGACAGCATGACCTTGCTCTACAAAAACATGGATTATGGTCACTACACAATAGTAAATCTGAATCCGCCAGAAGATCTGGAAAGTAGACTTCCACATGGTTCCAGCGAGTATAATTAAGGCATATAAAATATAACGAAACTAGGGTGAAAACTCTATTCTAATCAGGTTTTATGTTTAGTCAGTATGCAGTAAGTTGTGTTCAACTAATTGTTATGGGACAGAGAACTCATTAATAAAATCTACAAAAATTCTGGGAAGTAGCTATACATGTCTAGGTACAGCCAAATTTATTTCATGTTTTTATTTTACTTTTAATAGGGTCAAATAAAATAAGGAACAGCAGGATATGCATGAAATAATGGGTCTGGAATTACTAACACAGTTGCAGTAAAGTAATGATAAATAACAGATAACAAATTGGAATTTAAATCCAGACCAGGGAAAAATTATCTAGACATCAAGGGATACATTTTATGTTCAGTAAATTCTTCCAAATTATGTCATTAGCATGGCTAAAAATCTGTTCAAATTGAAACATATAGCAGTCCAGAAATCAACTTAATATAAAAAGATAACAAATAATTCATACGATCACATATAGCATGCAAATTGGCAATCAAAGCAATCCAAGGTGTCAACATGCAAATTTCTAAGGTTTAAGATGCAATTATCACAGTCATGGAGTCAATTCATCGAGCAACTTCAATTCAGCACATACAATATTAATGTCCAATTTATCAAGCAGTCCTATGCATGAATCCAGTTATTTAGTTGTGCATATGCATGAAACATTGGGGACTGAGTTTAGATCGAAAAAATAGCACGATTTTAAGAGTACGTCGGGTTAGCTCGTGTAAACCCTCGATAATTTTAACGGAATTGTCAAAAGTAGTTTTCATAGCAAAATGGACTGGATCTACTTGCAGGAGATCAAATAATCTTGAACACAAACAATAAAAAGGGTTCGAAAAGAGACTTGCCTGTTATAGTGCAAATATAATTAAATGGGAATAACAGGATTAGAATTCCTGGCAAAATCTCTCAAAAAAACGTGTGAAGAACCAACAGCAACAGCAAAAGCCAAGAGCAAATATTCACACCGGATCGGGACAGAACACAGAACACAAAAACTGGATCTGATGAACCCAGAACACGAAACACCAAATTGAACCAATAGGATCTCTTCCTCACACCAGATTCAATCCAAACAGGGGACAACAAAAGAGGGATCTGGTGTAGCTGAACATGGGACAGCGGATCTGACCAATCACTGGTCGTCTTCCTCGGCAAGGAGAGATAGAAAGAGACGGCATCTCCGACGGCGACTACGTTGGGGTGGGTACGAAGCGCCGTCGGCACCACGGTCGGGAAGCGACGGCGGCGACGGCAACCACGACGAAACTCCGGCGAACACTATTTTTGGTGACTCCGGGACTCGACGGCGATTTTGGGGGACTCCTGTGAAGCAGCGAGAGACGGCGAAGGCAATGAGGGTGCACGGAGATGGGTTAGGATGACGGTGAGAAGTTACGGTAGTGGTGAAGGTTTCGGCAATAGGTTTCGGTGATGGGTTGGCAAGGACAATAGGGACAACGATGGGATGGAGATGATGAGGGGATGGAGACGATGATGATGGTGGTGACGATGGTGAAGGGCGATCAGAGTAGCGACAGGGGTAGGGTGGTGCTCGGTTGGGTTTTGGGTTAAACAAAAATAGAGAAAGAGTAGGGTAGGGATCGGGGAGAGAGAAAGTGGGTAACGGAGAAAGTGAGAGAGAGAATAAATTATTAGGATTTAATGGGGTTATTTATAGGGGTTCAAGAATTAGGGTTTTGGGTTGAGATTATGTGGGTTCTGGGTAACGGTTTTGGCTCCAAAAAGAGACAAATAAATGCAATGAGATGAGACGAACACAAAGGAGAACAAATCAAACTCAAAATAGAAAGAGAAAAATTGCAAAGAGAACATGATCCAACCAAAAGAACACAAATTGATCAAGAGAGAACAAAAGAACCCAAGAAAAGATAAAATACTCAATAACAAATGAATTCAAATACAATAAAATATGAAAATAGGGCATACAAATCCTACCCACCTTACAAGAAAATATTCATCCTCGAAATTCGTACAAGAGGTACATAGGACAAACCCCGAACAACAAAGCAAAACAAAGCAAAACTAAGCAAAACAAAACACTATCCAAACAAATGAGGGAACCTCTCCGGAATCACATCTTCTAATCCCTAAGTAGACTCCCGTGACGAGTGAGGATCCCAAGAAACTCGGACCTACTTGATGACTTTATTCGTTAGCACCTTCTCTCGACGGTCTAAGATAGAGATGTGTTGAATTTCACAAGACAAATTCGGCCTCACAGACAAGTCTGAGGAGTCGACCACATGACTGTCATCTCTGATGTATTTTCTGAGCTGAGAAACATGGAATACATCATGGACACCCTCTAAAGCTGGCGGTAACGTGAGCCTGTAAGCTACCTTGCCCACACGTTCAACAAACTCGAATGGACCGATGAATCGAGGACTCAACTTGCCTCCACCGCCGAAACGAATAACACCTTTCCAAAGCGATACCTTGAGGAACACATGCTCGCCTGCCTCAAACTCTAGAGGTCTCCGACAATAGTCAGCCTACCTCTTCTGCCGATCCTGAGCGGCCAGCAAATGCTTGCGGATCTAAACCACGGCATCAACTATCTTGGTGATCAACTCAGGGCCTCAAAGCTTTCTTTCACCGATATCATCCTAAAAGACTGGTGATCTACACTTGCGCCCATACAAAGCTTCGAATGGAGCAGCCTTGAGACTTGCCTGGTAACTGTTATTATAAGAGAACTCGTCCAGGTGAAGATGATCCTCCCACGAACCACCAAACTGAAGAACGTAGGATCTCAACCTATCTTCTAGGGTCTGAATTGTCCTTTCTGACTACCCATCTGTTTGAGGATGGAATGCTGTACTGTAGCTCAACTTGGTACCCAAGCTCCTCTGCAAACTCTCCCAGAACTAAGACCTGAATCTCGTATCTCTATCCGATATGATGCTGACAGGAACTCCATGCAGACGAACAATCTCCTGAACGTACTGCTCGGCCAAACCCTCCGTGGACTGACCCACATGGAAAGGAATGAAGTGAGCACACTTCGTCAGCCAATCCACTATCCCCCAGATAGCATTATGACCTTTAGGACTCCTCGACAAAGTTGTCACAAAGTCCATCGTGATATTCTCCCACTTCCATTCAGGGATAGGAAGGGGTTGCAAAAGTCCTACGGTCATCTGATGCTCCGCCTTCACTTGCTGACAGATTAGGCACTGGGCGACGAATCGATCATCATCCCGCTTCATACCATGCCACTAAAAATGTTGTTTCAAGTCCCTATACATCTTGGTACCACCAGGATGGATAGAATACGGGGATCGATGAGCTTCCTCGAGTAACTTCTACCTGACTACTCCTCCAGGTACACACAACCTAGAGCCAAACCGAAGTGACCCATAAGCATGGACAACCAAATCAGATCTCAAACTAGCTTCAACCTCACTCCGAAACTCCTGCAATTGCTGATCACTCCCTTGAGCTGCCTTGATCTGCTCTACTAAGGAAGATTGCAACTGCAACAATATAAGCTACCAATCTGATCCGGGAAGCAACACATCTAACTCCAGCCTCCTTATGTCCTCCACTAGCTCCTTCTTATGAGTGAGGAACATAGTGGCAAGCCTCCGACTCGAAGCATCTGGCACCGAATTAACTCTTCCCGAGTGATACTGCAAGTTGATGTCAAAATCTACCATCGATTCCAGCCATTTTCTCTGCCTCATGTTCAACTCTTTCTTCGTGAACACATACTTGAGGCTCTTGTGATCTGTGAAAATCTCAACTCTATCCCCAAGCAAACAGTGCCTCTACAACTTCAAGGCAAAGATCACAGCTGCAAGCTCCAGATCACGCATAGGATAGTTCTTCTCACGAGGTCTCAACTGTCTCAATGTATAAGTGACAACCCTGCCTCGCTGCATCAGCACTACTCCCAGACCTCTTCCCGAAACATCACAAAAGATCACAAAACCACCCGAACTATCGGGTATAGTCAGCACAGGCGCTGACGTCAACCGATGCTTCAACTCGGCGAAAGCTCCCTCACAAGCTTCATCCCAGATGAACTTCTGCTCCTTCCTGGTCAAACTGGTCAAGGGTCCAGCGATCTTTGAGAAATCCTGAACGAACTTCTGATAGTAACCAGCCAAACCAAGGAAACTCCGCACCTCATAAACAGACTTCGGAATAGGCCAATCCTTGATCGCAGAAATCTTCGACGGATCCACAGAAACACTAGCATCGGAGATAATGTGGCCAACAAAAGCAACCTGATCCAGCTAGAACTCGCATTTATCGAGCTTCCCATATAGCTGGTTCTCCCTCAAAGTGTGCAGAACCACCTTTAGATGCTCAACATGATCCTCCGTGTTCCGCAAGTATACTAATATGTCGTTGATGAAGACCATGACAAACTAATCCAAGAATGGCAAAAACACACGGTTCATCAAACTCATGAATACAGTCGATGCATTAGTCACTCCGAAAGGCATCAAGAACTCGTAATGCCCATATCTCGTTCGGAAAGTCGTCTTCGAAACATCCTTTGACTTCACCCTGACTTGATGGTACCCGGAACGCAGATCCAACTTCGAGAACACCGAAGCACCTCCAGTTGGCTGAACAAATCGTCAATCCTCGGCAATGGATATCCGATTCTTGACAATAACATTGTTCAACTCTGAGTAGTCAATGCAAAGCCTACGACTTCCATCCTTCTTACTGATAAACAGAACTGGAGCTCCCCATGGTGAAACACTAGGTTTGATAAAACCCTTATCAAGCAGCTCTTGAACTTGCACCATCAGTTCTGCCAATTCGACCGGTGCCATACGATACGGACTCTTGGAAATAGGGGCCGTGCTGGGTTGGACATCAATGCCGAATTCAACATCTTGGACTAGCGGTAAACCGGGCAATTCCTCGGGAAACACACAAAGGATGTCCCTCACAACCAAGGGTGCAATGACCCTATCAGAACCCAGTGATGCAAGAGAAACAACCTTAGGATCCAACGAGTTCTTGACATGCCCTGACGGTGTCTCAGCCGCATGGAAAACATATTCTGGCTGACCAGAAAGCCTAAAAGTCACCTTCCTCTCCCGACAATCAATCATGGCACAGGAAACACCCAACCAGTCCATGCCCAGAATGACATTGAAACTGGAATTGGGAATCACAATCAAATCCGCCGAGAAAATCACACCACCAATCAGTAACGGACTCTGCTTGCAAATTCTAGAGCAGAAAATGACACCCCCGCCTGTGGTGATGTCCCAAGCTGCGGAATAGCATTGCAAGCCAAACCATGCTGATCGACAAAGCGAGAAGAAATGAAAGAGTGGTAGCACCCGAATCAAATAACACATGAGCAGGGAGAGGGAAGACTAAAATCACACCTAGAAGAAGATCAAACAAAGAATAAGGTGCTAGTAGGATATATTCATGAATATTTGTATAAAGGAGGGAAAAAATAAAAATAACATGGAGAAAACTAAAAGAAAGAAAAGAAAGTACAACTACTGTGATATACCTACAACTACTCCAACAGCGACTTCCGCTTCCTTGGTTGTCAGGATATAAGCCTGACCACGACCACCAACCTGAACTCCTCTAGGAGCCACACGCCTCTCATCGAAGACTTGCCTCTGCAGAGGAAGAGGCAGCCTGCCCTGACCACGCGTCGGTGCTCCTAGCTGAGCAGCACCAGTAACCGGCGCAGGAGCTCTGTTCCTCGGACAGTCACGAACCATATGCTCACTGCTCCCACACACTAAACATTGTCGGTTGGCCATCCTGCAATCTTGCTATGAATGCCCAGTCTTATGGCAGTAGCCAAAAGTCTCAACAGCAAATTAATACCGTCACAAGTGAAGTAGGCAACAACAAATGACATTTAAGAACATTATCTAGCTAACCTGAGTTAGGGAAACAAACTGTCGCTCCATCTCTGCCTTGGTAACCCTGGGAAAGAACTTCGCCATGAAGCTCTCAGAGAAAGTGGCCCACTCAATGGGTCGCGGCATCCTCTCGGATTCAACCAGCCACCATATATGAGCGAGATCCACCAGCTGGATGTGAACCACATCCACACGATCCACCTCAGCAACACGAGCGGCAACCAGCAGTTTCTCCGTCCGAATAGGCCATTGCTCGGCCTCCAACGATGGCTCAGTCCCCAAAAACTTATCCGGGTATAGCCTCATGAAATCCGCTACCATACCAGGCCTAGGTGGGAAAGCACCAGGTGGAGGTCTAGCAACATTCCCATTGGTTGCCAAAGTGACTCTCATCAGCTCATTGTGCTCCTGCTGAAGAGCCATCATCTGTTGAATCGTCTGAAGAATAGCAGTGTTGTCCAACTGTTGATCTCCCGAGCGAGAAGAAGATTTCCCATGAGCCATAGCCTGAAACACAATCAAAGATAGTCAGTACCCAGATTATATGTTGGCTATTATACAAGTATTCATGTGACTATCGTGGTGTGCAAATCACTGAGTTAACCCGGCTAGAGCTAAACTCGACTAATATACCAATCAAAGCCAAATCTCATAAAAATAGTCATGTTTGATTAATATATTACTCAACCTTGCGTTCTGATACCACTAAAAACCTTATTACACACTGCTTCCCAAAATACAAAACACGAGCACATAACAAAGGCCCAGCGAATGATGTAAACACCATCCATAAGCTGTACCAAACTAACTAAGCAATAAGAACAACAAAATACAACCAGGCAAGAAATATAACCACATGAAACAAAGATAAATTCCAATAATAAATGAAATAATCCAACTGTATAAATATCCAATATTCGGGATCAAAACATACTACGGGTCATAGAGCCCAAAACAAAGTACAAGTTATAATAATGTTCAGAAAATAAATCTAGCAGCAATTAATAACAACAACACAGCGAAGACTGGATCCAACACTAGAAACGTTGCTCACCAATTCCTTCGGGAACAGATCCTTCAGTACCTGTAAAATCTTGATCTAAAAAGAAAGAAAAGAATGCCCTTAGAGAAAGTCGTGGGCGGCAAGTAGTAGAAACAAATCAGTTTTGTGCTGTGTAACCCCTATTTTTTATTTTTCGTATTTTTGATTTATTTTTCTTCCTTCTTGAATATTTGTACTCTCTTGTATTTTTCTGGACCGTATATTGGAGTTGTTTTCAATATATATTCATTTTAGGCTCAATCTTGATCTTTTGTGATTTATTTTCAGTTTCTTGATTTGTTCTTGATCATTGTTGTTATTTTCACTCTTCATTTGTGTCTTGCTCTCTTTATTTGTATCTTTAGGTGCTCATGGTGATAGGTTGCTCATCCTATTCCCAATCCTATTGTTTGATCCCTAATTGATTACCAATGCCAAATTAAATCCACAATCCTATTTGAAATCCTATACACAGTGATTCTAATCAAATCCTATTAGACTAATCCTACTACTACTCCTAATCTACCCACAACCCATTAACCCAATACCCATCTCATATTAAACCCTAAACTCAAACCCTATATAAACTCATCTAATTAAAACCCTAACCCTACTTCAATACCCCGGCCTCCTCCCTCTCTTCCCTGCCCTTGCGCCGCACACCACGACACCCCCGACCTGCCCTCCTATCGCCTACACCCCAATCCCGATGCCAACCATCACCGCCGACCACCCCTATCCATTGCCGACTCCACCCTAGCCAACCTCCATTACACCCGAGCACCTCCATCCTCCATCACCTATCTCTATCCATCCTTCCGTCATCGTCCAGCAGCGGTAGCCGGAGCGCCAGTGGCCAGCCGATGCCCCGACCCCCATTACTCTCTCTCTCTCTCTTGCTTTGTGAGTTTGCGCTTGTTGGAGTTTTACACGTGCAAGTTGCTCGTTAATTCGTGGATTTTCGTTTGTGGGATAGTTCGTTGCCGGGATTCATTCCCATTATTCTTGGTGTTTGTTTTGTCTTCGGTTAAGTCAAGTAACTTGTACTCAAATTCCTTTGCATGATACAAGTCATAAATTCCTCTTGTAGTGTAGTTGGGTTCTAGAGACAACTCGTGTATGATACAAGGATTGCCGACGTGCCAATCGTCACTATTTTGGATGTGGTGTTGCTAACCATTCAGTACGGGACTGCCCGCAGTTGGCTCCTCCAGCAAGTTTCCTGTTCAGCCAGTTGCCGCAGCTCGTGGTCCCGTTAGACTGCCGCTTCTTCCACAGCGCCAGATTGTCGGTCAGAGGACCGCTGCTCCCAGAAGAGATCAGGCTTTCAACCTGACTACTGCAGATGCCGAGTCAGCTGAGGGTGTGGTTGCAGGTATCTTTTGTTTTTGTTGTTTTGTTGTTTCTCTTTTGTTTCTTCATTTCCCCTTTGCTTTATTTCTTTCTGTTTGTTCTTTCTACATTTTGTTTTTCCTCACCCCTGTTCAATCATTCTTTTCTTTGTCTCTTTTGCTTTCTGTCTTAGGTGTTGTCCTTGTTTGCTCCTTTCCTGCTCATGTTCTTTTTAATTCTGGGGCAACCCATTCTTTTGTCTCCTCTCGATTTGTCGCTCGCCATCAGTTAGAGTGCAGCAACATGTCAGAGGCTTGGAACATTGTAACAGGTGGTGGAGTTGTCATTTGTTCCCGGGAGTGCAGGCAGTGTCCCGTAATTATTGGTAGTGCAGATTTCAAAGCCAATTTGATTGTAATTGGAAATTTAGGATTCGACGTTATTCTGGGTATGGATTGGTTCGGTGAAACCCATACCATTATTGATTGCCGTGCTAAGAAAGTTGTATTCCGGATTCCAGATCGCGCAGAGTTTGAGTTCCATGCCGTGGAGTCTTCCCTTGGCCGAGCAGCAGTTGATCTGGATGTTTGTGCGATGGAGTTGCATTCAGGCTGTGAGGTTGCGCCTCTAGTAGTTCGGAATTTTCTGGATGTTTTTTCAGAGGAGTTGCTTGGATTACCCCCTGATAGGAATGTGGAGTTCGGTATTGAATTTTAGCCAAGTACGGTGCCTATATCGAAGAGTCCCTACAGGATGGTACTGGTTGAGTTAGTAGAGGTTAAGGTGCAGATTCAGGAGTTGCTTGATTTGGGTTTCATCAAACCTAGTTTTTCGCCTTGGGTGCTCCATTCCTTTTTGTCAACAAGAAGGATGGTAGTCGTCGACTGTGTGTGGATTATCGGGAACTGAACAGTGTTACTGTGAAGAATCGGTATCCGTTGCCCAGGATCGATGATTTGTTTGACCAGTTGAGTGGGGTTGCTGTTTTCTCGAAGTTGGATCTTTGTTCTGGATATCACTAAGTCAAAGTGAAGGCGACTGATGTGCATAAGACTGCATTCAGGACCAGATATGGCCACTTTTGAGTATCTTGTGATGCCGTTTGGAGTTACGAACGCACCAGCTGTATTTATGAGTCTTATGAATCGGATCTTCTCTCAGTTCTTGGATAGATTTGTGGTGATCTTCATTGATAATATTTTTGTGATTCTCGGAATCAGGAAGATCATGTCGAGTATCTTAGAGTGGTTCTACAGACTTTAAGAGAGAATCAGCTCTATGGGAAACTCAGCAAGTGCGAATTTTGGCTCCACAGGGTTTCATTCTTGGGGCACATTATCTCCGGCAATGGTATTTCTGTGGATCCTGCCAAGGTTAAGGTTGTGAAGGATTGTCCTGTTCTCAAGTCAGTTTCAGAAGTCAGGAGTTTTCTCAGTTTAGCTAGCTATTATCGGAAATTCATCCAAGATTTTTCGAAGATAGCCGGACCGTTGACTAAGTTTACTGGGAAGGATCAGAAGTTTTGTTGGTCTAATGAGTGTGGTGTGGCTTTTGTTGAGTTGAAGAACAGATTGACGTCAGCGCCTGTGTTGAATATTCCCGATGGTTCAAGCAGATTTGTGATTCACTGTGATTCTTCTAGTAAGGGTCTTGGAACAGTTTGGATGCAAAAGGGCCGAGCATTGCATATGTATCGAGGCAGTTGAGGCCGCATGAGAAGAACTATCCGACTCATGACTTGGAGTTAGCGGCAGTGATTTATGCTTTGAAGCTGTAGAGACATTATTTACTTGGGGACCGAGTGGAGATCTTTACAGACCACAAAAGTCTCAAGTACGTCTTCACCCAGAAGGAGTTAAACATGAGGCAAAGGCGTTGGTTGGAACTTATGGCCGATTATGACATCAGTTTGCAATACCATCCTGGTAAAGTAAACTTGGTGCCAGATGCTTTGAGCAGGAGACCGGCAGTTATGTTCTGGACTCAGCAGAGGGATCTGATAGAGCAAATGCGGAGGTTAGAGTTGGAGGTTTTGTTGCCGAGTTATGATCGGAGTTGTTTTGTGCTCTTGCTGCAGTCATCTCTGGTTGATCAGATTAAGGAGGCGCAGGCTAGTGATACACAGTTGCAGAGATTTTGAGCTGAGGCTGAGTCTGGATCCAGGACGGACATGGTTATTCATTCTAATGGATCGCTTCGTTTTGGGTCCAGATTATGCGTCCCGGAGGGTGATGTTCGTCAGAGGTTGTGTGAGGAAGCCCATCATTCCTCGTATTCTATCCATCCTGGCGGTACTAAGATGTATCGGGATTTGAAGCTTTATTTTTGGTGGTAAGGTATGAAAAGGGATGTGCCTTAGTTTGTTGCTCAGTGTTTGATCTGCCAGCAGGTTAAGGCAGAGCATCAAAGAACTGCTCGACTTCTTCAACCGCTTCCTATTCCTGAATGGAAGTGGGAACATATCACTATGGATTTTGTGACTGCTTTGCTGAGGATTCCTAAGGGCCGTAATGCCATTTGGGTGATTGTCGACCGTTTGACAAAGAGTGCTCACTTCATTCCTTTTTGTGTCAGGCAGTATACTGAGAGCCTAGCTGAGAGGTACATGCAAGACATTGTTAGACTTCATGGGGTTCCAGTCAGTATAACAGGGATACGAGATTCAGATCTCAGTTCTGGAAGAGTCTTCAGAACAGTTTGGGGAGCAAATTAGATTACAGTACAGCTTTTCATCCCCAGACTGATGGACAGTCAGAGAGGACTATTTAGATTCTTGAGGACATGTTGAAATCCTGTATGCTTCTGTTTGGTGGATCTTCGGAGGACCATTTGTATCTCGTAGAGTTCTCGTACAATAACAGCTTTCAAGCTAGTATTAAAGCCGCTCCGTTCGATGCACTCTATAGGCGGAAGTGCAGATCGCTAGTGTGTTGGGATGACATTGGTGAAAGGAAGTTGTTGGGTTCAGATTTGGTCACCAGGACAGTTGATGTTATGGTTCAGATCAGGAAGCATTTGCAGGCAGCTCAGGATCGACAGAGGCAATGAGCTGATGTCCACCGCAGGGCTTTGGAGTTTGGTGTTGGTGACCATGTTTTCCTAAAGGTATCGTCGTGGCATGGTGTCATTCGGTTCGGTGGTGGAGGCAAGCTTAGCCCTAGGTTTATTGGACCGTTTGAGATTTTGGAGCGAGTAGGCAAGGTGGCCTATCGTCTTGCTTTGCTGCTAGCATTATCAAGATTGCACGATGTTTTCCATGTCTCACAAGTCAGAAGATGTATCCGAGATGAAAGCCACGTGATCGAATACTCTGAGTTGACTGTTCGGCCGGATTTGACTTGTGAGATTCCGCTAGTTGCTATTGTGAATTGGCAGGAGAAAGTGCTTAAGAACAAGGTCATCAAGGTAGTTCGTGTCGCTTGGAATCCTCACTCACCTAGTGAGTCGACTTGGGAGCTGGAGGAGGAGATTTAGCAGAAGTTTCCTCGTTTGTTTGAGTAGTGGTTGTTTTGTTTTGTCTTGCTTTGTTTCTTTTCTTTCGGGGTTACCCTATGTATCTTCTTTTTCAATTTCAAGGACGAAATTCTTCTTGTTAGGTGGGTAGGATTGTAACGCCTGTTTTTCGTTTTTCGTATTTTTGATGTATTTTTCTTTCTTCTTGAATATTTGTACTCTCTTGTATTTTTCTGGACCGTATATTGGAGTTATTTTCAATATATATTCATTTTAGGCTCAATCTTGATCTTTTGTGATTTATTTTCATTTCCTTGATTTGTTCTGGATCATTGTTGTTATTTTCGCTCTTCATTTGTGTCTTGCTCTCTTTATTTGTATCTTTGGGTGCTCATGGTGATTTGGTTGCTCATCCTATTTCCAATCCTATTGTTTGATCCCTAACTGAATACTAATGCCAAATTAAATCCACAATCCTATTTGAAATCATACACACATTGATCCTAATCAAATCCTATTAGACTAATTCTACTACTACTCGTAATCTACCTACAACCCATTAACCCAATACCCATCTCATACTAAACCCTAAACTCAAACCCTATATAAACTCATCTCATTAAAACCCTAACCCTATTTCAATACCCCAACCTCCTCCCTCTCTTCCCTGCCCTTGCACCGCACACCATGACTCCCCCGACCTGCCCTCTTACCGCCTGCACCCCAATCCCAATGCCAACCATCAGTGCCGACCACCCCTATCCATTGCTGACTCCACCCTAGCTGACCTCCATTACACCCGAGCACCTCCATCCTCCATCACCTATCTCTCTCCATCCATCCGTCGTCGTCCAACAGCGGCAGCCGGAGCGCCAGTGGCCAGCCGACGCCCTAACCCCCATTGCTCTCTCTCTCTCTTGCTTTGCGAGTTTGCGCGTGTTAGAGTTTTACACGTGCGAGTTGTTCGTTGATTCGTGGATTTTCGTTCGTGGGGTTGTTCGTTGTCGGGATCCACTTCCGTTATTCTTGGTGTTCGTTTCATCTTCGGTTAAGGCAAGTAACATGGACTAAAATTTCTTTGTATGATACAAGTCATAAATTCTGCTTATAGTGTGGTTGGGTTCTAGAGACAACTCGTGTGTGATGTATTTTTGATGAGTATTGTCTCTATAGTGCTATTTGACCATAGTTACCTCACGACACAAAAAATTTGACATGAAACAATTTAGGTTTTGTCAGTTCTTGATGTGATTATATTTGTGAGATAATTATGAGAGATCGTGTGTTTATTTGGATCCATATGATATACTTGTTGTGGACATGCCATATACCCTATTTTATGATGTTTGGACACTTAATAGACTCTATAACATGTTTGGTTGTGTTTGGAACGAGTTTCGTATGTTGTATGTTGATTTGTTGTTAAGAAGAAAATCTGTATTTTGTCGATGATCAGTTTTGATTGCTATTTTAGACTATATTAAGACCAGTATCTTAACTTCATTATTAAACATAATTTTTAGGGAAATTCGTCTTCATTCTAATCTATCTGACCTTGCTCGATTTTGTTTTCGTATGTGTGAGATATGATTATTTTACTACAGAGGTGTATTTCATTTCCAGATTTCGTTTCTTGATGATTTTGATGACTGAACTATTTTGATACTAGTGTTAAACATTTTATTTTGATCTGAAATTTTGGTCAGTATTTCTATATCTATTTAGAGATTACCCAGATTTTTGGTGGAGTTCATTGATGAGTTTTATATACCGTTTCATGCTTGTTTGTAAAGGCTATACTTGCTGGATTTTGCTCGCTGTTCTGTAAAGATTTGTATTTTCACCCTAATTTTTTTTTCTGTATGAAAAATATTTATGAAATATGAAAGCTAGATTATTCTGTCTATTTTCATCTTTCTTTGGCAGATTTGGATTTCGTTTCATGGTTTGCGAGATATTACAGTTTTCGTACAGCAGTGTTGGGAATTCTAGATTTGCCAAACTATCGTTTCTTGATATTTTCTGATTTGTGATGGCTAAGCTAATTTTACTGGAAAATTATGAAACTTTATATTCTAATACTAGACACATAGGGGATTACCCCAGATTTTTTGTGGATTTATTTAATGAGTTTTCATGCTGTTTTCCTGCTTTTGAATTCGATTTTCTGATTTCTGACTGAATCTATTTTTTGGATTCAAATCAGTTTTGAGCTATGTTTTTATGAAATACTGTATGACTTATTTATACTCTCTAGATTCGGTTGGGAGTCTATTTTCTAGAAGTTTTGACGAATTCAGATTTGCATATTTGTAACAACGGAAATTCCAGTTTTACTGCAGTGTGGTCTTGCTGTCCTGAACTGGAGATTTGTTTCTTTTATTCTTTTATGAGTTATCTTGCACTCGTACATATTTATCTTACAACTTGAACTTGTTACATGTTCATGCCATGTTATTCTTGCTATATTTTGCACTCCTACATGCTTGTTTGACATTAATAATAAATAATCAAGCCGGGGTTTTAAGGAAAAGATCTAATAGTAGATAATTCAGAAACGTGTACTCGGAAGGAGATCCAATGATCCTACATGATGACTTGAGACATGATACTTGACACGTGATTACTTGAAACTTACACGCAAGACACATTACTTGCCACTTGCACAACTTGACACATTATATGTGATTACATGATACATGATACTTGGAGCTTGGAGCTCGATTAATTGATGCTTATCTCTGAGTACACTGCCCTCTATGGTCCACTATGAAATTTAAAGCGAAACTGTTTGTAGTAGCAACCATGCGGTGTGGGATGCATGAAGTGCTACCTAGATAGTAATCACTACAAGACATGATACATGACACGTGAACATGATACTTGAACATGATACATGCTTACTTGATACTTGATCACTGGATACATGAGACTTGATACTTGACACTTGGTTACATGATACTTGGTACTTGACACATGTTTACATGCTGCATGATACTTGTTCACCTTACCATGCTAGTTGTTATATTCCATTATCATGCATAATCCATGTTATTGGTTAGTTTTTCCCCATCTACTTGTATCCTGCATTACAAGCGGTCTGTAACTTGCAATTGACGGGTACTTGTTTTCTTTTTCCTTATTTCTGCAATTGTTAAATTGCAGATTATGAAGAACATGTTCCAGATGGTATTGGTGACATGAAGTATTAGTGGTAGATTTTATTATTATTATTTCTTGTAGCCTGCTTGAACAATATTGTATTCTGGTACTTGGATTTATTCTTGTATTTGGGCAATTTGACCAAGGATATTTGTCTTATTCAGATCTTGATTATTTGAAATTAATACATTTTGGTTCCAAGTATTCTTGTTGGTATTTTGGTTCATATGTGAATGATTGGTTGATTCTTTTGCTTCCGACTCTGATTATTCTTGTGAAATATTGTAAAGATTCTTGAACAACTTATGGATGATAAAAATCATTCGCTGGGCTTAGTCACGTACTCGTATTCTATATTCCTTTTGGGAAGCGGGGCGTGACATGCTATCTTTTGTTGTTCTTGAATTTTGTTCAAAGAGTAGGGATTTGAATTCCGTAAGGATCTGAGAAAGTTGTTATCTAGGAGGTTGTAGTAGATATTCTTAGCTTTCCAAAAAATTCAATTTTGTTAGATTCAGACAAGTATAGCACTGGTTATGACCTTTACAAGTTTCATCTTGTGCTGTCTTTTGTTGTTATTTAATTGTGTTAAAGGAGTTGGATTTTGAGTTCCATAAGTAATACGAGAAAGTTGTAACTAATAAGTTGTAGTAGATGTTCTGAGCTTTCCAAAAAGTCCAATTTTGTTAGATTCCAATAAGTATAACAAAAGTTATGAGTTTTACAAGTTTCAGCTTTTTGCCTTCTTTTGTTGTTATTGAAATGTGTTCTAGGAGCTGGATTTTTAGTTACATAAGGAATCTGAAAAAGTTGTTAACTAGGATGTTGTAGTAGAGGTTCTCACCTTTCCAAAATGTTCTCTTTGGTTAGATTCCGATACGCGGAGTATGAGATATGACCTTTACAAGTCACAACAGCTAGCGTTTTGGCTGAAGCTTCGCTGCTTAGATTGTTCGAAGTTTTTTTTACCCCTTATTGACTAAATCTGAGAAGTTTATCAACAAGAGAGTTGTAGTAGAGGGTCTCACCTTTCAAAAATATCCTATTTTGTTAGATTCCGATAAGCGGAGTAGGAGTTATGACTTTTACAAAGTCACAGCAGCTGGCCTTTTTGGCTGAAGCTCGCTGTTTGGTTGTTTAGGATTTTTCTACCTCTCATTGACTGAATTTGAGAAGGTTGTCAACTAGAGAGTTGTAGTAGATATTCTCACCTTTCTAAAAAGTCTAATTTTGTTGAATTCCGCTAAGAGTTGCATGTTTAATTGCTTCTAGGGTGTTAGAAGACTTTTATGTTGCTTTTATGAATAAAAGATCAAGTTTTGTTTGTAGTTTGAATCATGCATTTGATTATGAGTAATAAGTGTTCATAAGTAGCATGTTTAATTGCTTCTGGGGTGTTAGAAGACTTTTATATTGCCTTTGTGTTGAAAAGATCAAGTTTTACTAGTAGCATGTTATTTTGCTTCTAGGTTGTTAGGAGACTTTAATGGTTGCTTCTATATGATTCATTTGTCGCATACATAGCCAATTGGCTCGTATGTAATTTGTTTGGCTCATACGTAGCTAGTAGGCTCGTATGTAAGTTGTTTTGCTCGTATTTAGCTTATTAGCTAGTACGCAGTTATTGCGCTCGTCTAGGGTGATAAAATTACCCTAGGAGCCATCGACCAACAAGACATGTATTTATTTTACTCCTCGTGGACTGTGGACGAGTCACCCCTCGTACACCGTTAGATCTTAACCGGTGTAGGTTGTTCACGGGCCGGGAGTGTAGATGGAATCCAAGTTCAGGGTAGTAGCATGCGAATACGTTCGTATTGCCAGGGTCTTGGATCGATAGGCTATGAACAGGACCCTTAGGGATTCTGGTAAGTCGAGGTTGAGCCCTAGTAGAGTTATCTCGCGAAGTCTAACTTAAGACCTACCATGTTGCGTTAGTACTGTTATCATCCCTCGGATGGTTTAGGGTTGGTGACATCGTTAGGGTAGTAACTTATGGCTATTACCACTTAACCTTTATTTATTATCATTTCACCGAAGGGAAAGAGTTGGTATTAAGGGTGATACCTTACGATCCGACCTGTTCAATAGGCCAACACTAGGTGGTGTTATTGGTTGTACCCTTCCTGTCAAAGGGATAAGGTTTGTGCCTTTTCACAAGTTGGGAGCATGGGATCCGTATCTCTTCTGTTAACTTCTGAAGTGTCATGATAAGGGCGGGAAGTTTCCTGTCGGAGCTAGGGGATGGACCCTCGGAACTCTGTCATGTTCTATATCAGGAAAGGCGAACAAGCCATAAACTATGATCTATACTCTTGGGGACCACATGGGATGCTCCGAGCTAACCTGTGTTGTAGTAAACTCCAAGGGTTTATCAGATTTTTTAGTGAGGTCCGGTACGCCGGGCAATAGTGGTAAATGGAGACACCACTATATGACTGCAAATGGCGGGATTAGACCATTTCAGAGCAATCTCATCAGTCATGTTGTATCTTCAAAAATAGGTTGAGTACAAGAGTAGAATTCATGGCACGAGTTCAAATCCCTATATATGAAGAAACGGCTTGTTATGGGCGTATGTAGTATGGACTGCATACTGTTCCAGAGACTTGCTTGCATTAGAATAAGTGCATCATTGCATTGGTTAATCTTGCATTAGAGTCTAAGTCATGGCATACACCGACACATCAATTATATATACACTTTCTCTTTTCATTAATCTGTTTGTTTAAAGTTGAGAATCGCTGCTAGTCATTAGCCTTAAAGCGTCAGTATATGTACTGACGTCCCCACTTCAATAGGTACTGGATTGCAAAACTACAGGTACAGGATTTAGGAGTACTCAAGGCAAGAGAAGCAAAGTGTTGATTCCAATTTTCAATTGTAACATTTGTTGTAATTTATTTTATGTTGAAAAGTATCCAAGTGAAAGTACCAAGTGTTATATATTATTCATTAAATTTTCTTATTTTTCTGTGTATTGTGGCTATTTGAAGGAAAAGATTTTGGCTTAGGTCACGGTTTCCCGGTTATGGAAATCGGGGTGCTACAGAGTTAGGGTCGTCCACCCTCAGGGAGGGACTCCCCTAACCCCCAAAAAACTACAAGGGTTAGCCATATCTGGTGTGAGCATAATTTACTAGTTAGGAAAATAAATTAAACTATATAAAGAAAATTGAAAGAACTTATGAATATCATGATAATTAAGTTTAACCTAAAAATTGAATATACCACGTAACTAAAGTGATTCTTGCTCCAAGTACTCTTTTGAATCTTCAACCTATTTACATATCCATATCCACTCTCCCTACCTTGAAGATCTGTCACGGCAGGTAGTTCCCACCATTTCCATGGAAATAGTAGGTGTGTAGTTCCTCGACACAATTCCAAGGCATACTATATTCACATTACTTCTCTTATTCATTTCCATACCGCAATTTCGTCAGGTTATTCATATTAATCCAAATCCACTTACATAATTACTTCACTGTTCATGCTCATTTACATAACACTATATCATCACCTTTCTTATTAAATCACATCACATAAATGTTTCTCTTTTCATAGATATTCACATGACACAATTTCTTTAATTTTCATATATAATCAAATAATGCAATTTCCTCACTTTCCGTACTCATTTAACAACATATTTTATTTACCATTCATTTTTATTTACATACTCATGACTCATTTTCTTTATTGTCCATCTTCATTCATATACACATTTTCGTTTACTTTTCATATTCCTTCCGATTCATACACATGCTTTACTTTCTCATTTCCACTTCACATAATATACTTTCTCTTCTTTCTCATTCACATTTCACATCTTATGCTTCCTTTACTTTCTCGTTTTCATTTCACATCATATACTTTTTTTTCTTTCTCATTTTCATTTCACATCATATACTTTCTATTCATTCTCATTTACGTTTCACATCCTATGCTTCCTTTACTTTCTCATTTTCATTTCACATCATATACTTTTTTTTATTTCTTATTCACATTTCACAACTTATGCTTCCTTAACTTTCTCATTTTCATCTCACATCATATGCTTTCTTTTCTTTCTCATTCACATTTCACATCTTATGCTCCTTTTACTTTCTCATATTCATTTCACATCATATGCTTTCTTCACTTTCTCATTTTCATTACACATTTATTCATTTTATTAATTTGTCGACCAGTGAGCCACAGTATCCCAATATACTGAAAGCTGACAACCCAGCAAACACGCTGACCTCTGCCCACCAAGGGTCTTACGCGTCCGAGGCTACGTCTTCCTCCCAGCCTATGCTAGCGAGGGAAACACCACTACCCACCAAGGTTCTTACGCATCCATCAAGACTAGAGCTGGTAGTTCCGTCAAACACAAATTACTGTCCACCAAGGGTCTTACACATCGCTGCCCACCAAGGATCTTATGCATCCATCAATACTAGAGTCGATAGCTTTGTCAAACGCAAATCGCTGCCCACCAAGGGTGTTACGCATTGCTACCAACCAAGGACCTTATGCATCCAATCGGACCTCAAGCCGATAGCTTGGGCGATAAAAACACTGCACCCCAAACATAGTTTGGGTAATAAACACAACACCCCAACCCGATTCTTGGGTATTTGGAGGTCTAGCCCAAACTCCCAGGATTTTTGTAGGCACTGGTCAACAAAATTTAACTGTTATTATCATTTTCATCTCATCTTTTTAGCTCATTTTATCATCACATATCATCTCATCTTTTTTTTCAACATATTATCACATCTATGACATTTACCATGCTATTTATCTTCTCATTATACCTGGTATATGCATACACCATTTTATTTAATTTATAAGATTATTACATCATATTATTTCATATCATAAATGCACTAAAGTATTTATCTTGTCACGTTATAAGATTTTATGAGTATACCATGTTATGTAGTTTATCACATCACGTTATCACCCATTAATTTCACCTTGAACATATCTATACCATACATATATTAACTCATTCATTTCATCGTTTCTCACATCACATCTCATTATCACCCATATATCATAAACATGCACCATATTGGTCAATACATCATAACACCAGACATATATATATATCATTTCTATTTATCATCTGTATATTATACATATATCCAAATCCAATTACTTCTTATTATCATATATATCCAATATATTACTCAAAACACCAAATATTCAAAATCATACAAATTCACCATCTAGCACAATTTCATCTTATAAAATATCCGTATTTTCTATTAAATCTCTCTCTCTCTCTCCGGCCATAAGTAACACAAATTACATCGATCAGTCTAAAATTTTGTCACAACGTCAATTATACCTAGTACAATCATACTCACCTGAAGAACAGGCAAGAAAATACTCCTCGCTCGCCCGATCGCTAATCAAACTTCACCTTTTTAATACCTATTAAGAAAATTACCGAACCCGTAAGTCATTAACTCATAACACACATATTCTATCCCCCGAATTCACATCAAACGTACTCATAGACCACATACAACATACCTAAGCATATCAAATCAACTATTCTCTAATCTAATGGCCAAATCCCAATTTTTTCCCTCGATCGAAGGAGTTCTAATCAATATTTTATATTTTAAGGGTAAAATACCCCAAATTAACTTCTATATCCCAAGATTAACTCATATATGCATCTCGAGAATAAAATCTATTATTTATACATATTTTCCCATACTTATCATATTTTCATATCAAAAAACTCTGTTTTTACAAGTTCCCGATACCGGAAAAATTCCTTATAATTGTCAAACAATAGTTAAATTTTACCATAAATGCTTTTGTCACGCCTCGCTTCCGAAAAGGAATACGGAATACGGATCGTGACTAAGCCCAGCGGATAGTTTTCACCATCCATAAGCTGTGCGGATCTACTGACTCATCACAATAGTAAATATAACAATATACTAAACTAGGCATGCATAAACAATTATAAACCAACAGTATTTATTCGCAACAATAATTAAATTCCAAACAAATACGAGAGCGAAAACAAAACAATATCCTGGGACTACAAGCCCAAATACAAGTCTCAACATAGTACATGAATAAAATAGTTCAACAAAACATTAAGAAATTTTGCAAAGCGCAGCTCAAAACTTTTGCTCACCAGCTCCAGTAGGCAAGCGATCACCAAAACCTGCTCATATTGCAATTACAAGAAAATAGAAAGACAGGAAAACATAATGCCCGTTAGATGCAAGTTTCAGGCTGCAAGCAGTACAAGCAAGGAAATGGAAAGGGAAAAACTAAAACAAAACAGGAAGTATAGACATGGAGATAAACAACAAAGGATGACATTCTACGGATAACAGAGATAGCAGGATAACAGTAAAGAGTGTAGTAATAACAATAACAATGAAATCAACAGTAATAGTAACAGGATGTGACAGTGAAACAATTATTCTTATGTCTAAAGTTCATTACTATCTAGGTAGCAATTCATGCGTCCCAAATTATACCACATGGTTGCTACATCAAACAGTTTCGTTTTAAGATTTCGTAGTGGAACCTATAGGGCAGTATATTCAGACAGTAACAATAACAGTAATAGCAACAACAAGTAGTGTAACACCCCGTAATTTAAAAAAAAAGCTATAATATATAGTATATACATATATATATATATATATATATATATATATATATATATATATATATATATATATATATATATATATATATATATATAAGAGTGGATGTTGATGGCATGGTTGTAATTATATGGAAAAGATGGAGGGCCCACGATGTAACAACGAAACAACATATATGCTGTTATTGTTGCTAACGTCAGATGACGTCCGCATAGGGGGTCGCACCTGTATTGTGATGAAGAGAGGCGCTCTGTTTTCCTAAGCACGCTGACGTTGCTTGGGGCCCACAGGCTCCATGTACACGGGATTTAAAGTGAGAGAGGATTGTTGAGAATAGTCCCACATCGGGAAATACAATAGAATAATTAAATATAAATAATATATCCTATGATCAGGAGTCATCAATCCGGTTAACCACCTTTTGAGAGACAGCTTGTAGTGGGAAATTGTACTATACTATAAATAATTTGTCTGATTGTATAAATTTTCTGAGCTAGGGCAAGAGCATTACAAATGGTATCAGAGCCGACTTTCGACACTGAGATTGGGGCATGTCTATATAGTCAGGTGGTGGATTCCAGAACTATAGACCCAGTCGGACAGTGGATTCTGGGACTGTGGTGAGCCGTTAATTATATCCGGAATTGTGATTGATCGGGCGGTGGATTCCAGGATCATGATTAGTCGAGCAGATAGGAGGGCAGCTCAATTAAATCTGGGATTATGATTGATCGGGCGGTGAATTCCGGGATCATGATTAATTAGGAGGATAGAAGAGTAGATGCTCCACAACAGCTAGAAAGTAAACCCTGCACTAGATTATGCATGCCCCGTACTCAGTGATGACGCTGATTTCTAAGGGGGGGGGGGGTAAGTAACACCCCTTAATTTTTAAAAAAAGCTATACTATGTAGTACATATATAAGAGTTGATGGCATGGTTGTAATTATATGGAAAAGAGGGAGGGCCCACGAGGTAATAACAAAACAGCAGATGTGCTGTTATTGTTGCTGACGTCAGATGACATTAGCATAGGGGGTCCTACCTGTCGTGTGATGAAGAGAGGCGTTCTTTTTCCTTGAGCACGCAAATGTGGCATGGGGCCCACGAGCTCCATGTACACGAGATTTAAAGAGAGAGAGAGGATTGTTGAGAATAGTCCCATATCGGCAAATACAATTGAATAATTAAATATAAATAATATTGCCTATGATCAAGAGTCACCAATCCGGTTAACCACCTTTTGAGAGGCAGCCTATGGTGGGCAGTTGTACTATAATATAAATAATTTGTTTGATAAATTGTAAAAAAAATTCTGAGTTGGGGCAAGGTCATTACAAATAGTGTCATGGATCATGCACTCATGGATCCAAAGATAAACAGTGGTTATCACAGTAAACAGTGGGAAACGAGTTCCCTTCTGAATATGCATTTCTATATTGTCAACTACAAGATCTTTCCCTTAAAACCCCAGCTTGATTAGTTTTCATTATTATTCCACAGATGTGAAGGAACACAACAGGGCTTAAAGACATCGCAAGAACAAAGGATAAATTTAAGATGAAATAGGAACACAAACGGATGACAAAAACAACCTATAACAGTCAAAACAACAAAACTTTCAGTTCTGAACAGCAAGACACTACTGTACCAAATCTGAGATTCCGATTATAACAGAACTCTAAATCTAGATCCTTTCAAAAATATGGAAACTAGACACTTTGCCGAATCCATCGCACATATACAAGTCATACATCAGCCACAAAAACAGGGTTGAAAATAGCGTTTACGATAGAAGTTATGTTCAGCCAGAAAATGCAAAATCTTGTTCATAAGCATGAAAAGGATTTGAAAACATCATAATTAATTCTGAGAAATATCCAGAAGATTCCTTAGTATATCTAGTCTCAATATATAAAATATCATGAAATTATATTACACAGTAATATAGTCAATAAAATTGGGAAAACAGAATAATACAACAAAATTTCAATTCTGAAAGTTCAGACATAGTAGTACCAAAACAGTGATATTTCACAAAATACAATTCGAAATCCAGATCCGTCAAAAGGGTGATAAAATAGACAAATCAAGTTACATATCATATTCACGAAGGTTCGTAAAAAATGAACAGAATCAGGTTGAAAACATAATTCTTTATTGAACAGCATGTAGTTTGGAAATGTATCGATTGGTTTTATAAGTTTGAAATGAGATACAAGTCATTAATTAATTCCACAAAATTTAGGGATTGATCCCAGTTATGTCTAAACATACTCAGCAAAATATAGAGTTCAAATTCTACTTTTAATATCAGTTTCAAAATAATATTTTATATACAGAATACATATACAATATGACTGTAGTAAAATAGCAATAACTCATTCATCGAAAATCAGAATTCAGATCCGTCAAAAGGTCTGAAAACTAGAAAACAAAGGCTACAAATCATATTCACAAATTTATTTATTTTACTATGTTAAAATGGTCGAAATTACTGTACAAAAATTGTGCAGCAGTGAAACAAAAGTTATTTTATGCATATTATCAAATAGTTTATTTACAAACGATCCAATCTAAGATGGCATACAAAGCATGGTATATAGGCTACTCAAATCAACATGGTATGTGAATAAACACTCTATAATAAGATAGTACATCATACTAACATCCACAAAGCAATCATCTACAACATACGATATGTCACAACAAGCATAAACATCAAGATGTCCATCTAACCTAATTGTTTTCATGCAACAGGTAACAACTTATGGTGAACTACTCATGATCAAGAGATGAAAGGACGGATCAACTAACAAATATGGTCATCATGAGGGTACTAAACAATTTCATGCGAGACTACTTACGGTATTTAACTTGTATGACAAAAAAATACATACAAGCTACTTGCCTGATAACGACGATGAAGATGAAGAACAAAATAACGAGAATGGATCCCGAACGACGAACACAATATACGAACAAGAGACGGCACGAACAAGAGGAAGATCCAACACTAACACAACACGGCGGTGCACGTGTTCTCACACACACGCATGGCAGCGGCAACAGTGACAACCACAGCAAGGTGGCGACAGCGGCTAGCATAGTAAGGGGAGCTCGATGCTAGGGCGATGACAGCACACAGGGCGGTGACATCAACAACCAAGGGAATGGGGGTCGGTGTTAGGGCGAGGAGACGACGTCGACAGCAGGGAACAGCGCTAGGGTGGCGGGGCTCGAGCGAGGACAGGGGAAAGGCACAACGACTAGGGGAAGAGGATAGGGGGACACGGGGATCAAGATGACAACAACGACGAGCTAGGGGATCGGTGGTGATGGCTGGTCGCTGTGAGGGGTACAGCGATGCCGGGACGACAACGAGGAGGGTTGCCGGCGACTGGGGGAAACAGGGGTGTTGGGTGCAGCAGAGGAGAGAAAGGGATTTCGGGAGTAGTAGTCGGGGTAAGGGACGGCTAAGGAGAGAGAGAATATTAGGGTTTGGTAATTAGGGTTAGGGTGTTTATGAGGTTTATAGAGTCAAAATGGGTTTGGGTGAACTAGGTAGTATCCAATAAGAAGAAAATAGTCCAAATAAGAGACAAATAGGCCATGAAATAAGTTTAAACAATAAACAAGATCAGGAACAAATTTGTAGATGAAACAAATGAGAATATAAAGGCTGGATCAATAGAAATGAATCACAATGAGAACAACATCATACAATTCAAAAGGGACGAAAAGAGATACAATCAGAAATAAAATGAAATAACCAGAAATTTAATTAAATACAAATAAAAATACAATAATGAGTCATAGGATTTACAAATCCTACCACCTAGCAAGAAGAATTTCGTCCTCGAAATTCAATAAGAAGTACATAGGGTAACCCCGAGAAGAAAAGAAAAACAACAACAAAACAAAAACAGCAAAACAAGAGCTACAAAAACAAATGAGGAAATGTCCCATGGTATCCTCCTCCAGCTCCCAAGTTGACTCACCCGGCGAGTGAGGATTTCAAGAAACACGAACATGCTTGATCAACTTTTTCTTTAAAACCTTCTCCCGCCGGTCCAAAATAGCAACTGGCGGAATTTCACAAGACAAATCTGGCCTCACAGATAACTTCGAGTAGTCAATCACGTGGATATCATCATAGATATACTTCATCAGTTGCAAGACGTGGAAGCCGTCGTGCACTCCAGATAAAGCCGGTGGCAATGCCAGACGATAGGCCACCTTGCCTACTCGTTCTACGATGTCAAACGGTCCGATGAGCCTAGGGTTCAACTTGCCTTTGACACCAAAATGAATGACACCTTGCCACGACGATACCTTAAGGAAAAAATGGTCTCCCACCTCAAACTCCAAGACTCTCTGATGAACATCAGCCCATCTCTTATGTCTGTCTTGCGCGGCTTGAAGATGCTTCCTGATCTGACTCACTGCATCCACCATCCTGGTGATCAACTCTGGGCACAACAACTTCCTCCCGCCAATGTCATCCTAGCACACTGGCGACCTACACTTACGACCATATAGTGCCTCAAACTGAGCAGCTTTAAGACTGGCTTGAAAGCGGTTATTGTACGAGAACTCTATAAGATGCAAGTGGTCCTCCCAAGAACCTCCAAATTGCAACACACAGGACCTCAACATGTGTTCTAGAGTCTGGATGGTCCTCTCTGACTATCCTTGCGTCTGAGGGTGAAATACTATACTATACTTCAACTTACTCCCAGACTACTCTGAAGACTCTCCCAAAACTACGACCTGAACCTCGTATTCCTATCGGATACAATACTGATTGGAACCCCATGAATTTTGACAATCTCTTGCATGTACTTATTGGCTAGGCTCTTAATAGACTATCCAACTTTAAAGGGAACGAAGTGAGCACTCTTCGTCAACCTGTCCGCAATCACCCAAATGGCATTGTGCCGTTAGGACTCCTTGACAAAGCGGTCACAAAATCCATGGTGATATGCTCCCACTTCCACTCCGGAATGGAAGAGGGTGAAGAAGTCTGGCGGTACTTTGATGCTTGTTTTCACCTGCTAGCAGATCAAGCACTGCGATACAAATCTCGCCACGGCCCTCTTCATACCATGCCACCAAAAGTGAAGCTTCAAGTCCCAGTACATCTTCGTACAACCAGGCTGAATAGAGTACGAAAATTGGTGGGCTTCCTCATGCAAATTCTGACGAACCTCACCCTTTGGAACACACAACCTGGACCAAAAACAAAGCGATCCATTCGAGTGAACAACCATATCGGTCCTCGTACCTGCTTCAACTTCGACTCTGAACCCTTGCAATTGCTCATCACTTGCCTGAGCCTCTTTAATCTTCTCAACAAGAGACGACTGCAACTGAAGCATTATGCAACTCCAATCAGAACCTGGCAAGACCACATCCAAATCCAACCTCCTCATCTGCTCAACAAGCTCTCTATGCTGAGTTAGGAACATGGTGACTGGTCTCCTACTTAAAGCATCTGGCACCAAGTTCACTTTACCAGGATGGTATTGCAAACTAATGTCATAGTCAGCCATGAACTCCAACTAGCGCCTCTGCCTCATGTTCAGTTCCTTTTGAGTGAAGACATACTTAAGATTTTTGTGATCAGTAAAGAATTCCACACGGTCACCAAGCATGTAATACCCCGAGTCCGGCTCAATTGAGCACGCTGGAACACGTGCGTGCAAGCGAAAGAACGGACACATAACTCTAGCCACGCCCACCACTGGCACCATTAAAAAGTGGGTATACCCTATAGGTGAACCTTAATCATATGGCTCATAATATATTCACTCACTCACTCACTTCGTTTTCCGATATGGGATATTTCGCCATGCAAGCCAAACACTGTCACGCCTCGCTTCCTAAAAAGGAAATACGGAATACGGATACGTGACTAAGCCCAGCGAATGATTTTCATCATCCATAAGCTGTTCAGGAATCTTTACAACATCTCTCAAAATAATCAGAGTCGGAAGCAAGATAATCAACCAATCATGCACAATTGAATCAAATAGATCAACAGAAATTTACTTGAAATCTAAAATATAATATAATCTCAAATAAATTAAGTCTGGACTGTTAATAATATTCTGGGTCACATTGCCCAAATACAAATAAATCTAAATATCAAATATAATTGTTCAAAAGCAACTAGATAATAATAATAGCAAAAGAAATCCAGTACTAATATTGCATTTCTCCAATACCATCGGGCAAACGACCATCCTGATTTGCAATCGATAATTTGCAGGAGAAGGAAACAGAAAACAAGTACCCGTCAATGCAAGTTATGGGCCACTTATAATGTAGGATACAAGTACATGGGAAAACTAAACAAATCTAAATAATAGCAGAAACGATATAACATGGTATAGCATAATCAACTAGCATGGTATACTAACATGTGTCAAGTGTCAAGTGTCAGATAGTATGCAGACAGATATACAGATGGTAGTGTCAGATGATAGTTAGATAGATAACAGATAATCAGATAACAGATATCAGATAGCAGCTACAGATAACAGATTCAGATTCAGATGTCAGATTCAGAGTTTTATAAGTCTTGTATTAATTACTAACTAGGTAGCACTTCATGTGCCATCCTTTTTTCACATGGTTGCTACATTCAAAACAGTTACGTTTGTAGATTTCGTAGGGGATCATATAGGGCCGTGTACTCAGGGTTCAGATAGATATCAGATAATCAGATCCGACAGATAGAACCTAGTGGTTCTCTTCTCCTTTACACCTTCTAGAGGAAGTAATATAGACAGGGTCAGATAACAGATCCAGACAGACAGATAGAACCTAGTGGTTCTCTTCTTCCCTACACCTTCCTATAGGAAGTAATGTAGACAGGGTCAGAAAATAGATAATCATATGAGAAATACAGACCTCCTTCTAACTACACATTTCTATGCTTTCCCACTACTAGATCTTTTCCATAAACCCCGGCTTGATTACCTTTATTATTATTCTCAAACCGGCATGTATAAGAATGAAACAGTGTCAAACTAAAATAGTATAATCAGTATCAGGTCTAGGGTAACAAATAAGTACGCATAGATGATAGATAGTCACATAAACGAGCAAAATAGTGTATGTTCATATTCAGGACAGCATGAAAGTATTGTACCAAAATAATGAATCCCGTTGCTGAAAAAATGCAAATCTGGATCCGTCAAAGAATCTGGAAAATAGACTCCCAACCGAATCCAGCGAATATAAATAAGTCATATAGTAATTCACAAAATCATAACTCAAAACAAGTTTGAATCTAGAAATTATGTTCAGTCAGAAATCAGTAAAACGAATTCACAGTCAAGAAAAATGCATCAAAACCTCTCAAATAAATCCAAGAAAAATCTAGGGTATTCCCCTATATGTCTACAACCAGAATATATAGTTTCATAATATTCCAATAAAATTATTTCAGTCATCAAAAATAAGAAAACATCAAGAAACGATAGTTTGGCAAATCTGGAATTCCCAACACTGCTGTACGAAAACTGAAATATCTCGCAAGCCGTGAAACGAAATCCAAATCCGCTAAAGGGAGATGAAAATAGAAAAAATATTCTAACATTCATATTTAATAAATATTTTCCATACAGTAGAAGAAAATAGGGTGAAAATACGATTCTTTACAGAACAGCGAGCAAAATACAGCAAGTATAGCTTTCATAAATAAGCATGAAACGGCGTATAAAACTGATCAATAAAATCCACCAAAATTATGGATAATCCCTAGATAGATATAGAAATAATGACCAAAGTTTCATATCAAAATAATATGAGGAACACAAGTATCAAAATAGTTTAGTCATCAAAATCATCCAGAAACGAAATTTTGAATTTATCCACACCTCTGTAGTAAAACAGTCATATCTCACACATACGAAAACGAAATCGAGCAAGGTCAGATAGGTTGGAAAGAAGACGAATTCCTCTAAAACTCATGTTTTATACTGAAATTAAGATACTGACACTAACATCGTCTAAATTACTGATCATGACAGAATATCGAAAAACACAGAACTTCCCCAAAAACTAAAATCAACATAGATTCAACGAAACTTGATCCAGACATACCTAAACATGAAATCGAGTCTACCAAGTGTCCAAACAACATGAAATAGGGTATAGTAAATGTCCATAATAAGTATATCACATGGATCCAACAAATACACAATTCCTCATAACTAACTCACATATTCGAATCACATCAAATAAACGGTAAATCCTAAGTTGTACTCATGTCATATGTGTCGTGAGGCAACTATGGTCAAGTTTTCACAATAGAGACAAAACCCATTAAAGATAACACTCACACGAGTTCTTTAGAACCTAACTATACTATAGGTGGTATTTTTTATCTTGTATCCAACAAAGAAATTGGTGTACAAGTTACTTACCTGAAAGACGATGACGGAAACGACGCAAAGAACAAGAATAACGGGAACAGATTCCTGGGCACAACTCAACGAAGGGATCACGAACCAATCACAAACACACGATCACAAAATTGGACGGCTGAGATCAAGAGATCAAGATATCAAGGTAATCGGATCAGGTCTAACGACTCTGATCGAAGATCAAGATCAAGATCGAGATGTGATCAGTATCTTGATGATGATGATGATTGGATCAGATCGACGATCTAACGAGCACCAATCAAAGTGATCAAAGAACTCCAAGAAGATGATGCTCAAGATGTTGATCAACGGCCCACGACCAAGATGATGATCAAGAAGATTGGATGGCTGAGAATTAACAAGAACAAAACTTCACTTGATCAAAAAAACCAACAACCCATCAATGGTACATCCACTGGCTCCGATGGCGGCGGCGGCCAGGGGACACGGCGGCGGCCATAGGGACACGACGACCAGCAGTCGATGTGGGGAACATAGCACGGTGGCTGTTTTGCTGGCTGGAGGGCAGGGTAGATCGGGTGCTGGCTGCCGGCGATGTTGTGAAGTCGCGACAGGTAGGACGCGCACAGGGTGAAGGGGTGCAAGGCGCAAGGGAGAACGGACCTGGCTGCTGCTGTCGAGGAGTAGTCATGGAGGAGGATGAGGTTGGAGCTGTGGGCGAGGCACGGGGCAAGGAGAGGGGAGTGACAGGGTCGAGGGTTGCCGGAGATGTCGAGGCAGTGCAGGGGATGCCAAGGGGTGGCGGCTGATGAGTTGGCGTGACCAAGGGGACATGATGCGATATATATATATGGGTTAAAAGATATTAGGGTTGGGGAGTAAACAGAGGAGACGAAAGAATAGATGGGTTGGGTTTTAAATGGGTACGGGTAGGGTAGTTTAACTGAATGGGTATGGGTTTTAATTGATAAATGGGTTATTGTATAATTCGGTTTTGGTGGATAATAGGTGCAACGGGTAAAGGGATATGGGTTATTGGGTTAGGTATTTAGGTGGATAATTAAACAGGGTAATGGTTTAGGGATGGGTTTACATAATAAAAATCCAATAAGGAATAGGGTTTTAAAACTAATAGAAAATAATTAACCAATAAAAATATTATGCATAATAAAAATGTAATTTGCATTTTAAAATATGATTTATTTAAAATACTACAATACAGTTAGTAGATAAAAATGGATTTTTAATAACCAGTCAAAATATCAATAATAACGATAATATTAATAACAATAATAATGATAAAAATGATAATAGTAATAATAATAGAAATACAAGTAGTACTAATAACAATAAGAATTAAAAAAACAGTTACAATAAAATTATAGGTCGAAAACAAATTTTGATAGGAGATCCAATCAATACATTTTGACAAAAGAATTTGAAAACCGAAAAAAATATTTGCGAAAATTTTAAATACAGAAAATACAAAAAAATACATTTTTGGGGAAACAGGGGTTACAAATCCTACCCACCTTACAACAAAATTTCGTCCTCGAAATTTGCTTAGGCGGTACATAGGAGAAGGCAAAAGCAAACTGGGGGAAAGGGTAACAAAGCAGAGGGTTAATGGGGAAGGAACAAAGCAGTGGCAACACCAGAAAAAGAAGGAGTGGGTAACAATGAGGTCAACTGGAATACATGAAAGAAAATAAACAGTATCAAAAGAAAAGAAACAACTCAAGATAACAAAGAAAGATAGGGAGTAGGCAGAACTCGAATCAAAGTGAGAATTAACAAGGAAGAATTGAATCAAATAATGAATGGGTGCATAATGGCGAAATGGAATGCAAGAGAGAAGTAACTAGTATCAAAAATGAAGAAGAAACACCACAAAAACTTACAAGATAACAAAGCAAAGAGATGTAGAAATAGGTAGAGCTGGAATCGAAGAAAGGATGGACAAGGAAGAAATGAACAAAGCAATGAGTCAACGGATGAGAACAAATGCAAGAGATAGAGGAAAGCAAACAATGCAAGGAAGGAGAAGCAACAATAGGATTCTGGGACCTGTGGGTTATGGGCCCACCACGCTTCCACTGTGACACACTGATGGTGACAATCCAAGCTGCAGACATGTCGTTGTAGACCACGTGATACCAGGCGACGATCCGAGCAGAAAGAAAAGAATGAGACACCAGAATAAAATTGGGCTTTAGATGAGGGCTTTAATTTAAATAATTAGGTCAAAACTAATGGGTGTTAACAAAAAAAATATTAATAATACAAAAATCAACACATATTAATAATAAAATAATAATAACAAAGAATAATAAAAATAATAATAACAATAATAATCATCATAATCATACTGGTAATAATAATAATAATAATAATAATAAAAATATTAACAATATTGGTAAGGATAATAATGGAAGACAGAATATAATTTGGGGTTCATCATTTTTGTTATAAAATAATTTAATATTAACAACAAAAATAAAATAGTAAAAAAATAATACAATAATAATAATAGTAATGGTAATAACAATAATAATAATACTAATAATAATAAGGAAAACAATAATAATAATAGTAGTAAAAATTCTTTGATGTGGGTTCGCCTCATTTATATCCATCTGTAGACTTGCCTTCTCGACATCAAGTTGCAGGTTTACCTCCATGACATCAGGTTGCAGGTTACCATCTGGATATTCGGTGCACATTTTGCCTCCCCAATATCCAGTTGTAATTTGCCTCCATTGACGTCTAGTTGCTTGTTTGTCATCTCGACATCTAGTTGCAACAAAATGATGAACGAGTTGATGCAATCTTCCACACGTACATAGATATTGATTGCTCAATTTAAGTACGAAGTTACATTTTGAAATTTGTGTTATTAAAATACACAATTATTCGAAATAACAAAATTTTCATTTTAGAAAATAATTTTATATAAGATCCAAAATATAACAAATAATAATCGAAATACACAAAATAATCGGAAAAAAATTATAAAGACAATATACGCAGGAGAAGAATGAATTTTGTACTCAATAAAGAGTCAACAAAGGAGGACGACTACAAGAGATGGAAGAAACAAGGAATCAAGGAAATCGAATAAGAAGGGATCAAATGAATGGAATAAGACTCGTATCCAGATCAAGTTGGTTATAATTCATTTATGCATGCATCGTTGGTGAAATGTTGAGCAGATCCCAGATTGAGCCAAGCTTATCTAATATATCAATAAAACTAATATATTAGCCAAATTCGGGCTCTGATACCACTAAAAACCTTGTCACGCCCCGCTTCCCAAAAAGGAAATATGGAATACGGATACGTGACTAAGCCCAGCGAATGATTTTTATCATCTATAAGCTGTTCAGGAATCTTTACAACATCTCTTAAAATAATCAGAGTCGGAAGCAAGATAATCAACCAATCATGCACAATTGAATCAAATAGATCAACAGAAATTTACTTGAAATCCAAAATATAATAATCTCAAATAAATCAAGTCTGGATAGTTAATAATATCCTGGGTCACATTGCCCAAATACAAATAAATCAAAATATCAAATACAATTGTTCAAAAGCAACAGATAATAATAATAGCAAAAGAAATCCAGCACTAATATTGCATTTCTTCAATACCATCGGGCAAATGACAATCCTGATCTGCAATCAATAATTTGCAGGAGAAGGAAAAAGAAAACAAGTACCCGTCAATGCAAGTTACGGGCCACTTATAATGTAGGATACAAGTACATGGTAAAAACTAATCAAATCTAAATAATAGCAGAAACTGATATAGCATGGTATAGCAGAATCAACTAGCATGGTATATTAACATGTTTCAAGTGTCAAGTGTCATATAGTATGCAGACAGATATACAAATGGTAGTGTTAGATGATAGTCAGACATATAATAGATAATCAGATAACGGATATCAGATAGCAGCTACAGATAACAGATTCAGATTCAGATATAGATTCAGTTGTCAGATTCAAATTTTTGTAAGTCTTGTATTAATTACTAACTAGGTAGCACTTCATGTGCCATCCTTTTATCACATTGTTGCTACATTCAAAACAGCTGCGTTTGTAGATTTCGTAGGGGATCATATAGGGCCGTGTACTCAAGGTTCAGACAGATATCAGATAATCAGATCAGACAGATAGAACCTAGTGGTTCTCTTCTTCCCTACACCTTCTATGGGAAGCAATGTAGACAGGGTCATATAACAGATCCAGACAGACAGATAGAACCTAGTGGTTCTCTTCTTCCCTACACCTTCCTATAGGTAGTAATGTAGACAGGGTCAGATAACAGATAATCATATGGAAAACACCGGCCCACTTTTAAGTACACATTTCTATGCTTTCCCACTACTAGATCTTTCCCATAAACCCCAGCTTGATTACTTTTATTATTATTCTCAAACAGGCCTGTATAAGCATGAAACAGTGTCAAACTAACATAGTATAATCAGTATCGAGTCTAGGGTAACAAATAAGCACGCATAGATGATAGATAGTCACATAAACGAGCATAACAGTGTATGTTCATATTCAGGATAGCATGATAGTGTTGTACTAAAATAGTGAATCCCGTTGCTACAGAAATGCAAATCTGGATCCATTGAAGAATCTAGAAAATAGACTCCCAACCGAATTCAGCGAATATAAATAAGTCATACAGTAATTCACAACATCATAACTCAAAATAGGTTTGAATCCAGAAAAACATGTTCAGTCAGAAATAAGCAAAACGAATTCATAGTCAGGAAAACCGCATCAAACCTCTCAAATAAATCCAGGACAAAATCTAGGGTATTCCCTTATAAGTCTAAAATCAGAATAGAAAGTTTCATAATATTCCAGTAAAATTATTTCAGCCATTAAAAATAAGAAAACATCAAGAAACGATAGTTTGGCAAATCTGGAATTTCCAACACTGCTGTACAAAAACTGAAATATCTCGCAATCCGTTGAACGAAATCCAAATCGGCCAAAGGGAGATGAAAATAGACAAAATAATCTAACTTTCATATTTCATAAATATTTTCCATACAGTAGAAGGAAATAGGGTGAAAATACGATTCTTTACAGAACAGCGAGCAAAATACAAGTATAGCTTTCATAAACAATCATGAAACGTCGTATAAAACTCATCAATAAAATCCACCAAAATTCTGGGTAATCCCTAGGTAGAAATAGAAATACTGACCAAAGTTTCAGACCAAAATAATATGGGTAGCACAAGTATCAAAATAATTTAGTCATCAAAATCATCTAGAAATGAAATCTGGAATTTATCGACACCTCTGTAGTAAAACAGTCATATCTCACACATACGAAAATAAAATCGAGCAAGGTCAGAGCGGTTGGAAAGAAGACGAATTCCTATAAAACTCTTGTTTTATACTGAAATTAAGATACAGACCCTAACATAGTCTAAATTACTGATCAAGACAGAATATCGGAAAAACACAGAACTTCCTCAAAACCCAAAATCAACATAGATTCAACGAAACTTGATCCAGACACACCCAAACATGAAATCAAGTCTACCAAGTGTCCAAACAACATGAAATTTGGTATACTAAATGTCCATAACAAGTATATCACATGGATCCAACAAATGCACAATTCCTCATAACTAACTCACATATTCAAATCACCTCATATAAATGGTAAATCCTAAGTTGTACTGATGTCATAAGTGTCGTGAGGCAACTATGGTCAAGTTTTTACAATAGAGAAAAAACCCATCAAAGATAACACACACACGAGTTGTCTCTAGAACCCAACTACACTATAGGTAGTATTTTTTGACTTGTATCAAATAAAGAAAATGGAGTACAAGTTACTTGCCTGAAAGACGACGACAGAAATGAAGCAATGAGCAAGAATAACGGGAACGGATTCCCGGGTACAACTCAACAAACAGATCACGAACCAATCACGAACACACGATCACAAAATTGGAGGCTGAGATCAAGAGATCAAGGCAATCGGATCAGATCGGACGACTCTGATCGAAGATCATGATCAAGATCGAGATGTGATCAGTATCAACATGATGATGATGATGATCGGATCAGATCGACGATCTGACGGCCACCAATCAAAGTGATCAAAGAACTCCAAGATGATCATGATCAAGATGTTGATCAACGGCCCACGACCAAGATGATGATGAAGAAGATCGAACGGTCGAGAAATAACAAGAACAAAACTCCACTTGATCAAACAAACCAACAACCCATCAATGGTACATCCACTGGCTCTGATGGTGGTGGCAGCCAGGGGACACGGCCGCGGCCAAGGGGACACAGTGATCGGCCATCAACATGGGGAACATAACACGGCTGCTGTCTTACTGGGTGGAGGGCAAGGCGGATAGGGTGCTGGCTACCGACGACGTTGTGAATTTGAGACAGGTAGGACGCACACAGGGCGAAGGGGTGCAAGGCATGAGGGAGAACGGACCTGAATGCTGCTATCGAGGTGTAGTCGTGGAGGAGGATGAGGGTGGAGCTACGGGTGAGGCACAGGGTAAGGAGAGGGGAGAGACATGGTCGGCGGTCACCAGAGACGTCGAGGCAGTTCAGGGGATGCTAAGGGGTGGCTGTTGATGAGTTGGCGTGACCAAGGGGACATGATGCGACATATATATATATGGGTTAAAAGATATTAGGGTTGGGGAGTAAACAGACGAGACGAATGAATAGGTGGGTTGGGTTTTAAATGGGTACGGGTAGGGTAGTTTAAGTGAATGGGTATGGGTTTTAATTGATAAATGGGTTATTGTATAATTGGGTTTAGGTGGATAATAGGTGCAATGAGTAATGGGATATGGGTTATTGGGTTAGGTATTTAGGTGGATAATTAAACAGGGTAATGGTTTGGTGATGGGTTTATATAATAAAAAACCAATATGGAATAGTGTTTTAAAACTAACAGAAAATAATTAACCAATAAAAATATTATTCATAAAAAAAATTTGTTGCCGCTGAATCTGGTGTGGGGGCAAACAGATAGTATTTGTGGATTCTTGGGAAACTTTGAATAACAAACCTGTTACCTGTTCCGCCGGAGTTTGATGCTGACTCCCGCCGTACACCTGCAAAAAGTGCGAGACACTGGGGTTGTTTCCTGTAACCCCTGTTTTCCCAAAAAGGTATTTTTCGATATTTTCCGTATTTAAAATTTTCGCAAATTATTTTTTTTTATTGTTAAAATTAGATTATTTCATAAATTATATTTATTAATTATTGTATTAATTTTCTTATTGGATTATTTTCATTTTATATTATTTTTCTTGCATTTTTGACCTCCGTGTGCTGTTTGTGCGCCGATCGTCCGTTTTTCACCATTTTGAATTCTTTTTCGCATTTTCTTGGTCTCATTCATATTTGTTATTTATTTTTGGGTCATGATGAATTTTTAGAAGTGTTTTGACCAATTTGAGATTTTTGGCCCTTAAGGAGATTTTTAGGAGCCATAGGATTCATTGTATTTTGTATCCTCATTTGAAATCTACCCAATACCCATTACCCAATTGTATACCTATTTACTCCTATTGATATCCACTACCCATTAACCCACATTTGATCCCCTATAAATACCCCCTCATCTAATTAATCCCTAACCCTAACCCTAATCTTTTTCTCCCCATATTTGCAAACCGGCTCCCTCCTTCCTCAAATCCCTCCCGGCCTGCATCCCCCCTCTCCCAAACCGACCAGCTTTACCCTTAATCCGGCATCCCCTTGCATCCATAGCCTCCCATCGATCCATACAACTCCTACTACAACAAAACCCCGTCTTTCCTCTCTCCTTGTGGCCGGCCCTTCACCAAAACAGCACCCCCTACTTCAAGAACAGCCCCTCCTTCATCTCTTCGCTGATTTGGTGAAGAGGGTAGCGTCCGCTTCGAGTTCGTGCTTCAAGAAGACGGTCGTAGGCAAGATTCGGTTCGTGGATTTCGCTCGAAATCGCATTAGAAGGCGTCTTGCTCGTGGGTTTTCTTGGAAAGGCTTGGATTCGTCGCGTTCGTCATCACAAAAAGGCAAGTGACTTGTACTTAAATTTCTTAGGTTGATACAAGTAGAAAGTTCACACATAGGATAGTTTGAGACTAGAGACGGACCAAGATCACGTCTTTATCGGTGGATTTCGTCTCTAAGATTCAAAGCAGGCCATGGACGAATTAGGACATGAATTTGATAGGTTTATGCCTTAGGATTCACCCAAACGCGATTTGATCGCGTATGTGACATATGGTATAACCGATGCATGTTTGAACACCTATATGAGAAATATTGGATTTTGACAGGTTAGAAACCTTTAGATATGATATTTAGACAGTGGGTAGACAGCGTTTTAAATTTGGAAGAGTTTGGATGATTTTTGAGGAAGTTATGATGTTTTGAAGTTTAGTTGAGAAATCTGGAAATTTGGGTTGTACTGGATTGATTGTTGTTTTTACCTAGATTAGAGTCCGAATCTCAACATGGCTATTTCTGAGTAATTTGTAGAGAATTGAATCTAATTTCTAATCCCACTGATTTCACCCTGTTTGGAGTTCGTATGAATTAGTTATGATTATTGTAGTGACTGTATGTCGGTAGTCCCCAGATTTATTTCGGGGTAGATTTTATCACCAATTTATTTTCAAGACCCAAGTTAGACATAATTTCATGCCATAAGATTTTGTCCAGTGTTTCAATATGATGTTAGGTAGTTTCCTGATTTTTTTGGTAATTAAAAGATGAGTTTGAGTGATGCCTTACATCCTTTTCTATAGATCGCTTTTGCTATAAACTGCGTGTGATTGTATGTTGAATGTCGTGTTCACCTTATTTCTAATTACTGTATGAATTTTTCATGTGAGATATGAAAGTTGGGTAATTTTATCTACTTTCATCCTGTTTTGGCGGAAGTGGATTTTGATGCGCTGTGTGCAAGATATGCATGATTTTGTACAGCGGTGTTGAAGAATTCCAGATCCATCAAAACTGTGTTATGTGTTACTTTCTATTTTTGAAAACATATCTATACTTTCTGTTAAAATATGAAAATCTATATTTTGAGACTATACATGTAGGGGATTACCCCAGAATTTTCGTGGATTTAATGGATGACTTTACCTGATGTTTTCATGTGGTTTAAGTTTTTCCCCTGTTTTCTGGCTGTACTTGAAAACTGTGTTGGAATGTGTTTTAAGCCGTGATGTTGTGAACTAGTGTATATCTTTATTATAACCGTTAGAAGCATGTGGATGTCTAAATTCCAGATCCTTCGACGGATTATGATTTGCCTGTCTGTAGATCTTTGGATCACTGATTATGTACAGACTGGTCTTGCTGTCCTGTTTATAAACCTATACCATTTTGCTTGTATTTGTGAATGTTTGGTACCTATACTTGCTGATCTAATTTCCTGAGTCTAAACCTGATTATGACCTGTTAGTTTGACATTATTTAGCACACTCTCATGCCTGTGGATAATATAAATACTAAAGGTAATTAAGCCGGGGTATATGGGACAGATCTAGTAGTGGATAGTGCAGAAACGTGTACTCAGGAGGAGACTTGTGTTTCCTGTATGACATGTTACCGAGCAAGTTAATATTCTGTTACCGATCAAGTTTACCGATCAAGTTTACCGATCAAGTTACCGATCAAGTTTACCGATCAAGTTTACCGACCAAGTTCTGTGATTCTGTGAATACTGAGTATACTGCCCTGCATGGTCCCCTACGAAATCTAAAGCGAAATTGTTTTGAATGTAGCAACCATGTGATATAATTTGGGGCACATGTCGTGCTACCTAGATAGTAATCACACAAGACTTACATTAATCTGAAATCTGAGATCTGATTATATTTCTGAAGTCTGAATCTGAATCTGATATATGGAAATCTGAATCTGAATCTGAATATCTATTATATGAAACCTGTTATCTGATTTACCTGACATATCTGAATATCTGTTTACCTGACATTTCTGTTATATGACACTTGACACTTAATATCTGGGACATCTGCTAGGATACTATGTTAGTTGAGTTTACCATACCATATTAGGTCTGCTTCTGATGATTAGTTAGATCTGTTTAGTTTTTCCCAAGTGCTTGTATCCTATTCTATTTGTGACCCGGACATGCCATTGACGGGTACTGTGTTTTCTCTTTTCCTTTTTCCTGCATTCGTTGTATTGCAGATTTTGGAGGACAGGTTCCTAAAGGTATTGGCAAGATGCGAGGCTAGAGGCTGAATTTTTCTAATGCTATTCCTGTTACTTATTTTGGACAATATTGTATTCTGAACTTGTATTACTTCTTGTATTTGGGCGATGTGACCCATGATTATTTGTGTTATTCAGATCATGAATATTTGAGATTAATGTGTTTTATTTCAAGTATTCTTGTTGGTATTTGGTTCATAAGTGCATGTGGTTGATTGTTCTGGCTTCCGACTCTGATAAACTGCCTGTGATATGTTGTAAAGATTTTCCTGAACATCTTAAGGATGATATTAATCATTCGCTGGGCTTTTGTTACGTGCTCGTATTCCGTATTTTTGGGAAGCGGGGCGTGACATTTCCGGCGATGCACCCTCCGACGCTCAAGTCAGTAATCAGAAGTGATTATGAAAGAGCGCGAAAACTGGCAAAAGATTGATTACCTCTTAATGGAGATGGATGGGGGGTATTTATAGGCACCTGCTGGGATCAGATTAGGAATTTAATCCCTGTGGTTAGATAAGGAATGTAATCCCTAATCCCCAGTGAAAGGATAGATATGAATCAGAACCGTTGATTAGGATTTAATCAGAAACCCTAATTATATCCTTTCTGGACCGGGTTTGCTGCGGGTTGAAACCCGCACCCAGTTGAGGTGGATCCGTTCGCGGGTTAGTGGGTCTTCGAGGAGGAGAACCCGTACCTGCTTCAGACCCATTGGTAGGTGAAATAACTGTTTTACCCCTGGACTTCAAGATTCGTGCCCGATTTGGACGGTTCCAATTTAACCCCATTTTTAGCCATTTCACGAGCCTCCCACTCTTGAAGACTGAGTTTGATCAGCCTTTGAGGAGTATTTTTGCTGTTTTAATGGCTAGTAGAGTTGTATCAGAGTCCAAATGGAAGGTTTTGAATCTTTGAAGGAGGTAGTGTGGTGATTTTTCAAGTTGGTTGCACTCTAAGTTGTTCTTGAGCTTCTCTGGATGTTTGGTGATTTTTATCTATTTTTTTGGATTATTTATTTAATTTTGCGAAGTGTTAACTGGTCGTTCGGGGGTCTTAACAACACGTTCTAGGCAATAATTGTTCGTTCAGGGGCTCAAAAATATACCCTCGAATTTATAATTATTTCCTAGAATTTTTAGTTAATTTTCCCGAATTTTTAGTAATTTTTTCGCAATTTTTAAATAAATAAAACGATTAAAATAAATAAAAAATAATTTTTAATACCGATTTATGGCGTGGCGCGATCTGAGCCCTCCCTCAGCGTTGAGCGCATTTTTCTGGGCGATCGGACGATCCATGTTGCTCGGCAGATAGCCTCTTCGTATGTGAAGGTCGGTTCCTCGGCCCCTCGGCTCGGTAGCTCGGCATCTGCCGAACTACGTGGCGTGATCCTGAGCGTCGATCTCAGCACGGATCCCCAAAAAATGCCATCTTGTCGTTTAGTAAACGTGGCAAGATCTGAGCCGTCCATCATGTCGAGCGCGTTTTTTGATAAGATCCAACGGCTGAGGAGGGTCGGCGGAATTTTTTTCCATATGTGAGGGTCGGTTCCTCGTCCCCTCGGCTCGACAGCTCTGCACTTAGCTCGAAATCTGCCAAACTACGTGGCGTGATCCTGAGCATCCATCTCAGCGCGGATCCCAAAAAAAGGCTATCTTGTCGTTTAGTGAACGTGGCAAGATCTGAGCCGTCCATCACGTCGAGCGCATTTTTTGATAAGATCCAACGGCTGAGGAGGGTCGGCGGAATTTTTCTCCATATGTGGGGGTCGGTTGAACGTCCCCTCGGTTCGGACGCTCGGTGTTGTCAACCGAGGAATGGAGTTAGGCGTTTTGAAGAATTATGGCTTTGAAGCATCGCCATCCTCCGACTCAGTAACTCAGTTGCTTAGCTAAGCAGTTCGGTAGCTCCGCCAGGTACACCGGTGGCCGGAAGGTCGGAAGGTACACGTGGCCAGATCGGGAGCGTCCATCACAGCGAAAATCTCGAGGACGGGGTTCAGATCATAAGAAAACGTTATTTTGTCGTTTTGTGAGCGTGGCGCTACCTGAACCGTCCATCGAGTCTTGACGCGAAGTTTGGAACGATCCGACGGTGATTCAATTTCGGCAGAATTTTTCTCCATATGTGGAGGTCGGTTCCTCGTACCCTCGGTTCGGTTAGAACAGTTGTTCGATGGCAGACCGAGGTGCTGTTTGCCGAGGAACGGAGTTAGGTGCTTTGAAGAGTTCTGGTTGTTCGGATTGTCTCAGTAGCTCAGTCGCTTTGCCAAGCTATTCGGTAGCTCGGCTAGGCACACCGGTCACTGAAAGCTTAGAAGGTACACGTGGCCAGATCTGGAGCGTCCATCTTTGCGTGAATCACGAGGACGGGGTTCAGATCACGAGAAAACGTTATTTTGTCGTTTTGTGAGCGTGGCGCTATCTGAACCGCCCATCAAGTTTTGACACGAAATTTGGAAAGATCTGACGGTGATTCGGCCTCGGCAGAATTTTTCTCCATATGTGGAGGTCGGTACCTCGTCCCCTCGGTTCGGTTAGAACAGTTGTTCGATGGCAGACCGATGTGTTGTGTGCCAAGGAACGGAGTTAGATGTTTCGGAGGGTCCTGGTTCTGAATCGTCGCCTTCCCCTGACCCCAGTAGCTCGGTTGCTTAGCCAAGCTGTTCGGTAGCTCGGCTATACACACCGGTGGCCGAGTTAGGGACTAAAGCAATTTGAGGAATCTTTGTTTTGAAACGTCGCAACTTTCCGTTTTGGCGCTTTGGCTTCTCTTATTGAGCTTTTAAATTCCCAAGGAAGCCCAAACGTTGCATTGTGGTTATAAGTTCTCACTCCCCCACCCCAGAGCTCATTTCTCACTTTTCACTCCAAGTTTTCACTTTTACTCTCTGCATGCTCTGCTAGCGGCGATTTTAGCTCCAAGGCGGTTGCGTTAGCTGTCGCATGGGACAGGCGATTTCCGGTGAACTAATTCCGACCGTGAACGTCACTTCAAGGACACGTCACATCAAGGTCAGTTTATTTGCCTTAGCCTTTTTTTAGAGATGTCAAGGGTAGACTCGGGGAGTGAGGCCTCGTCCTCGGGCGATAGTGGCACCGAGGAGAGGAGGCGAATGGAGGTCCGAAGAAAGGGGAAGCAGGTGGCCGAGCCGTCCGTGGCTGAGGCGAAGAAGAAGAAGGAGGAGGTAGTGGCCCGTTCTCATGTAGTCGAGGAGATTGTGGAGACCCCGAGGCAAGCCCCTGAGTCGGGTCGGTACCCTTGTGTACTGTCCGGCCATGCCGGAGTCAGGCAATACGAGGGCGACCTTATGAAGAAGGCGATCATAGGTCGGTCGGGAGTCTACGAGGAGAATAACCTGGTTCTGACCACCAAGGTAGATGAGATCGCATCGGTGTTATTCGAGAAGGACCTGCTCCGGATTAGAAAAGGGTTCGCCATCCCTCCAGGGTACAAGCTAATTCTCCCCGGCCCTGGGATGCGAGCGAACTCCAAACTGTTGTCGTCGGATATGTGTATGTTCGACTACGACTCGCTGAACGCTGGGTTGCGCTTTCCTCTGCACCCCTTCATTCTTCAGGTCCTCGGGTGGTACTGCCTTGCGCCGACCCAGTTCATGCCGAACACCTGGCGCCATGTGAACGCCTTCTTGCTGCAGTGCCGCAACGCCGAGGTCGAGCCAGACCTGACGATCTTCCGGAGCATGTATCGGGTTCACCGGATGCACAAGACCGAGCATCGCTACTACCTACCGCCGAGGAAAAGCGTTCGGATTATAGAGAACCCGGACTCGATCAAAGGTTAGAAGGAGAAGTTCTTTTTGTTGAGGGAGCCCTCGATGCTGAAGATTCCGACTCAGTGGAAAGTAGAGGTGCCAAAGTTTGCGAGGGCCGACCCGGTACTGACTGCGGCCGAGGAGGAAGTGGTGGGGAAGATCATGGCCCTCCCGATGTTGAGCTGGAGGGAGATGATCGAGGAGGTGCTACACGGGTCAGGCCTTAGTCCGATCGACCCAAGTACGCTCCTGACATCTCGTAATATACATTTTATTTTTTTAAGTTTTTGGCTCGTTTCGCTAACTTGTTGTTTGTTTGTTGTTTTGAACAGAAGTGCTGAAGATGGACTTTCTGGGGATGATGAACGAGCGAGGCAATGTCGCCGACAGAAGGAAGAGGAAGAGGCCGAGCACGACGGCTTCGTCTGGTCGGCCCCCTAAGGTTGCTTCGGTAGTTGCTCCGCCTCCCCCCGTTGCTGAGGTCCCCTCGCCGGCTGTAGTCGTTGTCGTCGACCCCTCGGCTCCTGCTGCATCTGCCACGGTCGGTAAGGCCTTCGACGTTTCGGCGGCACTATCGCTCCAGGCTCCGCCCCTGACCCCTCAGGCCGAGGTGATCCTGACCGAGCAGCACAAGAAGCTGTTCGTTCCGGACTGGCGAGTCAAGAACCACGACGGCTTCCTCGGGGACTCGCAGATGTGCATGCAAGCCATCAAGCACTTGGCGACCTCGAAGGATCGAGCCGCTCTAAAGGCGGGGACGGTTGGCGACGACACCTATGAAGTCGCTCGGTCGCTCGTGTCGGTAAGTTTTGCACACTCTTTTCTTGAGAATTTCTTAAGTCTGCCGTTCGGCTTTTACTTTGTTCTTATTCTCTTTTTTCTTCGGCGGGCCACATGTCACTTCGGCCACCTCCTTCAAGCATTCACCGAGCAGGAGAAGGATTTGAAGGCCACCAGCAATAAGGACAGGGCAGACAAGGTGAGGGCGGTTCGGCAGCTCGTGGCAAAGCAGAGGCGCGCGAAGGGCTTGGAGGTCCGGGTCACCGACCTTGAGGCGGACCTGGAGCGAGCTAAGGGGCGGCTCGCCGAGGAGGTTGCCAAGGTCGCTAAGGCTGCCGAGGAGTTGGCGGCATCGGCGAAGGCCCTGGCGGAGGCGAAGGCGGAGAAGGACACCGTGGCGGCGGTGATTCGGGCCGAAGTCGGGGCAAAGGCGAAGGCGCACATGGCCTCGAACATGGAGAAGTCTTACGAGAGGGCGCTCGACCACGTCCAGGACCGCGTCCCCGACTTTTAGCGGGTCGAGTACAGGCTGTGGCCCAGAGCTGCGGCAGATGGCGAAGAGGAGGAAGGCGAGGAGGAGGAAGGCGACGAGGAAAAAGGCGAAGAGGAGGAAGAGGTGGTCCCTCAGGCCGGGGCGACGGGGAATGAAGGGCCGTCTGATGAAGCGCCTGTGGTTGTGGCGACGACGCAGGTGGACCCCTGATCTCCTCGTCTTTTCTAATTTAATTTTTTTTTTCTTTTTCAAAAATGTAATGCCTTTTTGCGGACTGGCCACCGCCTCTTCTTTATGAATGAAATTCTTACTTCAAATTTGTCTAAGTGTTTGGCTCGGACTTTTAGTCTTTGAATGTGATGTGCTCGTCTTTCAGATCCTCGTTCATGCTCTAGACACCGCAGCAGCTCGGCGTCGTGCTGAACTGTTTAAGCAGTCTCGCGAGGCTCGTCTAGAGGGTGAAATCGAGCTGATCAGGAGAGTGTCGCTTAATGTGGAGAAGAAGAACATTGAGCTGCTGGCCGAGGTGCCCCACTTACGGAAAGTCAAGGAGGAGCTCTCGACGAAGGAGGAAGAGCTGACCTCGGCGCTGGCCGAGCGAGATAAGCTCACGAAGAAGGTCGAGCAGCTATAGAGGGTTATAGTTGACAAAAGCATCGAGGTGACCCACCTGCGTCGCATCATCTCCGATAGTGCTGAATACCCAGGTTCGGCAAAGCTTCCTCGACTAAGGATATCGGTGAAGGACGACACCTTGAAGGATAGGATCGTCGAGCTCGAGGAAGAGGTCGCTCGTCTCAGGCCTCAGCCAGCAAGGGCCAACGTCCGCAGCACCTCATGTACGCGCGAGGAGTGCGAACGAGGCATTTCCTTCTATGAGCTCGCGACTCGTCCTCCCGCCACAGGTTGGACCGCGGCCGATGCGCAAAGCGGTATAGCTATTAGCTTGAGCAGAGCTCGGTCGGAGCCACTGTTAGGGTTAGTGGCGAAGAGGCATCCCAGTTCGTCGGCCTAGAGACGAGCTCGGAGATGAAGAGACGAAAACCCCGATTGTCTCTAAATCGGAATGTCCCAATTTCGAGGAGGCGCTGAACAAGTTGTATCGAGCTTTTGATTTCTTGCATCATCCGTTGTATTTTTTATTTTTGTTGTAACCTCTTGCCTTGTAAATTTACCAAGTTGTTTTAATGAAATCGAAGTTCGTCTGCCCAATGCTGTGCTGTAGTTGTCTCTTTTGAAACGAACCACAAGAACCAGTAGTTAGTTTACTCGAGCGTTCTGGACGTAGAACTCTTGCCTTAGATGTAGAACTTTAGCTCTTGTTCGGAGTATTCCGAGGAAACTTTGCACTTCGGTGGTGTGGTAGCTCGGATTTCAGACCCGAACCACGTGGCTCAATCTGGACGGTCGATCACGATCGTGGCACGCATCACGAGACAAGAGGCACGAGTCTCAAGAAAACACTATCTTGTCGTTTTGTGGATACGTGGCACGATCTGATCCGTTCATCACGTTCTAGTACGCATTTTGAGAAGATCTAACGGTGAAATTGGTTCGGCGAAATTTTTCTCCATATGTGGAGATCGGTTTCTCGTCCGCTCGGTTCGAGGTATTGAGTGAGCGTAGTCGAGCCGACCATTGGACTCCGAACCATCGTTAGAGTTGTTCAACGATTGTGGGAGCAGTTCCGAATGGCGACCTACTTCTACTCGCTTAAGAGCAAACTTTGCCAAGTAGAATCGAGCCAAGTGTTGGACACCGAACCAGCGTTAGAGTTGTCCAACGGTTGTGGGAGCAGTTCCGAATGGCGATCTACTTCTCGCTCGCTTAAGAGCGAACTTGCAAAGTAAAATCGAGCCAAGTGTTGGACTCCGAACCATCGTTAGAGTTGTTCAACAGTTGTGGGAGCAGTTCCGAATGGCGACCTACTTCTGGCTCGCTGAAGAGTGAACTTGCGAAGTAGAATTGAGCCAAGTGTTGGACTTCGAACCATCATTAGTTGTTCAACGGTTGTGGGAGCAGTTCCGAATGGTGACCTACTTCTGGCTCACTTAAGAGCGAACTTGCGAAGTAGAATCGAGTCAAGTGTTGGACTCCGAACTATTGTTAGTTGTTCAACGGTTGTGGGAGCAGTTCCGAATGGCGATCTACTTCTGGCTCGCTTAAGAGCGAACTTGCGAAGTAGAATTGAGCAAAGTGTTGGACTCCGAACCATCATTAGCTGTTCAAGGGTTGTGGGAGCAGTTCCGAATGGCAACCTACTTCTGGCTCGCTTAAGAGTGAACTTGCGAAGTAGAATCGAGCCAAGTGTTGGACTCCGAACCATCGTTGGAGTTGTTCAACGGTTGTGGGAGCAGTTCCGAATGGCGACCTACTTCTGGCTCGCTTAAGAGCGAACTTGCGAAGTAGAATCGAGCCAAGTGTTGGACTCCGAACCGTCGTTAGTTGTTCAACGGTTGTGGGAGCAGTTCCGAATGGCGATCTACTTCTGGCTCGCTTAAGAGCGAACTTTGCGAAGTAGAATCGAGCCAAGTGTTGGACTCCGAACCATCGGTAGAGTGAAGAGTAAAGGCAGAGAGATGTAAACAATTTTTACAAGTAAAATATGAAAAAACTTTCTTTATTGATGACTAATGGTCGGCTGCTTCTAATGTTGCAAACCGTTATTACAAGAGAAAAATAAAGGAAAAAATACAAGTTAGTCGAACGACTCCTGTTGCTGTTGACCCCATTCGAAACCTTTAGCCCCCCTGAAGGCATTAAAGAACAGGAGGCACTTCTCCCCGGACTTCGAGAGAAAATGCCCTATGACGGCTAGGCGGCCTGTTAGCCTCTGAACTTCCTTAACGTTCTTGGGGGGGCCATGTCTAATATGGCCTTGATTTTCTTAGGGTTAGCTTCAATTCCTCGTTGGCTGACCATGAAGCCGAGGAACTTTCCTGACGAGACTCCGAACGCACACTTGTTCGGATTGAGTCGCATGTTGTGCTTTCTCAGAACATCGAACGCCTCCTGTAGGTCAGTCACATGATCGGCTCCTCGAATGCTTTTTACAAGCATGTCGTCAACATACATCTCCATATTTCGGCCGATTTGAGCTTGGAAAACCTTGTTGACGAGGCGTTGATATGTGGCGCCTGCATTTTTCAAACCGAAGGGCATAACCCTGTAACAGTAGAGGCCCTGGTCGGTCACGAATGAGGTCTTTGGGATATCTGGGGGGAACATCCGGATCTGATTGTAGCCTGAGAAGGCGTCCATGAAGCTGAGGAGTTCATGACCTGAAGTGGCATCAATCAAAGTGTCAATACTCGGAAGAGGGAAGGGGTCCTTCGGGCAAGCCTTGTTGAGATCGGTAAAATCGATACAAATCCTCCAAGTCCCACTGGACTTCTTCACCATTACTACATTCGACAACCACTGGGAATAGTTCACCTCTTGTATAAACCGGGCCTTCAAGAGCTTGTCCACCTCCTCTTTTATAGCTAGCTGGCGCTCGGGGGCGAACTTGCGCCTCTTCTGTTGGACCGGTTTGGACCTCGGAGCAACACTGAGGTGATGGACCAAGAGCTCTTCGGAAATTCCGAGCATGTCTGCAGCTGACCAGGCAAAGAGGTCTCGGTTCCTTCGGATGCACTGAACTATGTCGGAGCATAGGGCGGATGGGAGGGTCTTGCTAACAAAGAACTTTCGGCTTGGATCCTGCTCAGAGAAGAGCACTTCCTCCAACTCATCCACTGGCTCGGACGTTTGTCGGGCGCCATCTTGGGGTATTTCCAGAGTTTCTAGGGAGAGGACTGGACCGAGGGTAGAGGTCATGTAGCACTTACGGGCTGTTCCCTGATTGCCTGTTACTTCCCCTACTCCGGCCCGAGTGGGAAACTTCATCTTGAGGTGATAGGCGGAGGGGACGGCTTCAAGGGCAGCAAGGCTGGGCCGACCGAGAATGACGTTGTAGGCTGCAGGAACATCTACGACCATGAAGTCCATCGACACCATTTGGGTAGTAGGAGTTTTGCCAGTGGTTACGTCGAGGGTGATCACCCCTTCAATAGTCACTGGCACTCCCGTGAACCCATGGAGCGTGTAGCCGACGGGCTTGAGTCTGTCCCAGGATAGTTTGAGGCCTTTGAAAGCGGCGAGGAAGAGGATGTTAACGGAGCTGCCAATGTCCACTAGGATCCTCTCCACTTTGAAGTTTGCCATATGGAGATTGATGACGAGTGCGTCACAATAGGGGGTGCAGACACCTTCAAGATCTTCGTCTGAGAATGTGACGGGCACTCCGAGGTATTTAGGAGGAGGGGTGGTGCGAACCGAATTGACTTCCCTAATGAACGCCTTTCGAGAGGAGTTTGAGGAGCCCCCCATTGGGCCCCCATGAATGAGGTGTAGGACACGCTCCTCTTCGAAGTCGGGCATTTCATCGCGTTCAGGACGCTTGTTAGCCCCCCGAGGCGGGGGAGGAAGGTCAGCTCGGTCCTTTCTCACGAACCTGGTCAGCTGCCCCCTCTGGATGAGGGCTTCTATCTCATTCTTCAAGGCCCGACAATCATTGGTGTCATGGCCATGGTCCCGGTGGTAACGACACCACTTCTCTTTATCCCTCTTCTTGGCGGGGGTGTTCATCCTTGGAGCAGGAGGTATGACCCCCTCCTTCTCAACTTCCATTAGAATGGTGGAGACGTTGGCATTAAGGGGAGTAAATTTCTCGAATCTGGGGGAGGTCGGCACTGGCCGCCATTATCCTTCTGGAACTTCTTGGCTCCTTCCTCTTCTGTTCCCTTTCTCTTAGACCCGGAGGAAGACCCCTCCATGTTAGGGCGGTGCTCAGCTTCTTCAGCCCGAATATACTTTTCGCTCCGGAGGAGGAGGTCAGAGAAGTTCTGTGGGGGCTTCTTGGCGAGGGAGGAGCGGAGGCTGGAGTTGAGGACATTGGATTGAAATACTGCTGCAGCGACCGACTGGTCGAGGGATGCTATGGACCTGGATTCAGTTGTGCACCTTTTCACATAGTCTCTCAGCTTCTCACCCTTCTTCTGGTGGAGGTAGAGTAGCAAAATGCTGGTCTTCTCAGTTCTGTGGCTAGTCACAAAGTGGGTGACGAAGAGTGTCTCAAATTGCTCGAAGGAGAATATTGAGGAAGGGGCAAGGCGAGAGTACCATTCTCGAGCTGGGCCCTTGAGAGTTGCGGGGAAGGTTTTGCAGAGCAGAGCATCGGAAGCTTGATGGATGAGCATGAGGGTCTTGAAGCTTTCGATGTGGTCGACGGGTCAGTCTCCCCGGAATAGGTCTCAAATTGAGGAGGCTTGAAGCCGATTGGTACGGGTGCATCCATTATGGTTCGGAAAAAAGGACGTCCACTAGGACGGAGGGTCCTTCCTCTAAGCTCTTCTTCTCGGTCTAACTGACCCAAGCACCTCTCCATTTCGTGGAGACGGCGGTAGACAGCGTCATCCCTTCGACGGTAATCAGCCGAGCCTCTAGACTCGTCTTCATACGAGGGAGAGCGGGGGCTACGACGACGGTAGCTCCGGGAGCGGCGAGGACTTGGCATGTGCCGGGAGTTGCTAGGAGCTGGAGGAGGAGTTGGGGACCATCGGCGAGGACTTCGGACCGGAGGAGGAGATGGGATCTTTGGAGCATTGGTGTTGGGACGGAGATTGAGAGCTTGTAGGATGGTTGCTTGAAACTGCTGGAACTCGGCACGGGTGATGGGTGCCTCATCATTCCTAGGATGTTGCCGACCGGCAGGGGAATGGGGTCTTCTCCTGGGATGCTCGGGGGATTCTCTCCGTCCCCTTCGGATAGGGGACCTTTTGTAGTCTCGGCGGTGAGGAGATCGCTCATCTGGACGTTGCTGGCGGGAGGCTCCCTCTCGGGCCCGCTTTTCATCCAGACGGCGGCGAAGATCCTCATCCTTCTGCCGATTGAGGACGGTGTTGCGAAGGTCGGAAGCTCGGGGATTGTGGGAGGCCATAGAATCCGAAGAGGCATTGTGGATGGAGACGTGGTCCAGATAGAGAGGTTGTTTCTGCGGGTTGGGACCCTTAGGAATTTGTTGATTCTGAGGAAGAGGCAGGTCCTGTTGGAGAGGGTCTTCGGCTTGCGGCAGAAGTTTTCCCTGCTGGTGAGCGGGTTGAGGGGGGACTTCCTGTTGCTGATCGGGGTTGGGTCCTCGGTTGGATCCTCTGGATCTGGCTTTCCTAGGAGGCATGGCTGGAGAAGATCTGACCAACGGGAAGAGGGGAGGCTGCAATTCGTTGATTCCCACAGACGGCGCCAATCTGTTGCCACTGAATCTGGTGTGGGGGCAAACAGATAGTATTTGTGGATTCTTGGAAAACTTTGAATAACAAACCTGTTACCTGTTCCGCCGGAGTTTGATGCTGACTCCTGTCGTACACCTGCAAAAAGTGCGAGACACCGGGGTTGTTTCCGGCGATGCACCCTCCGACGCTCAAGTCAGTAATCAGAAGTGATTATGAAAGAGCGCAAAAACTGGCAAAAGATTGATTACCTCTTAATGGAGATGGATGGGGGAATTTATAGGCACCGCTAGGCTCAGATTAGGAATGTAATCCCTGTGGTTAGATAAGGAATGTAATCCCTAATCCCCAGTGAAAGGATAGATATGAATCAGAGCTGTTGATTAGGATTTAATCAGAAATCCTAATTCTATCCTTTCTGGACCGGGTTTGCTGCGGGTTGAAACCCGCACCCAGTTGAGGTTGATCCGTTCGCGGGTTAGTGGGTCTTTGAGGAGGAGAACCCGTACCCGCTTCAGACCCATTGGTAGTTGAAATTACCGTTTTACCCCTGAGCTTCAAGATTCGTGCCCAATTTGAACGGTTCCGATTTAACCCCATTTTTAGCCATATCAAAATGTAATTTGCATTGCAAAATATGATTTATTTAAAATACTACAATACAGTTAGTAGATAAAAATGGATTTTTAATAACCTGTCAAAATATCAATAATAACGATAATACTAATAACAATAATAATGATAAAAATGATAATAGTAATAATAATAGAAATAAAAGTAGTACTAACAATGATAAGAGTAAATTAAAAAAATAGTTACTATAAAATTATAGGTCAAAAACAGATTTTGATAGGAGATCCAATTAATACATTTTGACAAAATAATTTGAAAATCGAAAAAATAATTTGCGAAAATTCTAAATACAGAAAATACACAAAAATACATTTTTGGGAAAATAGGGGTTACAAACACTCCATGCATGCACCCTTCTTCTTATTCATTTAATCTGTCATTTAATGCCTATGACCCACAAGCCATCCTATAGGCCACTTTCATCAATCCTTGATCATAAACCCATAGAATCCCTCTATAGGACAACAACCAACCATCTATATTTTTTTTGTAATATATATATATATATATATATATATATATATATTATATTTCTATTTATAATATTATATATATGCTTACTTAAGTATGAGGTGTTACACAAACCCCTCCTTAAGAACTCAGCGTCCTCGCTGAGCCCGAGACCCGCAACCTAATAAAGGACCGCATTTCTAGTCAATGTGGAGTGGAGTACCCTGCAAGCGTACAACCACTGGTCTCTACCAGCATACTATCCTCAGCCAGGCGTACCTCTAACCTACTCTGACCCACGATCGGTGTCGAAATTCAGCTCTGATACCATTTGTAACACCCCGAGTCCGGCTCAGCTGTGCACACGGCTAAACGTGCGCGCACGCTAAAGAATGGACACAAAACTTTAGCCATGCCCACCACAGACACCATCAAAAGGTGGGTATACCCTTTTGGTAATCCTTTATCATTTGGATCCTAATATATACACACACTCCTCCCACCTATTTTCCGATATGGTACTATAAGCCTAAGCCCCATCCACGTCACCATGCAAGCATGCATGCATCCACTTCTCATTTAATTCCCATTTTCATAAGACCCATAATTCAATCCTATAGGCCACTTAGTCATCTTAATTTAATCCAAGCCCTATACGAACTCCATAGCCCAACAAACAACCGTCTCACAAACACACACACACACACACATACACATATACATATATATATAACAATAATAACAATAATAATAAAAATAATAATAATAATAATAATTATTATTATTATTATTATTATTATTATTATTATTATTATTATTATTATTATTATTATTATTATTATTATATATTTCCATATAATATTATATATATATACACCCGCTTAAGTACGGGGTGTTACACACACCCCTCCTTAAGAACTCAAAATCCTCGCTAAGCCCGGGACCCGCAAGCTAATACACGACCGCCTTTGTTGTTGAAGTGGAGTGGAGTACCCTGCTAGCGTACTGCCCCCGGTCTCTACTAGCATACTGTCCTTAGCCAGGCTTACCTCTAACCCACTCTGATCCACAATCGGTGTCGAAAGTCAGCTCTGATACCATTTTGTAATTCTCCGGGCTCGGCTCAGCTGCGCACATGGCTACGTGTGAGCGCATGCGAAAGAACGGACACAAAACTCTAGCCATGCCCACCACAAGCACCATCAAAAGGTGGGTATACCATATAGGTGATTCTTTATCATATGGCTCTTAATATATCCACTCACTCACTCACTCACTCCATTTTCCGATATGATATATTTCCCCATGCAAGCCAACGTCACACTCCATGCATGCACCCTTCTTCTTATTCACTTAATCCATCATTTAATGCCTATGACCCATAAGCCATCCTATAGGCCATTTTCATCCCCTTGGTCATAATCCCATAGGATCCCTCTATAGGACAACAACCAACCATCCATCTTTTTTTATTTAATATATATATATATATATATATATATATATATATATATATATATATATATATATATATATATATTATTGTATATATTTCTGTATATAATATTATATATATGTCCGCTTAAGTACGGGGTGTTACACACAGCCCTCCTTAAAAACTCAGCGTCCTCGCTTAGCCCGAGACACGCAAGCTAATACATGTCCGCATTTCTAGTTAATGTGGAGTGGAGTACCCTGCTAGCGTACAACACTTGGTCTATACCAGTGTACTGTCCTCAGCCAGGCGTACCTCTAACCCACTCTGACCCACGATTTGTGTCGAAAGTCGGCTCCGATACCATTCGTAATGCCCCGAGCCCGGCTCAGCTGCGCACACGGTTACACGTGTGTGCACGCGAAAGAAAGGACACAAAACTCTAGCCACGCCCACCACAGACACCCTCAAAAGGTGGGTATACCCTATAGGTAATCCTTTATCATTTGGATCCTAATATATACACACACTCCTCCCTCCTATTTTCTGATATGGGACTATATGCCCAAGCACCATCCATATCACCATGCATGCATGCATGCATCCACTTCTCATTTAATTCCCATTTTCATAAGCCCCATAATTCAATTCTATAGGCCACTTAGTCATCTTAATTTAATCCAAGCCCTTTAGGAACTCCATAGCCCAACAACCAACCATCACACACACACACACACACACACACACACACATATATATATATATATATATTATTATTATTATTATTATTATATATTTCTATATAATAGTATATATATATACCCGCTTAAGTACGGGGTGTTACACACACCCCTCCTTAAGAACTCAACGTCCTCGCTGAGCCCGGAACCCGCAAGCTAATACAGGACAGCCTTTCTAGTCGATGTGGAATGGAGTACCCTACTAGCGTACTGCTCCCGGTCTTAACCAGCGTACTGTCCTTAGCTAGGCGTACCTCTAACCCACTCTGATCCACGATCAGTGTTGATAGTTGGCTCTGATACCATTTTGTAATGCCTCGGGCCCGGCTCAGCTGCGTACATGGCTACGTGTGCGTGCACGCTACAGAACGGATACAAAACTCTAGCCATACCCACCACAGGCACCTTCAAAAGGTGGGTATACCATATAGGTGATTCTTTACTTATGGCTCTTAATATATTCACTCACTCACTCACTCCATTTTTTGATATGGGATATTTCCCCATGCAAGCCAATGTCACACTCCATGCATGCACCCTTCTTCTTATTCATTTAATCCATCATTTAATACCTATAACCCATGAGCCATCCTATAGGCCACTTTCATCAATCCTTGATCATTATTGTAACCCCTGTTTTCCCAAAAATGCATTTCCTGTGTATTTTCGGTATTTCAATTTTTTGTAAATTAGTTTGCCGCTTTCAAATTCTTTTTGTTAAAATGTATTTTTGAATCTTCCATTAAAGCCTATTTTTTTTAATAATAATTTTATTTGTAACTATTTTCTATGATTTTTTATACAAATCTTATTATTATTATTATTACTTTGATGATGATTATTATTATTATTATTATTATTGTTACTATTATTATTATTGTTACTAAATTTTGCTTTTTAATGTTCCCAAAATTTATCTAAGTTTAATTATATTTTTATTGGTTATTTTATTAAATTTATAAACCCTATTTTTCTCTGGATCTTAACCCTAAAACCCCAAACCCTTATTCCTTATTGGATTTTTTTTTAATACCCATCTGCATTAACCCAAACCCATTACCCTATGTTTACCCAAACCCGATTACTCATCCTTTCAGCCTATCACCTAATCTAAACCCTAATCATTCTCTCTATATATATCCCTACCCATGCCTGTTCATCTTCCAAACTCCCCCAGCCACCTCCGTCTTCCTCTCTCCATCATCTTCCCTGCACCCATCTCGCCAGCCCTGCCTCCCCCGTTCACCATCTTCCGACTACCTCTTAAACCCCTGCTCCTGTTTTCCTCCCGCTCCTGCCTTGCACCTCCGGTGCTCTGCCTCTCCGTCCTTCTCTTATCCCAAGCTCTCCCCTGTGCTTCCCTCTTCCTCCGATAACCACCTCCTGCACCTCCCCTCCTCTCTTCAGGTGTTGCACCTCGCGCCATTGCCAGCCGCGGTCTCTCCCTCCTCCTGTCGTGCCTCGTGATGCAGCAACCCGCAGCACCAGGCCCCCCTTATTGCGATGCCTTGTGACATAGCCAGGCTAGCATCGCAGCGGCAACGAGCGCTTCCCGCCATTGTTTTGCCGCCCTCCGTCGCCGTCCTCCGCCTTGCCACAGTGCGCAGCTCCCCTGCACCGTCGTGAGCTAAGGTGATAGCAGCGAGCAGCCATGGAGTCATTGTTAATTGGGTTTTGATCATCTTTTTTGTGGGCCGTCAATCTCCTCTTGATCATCCATCAGATCCTAGCCGTCTGATCTCCTCTTGATCACCACGATCATGATGATCTTCAACTTCTTTTTATCACAGTTGTTCGATCGATCGATCTTGATCATCATCATCTTCTTCATCATCAAGGAGATCTGGCCATCCGATCTAATCCGATCATCTTGATCTTGATCTCTTGGATCTAGCCGTTGGATCTCTTGATCTTGGCCGTCCATCCGATCGTGTCCACGATTGGTTGTTCCTTATGTTCGTGATCATCTCATCCAGATTCATTGTTCGTGTGTTCGTGATTGGTTCGTGATCTATTCGTGCCCCAGGAATCCATTCCCGTTATTCTTGCTTTTGCTCTGTTCTCGTTGTCTCTCAAGCAAGTAACATGTATTCTTTTCTTTGTGTAATACAAGTATTAAATACCGCCTGTAATGTAGTTGTGTTCTAGAGACAATTCTTGTGTGAACCCCCTAATGTATCTTGTCTTTATTGTGTTGACCCGCCCGTAGTTGCCACATGACACACATGACATGAAATAACCTAGGATTGACCACTTTTTGTTGTATACATGCGTGTTATTCATATGGTATCATGTGCTCGTTGGTGTTTTTTGTAGTAGACTTGTGGACTTGCAAAATACCATATACCATGTTGTTTGGACATCTAGTACACCATATTTCATATTTGGTTGTGTTTTGGATGAGTTCCGTAGGAACTAGTTGATTTTGTGCATGTGAGATATTTTTTGTTTTGCCGGTTTCCTATTTTTGATCAGTATTTTGGACCCTATTAAGGTCAGTATATTAAAGTTATTTATGAACATGAACTATAAAGAATTCTATCTATTTTCCAACCCTTCTGACAGATCTCAGTTTCGTTTTATGAGCTGCTAGTATGACTATTTTACTACAGTGGTGTAGAAAAATTTCAGATTTCATTTTATATGAATTTTGTGGAGTAAACTATTTTTATTCTGATGTTAAAAGTATTATTTTGATCCAATATTTTGCTGAGTATAACTAGACATGATTGGGATTAACACTGAATTTTTGTAGATTTAATTAATGAGTTTACCAACTATTTTATACTTGCAAATAATAACTATACTAGCAGCAATTCCTTGCTGTTAAGTAAAGATATATAATTTCAACCTGATTCTACTTGCTGTTTGGAAAATATTCCTGAATATGAAAGTTAGCCTACTGTATCTAGTTTACAACCGTTTTGACGGATCTGGATTTCGATATGTATTTTTTGAGATATTACTGCTTTCGTAGTGCAGTGTTTATGATTCCATAATTACAAAACTGCCGTATCTTGTTGCTTTCTGATTTTACTTGACTATTCTATCTATATTGGAAAATTATGAAACTTTATTTTCTATTACTAAACATAATAGGGAATACCCTAGATTTTTATTGGATTTAATCAGTGAGATTTCATGCTGTTTTCCTGACTTTGAATACAAACTTCTAATTTCTGGCTGAACGTGTTTTCTTGATACAAACCTGTTTTGAATCTTGTTTTTGTGAAATATCATATGACTTATATATATTTCATAGATTCGGACGGGAGTCTATTTTCCAGATTGTTTGACGGATCCATATTTGCACTTTTGTAGCAACGGGAATCCTAGTTGTAGTGTAGTGTTGTCTTGCTATCCTGACCTAGAATTTTCGTTGTATTATCCCGTTATGAGTTATCTTTCACATGAACATGTTTATTCTTCATCCTGAACCTGTTACATATTTATATCATGCTATTCGTGCTCTTTCTGTGACACATACATACTTGTTTGACAATAATAACAAAATAACCAAGCCGAGGTTAAGGAAAATATCTTGTAGTGGAAAGTATAGAAATGTGTACTGAGAAGAGGGCCCGTATTCCCTACCTGTTACGTGTTCATGACTACATGATACACGACTCTGTTTATCTGAACCATGACTACATTACTTCCCTATAGGAAGGTGTACTCAGAGGATAACCCATAGGTTCTATCTATCTGTCATATCTGCATATGATATCTGTCTGTCTGATCCCTAACTACACGGCCTTATGGACTCCACTACGAAATCTAAATGTAACTTATTTGAATGTAGCAACCATGTGATAAAAACCTAGGGTGCATGAAGTGCTACCTAGATAGTAATAAACACAAGACTTATAAGAACATGACATCTGTTATCTGATTATCTGTTATCTGTCTGACTATCATCTGATACTACCATCTGTATATTCGAATGCTAACCACTTGACACTTGACACATGTTATCTATATCTGTTAGTATACCGTGCTATCTGATTTGTTCCTGATTCATGTTAGATATTATATTTCTGTTGACATGCTTATACCATGTTATATTTGTTCAGCTGTTATTTTGTATTTGTTTCCCATGTACTTGTATCCTGCACTACAAACGGCACGTAACTTGCATTGACGGGAGTTTTTTTTCACTTTTCCTTTGTCCTGCAATTTATTTAATAGCAGACCAGGGTGACCAACTGCCAGATGGAGTTGGTGATATGAGATATTAGTGCTAGAGTTTTTATTATTATTTCTGTTGCTTATTTGAACAATTGTATTTGATACTTGGATTTATTTTGTGTTTGGGCAATGTGACCCAGGATATTAACTCATTCAGATCTGGTTTATTTGAGATTAATAAATTTTGTTTCAATTAAATTATGCTGGAATTTTGGTTCATATGTGCATGCTTGATTGACTTTTCTTGATTCGACTCTGATTATTCTTGTGAAATGTTGTAAAGATCCTGACAGCTTATGGATGATGAAAATCATTTGCTGGGCTTAGTCATGTATCCGTATTCCGTATTCTCTTTTGGAAAGAGGGGCGTGACAATAATCCCATAGGATCCCCTTATAGGACAACAACCAACCATCCATCTTTTTTTTATATTATATATATATATATATATATATATATATATATATATATATATATATATATATATATTATATATGTACCCGCTTAAGTACGGGGTGTTACAAAGAACATAGTGTCTCCACAACTTCAAATCAAAGATCACCGCAGCCATCTCCAAATCATGGGTAGGGTAGTTCTTCTCGTGCGGCCTCAACTGTTTAGACACATAAGCAACAACTCAACCCTTCTGCATCAACATTGTACCTAGGCCCTTGCCAGAAGTATCACAGTGAACCACAAAACCACCTAAACCATCTAGAATAGTCAACACTGGCGCTGACGTTAACCGGCTCTTCAACTCTAAAAAAGCTCCACCACAAGTTCCATCCGAGATGAACTTCTGATCTTTCCCTGTCAGCTTAGTCAACGGACCAGCTATCTTTGAAAAGTCTTGGACAAACTTCCGATAATACCCGACCAAACCAAGGAAACTTCTCACTTCCGAAACTGAATTAGGGATAGGACAATCCTTGATCGCAGAAATCTTGGTCGGATCAACAGAGATACCATCGCCTGCGATAATGGGCCCCAAAAAGGTAACTCGATCAAGCTAGAACTCACACTTCCTGAGTATCCCATAAAGCTGATTCTCCCTCAAGGTCTGCAGAACCAACCTCAAATGATCAGCATGATCCTTCCGGCTCCGAGAATACATCAGAATTTCATATATGAAGACCACCAAGAATCTGTCCAAAAAGGAGAGCAAACCATGTTCACCAGACTCATTAACACTACTGGTGCATTTGTGACTCCGAAAGGCATCACTAGGAACTCGTAGTGCCCATATCTGGTCTTGAACGCAATCTTCTGCACATCAGCTGCCTTCACCTTCTCTTGACGATAACAACAGCGAAGGTCAAACATCGAAAAGACAACAGCTCCACCCAGCTGATCAAACAAATCATCGATCCTAGGTAGCGGATGCCGGTTCTTCACTACAACACTATTCAGCTCACGGTAATCCATGCACAGACGACGAATCTTGTCCTTCTTGCTGACAAACAAGACCGGAGCACCCCACAGGGACTCACAAGGCCTGATGATATCCAAATCCAGCAATTCATGGACCTGCACCTTCAGCTCTGCTAGCTCAACTAGTGCCATCCGGTAGGGATTCTTCGATATCGGCGTAGTACCTAGCTGAACCTCAATACAAAATTCCACTTCCCTATCCGGGGGTAGTCCAGGCAACTCTTCTAGAAACACATCCAGAAATTTCCACACTACAAGAGGCACAGCCTCACAGCCTGAGTGCAACTCGATTGCATAACCTGCATCGACAACTACTTCCTGGCCACACCCAAGGGGTCACTCCCCGGCATGGAACTCAAACTCTGCACGGCCTGGGTACAAAGTGGTGGTTATGCCTGAGATGGAGCTAGCAGATGTACTGGTAAGTGTGCCGGAGAAGGATCGAGGTTGGGACAGGTCGCCCAGGTAAGGGATTGTACAACTAGCAGAATCAGGGTACTGTACAACTAGCAGAATCGGAGTATGTCATTCCATAATGGCTAGAAAGTAGATCCTGCACTAGATTGTGCATGCCCCGTGCTCAGCAAGGCTGCTGATTTCTGAAGGGGCGGTGTGTGTAACACCACGTAATTTCTAAAAAAGCTATAGTATACAATATATATATTATATATATCTTGAAGGAAGTTGGCTGTTTGGTAAAACATATGCATGATGGCATAAATAGTAAATATGGTAAATAGTAGTAAGGTGGGGGGGCTCACGGAACTGATAGAAACAGCATGTTGTGCTTGTGCAGTTGTGCATTTCACTCGTGGCTAATGTCACCCTCAGGTGACGTGGCATACAGGGGGGCCCACGAGTTCCTTTGTGTATACAGAAATTAAGAGTAAGAGTATGGGATTAGTCCCATATCGGAAATCAACTAGAATAAAACAATATTAAAATAATAATGCCTATGATCAAGAGTCACCAATTCGGTTAACAACCTTTTGAGAGGTAGCCTGTAGTAGGCAATTGTACTATACTATAAATAATTTATCTTCTAAATTGTATAAATTGTCTGAGCAGAGGCAGGGGTGTTACACACCCAGTCAATCCATGCCGAGAATCACATCAAATCCTGAACTGCCGATCACAATTAGATCTACTATGAAATCAGCACTTCCAATCACCACGGGACTCTACTTGCACTCACGGGAACAAACTGATGCTGATCCACAAAGCGGGAGAAGACGAAGGAATGGGTTTCCCCAGAATAAAAAAGAACGCGAGCAGGAACAGAATGAACAAGAATAACACCTCAGATAGAGTCAAACAAGGGAAAAGTTGAACAGATGAACAGATGAAGGATAACCAAGGAATATGGAAAATGGTACAGGAAAGACAACATGAAAGAAAGATGCAAAAGAAATAAAACAAGGAACAAATACAGAATAACAAAAGAAAACACAAATGAATACCTGCAACGACTACTTTCGCGGTCTCTGCATCCTCCGCTATCAAGTTAAAAGCATGACCTCTCCCTGGAGCAGCGGTGCTCTGACCGCAATCTGATGCTAAGGGGGAAGTGGCGGTCTGACCTGACTACGGACTAGCACGACTGCAGCCTGGTCAAGCATCCTCCGAGGACAATCTTGAACTAAGTGGTCGGCCGCACCACAACCGAGAACCGGCGGTTGGCCGTCCAGCAATCCTCGTGCAAATTAGGGGTCGAGCAAAAGTCGTAAACAACATCTCTTCGTGGAGGAGCAGGACGGTAAGGAGCTATCCTGATGGTAAGGACCGGAGCTGGCCTCTTGATCGGACCTCTAGTAGGCCTAGCAGCAATAGCAGTGGGTAATGCACAACCCGTTGAGAAGGGGTCTCCCGAGCTCGAGTCTACTCTATCGCTTGAGCTGCCTCCAAGGAATCCCCGTAGGTATGGAGATGATGGGCCGCCAAATGCACCTGAATACCCTAATCAAGACCCAAAAGGAACCTCCGAGCACGATTCTCCTCATTCGCCACCAAGGTCGTAACGAAGCGGCTAAGCCTGGTGAACTCTGCGGCGTACTCGTCCACAGACCTAGTGCTGTGTTCCAAGAAAAACATGGTGTTACAATACTATATATATAATATGTAACAAGATCTCAAAACATGGCACTAATAAATCGACCAGACAACCAACCAACCAACCTGATTCAGGGCAAGAAACTGATGCTCCATTTCTACCCGGGTGATGCGAGGGAAGAATTTCTCCAGTAAGATTTGAGCGAAAGTGGCCCAAGCAATAGGCCGCTCTAGCCTCTCGGATTCTGCCATCCACCAGATGTGGGCCAAATCCACCAACTGGACGCACACCACATCCACACGATCGGCATCGGTGACTCCAGCTACCTGTAGCAGGCTCTCCGTCCGTATCAGCCACTGCTCAGCCTCAAGTGGCATCTTAGTACCAGCAAACTTATCAGGGTGCACCCTCATGAAATCTGCAATGGTACCTGGATGAGGGGGCAGAACTACTGGGGCAGGCACAACGGGGGTCTGAACAGCATTCCGGTTAGCAGCCTCTAATGTGGCCTTAACTAGTTCGCTGTGCTCCTATTACATCTAAGCAATCTGCTGGAGCACCTGAGTAACAGCTGCCAACTCATGATGGTCTTCTTGCGAACGAAAAGTCGATGCATTCCCACGAGCCATAGTCTACACAAAACCCAAAATAATTAGCTTTCAGATCAAGTTGATTATTAATGTTTCGTGCAATGCATGGCATGTTAGCGGTTAAGTAAATCCTGACCGAGTCAAGCCTATCTAATGTATTAGTCAAACTAATACATTAACCAAACCTAAAGCTCTGATACCACACAAAATCTTGTCACGCCCCGCTTCCCAAAAGTAAAATGGAATACGGATCGTGACTCAGCCCAGTGGATAGTTTTCACCATCCATAAGCTGTGCAGATCTACTTGACTCATCACAACAGTAAATATAACAATATACACAACCAGGCATGCATAAAGAATTATAAATCAACAGTATTTATTCGCAACAATAATGAATATTCCAAACAAATACGAGATCTGAAACAAAATAATATCCTAAGACTACAAGCCTAAATACAAGTCTCAACACAGTACATGAATAAAATAGTTCAACAAAACATTAAGCAATTTTCCAAAGCGCAGCTCAAAACATTTGCTCACCAACTCTAGTAGGCAAGCGATCACAGTAATAGCAGCAACAAGCAGTGTCATGGACCATGCTCTCATGCATCCATAGATAAATAGTGGGTACCACAGTAAATAGTGGGGAACGAGTTCCCTTCCGAATACGCATTTCTATATTGTCCACTGCTAGATCTTTCCCTTAAAACCCCGGCGTGATTAGTGTTCATTATTATTATACCAATGTGAACGAACACAAAAGGGCTAAAGACATGAAAAGAACAATGGATAAGTCCAAGATGAAATAGGAACACAAACGGATGACAAAAAAAACCTATAACAGTCAAAACAACGAAATTTTCCGTTCTGGACAGCAAGACACTACTGTACTAAATCTAAGATTCTTGTTTCTACAGAACTTTAAATCTAGATCCGTCAGAAAATCTAAAAACTAGAATCTCTGTTGAATCTAGTGCATATATACAAGTCATACATCAACAACAGAAATAGGTTTGAAAACATCATTTAATACAGAAGTTATGTTCAGCCAGAAAATGCATAATCTTGTTTATAAGCATGAAAAGGATTTGAAAGCATCATAATTAATTCTGAGAAAAACTTAGAAGATTCCCTAGTATATCTAGTCTCAATATATAAAATTTCATGAAATTATATTACAGATAGTATAGTAAATAAAATTGGGAAAACAGAGTAATGCAACAAAATTTCAATTTTGAAAGTTCAGACACAGTAGTACCAAAATAGAGATATTTCACAAAATAGAATTCAAAATCCAGATCCGTCAAAAGGGTGATAAAATAGACAAATCAGGCTACATCTCATATTCACAAAGTTTTCATCATCAATGAACAGAATCAGGTTGAAAATATAATTCTTTACTGAACAGTATGCAGCTTGGAAATGTATTGATTGGTTTTGGGGAATGAGATACAAAAGTCATTAATTAATTCCACAAAATTTAGGGATTCATCCCAGTCATGTATAAAGCTAAATATAGAGTTCAAATTCTACTTTTAATATCAGTTTCAAAATAATATTTCATACAGTATACATATAGTTCAGAATCTGGAATATACGATATGACTACAGTAAAACAGCAATAACTCATGATCGGAAATCAGAATTTAGATCCATTGAATTTTCTGAAAACTAGAAAACAAAGCCTACAAATCATATTCACAAATTTATTTATTTTGCTTACGTTAACAGGATCGAAATTACTATACAAAAATAGGGCAGCAGTGAAACAAAAGTTCTTTCATGCATATTATCTAATAGTTTAATTACAAACGATCCAGTCTAAGATGGCATACAAATCATGGTATATAGGCTACTCAAATTAGCATGGTATGTGAATAAACACTACATATTAAGATAGTACATCATATAAACATCTACGAAGCAATCATCTACAACATATGATATGTCACAACAAGTATAAACATCAAGATGTCCATCTAACCTAATTTTTTTCATGCAGCGGGCAACAACTTATTGTGAACTACTCACGATCAAGAGATGAACGGACGGATCAACTAACAAATATGGTCATCATAAGGGTACTAGACAATATTTAACTTGTACGACAAAAAAATACATACAAGCTACTTGCCTGATAACGACAACAAAGATGAAGAACAGAATAACGGGAACGGATTCTGAACGACGAACACAATACATGAACAAGAGACGGCACGAACAAGAGCAAGATCCAACACTAACACAACACGGCGGTGCACGTGTTCTCACACACACGCACGGCAGTGGCAACAGCGGCAACCACAGGATAGCGGCTGGCATAGTGAGTGGAGCTCGATGCTAGGGCATTGACAGCACACAGGGCGACAATAACAACAGCAAAGTCAATGGGGGTCGGTGCTAGGGCGAGAAGACGACGTTGACAGCGGTGAGCGGCGCTAGGGTGGCGCGGCTCGAGCGAGGACAGGGGCAAGGCACAGCGGCTAGGGGAAAGGAGAGGGGGAGATTGGGATCAAGATGATGACAGCAATGGGCAAGGGGATAGGGGGTGATGGTTGGTCGCTGTGAGGACTACAGCGACGCTGGGACGACGACGAGGAGGGCTGCCGGCGACTGGGGGAAATGGGGGTGTTGGGTGCAGCAGAGGAGAGAAAGGAAGATCGGGAGTAGGGGTCAGGGTAGTGGACGGCTAGAGAAAGAGAGAATTAGGATTTGGTAGTTAGGGTTAGGGTGTTTAGGAGGTTTATATAGAGTCAAAATGGGTTTGGGTGAAGTGGGTAGTATCCAATAGGAAGAAAAGAGTCCAAATAAGAGACAAATAGACCATGAAATAGGTTTAAACATTAAATAAGATCAAGAACAAATTTGTATATCAAACAAATGAGAATATAAAGGCTGGATCAATAGAAATGAATCACAAGGAGAACAACAACATACAATTCAAAATGGACAAAAAGAGATTCATTCAGAAATAAAATGAAATAACCAGAAATTTAATTAAATACAAATAAAAATACAATAATGAGTCAGATGAGTTACAGCTTTTAAATTATCCCATAATATTCTACATCATCCAAAATAATTATTAGCATTCAATAAATGCAATTTCCATACCCTTCCTAAACTCAAACCCTAGGTTTAATAAATTTTTCATATTATTACCATAGTAATTGAAATCTTTTACCTCTAACATGTTCTACATATTCTAAACTACTTTCTACTATGATTTTTCTGAAAAGAAATGAAAAGCACACAATCCAATAAACAAAGATACAAATAAGTATATCTGCATGAAGCTCTCTTTAAAAACCAATACTGGCGTGCTAAAGAGCACCTTAAACTCTCCCAAAATCCCCAAACAATTCAAAGATTAATGTGGAAGAGGGTTGGGATTTCAATCTTGGTTTTTGAGGGAAATGGGTTTTGGTCGGGAGAAAAGGGGAAAGAGAGAAGAGGTAGGAATGGAAATTTGGTAATTAGAATGTTTTTAAATAATTAGGATTTAGGGTTATGGGCTTAAGGCCCAAAATCAATTAAAATTCAACATTACAAGGTTCATTTCAACCCCGAACTTCGAAATTTCCAACTTCTTGCTGGGACCACGCAATTTCTTCAAATTAACAGTTATCCAACCCTCTATTTTACACAGGTACATAGAAAAAATTTCGGGTTAATTCGAATTCATCTCCTCCGAGAAAACTCATCTCATAACTCCTATATTTCCAAATTTTTCTCCTGTTTAATCCCGAATTTCAATTTAATCATTATAAAATAAAATAAAATCAATTAATATAAGAAAATATGCTTATCTCTTTGCTTCATATCAAGTAAGGAGGCATTTGTCTTCTTTTTATTGCGGCTGGTGATGAAGTGTGTGAGGAAGAGTTCCTCAAGCTGATCGAAGGAGAAGATGAACCATGGAGAGAGACGAGAGAACCACTCCCGTGCTGATGCTTTCAGGGTTGCAGGAAAATTCTTGCAGAGGAAGGAGTCGGATGCTTGGTGGATCATCATGAGGATTTTAAAACTCTTAATGTGGTCTACCAGGTCGAACTCTTCGTCGTATGACTCAAAGGCAAGATGTAACCCCTGTTTTTTATTTTGTGTATTTTTGAGTATATTTTTTGTTTATGTATTTTTCTCTCTTGTATTTTTATTTCTTAATCGTATATTGGAATTGTTTTCAATATATATTCGTTTTATTTCATTTTGAGCTCTTTGTGTTTGATTGATTGTCTCTTTTGTTTCGTTCTCCTATTATTTGATCTTTCCTTCATTCTGGTCTCGTTCTCTTTATTTTTTTTTTTTTTTTGTGGGTGGTTGTTGTGGTGGTGATTTGGTTGTCCTATTTATCCCCAATCCTATTTGATACCTTATACATTTGTATCCTATTTGAAGCCCAATTAAACAAATCCTTTTACTACTCCTAATACCCATTAACCCACAACTAAACCATATATATAAACCCCTCTCCTCTAAACCCTAACCCTAATTCCCCCACTTCACAACCCTGCCTCCCTCTCTCTCTCCCTCTCCTTGCTTGAGCCGCACCCGCACACCATCAGCCCGTCCACCCCTCCAGGCCGCCGACATCCTTTCCCAGCCTGCATCCATCCCGGCAACACCCCACACCCGAGCCCCCATCTCCTACACCCGAGCCACTTCACCCTATTCTCGATTCTCTCTCCTTGGCCATCCCGACCACCTCACATCACCACTCAATCCCTCGTCTCTCTCTCATGGTGTTCTCTTATGGCCGCAAGCTGCTATTGTCTTCATCCCTCTTTGGATCATCTCGCTTTGTGAAGATTTTCGCTCTAGTTGCTTGAATTTGTTGATTTGCGGATTTTCGTTCGTGGGTTTTGCTCGTTAATCTTGGTTTTCGTTGTTCTTCATCTTTGGTTAAGGCAAGTAACTTGTTCTCCAATTCATTTGTTTGATATAAGTCAAAAATACTATATATAGTGTTGTTGGGTCTAGAGACAACTCTTGTTTGTGATATGCTTGATGGGTTTTTGTCTCTATTGTGAAAATTTGACCATAGATGACTCACGACACAATATGGACATGAATAAACTTAGGATTTACCCGTTCTTGATTTTGATCATGTATGTGAGACTTTTGTGGAAACTCGTGTTTTGGTTGAGACCCATGTGATATACTTAGTGTAGACATGCTAGATACCCTAATTTATGATATTTAGACACTTGGTAGACTCGATTTCAGGTTTGGGTGTGTTTGGATCAATTTTTTCGAATCTATGTTGATTTTGTTTTTAAGGAAAAAATCTGTACTTCGTCGCTGATCTGTTTTATTTACTGTTTTGGACTATCTTGAAGTCAGTATCATAATTTCGGTATAAAACATGAGTTTTAGATAATTTCGTCTATTTTCAAACCCCTCTGACCTTGCTTGGTTTCATTTTGTATGAGTGAGTTATGACTGTTTTACTACCGAGGTGTCGATCTTTTCTAGATTTTGTTTTTCGATGTTCTTGATGACTAAATGATTTTATTAACTGTGCTAAACATATTATTTTGATCCAACACTTCGGTCAGTGTTTCTTTATCTAGTTAGGGACTACCCAGAATTTTTTTGAATTTTATTGATGAGTTTTATGTGTTGTTTCATGCTCGTTTATGAAATCTATACTGGCTGTATTTTGCTCGCTGTTCTGTAAAGAACCTTATTTTCACTATGATTCCTTTTACTGTATGAAAAATATTTGTGAAATATGAAAGTTAGTATATTTTATCTATTTTCATATCCCTTTGGCAGAATTGGATTTCGTTTCACTAGTTGCGAGATATCATAGTTTTCATACAATAGTGTTGGGAATTCCAGATTAGCCAAACTATGGTTTCTTGATTCTTTCTTATTTTTTATGACTGATCTAATTTCACTGGAAAATTATGAAACTTTATATTTAGATACTGGACATATAGGAGAATACCCCAGATTTTTCGTGAATTTATTTAATGTGTTTTTATGCTGTTTTCCTGTTCTTGAATTTGTTTTCCTGATTTCTGGCTGAACCTATTTTCTGTATTCAAATCTGTTTTGAGCTATGTTTTTGTGAATTAATATATGACTTATATATATTCACTGGATTCGTGTGTAAATCTATTTTCCAGATCCTTCGACCGAACTAGATTTGCATGTTTGTAACACTCACTACAAACAGCTAGAGCTGTAGTGGCATTTTTTTTGGTCTATGGCAGCGTTTATAAACGCCGCCATAGATGATAGTGGCGATCATAATAATGCCGCGCATAATGCCGTTGTATTGAGCATCGGGACAAATCATAAGTCTATCACGGCACTTTTCTAGACCGCCGTTACAAGCCGTAAGTCTATAACGGTGCTTGTTTGGACCGCCATTACAAGCCGAAGGTCTATAACGGCGCTTTTTAAAACCGCCGTTACAAGTTGTAGGTCTATAACGGTGCTTTTTAAATTCTCCGTTACAAGTCGTAGGTCTATTACGGCGCTTTTTTAGACTGCTGTTACAAGTCGTAGGTCTATTACGGCACTTTTTTAGACCGACGTTACAAGTCGTAGGTCTATTACAGCGCTTCATAAATGCCGTGATAGACACATGCGCGTATATTTTCTGAATCATTTCGATATCCTATACCGGCGTTCCTAAACGCCGGGATAGGTTCATTTTTTTATAAAAAAATTAATTCGCCACGTTTGGTGGATCGATATGTATCCCGGCATATTTCTCTCAAAACGGATTGATAGGGGGTTTCGGGTTTTTCTCACTATTTTAAAAATATGTCACAAATTCAAAATATCTGTAGTCATATCAAATTTGAAAGTTCAATTCTTAAAATCACTAATAGCAGCATAATAAACAACTATATAATCATGGACCACAATAAACAATAATTACTGGTCTAAAAATGGCCATACGAAGAGTTAGAAATATACATGTTATACATCAATTTCTTTAACAAAACATAAATTCAGTTTCGACAAAACATACAAAGACTAAAGTCCAAATTTAACTAAACAAAGGCAAAGTCTACTAGTGTGGCTCGGCATTGCTTTCATTCCCATATTTCGCCCAGATGTATGTGCGTGACTAGAAGTCGATGGAATTCGCGGGCTCTGTATAATTCACAATAGTGTCATTTATTAGTTTATTCACTATACTAGTCACCACACCAGTCAAATGCAATAGTTAAATTTCATACTGATATCGTAAAATGTTGCTGAATACTTACAGTTCCATGTACTGGATTGTTAGAGTTGTGGTTTTGTTGGGAGATTAAAGAAGCAATCATATCTTTCAAGCCGTCAATCTCTTCCTGCATCTTGGCTTGCATCTTGAACATGTCCGGATAGGATGTACGACTAGAGGTAGATGCACAAGAACCAAATACCTGTGATTGAAACTATGTCAGTCCAATTTTCACAGGGTGAACTGCTTTGAACTGAAGTCAATAATATAATGGGTTAGTCACAGGAACCTCCTTAAAGTAGCTTAAGGATGACAAAGCATTGGCTTTCCAAACACTACAAGAATTAGACATGCAAATTAACATTTCATTAGGTGAATAATAATCAGATGTATATTTATAAATAGAGTGGACTAACTTTGTCCCACTAAATATATGTCCTCCATTTATTCCTATATTTATTTCAAATCATAGTGTATACAGTGGATATTGGCCAAAGGTAATAATTAACAAATATTCAAATAGAGGATTATTTGACGTATTATGATATCTGCTATACCAGAGTTTTTTTAATACACTTTCCAGTCAACCAAAAATTTGGATCCTAGAAGTTACATGGATTTGAGAATCAGTTACACTAACATAATAAAGCAATCTAAAATGAACAGATATGATAAAAAATCTCATTGGAAATGAGCAAATTCATCAAACGATTCAATAAGAGGTAACAGTGATTTGATTTTCATTTAAATCCATTCATAGCCAACAACTGCTTAACTGACACTAGCTATTTCAGTGCAGTATTTTCCAATTTTGCGATGCTCTGTCGCATCGTGACAGTGTGGACATTTTTTTGTTTGTGCATCTACTAGACTTGCAAAGCTGCTGGTGTCTTTGCTTGCTGATCAAAATAGAGGGCAGCTTGCTTTGGGATTAGAATGATGCTAACAGCTGATTGCTCCTTGATACTGATAAATATGTCATTCTCTTATTTACTTAATTTTGGTGTTTTGCCCATCTTTGCTTAAACATTCAAGATTAGTTTCTAATTCCACAAGCTGACATACAGTGGATTTAGCCTGGGATTTCAGACAAAATTAGTATTATGTGATCGACCTCAGGTGCTGCTGCTGAGGTGTAGGGGTAGTGATCTAGGAGCCTTGTTAATGAAGTGAAAAAAGACAATTTAATGATCTGCAAAAAACCTGTACACTAACAGTTGAAAGGATTTAAATAACATTAAATTGCAAATATTGGATGAACCAAGAACTGTGATTGTTATGAACATGTAGAAACTGCCTTAATATGGTAAATGGAATAAATATGCACTGTTTTACAATTCTAATGCCTAAGATATATACTTATTTATTTTCATTATAACTACTTGATGCTTTCTCTATACTCCTTTTCTGTCATTATAAATTGAAGGTCACCTAGTGAATTAGTGCCTTACCATTCATCAAATTTTCTGTATTATCAAATGATGTAGCACCTCCTTGTTTATATTGTATTTGTTAAGCACCAACTGTCTTTGTTTCTATTAATAGGATTACTGATTGTTTGCTTGATCGTTATAATCATGCAGATGAAACATGTTACATTCATTGCTCAACTGGAGTGTGAGTTCATCTGGACATAATAGTCCAAACCTCAGTAATTGTAAGCTGGTCAAGTTGATGTTGGAATAGTTTGGTAAACCTACTGATTATATATATATGTATACCTGTGAGGGTGTTGGCCCCAATGCCATTTCCCGCACACGACCGGGTCGCTCTTTTCCCCCTCACATCAGTCATAGCTTCACGCTGGATGGTTAATCGATCTGCTGTAGAAGATATCGACCTCTCTTCAATTAGTTTTCTAGCTTCTTTCTGCAAAAGAGAGCAAACACAACATTAATACCAAAAATTGGGCTGAAAATTAGTTTGAAATTTTGTAAGTTATGAAAAAATTAAAATCCAAATTTGAGTTGTGAATAATATCCAAATTTGAGTTGCAGAATGAAAATTTGAGTATGAAAGTTTCATGTTTACCACTATATCAGCTGCAAATTCATCCCGAAAGGTCCCATCCTTACTTGTGTGGGTAGATTCAAAAAAATCTACCTCACCGACACTCTCTCCCTCGACTGACGTATCCTATATATGAGTCAAATGAAATAGTTAAATCATACCAACGCAGAAATTAGCAAAAAAAATCTTCCCACCATTTTAAAAACAGACTTGCTATAAAATAAAATTTTCATTACCATCTCATCCCCCACGACAGCAAAGCTGTAGCTCCCCGTAGTGTGCTTGATCTTCATCTGCCTACGGCTGCTTAAACCAATCTCTGCTTTCCTCTATAACATTTTATTAATTGGAATAAATGCTTATGTTTACCAAAATTAATAATTTATATCATCAATTTAAGATATAAACAATGAAATATGATTACCTTTCCAATATCCGATTTCCAATATTTGACAAGAAAATGCCAATCCTGTGGCGTCACGCATTCGGGGACTGACCTTGCATTTTCGACCTCGGTCTTCTCCTCGTCATAGTACTTCCTTTCAAGAAGCTCCTCTGATCCCTCCATTTTTTCGAAATCGATTTATTGAGCCATCCATCAGCAACGTCAGGGATTGCAAACTTTTGCTGCAAAACAATAAAGATGATGGAGCACAATAAATCAATGTAACTTCATAAATTAATGTTTACTGTGCTGCGAGGAATTCTCAGGATTAAGCATTATAATATTGAAGATGAAATAGAGTAAAAACTATAGAACTGGAAATAATAAAACTTTGCTGCTTCTTGTAACTCTTTAGTGAAGGCGTATGAAAAGGCATAGTCACTACCTGATAACTACATATCTATATTTCCCATCCAGAAAAAAGGGCATCCACTGCAATTTATTTGTTACCAGAAGCTAGGGGTGGCGAACGGGTCGAACGGGCCGGTCCGGGCCCAACCCGTGCGGGTTGGCACGCTCGAGTAGGCGGGCCGGGCCGGGTTGGCGTCTTATGCGGGCCGGGCCGGGTCGGGTCAATTTCTTATTTGGGTGGCCCGCCCAACCCGTGAACCCTTTAGGGCTCAACCCGGGTTGGGCCGGGTCGACCTGCGGGTTGGCCCGTTTAATAAAATATATATATAATTTTTTTTTTTTTTTGGTAGCTTAAATTGAACTAATAATAATAATAATTTTACAAATGATGTATACAATTATACAAACAACCATATTTTTGTTTGATGAATATTACATTTCTTAAAAAATTATAATACTAAGTAAGTAATACTACTAATAAGTAATAATACTACAATTCTTCAAATATCCCCAAATGATGTTTAATTATAATACTAAGTATGTAATTCAGTAATAATACTAATAAGTAATAATACTACAATTCTTCAAATTGAATCAAATATCCCCAAATGATGTTTAATTATAATACTAAGTAGGTAATAATACTAATAAACAAAAAAAATCGTAATAATAATAATAAGATTGAAAGAGTGAAATTGACAACAAATTTTGAAATTTTATTCATATGAATTTAAGTGATACAATTTGAACAATTTATAACGAAATGAAGAATTCAATTCACAAATAAGTTTTATACAATAAAATATTTCTTATGTACAATTTTAATTGACTACAATTTTTCTAATTTAACATAAGAAGAAAAGCTATTGTTGTTATTGTTGTTATTGTTGTTGTTGTTGTTCTTCGGGTGAGTTGCTCCCACTTGTAGAACTTGATAGTGCTTTCCCTTGCGTCCTATCTTCAGCCTTCAGCCAGTCTTCTGTGCAAACGAGTATCTCCAACGTCTCGGGCTTCAACCGATTTCTGTAATCAGATAGAACCCTGCCACTTATAGAAAATGCACTCTCAGAAGTAACTGTAGAGACAGGAGGAGTTAGCAAATCTTTAGCCATAATAGACAGAATACTAAAAGTGTGTTCATGTTCTTTCCACCATTGTAAAATATCTAGTGGGGAAAGAGTAGGCTCAGTATCCTGTTGGTTATACCAATTTAATTCATTTGGTTGATTAGTCCTAGGTTTTTATATTGAATTTGTTCAAGTAGACTAAATGTTCTATCACCAATTCTACTTTTACCCTTACCTTTAGAACTACCAGAAGAAGAACTAACTACAGAAGTTGTACTACTAGAAGCAAAACGTCTATCATAATAATCATACAAATTATTTAACGTAGATTCAAACTGAACTAAAAAAGTAGCGCAATCAATTGTTAATTCTACATTGTTCTCTAAATATCCAAAAAACATTTCTATCAAATTCTTCGTAACTTCTAATTTGATACGAGGATCCATAACAGTAGCAACACAAATCAACATAGGAGGAGGAAAATAATATTTCAAAATTTTTTGAAATGCAGGTATTACAATGTCACTAATATAGGGATCATTTAACATTTTGTTAAATATTTGCATCATGCTAACTAATTCAATAAAAATGCTACTAGAAGTAGATTCATATGTTTTTGAAAACTTTAAAGTTGCGGTTTTAAAAGGTTCTAAAAATTTCAACATAGCTTCGGCAAAATACCAATCGTTGGGAGTCATTTCAAAATTGTGTATATTTTTTGCGATACAAAAATCATTTACAACTGCTTTATAATCGGTGACAACATTCAGTAAATCAAAAGTAGAATTCCATCGGTGTCTAACATCCTTTGGAAATTTTCTAAAAGGAACATTTCTAACCCTACACCAAGCTCTCCATTCTTGTAAAATGCTTGGACTTAATACAATGAAATGTACACAATTTCTAATTTTATGTATATATGGATCAGCTATTTTTAATGCATCTTGAACACATAAATTTATAATATGACATGCACATCTAACATGAAAAACATTGTCAGATGGAGGGTTTAATACAGATTTTAAAGTAGTAATTGCTACATTTTTGCTAGATGCATTATCAAAACTAATAGCCATAATTTTATCGCGAATATGAAAAACATCACATATTTCTATAATACGGTTTGCTATTTCTGCGCCACTATGGGGATACGGCAACGATGCAAGTGATATGATTCTTTTATGAAGAATCCAATCATTGTCGATCCAATGACAGGTTATTCCCATCGTTGGAATATTGTTGACACCCGTCTAACAATCCGAAGTTAAACTAACCCTACAAGTTAAACTCTATAAAATTGCAATCAACGCGTCCTTCATTTCAACATACATTTTAAAACAATCCGATTTACAAGTATTTCTCGGAATTCTTTTAAAATGAGGGTTTAAGGCCATTTGATTAAAATTTTCCAAGTTCCTACTCTCGGGATAGGAAAATGACAACTCTTCCTTAATGACTAATCGGGCCATTTCCCGACGAACAAGTTCGAGATCATAAGGGTGGCTATCTACTTGACCGGTCCTAGGGTTAATTTTTTGTTGGCATTGTATTTGATCAAGAAGTTCTTTATGATTATGTTGTATGTGCCTACTAATTGTACCGGTGCCGTCACCCCTCTTGAATTTGTATGTTTTACTACATGTTTTACACACTTTCAAACCTACACCCGGAATATGTTCGTCCGGGATATACTCATAAAACTTGTGCCAATCGCTAGTTTCTCCTCTACTTTTCCTACTACTACGGAGTTGTGTGGTTTCGGATTGTTGTTGTTGTTGTTCTTCTTCTAATTGAATGTCACCTACAACATCCATGTCGTGTGTATCCCATTGTTCCATAGTAGGATCAATGTAATCTTGGGTGGGCTCACTAATTGGGACAATTGGTGGCCTACGTGAAGAGGAGGAGGAATCTTGTCCGCTACGACTGCTATCGCATGATCTAGACATAATGTGGTAATGTGCTCAAATATGTAAAAAAAACTACAATGTAGGAGCGGACCGAACGGTGAATTATACAAAAAAAATCAAAAAAACAAGAGGGTTGAGATAGAGAAGTTCAAAAAACAAACAATAATTTTAACTACAACGCAAAAAAAAATTTAACAAGAGAGGTAGAGAAATTTTGATACCGTTCACCGTAGAATACGCGTATGTAAAAAAAACCGGGAAAATAAGAATATAATAGAAAAGATGGAGGAGCGCTTTGCCGATTCCGCAATTGAAGAGTTGAGAAGAGGTTGAAGAGAGTTGAAGACGTTGAAGGCGTTGAATTTTGTTTCCGATACGACCGAATTTTAATCGTGTATATGCCTCCTTGTACAATTATTTGATGAATACTACAATTGTTCAAAAAATTCTTTAAAATGATGTATAATAGTAGAGAGAGTAAGAGAGTGAGGTGTAATTTTTTTTGAGATTTTTAGGAGATATTTATAGGCTTAGAAGTGGGAAAAAACAAAAAAACAAAAAAAAAAATAATAAAATAAAATAGCCGTTTGCACACAGCAACGGCTCTAAGAGCCGTTTGCTGCCAACGGCAGCGATAGACCCGGGTTCGAACCGCAGGTTTCGACCCGTTCGACCCGCGGGTCGAACGGTCGGCCCGTCACGGGTCGAACCGCGGGTAACAGGTTCAATTCGCGAATTAAACGGGTTCGTGGGCCGGGTTTCGCGAATTCGATTCGCGTAAATTGCGACCCGGGTCGACCCGGTACTGTTCACCCGGTTCGACCCGAACCCGTGAAGCTCTTAAGCGGGCCGGGTTCGTGGGCCGGGTCGCTGGTGGGTCACCGGTTGACCCGGCCCAGTTGCCACCCCTACCAGAAGCAGGATTATACAATTGATAAATTTTGCTGTCAACCCAACATGTCAGATCTGATGTATGTGGACTTGTTGTCGACTAATAGAGCTAGACCAGACCATAACCTTCTCACTAATTCTTCACTAGTCAATCTAAAACTAGATCAAGTCTAATCAGAAATGCCAGTGAAGATCACGAAACACATTCTTTTAACTGGTCGAAAACACCAAGAGAAAACTAACATTCCCATAACAAAATAGTTGCTGAAGATGCTAGATCATAGAAACAACCACAGTGCTAAAATCACCATACTCAGAAGTCAGAATGTTAACAAAGAAATGCACGGCAAAACATTTGTCAAGTGCAGAATATTTTAACATAAGTGCAAACACATCATAATGCATGCTATAATTGCATGGTGGTGAATACAGCTAACAAGATGGCAATTTTGGCCAAGCCCAACTCAGATCAGACCTATAAAGGGTGTCACATGCAAGTGCCTGGTTAAGTGGCAAATCAGCCCTACAATGAGCTGCTCTACGTGACAATGTCAGTTCCTCTGGCTCGGCCAGATTCCACTGATCATGGATTTAGAAATGGCCGCGTATTAGATAAAAGATGTGAAAGCCTAAACTATGGCCATTTGAAAATTACGACTAATTATGTAGCTTACTGGACCTAAAATGTCCACTACAAGCTTGCCAATTAAGCCAATATGAGAACCTAAAACAACGTTTAGGTATTAATCCAATCAGGCAAAAAGAAGAATGAGTGAAGAAGGAAACAAACAAAGAAAGGAAGGTACTAATATACTTATGCAGATGGCATGATTGCACTGCTATGGACCAAATTTTTTTTTTGAGTCGGCAACATTTGGTACTCCATAAGTTCCATCCTTGTCTACCCTAATAGATACAATGATAATCCTTAGACCAATGCACCACATATTCATGTGTAGTTCTCATCTTGACGAAACAAACAGACACCCGACCAAAGCCTCAAAGCTTTGTCACAACTAATTAAAATTAGCTTTTAGATCACCAGAAATCCTTTTTAGATCAGCTTTTTTTTCTTTTTCTTTCTTTCAACAAATAAACCAAGCACGTGAAGCAGGATCACCTACAGAATCCTACTTAACCTTGCATGAAAATAAAAGACTTGTTCAGTACTTCCTCTTCTCTACCCTGCAGCTTATATCCTTCAAACACAGAACAAACATTTGTGACCTTGATTTCTCCTAGACTTCATTGAATGCCACATACACAGTACTCTCAACCGTGCGGCCCTGCCTTATTCTGAAATAGTTCAATTTATATTGTTCACCTAATTACTCTGGGCATGTCTTCATCTTCCTTGTTAGTCAGCAATTAGACTACAACTCTAAGCAAGTTTTTATCCCCATAGGCCTTGTTTTCAAAAGAAGATACTATTTTACTATCATGTTGCACATTACCAGTAATGTAATACCACATTATCTAAAGGCCTTTTGTCCAAATATATTCACATCTTCTCTTACTCATCATTGCCCAACTTATCTGATTAGCTACAACCCTACCCACTTGAAACCATGTACCACAGGACAGAAATCTCTGAGACAGAGCTATGTCAGAGTCTCTGCCAAGAAAAAATAAATTCTGTCAGTATACAGAAAGCCGCCAATTGTAATTGGCAAAAAAATCCTGTTGTACCCAGAACTGTGCTTATTACCATCTTCTTTTCTTCTTCTTTTTTCATTTCTTTTCTTTTTTTCTTTTCCATTTACAAAAACAAGGATACAAATTACCATCTTTAAGATTTCCAGTTCCTTGATAGATGACTCAGAAGTATTCAAAATACCCAAAATGAAAAAGTCCAATGTTAATCCGTGCTAATAATTGTAGCACTTGCATTAATTTAGTATAAGAATAGATATCACTTCGATGAATAGAAATTACAGTAAACATAATGATATTTGTCCTGTAAATTTAAGAATCAAAACTCTATCCCAAGGATTCGACATTCGAATTAAAACTGTAATAAGAAATATCCTACAAAGCAAATCACATGGAAAAGAACAAATTTTTTTTAAAATATACCTTAACCGCATCGATGGCCGTCGCCTTGGTCATCGTTGGTACTTTCGACCAACTCTCGTAGCTTAGGGGAAGGATACGAGGATTTCTTGCTATGACACCGCAAAACTTCCCGAGCTTACTCCTGCCATCTCTAACTGGTTGATTGTGTTCGTTGCATTCCACCAATAATTTTTTACTGTTTGGGAGCTTCCATATTTCCTTCATCTTCATCAGCCCCCTCGACCTCCTCAAAGTAGTTGGAGTGCTACCTTCACCCCCCTCGACTGTAGTAGCATCCCCATCCGCCACCCCTCCAAGCTGTTCCGTCAGGGTGCTCAGTAGAAAGTCCCCTGCTAGGCTGCTCTACGGCCTCGTCTTGGTTGACAGTTATTGTTGTCAACTTTCTCTTTATTCTAGCCATATTTCACCTATTTCAAGAAAATTCAGACTAATCTATATAATAAAACACAAAGAAGGCTATCAAGTGGCTCTCCTTCAATTCTACCAAAATTAAAGGTCCAGATCTAACCTCACAAAACACATTTTCCCCCCAAAAGTTTTCCCCCAAAACTCAAATTCAAATCTCCCATAAAAAACAACTCATTTATTTATCTAATTATTTCTTTCTCCCTCTCTCTCTCTCTCTTTCTCTCTCTCCTATTCAAAAAATTAAAAAAATAAAATTTTAAAAAAATTAAAATAAAAAATAAAAATCTTTAAAAATAATTCAAAAAAAATAAAAGCTTATAAAAAAAATTAAAAAATTATTTAAAAAATTTAAACAAAGTTTTTTGCATATTTAGAATTTTAAATTTAGTGTGTGCAGGGGATAGCTCAGTTTTTTGCTGACTCGAATTTTGTGTGTGCATGGGATCTAAGTTCAGAGATGTATGATTATTTTATTTTTGTGTTTAACATATTTTAATTTGGTGATTTATTTGATGAGTTTTTTATTGGTTTTGATTTAAGGTGTACGTAAGTGAGAGATTGATTATTTGGTGGGCTCAATTTGGGCTTCCAAACCATAGCAGAACAGGTAAACTGATCAACAACCTAAAATAACTTGACAAATATGCAACATTAACTTCTTTACTACAAGAGAAAATACTATCGTGAAGTGTTCCCTTCACTGGTTATTAGAAATCATGGATAACATAATATATAAGAACTTTTAGTATATGTTTGGATAAATGGGATTGGGATGACTAGAGTTTACCACGAGGTGCTACTTTAGGTTTAGGAGCGAGCTAAGGCGACTGCGCCCATTCTCCACTTGTTGTTGGCAAAGGCACGATCTAGCCTCACCCACATCCTGGTTGGTGAAGGGTGCAAACTCTCCACTCAATAAAGACAGCTACAGTAAATTTGTTATTCATCCATTTTGATTTTTTTTTTATAAAGGTGCAATAAGGAGACAAAGTGGAGATAAAAGAAATGATTTGCTTGGATTAGAGATTTGAGAACTTCATGTATTTCATTTTTGTTGAAATAATAATAGAGGTATTTCAATTTCAAACTGAATCTCAGACAAACAAATATTTAGATTATTGGTATTGTAGATACCTTCACACCTGCACTTACATTATCATTGTATTTAGACATGCTTATAGTGGTTATGGGATTAGAGTAAGCTCTATTGTAACGCCCCGAATTTCAAATAAGGACAAACTCGGGATTTCACAGGATCTTTACTTCACTTCGTACAATTTTACAAGGAAAATTTAAAACTTTTTCAATAGTACATCAGAGTTCAATTACATCTTAACTTTACACAGCGGAATAATGAAATTTACAAAAGATCATTTACAACATCTTTAAAATAAAAGCAGCATCAGCATATCCACTTCATAGCTTCGTGTTTGGTCCTTTACCTGCATGTTAATCTGTGGGCTCGTCAGTTACTTACAACTGACGAAATGTTATACACGGCTATCCTTTCTATGCCGGGAATAGTATAACGATCTCATACTTTAACAAATTACAAAAAGATTGAATGAATAAGTAAAGTGTCAAAAGTGATTATTCTAAACATAAGTGTATGTCATGTCTTAATGCCTAATGCACACAATTCTACACTAGGATGACACTAATGCACACTTGTTCAGATTCTATGTATCCCATACTACATAGGTCTGAGGGCAAGTGCCTACGTACTCCACATTGAAGGGTTCGATCCCTCGCCATGAGACTACCCAGTAATAAAACAAGTTTTAGAGTTATTTCACAGATACGGATCTCAGCCTCCCTGGATAGCCTCCCTGGCTTATATTAACAGATTCCAGCCTCCCTGGCTATTATATCGTGATGATAATCCCGTAAATGCCCTTCTAGCCCCAGTATATACATATTCTTTAGAGTATGGTAAACATCCGTCGACTACCCTAAGTCCCGGATAAAATACAGTCCATCTCCTATGGGGCAACCACAGTCCACCAACTGGGTCTATAGCCACGGAGATCCACCGCCGACTATATAGAAGCACCCATTTACGTTTGCACAAGTTTATCATATCTTCACTTAAGTGCCTAATTATTTTTAGTTCAAGACATGAATATGTTATCACCCTAGAATCAGTTTTACCTCATACCGGATTTATTCACAAAATACGAGATCGCCCGACGGCATTATCTCAAAATCATATCAATTCTTTCTTTCAAAATTACCGGTAACCGAAGTCTTACTAATTCTTAATCATAATCTTTCATGTACAAGAAACATGGGTACACACACCCTTTTATAATCATGTCTTAAACTTATATAATTTCATCTTCCAATTCATTTCACAAAAATAATCAAATCTTGTCTTAACACTTATCCACAAAGTAATCATTTCATAGTCTTGCCACTATTCATGATCTAGTTATTCATAATAAATAATAATTCATTCACAATTTCAAATTCATACGATGTCTCATTTTAACACGATTCAATGTCTCATCTTTAGCACTAAACATGATTTACTCATTCACAACAAAATCTTTCATGATCTCAAAAGTCACATAACTCAACCATATTGCATTTCTAGAAATAAAGAGATTTCAATTCACCCTAAATCATTATTTTGTAAATTAAAAGTCATGCTCTTTACTAATACTTTTGTAGTCATTTATTTTTCTTCCTATCTCAAATCCTCGTTAAAACTTATCAATTACACAAAAACAATCTTTAAGAATAAATTCTTCATTTATGTTTTATGAATACTAAAATTTACCCAAATGAAACACTTTTGAAAGTTGAGCTGACCCACTTTCGAAACTATTTACCAAATTGACCTACTCATAATCAAAATTGCAGCGAAACGGAGCTTTTGAAAGTTTTTACCAAACTGACCCACTTTCGAAACTATTTACCAAATTGACCTACTCATTATCTGCTCTTAAGTTTATTTAAAAGAAGAAAAAAATGTTTTGGGCTTCGTAAGAATCGAACCCAGGTCTACTGGCCACTCACAACGAAGCCCAAAGTCCAATAGGCTAGCCACTAAGTCCATTGAGGACTTGTGTCATGAATTGGGTAGAAATTACTTTATACCAATAATACCGATTTCATATTTTTATTGAGTAAAGCAAAATAGAAGTTAACTATCAAGATTCGAACCCAGGACCTCTTATAAAATAGTATTCACTGGCTAACCAATAAGTCCAATTATAATTTCTGTCTAAGAGTTGTATTTGTATGTTTTTGTTCACACTTTTCTGAAATTGTTTCTCTTTATCAAAATTCATTTATCCAAAGATCCAACACTTTAGGATATTGAAATAAACTTTCTCTTGATTAAGATAAATTTTAAAAACAGTAGCAAAACTCATTTCAAACTCATTTAAAAAATATATTTCTATTTTTTTAAATAGATTTTGCATTTTTCTCAAAAACTTGATTTCTAGGAGTTTTATTCATGAAGACTAGTTTATGTACTCCATCCAACTAATTAAATCTTGGTGATAAAGATAAACATGTCTCTTAATCATCAAGGATAATTCTTTTATGAAGAATTATATTTTTACATAACAACATGCAATAGTTGACATATTTTGTGGTAATAATCTAATTTATCTTTCTTTCTTTCTTCATTTGACTCATCATGGTATCAAGCATAAATTAGTAATTTCTTCATTCAAAAATATTCTTTAATAATTACTCATACTTGTCACAAGAATTTGCAAACATTCTAACATGGTCCATATGATTATTTCTCTACTTCTTAATTAGCATGGTAACAATTTGTTCACTAACTTTCAACAAGATTATTGTATATTGTGCTAGCATGGATTCTACATATATCTACACATATCACACTCAATTCATACTAGTCATATAAAATAATTAGCATGCAATTTCTACAATTAGAAAGTAGGAGACACCCACCTTTTGTTTGAAGGTTGAAAACTACAAATGAATGGCTCCTTCTTGCTCCTAGCAACTCCTAGTCCTCTTCTCCTCCTAGCAAATGCTCCAAGCAAGAGATCCTCCAAGCACAATAACTTTCTTACTCTCTTTCTTTTTCTTACACTCTTTTCTTTCTCTTTTCTTTCTCTTGTTTTAATTCTAATTTTTTGTGTGTGAAATGAAAAGGGGTAGGGTGCTATTTATAGGATTTTGGGAAGGTGTATGTTGCAAAATTTCATCCCTAATAAATTACTCTATTTAATTCTTACAACCCTTTCAATTCTAAACTCCTAAAACCTACAACTCTCCACCTCCCCACTTTTCCAAAGCACTAACTCCTCTCATTCATTCTCCCTCTTTTTCTCTTCATGCAAACCGGCTCATATGTGCTGTGTTTACACACCAAGTGGGCCTCCGTGTCAAGTGCCACATCCACTTGTTGCTTTGACTAAGTCAAGCACAGCAAGGTCCATTCTTCAATTTCACACGATGGGCCCATTAATACCATTCAGCATATATAACTCCATCCATGAATACACAGCAACCTATTCTTAAAGTTTTCAACATGTATTCTATATACATCTGCCATACTGTCAATTTTTTCCAACTCCATTATATATTTCTCATACAAACATTAATAACATATACTATTATGTTTTTAATTCGAAATTACGGCGTGTTATACACTCCAGAATTTATTTTTGAAAAACAAATACGTTTAAATGCGTGCATCGAAACAAACACGTGCGTCACACGTGAAAACACGAAAATGCAAAAATCGACTTTATTGATGAAAAGTTATTAAATATAATCGAAAACAATATAGGCAAAATTATATTTACTAATTTACATATATTTTATGATGAAATCACAACACGTAGAAAGCACGTGCATTATATGTGCAGAAAGTCGAAAAATGCATTTTAATCAAAACAAGGAGAAAATAAATTTTCGTTTTATAAAATAGATTTAAATACATAAAAATAAATAATTTAAACCTATAGAAAAATATTATACGTAGTGGTGGAAACACGTGCATCAAAACACGTAAAAAGCACGTAAATCCCAGGGATTAAATATTATATTTTAGTTGACTAAAATTAATACGAAAAATGTATAAATAGTATGAATCCAAAATATGTAGTGAAACACATTACAAAATATACGTGCGTAACACCCAGGGGCAAAATTGTAATTTCCAATTTTGCGGGGTGTTACATCTATAAAACCTATATGATAATGTCCTTGCATAACTATTACAAGTATCTAAAAGTGATGCTGAAGTAAAAAGAAAAGCAGTATTTTTAACAAACTATATGCATTCCAGGTTAGTTCAAGCTAATGATCAAGAAGGCAATGATTAAGCTTAAAGGTAGATATACTGCTTCCTTATATAATATGCTTGCTACTTCAATAATTTGCTGGACCTCTAAAACTATTTTATATAATCAAACCAAGTGCACCATTCCGAAGACGTGCCGCAGGCACGTGTCATCGGGCAAACCTAGTTATAATTTAATCAACAAATCAAACATATGAACAAATAATGACATTAAAACAAAAAGTAAATTAAAACAACCACAAATCATCACAATATGCTAACAATTTTAAGCTTTTACGTCAAATAACATTAATTATAATCATAAAAATAATAAGTTCCACTAATTAACTGCACTGAAATTTATGAAAACAATCGACAAATAAATGAACTAGCACAATTTACAAAAATGTGTATAAGATACTATATTACAATATCATCAAATAGATCTCCCTCTTCTCCATCCGTACGGAGCCAGGTAAGGCAACTATTAACATCAAAAACGTTTACATCAAATGTAGGGAATTCAGAAGTAGTGAAGAAACATCTTTTAAAACGAATGAATGCATCAGCCGTTCAGATTGCTAATTTATACTATTGTTAAAAAATTATGTAAAGTGCATTTTGACGAAAAGTTTTATGACTTTTTTATTACAGTAATGAAATATGTAGCATTCTTTCTAACTATTATCAAGAGAAAGCCCCCATGACTACATCTATATGTGCAACCACAACAGAATAAATAGCAATATCAACAAGAGGGATGAAAATGCAATTGCCACTGTGGTGTAGTGGTAAAAGAGGTTGGGGATTCAATCTCCATTTGCATCATCCCTTCATTATAAAATTATTGTGAGAGTGTGTGTGTGCATGCGGTGTTCATGTGTGGCTACGGCCTTTGTTTTAATTTAAAAAAAACAACAAGGGGTGAAAATTAATTAACTCCAATGAGGAAGTAAGGTGATTCTTACAACAACAACAACAACAACAACAAAAAATCCTTGTTTTTATAAAGTTAACCAGGATCCTTATTTTGTGAATAGTTTTGCTCATTGGGATAGCTACATTTACAGAAACAGATGCCTGACTGACTGGCAAAGAGCATCCAGTAGCTAACAAATTTGATCAACTTCGTTTTCTTTTGCTTAGAAACTTAAATACAACAACAAATAACAAATGCCCTAAAATTTTCAAATGCCCTAATGACAAAATAAACTTAACTTCGATGATGCTAACTTAACTCCCTTCCAAACAAACTTAACTCTGTTCCCAAACAGATCCAAATATATTGTTAAGTTGAAACCAAAGAAAGATATATAACAACACATCAGGAGTCTGAAATCAATGCAAATGTAAAATGTTTCCTTAACCTCAAAAAACCACTTGGTCATATGGAAATCTATCCAAACTAATCATAACCCATCCCCCAAAAAGGAATGTGAAATCATCACCTTCTAGCTAATTGACCACAACCTGCACCCTCCTAAATTTAGACTACTTGAATTTATTTTGCTTAAACTGAAATAAATCCCAAAGTAAAGAGAAAATCACGATCAAGTTATACCTTTCTTGCATTTTTTAACTGTTACGTAAACCATCGAATTAAATTATGAGCTTTGCTCCAACCTTATATCACTGAAATTAAATCCAAAAGAAGAATCAAGATGAGAAGAAGAGATGGTAGATATACATACCAACACCAATTATGTTCTTCCTTTGTTTTCCTTTTGAAGTGATCACCTACAATCCAGCAGCAAAACTTCAAATTAACAAAGTTACAAATTCAACTTACATCAAAATTGCTCCATAGAAATTGCACCTATAATTTTATCATTATGAGAGAGAGAGAGAAGGGGGGGGGGGGGAAGGGGTTATGAAATCAATTTGCAGAAGAACCCTTTGATCAAAACCCTTGAGATAGAGAAATCGTGTCTGGATTTTTTTTTAGAGATTCCTAATTACAGCTCCAATTCAAAACTAATCAACCCAGTTTCCTGATATAGGATTAGGAAGGGGACCACTGCCAAATGCCCATTCAAAAAGATGTCTTTTTCCACCATTACAAAAACTTAAAAGCAGTCCATTTCAAGCTCCTCTTCTTCATATTCATTATTGCTTTAAACTCACATGCTCAAATTGCAAGCCAAAAAAAAGGAGTAAAATCAAAAATCGCAGCAACTAAAAAACAAGGAGCAAAAATCAAGATCGTATGCCAATCGGAGCATGAGCAGAGCGCACTCGACGATGAATCCACAGTGCTTCTTCTTGAATGGAGAATGGCGACTGGCAAGACTTCTGAATACGACCAAGACGAGGCCGAATGGGGAGAGGGGAAGATGGCGCCGAATGGGGAGAGGGGAAGATGGCACCGAATGGGGAGAAGGGACGAGCAGTAAGACGGAGGAGAGGGGCGAGTGGTCAGAGAGAGAGAGAGAGAGAGAGAGAGAGATTTTCGAGACGGAGCGGGACGAGATAGTGGAGCTGCGTGAATAGTTAGGGTTAGAGGTTTTTTTTTGGGGGGGGGGGATGAATAGTGGAGCGGGAAAATTAATTCGGCAGGAAATTATTGGCACCTATAACGGCGGTGCCAATAAAACCGCCGTTATATATTATATATATAACGGTGTAATATAGCAACGCCATCATAGAGGCCCAATATTAAAAAAAATATTATAACGATGATCTATCGCGGCGTTTGGGAGTACATGCTGGGATAGATATGCCATTATATCCATTCCGATTAGTAGTGACTGGAATCACTGTTTTACTACAGTATGGTTTTGCTGTCCTAAACTTGAGATGTGTTATTTTAGTTCTTTTATAAGATATCTTGCACACATATATGTTTATCTTGCAACTTGAACTTGCTACATGATCATGCCCAGATATACTTGATATATTTTGTATATCTACATGCTTGTTTGACATTAATAATAAATTAACTAAGCCGGGATTAAGGGAAAGATCTAGTAGTGGATAGTGCAGAAACGTGTACTCAGAAGAACCTAGTGGTTATTGGAGCTTGTTTACATGTGGAGCTTGACACGATATGCATGACACGTACACACATGACACTGGAGCTTGTTTGGGTTTTGGAGCTTGTTTACATGATACTTGGAGCTTGTCCCTGAGAACACTGCCCTGTATGGTCCCCTATAAAATCTAAAGTCAAACTGTTTGTTGTAGCAACCAAGTAGTAAAAACCGGGATGCATGAAGTGCTACCTAGATAGTTTTCACTACAAGACTTGAACATGACACATGAACATGATACATGCGCACTTGACACTTGACTACATGATACATGAGATTTGATACTTGATTCATGCTACATGATTACATGATTCTTGATACTGGTTACTTGATGCATGATACTTGTTTACTTGATGCTCGACACATGCTATTATACTTGCTCATCTTGCCATGCTATGATTTATATGTCTGTTATCTTGATTATACCATTCTAGGCTTGTTACTTAGACTTAACAATCCCATGTACTTGTATCCTACATTATAAGTCGCCTGTAACTTGCAATTGACGGGTACTTATTTTTCTTCTTCCTTCTCCTGCAAATTTACTAATTGCAGATCAGGATGGTCGGCTGCCAGATAGTATTGGCAAGATGATGTACTAGTGCTGGATTTCATGCTTTATGATTTTATTATTATTATTGTTGCTTGAACTTGAATAAGATGTATTTGATTACTTGGATATTTATCTTGTATTTGGGCGATGTGACCCAGAATATTTGACTTGTTCAGAATTTGATTATTTGAGATAATTATATTTGGTTTCAAGTAATTTCTGTTGGTATCTTGTTTCAATTATGCATGTCTGGTTGTATCTTCTGCTTCCGACTCTGATTATCTTGTGAAATATTGTAAAGATTCCTGAAGAGCTTATGAATGATGAAAATCATTCGCTAGAATTTTGTCTTGTATCTGTATTCCGTATTCTTTTTGGGAAGCGGGGCGTGACAGGGTTTTTAGTGGTATCAGAGCGCCAGGTTTGGCTAATGTATTAGTTGCCTAATATATTAGACAAGCTTGGCTCGAACTAGGATCTGCTCAACATTTCACCAACCATGCATGCATAAATGAATCAAATATTATCAACATTGATCTGGATATAGTCTTATTCCATTCTTTTTTATCCCTTCTTATTTGATTTCTTTTTGGGTATGAATTCATTCTTCTCGTACCCATATTTCTTGATTTTGGTGTCATCTATTCTTTTCGTTGTCTCTTTTGCTTTCTGTCTTAGGTGTTGTGCTTGTGTGCTCTTTTCTTGCTCATGTTGTGTTCGATTCTGGGGCAACCCATTCTTTTGTCTCCTCTCGATTTTTTGTTTGCCATCAGTTGGAGTGCAGCAATATGTCAGAGGCTTGGAATATTGTGACAGGTGGTGGAGTTGTCATATGTTCCCGTGAGTGCAGGCAATGTTCCATTGTTATTGGGGATGTAGATTTTAAAGCCAACCTGATTATAACTGGAAATTTGGGATTCGATGTTATTCTCATTATGGATTGGTTGGGTGAAGTCCATGCCATTATTGATTGCCGTGCCAAGAAGGTTGTCTTCAGAATTTCAGATCGAGCAGAATTTGAGCTCCATGCCGGGGAGTCTATCCTTGGCCGAACAAAAACTGCAGTTGAACAGGTGGATTATGTGATGGAATTACACTCAGGTTGTGAGGCTGCACCTCTAGTAGTTCGGAATTTCTTGAATGTTTTTCCAGATGAGTTGCCTGGCTTACCCCCAATAAGGAAGTGGAATTCGGTATTGATGTTTAGCCTGGAACAACGCCGATATCGAAGAGTCCCTACAGGATGACACCGATTGAGCTAGCAGAGCTTAAGGTGCGGATTCAGCAGTTGCTTGATTTGGGTTTCATCAGACCTAGTGTTTCACCTTGGGGTGTTCCGGTCCTTTTTGTTGACAAGAAGGATGGTTGTCGTCGATTGTGCACGGATTACCGGGAACTGAACAGAGTTACTGTGAAGAATCGGTATCCGTTGCCCAGGATCAATGATTTTTTTGATCAGTTGTGTGGGGTTACTGTTTTCTCGAAGTTGGATCTTCGTTATGGGTATCACCAAGTCAAGGTGAAGGCTGCAGATATACAGAAGACTGCTTTCAGGACTAGATACGGGCACTATGAGTATCTTGTGATGCCGTTCGGGGTCACGAACGCGCCAGCTGTATTATAAGTCTTATGAACCGTGTTTTCTCTCAGTTCTTGGATAGATTTGTGGTAGTCTTCATTGATGATATTTTGGTGTATTTTCATAATCGAGAAGATCATGCTGAGCATCTTAGAGTAGTTCTGCAGACTTTAAGAGAGAATTAGCTCTATGGGAACTCAGTAAGTGCGAGTTTTGGCTCAACAGGATTTCATTCTTGGGGCACATTATCTCAGGCGATGGTATTTCTATGGATCCTGCCAAGGATGAGGCTGTGAAGGATTGGCCTATTCCTAAGTCACTTTCAGAAGTCAGGGTTTTCTCGGTTTGGCTGGCTATTATCAAAAGTTCGTCCAAGATTTTTCGAAGATAGCAGGACCGTTGACTAAATTGATTGGGAAGGATCAGAAGTTCTGTTGGTCTGATGAGTGCAATAAGGCTTTTGTTGAGTTGAAGAACAGATTGACGTCAGCGCCTGTGTTGACTATTCCAGATGGTTCAGGTGGATTTTTAATTCACTGTGATGCTTCTAGTAAGGGTCTTGGAGCATTTCTTATGCAGAAGGGCTGAGTCGTTGCGTATGCATCGAGGCAGTTGAGGCTGCATGAGAAGAACTATCCTACTCATGACTTGGAGTTAGCGGCAGTGATTCATGTTTTGAAGCTGTGGAGACATTATTTACTTGGAGACCAAGTGGAGATCTTTACAGACCATAAAAGTCTCAAGTACGTCTTCACCCAGAAGGAGTTAAACATTAGGCAAAGGCGTTGGTTGGAGCTTATGGCCGACTATGACATCAGTTTGTAATACCATCCTGGTAAAGTAAACTTGGTGCCAAATGCTTTGAGCAAGAAACCAGCAACTATGTTTGTTACTCAGCAGAGTGATTTTATTGAGCAGATGAGGAGGTTGGAGTTGGATGTTGTGTTGCTGAGTTCTGGTCGAAGTTGTTTGGCACTCCAGCTGCAGTCGTCTCTTGTTGATCAGATTACGGAGGCACAGGCTGGTGATGCGCAGTTGCAGAGTTTTCGAGCTGAGGTTGAGTCTGGGTCCAGAATGGACATGGTTATTCATGCAGACAGGTCGCTTCATTTTGGTTCCCGGTTGTGTGTCCTTAAGGGTGCAGTTCGTCAGAGGTTTCTTGAAGAAGCTCATCAATCTTTGTATTTCATCCATCCTGGCGGTACTAAGATGTATCGAGATTTGAAGCTTCATTTCTGTTGGCTCGGTTTGTTTCTCAGTGTTTGGTCTGGCAGCAGGTTAAGGTAGAGTATCAGAGAACTGCTAGACTTCTTCAACTGCTTTCTATTCCTGAGTGGAATTGGGAACATATCATTATGGATTTTGTGACCACTTTGTCGAGGAGTCCTAAAAGTCATAATGCCATTTGGGTGATTGTCGACTGTTTGACGAAGAGTGCTCACTTCATTATTTTTCGTGTCGGTCAGTCTACTGAGAGCCTAGCTGAGAGGTACATTCAAGAGATTGTTAGACTTCATGGGGTTCCAGTCAGTATTGTATCCGATAGGGATACGAGATTTAGATCTCAGTTCTGGAAGAGTCTTCAGAATAGTTTGGGGAGTAAATTAAAGTACAGTACAGCTTTTCATCCCAGACTGATGGACAATTAGAGCGGACTATTCAGATTCTTGAGGACATGTTGAGGTCCTATATGCTTCAATTTGGTGGGTCTTGGGAGGATCATTTGCATCTCATAGAGTTCTCGTTCAATAACAGCTTTCAAGCCAGTATTAAAGCTGCTCCATTCGTGTCACGCCCCGCTTCCCAAAAATACAGAATACGGGCATGCAACATAAGTCCAGCGAATGAATATAATCATCCTTAAGCAGTTTCAGAAATCTTTACAATATATCACAGGCAGTATATTAGAGTTAATATATCAGAGTCGGAAGCAAAGAGTGGAACCAACATGCATCATTGAGATAATTTCACCAACAGGAATTAATTGAAATCAAATATCATGTTCTCAAATAAAACAGTCTGGAAAATAAATATTCTGGGTCACATCGCCCAAATACAAATAATACTCAAATCTCAAATACAGAAATGTTTCAAGTCTCGCAAATACAGAAAAATGTTCTATCAGGAAACAGAAATAATAATCAGCAACTAATATTGCAAGCCACCAGTACCTTCTTGAATCTGTCCACTGTGATCTGCAATTCATCGAATGCAGGAAAAAGGAAAAGAAGAAAACACAGTACCCGTCAATGGCAAGTCCGGGTCACAATTAGAATAGGATACAAGCACATGGACACTATCCAAACACATGATATACTAACAGGTATAGGTGAACATATGTCAAGTGTCAACAGTTAAACAGGTAACATGTATAATTATCAGATATTCAGGTAATCAGGTAATCATGTATCAAGTAAACAGGCAATAGGATAATCAGGATAATCAGGATAATCAGGTTATGTTAAGTCTAATCTTTATATTAACTATCTAGGTAGCACGACATGCATCCCAGTTTTTACTACATAGTTGCTACAACAAACAATTTCGCTTAGTAAAATTTTCATAGTGGAGTCCATAGGGCAACGTACTTGGGTACAGGAAACAGGCAGAACCAGTGGCTCTCTTCTACTCTACACCTTCTTACATAAGAAGCAATGTAGACAGGGTCAGTAACAGGTAAACAGGCAGGTAGGACACTAGTCCTCTTCCAAGTACACATTTCTATTTTTTCCACTAATAGAATCTTCCCTTAAATCCCGGCTTAATTACTTTATTATTAAGATCATCAACAGGCAAGAGAGTGTACTAAATGATGTCAAACTAACAGGTTATAATCAGGTTTAGACTCAGGGAATTAGATCAGCAAGTATAGGTACCAAACATTCACAAATACGAGCAACTTAGCGTATGTTTATAATCAGGACAGCAATACCAGTCTGTACAAAAACAGTGATCCAAAGATCGACAGGCATGCAAATCATGATCCGTCAAAGGATCTGGAAACTAGACATCCACACGCTTCTAACGGATATAATAATTCTATATACTAGTTCACAATATCTCGACTTAAACCACAATTCAACACAGTTTTTATGTACAGCCAGAAAACAGAGGAATAACTTAAACCACATGAAAACAGCAGGTAAAATCATCAATTAAATCCACGAAAATTCTGGGGTAATCCCCTATAAGTATAGTCTCAAAATATAAATTTTCATATTTTTCCAGAAAGTAAAGATATGTTGTCAAAAATGAAAAGTAACACAAAACACGGTTTTGATGGATCTGGAATTCCTTAACACTGCTGTACAAAATTGAACACATCTTGCAAACAGCGCATCGAAATCCACTTCCGTCAAAACGGGGTGAAAGTAGATACAATTACCCAGCTTTCATTTCTGACATGAAATATTCATACAGTAATTAGAAATGAGGAGAACACGGCATTCAACATACAATCACACGTAGTTTACAGCAAAAGTGATCTCTAGAAAAGAATATAAGACATCGCTCAAAACTCGTCTTTAAAATACCACATAAATCTGGGAACTACCTATCACCATGTTGAAACACTGGACAAAATATTATGGTATGATATTGGGTATAACCTAGATCTTGAAATTAATTAGTTCACAAAATCTACCCCGAACTGAATCTGAAAACTACCGATATACAGTCACTAAAATTATCATATCTAATTCATACGAACTCCAAACGGGGTGAAACCAGTGGGGTTAGAAAATAGATTCAGTCCTCTACAAATTACTCAGAAATAGCCAAGTAGGGATTCGGACTCTAATCCAGGTAAAAATAACAATCAATCCAGTACAACCCAAATTTCCAGATTTCTCACATCATCTTAGAATCGTCATAACTTCTACAAAAATTAACCAAACTCATCCAAATTCGAAACACAGTCTACCCATTATCTAAATATCATATCTAAGGGTTTTTAACATGTCAAAATCTAATATTTCTCATATGGGTATTCAAACATACATCGGGTATACCATATGTCGCATACGCGATCCAAATCGCGTTTGGGTGAATCCTAAGGCATAAACCTATCAAACTCCATGTCCTAAGTCATCTATGGCCTGTTTTGAACAATAGAGACAAAACCCACAAATAAAAGCATGATCTTTGGCCGTCTCTAGTCTCAAACTATCCTATGTGTGAACTTTCGACTTGTATCAACCTAAGAAATTTAAGTACAAGTTACTTGCCTTTTTGTGATGACAAACGTGACGAGTCCAAGCCTTTCAAAGAAAACCCACGAGCAAAACGCCTTCTTACGTGATTTTGAGCGAAACCCACGAACAAAACGCGCCAACGGTTGATCTCTTTGACACACGAACCAAAGCGGGAGGTGCCGACAATACAAAACAGCGGGAAAAGGTGTAAAGGTGCTATTTTGTGGAGGGTGGTGCTGGTTTGGTGCTTGTCTGCCACAAGAAGAAGGAGAGACGAGGTAGGATCGAGGCGAAGTAGTATAGAAAGATGGAGAGGGAAGGTATGGGTGATCGGCCAAGGCAAGAGAGATCAAGGGGATGTCGGCCTAGGGTTGAAGAAAGCAGGCCGGGATTGATTCAAGTGGAGGCCGATTTGGAATAGGAGAGGGAGAGAGAAAAATATTAGGGTTAGGGATTAGTTAGTATTTGGCGTATATATAGGAGATCAAATATGGGTTAATGGGTAGTGGATATCAATATGAAACAATAGGTAGACAATTGTGTAATGAATATTGGGTAGATTTCAAATGGGAATACAAAATACAATGAATCCTATAGCTCCTAAAAATCTCCTTAAGGCCAAAAATCTCAAATTGGTCAAAACTCTCCTAAAAATCCACCATGACCCTAAAATAATATTTATACATGAACGAGATCAAGAAATTGAGAAAAAGAGCTCAAAATGTCGAAAAACGGCCAAACGGCGCACAATCAACAAAAGGAGGTCAAAACTGCCAGAAAAATATTATAGAATAAGGATAATTAAATTTATTGTTCCGAAAAATACAGTAGAAAATATTAATTCACAAAAATGAAAAATACCCTCAAAAATACCAAAAGTGGAAAACAGGGGTTACAATCCGAGGCACTCTATGAGCAGAAGTGCAGATCACCAGTGTGCTGGGATGACATTGGTGAGAGGAAGTTGTTGGGTCTGGAGTTGATCACCAAGACAGTTGATGCAGTGATTCAGATCAGGAAGCACTTGCAAGCAGCTCAGGACAGGCAGAAGCGATGGGCCGATGTCCATCGGAGAGCTTTGGAGTTTGGCATTGGTGACCATGTTTTCCTAAAGTAATTGCCGTGGCACGATGTCATTTGGTTCGGTGGTGGAGGCAAGCTTAGCCCTAGATTTATTGGACCGTTTGAGATTTTGGAGCGAGTAGGCAAGGTGGCCTATCGTCTTGCATTGCCGCCAGCATTATCAGGAGTGCACGATGTTTTCCATGTCTCATAACTCAGGAGATATATCCAAGATGAGAGCCACATGATCGACTATTCTGAGTTGACCGTTCGGCCGGATTTGACTTGTGAGATTCCGCCAGTTGCTATTGTGGATCGGCGGGAGAAAGTGCTTAAGAACAAGGTCATCAAGTTGGTTCGTGTTGCTTGGAATCCGAACTCGCCTGGTGAGTCGACTTGGGAGTTGGAGGAGGAGATTCAGCAGGAGTTTCCTCATTTGTTTGAGTAGTTTTTGTTTTGTTCTTTTGATTGTTTTGGGGTTACCCTATGTATCTTCTTTTTGAATTTCGAGGACGAAATTATTCTTGTTAGGTGGGTAGGATTGTAATCCCTGTTTTTCATTTTGTGTATTTTTGAGTGTAATTTTTGTTTTGGTATTTTTCTCTCTTGTATATTTTTTCTGAATCGTATATTGGAGTTGTTTTCTATATATATTCATTTTATTTCTTTTTGAGCTCTTTGTGTTTGATTGATTGTCTCTTTTGTTTTGTTCTTCTATTATTTGATCTTTCCTTCATTTTGGTCTCGTTCTCTTTATTTATTTATTTATTTTTTTGTTTGTTTGTTGTGGTGGTGGTTTGTACAATACTAACTGGAACCCCATGAAGTCTGACAATCTCTTGCATATACCTCTCGGCCAGGCTCTCAGTAGACTGACCGACATGAAAAGGAATGAAGTGAGCACTCTTCATCAAACGGTCAACAATCACCCAAATAGCATTATGACCCTTCAGACTCCTCGGCAAAGCAGTCACAAAATCCATGGTGATATGTTCCCACTTCCACTCTGGAATAGGAAGTGGTTGAAGAAGTCCTGTGGTTCTCTGATGCTCCGCTTTAACCTGCTAACAGATCAAACACTGCGAAACAAACCGCGCGACAGCCCTTTTCATACCATGCCACCAGAAATGAAGCCTCAAATCCCGATACATCTTAGTACCGCTGGGATGGATAGAATACGAAGACTGATGAGCTTCTTCAAGTAACCTCTGACGAACTTCTCCTTTAGGGACACATAACCGGGAACCAAAACGAAGAGAACCATCTGCATGAATAACCATGTCCGTCCTGGACCCAAACTCAATCTCATCTCGAAACTTCTGCAACTGTGCATCGCTAGCTTGCGCCTCTTTAATCTGCTCCACAAGAGACGACTGTAGCTGGAGCGCCAAACAACTCCGACCAGAATTTGGCAACACAACCTCAAGCTCCAACCTTCTTATCTGCTCAATGAGATCTTTCTGCTGAGTAAGAAACGAAACCGCTGGTCTCCTGCTCAAAGCATCAGGCACCAAGTTTACTTTACCAGGATGGTATTGCAAACTGATGTCATACTCGGCCATAAGTTCCAACCAACGCCTTTGCCTCATGTTCAACTCCTTCTGGGTGAAGACGTACTTGAGACTTTTGTGGTCTGTAAAGATCTCCACTCGGTCTCCAAGCAAATAATGCCTCCACAGTTTCAAAGCAAAAATCACTGCCACTAACTCCAAGTCATGAGTAGGATAGTTCTTCTCGTGCGGCCTCAACTGCCTTGATGCATACGCAACAACACGGCCCTTCTGCATAAGAACTGCTCCAAGACCCTTACCAGAGCATCACAGTGAACTACAAATCTGCCTGAACCGTCTGGAATAGTCAACACAGGCGCTGACGTCAGTCTGTCCTTCAACTCAACAAAAGCCATATTGCACTCATCAGACCAACAAAACTTCTGATCCTTCCCAGTCAATTTAGTCAAAGGTCCTGCTATCTTCGAAAAATTCTGGACGAACTTCCGATAATAGCCAGCCAAACCAAGAAAACTCCTGACTTCTGAAACTGACTTGGGAATAGGCCAATCCTTCACAGCTTCAATCTTGGTAGGATCCACCGAAATACCATCGCCAGAAATAATGTGCCCCAAGAAAGAAATCCTGTCGAGCCAAAACTCGCACTTGTTCAGTTTTCCATAGAGTTGATGCTCTCTCATAGTCTGCAGAACCACCCTAAGATGCTCAGCATGATCTTCCCGATTCTTAGAATACACCAGAATATCATCAATGAAGACAACCATAAACTTATCCAGATACTGCGAGAACACCCGATTCATAAGACTCATGAATACAGCCGGCGCATTCGTGACTCCGAACGGCATCACAATATACTCATAGTGCCCGTATCTAGTCTTGAAAGCATTCTTCGGTATATCTGCAGCCTTCACCTTAACTTGGTGATATCCAGAACAAAGATCCAACTTCGAGAAAACAGAAGCCCCACTCAACTGATCAAACAAATCATCAATCCTGGGCAACGAATACCGATTCTTCACCGTAACTCTGTTCAGCTCTCGGTAATCCACGCACATCCGACGACTTCCATCCTTCTTATCAACAAAAAGGACAGGAGCACCCCAAGGCAAAACACTGGGTTTGATGAAACCCAAATCAAGCAACTGCTGAATCTGCACCTTAAGCTCTGCCAGCTCAACCGGTGCCATCCTATAGGGACTCTTCGTTATCGGTTCTGTTCCAGGCTGAACATCAATAGCAAACTCCACTTCCCTATCAGGGGGTAAGCCAGGCAATTCATCTGGAAAAACATCCAAGAAATCCCCAACCACTAGAGTATCTCCCAGATGCTCGACTGCACCTCTCGTGGTTGAGATAGAGAAATCCAAAACAATGCAAAGAGGGAGAAACAACAACATGATCCTGGGACCTGTAGGTTATAGGCCCACCACGCTTCCGCTGCGCCACTCTGATCGGGAAAGACTTCCAATAGCATCCAGCGATGCCGACTGACGGGCCAAGCAGAAAAATGGAAAGAAAATGAATGGCACCAAAATCAGATGGATATGGGTACGAAAGATTGAAATCATACCCAACAAGAAATCAATCAAAAAGGACAACTGAAAAAGATGGAAGAATCAAGAAATGAAGGGATCAAGATGGATGGAATAAGACTTGTACCCAGGTCACTGTGGTTTTGCTGCTGATTAATCAGCCGCTCAAGCACAGCAGTGACAGCCTCAATCGGATCAGCTTGAGATTCAGAGGTAGAACCTTTACGAGCCATAGTCTGCACAAACTGAAAACAGTTAGCATCCAGATTCTGTGTTGGTGTCATATTTCAATTTTGCATGCATGGTTGGTGAAATGTTGTGCCGATTTCAGTTCGAGCCAAGCTTGTCTAATATATTAGGCAACTAATACATTAGCCAAACCTGATGCTCTGATACCACTAAAAACCCTGTCACGCCCCGCTTCCCAAAAATACAGAATACGGGCACGCAACATAAGTCCATCGAATGAATATAATCATCCTTAAGCTATTTCAGAAATCTTTACAATATATCACAGGCAGTATATTAGAGTTAATATATCAGAGTCGGAAGCAAAGAGTGGAACCAACATGCATCATTGAGATATTTTCACCAACAAAAATTAATTGAAATCAAATATCATGTTCTCAAATAAAACAGAGTCTGGAAAATAAATATTCTGGGTCACATCGCCCAAATACAAATAATACTCAAGTCTCAAATACAGAAATGTTTCAAGTCTCGCAAATACAGAAAAATGTTCTATCAGGAAACAGAAATAATAATCAGCAACTAATATTGCAAGCCACCAGTACCTTCTTGAATCTGTCCACCGTGATCTGCATTCATCGAATGCAGGAAAAAGGAAAAGAAGAAATCACAGTACCCGTCAATGGCATGTCCGGGTCACAATTAGAATAGGATACAAGCACATGGACACTATCTAACCACAGGATATACTAACAGGTATAGGTGAACATATGTCAAGTGTCAACAGTTAAACAGGTAACATCTATAATTATCAGGTATTCTGGTAATCAGGTAATCATGTATCAAGTAAACAGGTAATAGGATAATCAAGATAATCAGGTTATGTTAAGTCTAATCTTTTTATTAACTATCTAGGTAGCACGACATGCATCCCAGTTTTTACTACATGGTTGCTACAACAAACAATTTCGCTTAGTAAAATTTTCATAGTGGAGTCCATAGGGCAACGTACTTGGGTACAGGAAACAGGCAGAACTAGTGGCTTCTTCTACTCTACACCTTCTTACATAAGAAGCAATGTAGACAGGGTCAGTAACAGGTAAACAGGCAGGTAGGACACTAGTCCTCTTCCAAGTACACATTTCTATTTTTTCCACTAATAGAATCTTCCCTTAAACCCCGGCTTAATTACTTTATTATTAAGATCATCAACAGGCAAGAGAGTGTACTAAATGATGTCAAACTAATAGGTTATAATCAGGTTTAGACTCAGGGAATTAGATCAGCAAGTATAGGTACCAAACATTCACAAATACGAGCAACTTAGCGTATGTTTATAATCAGGACAGCAATACCAGTCTGTACAAAAACAGTGATCCAAAGATCGACAGGCATGCAAATCATGATCCGTCAAAGGATCTGGAAACTAGACATCCACACGCTTCTAACGGATATAATAATTCTATATACTAGTTCACAATATCTCGACTTAAACCACAATTCAACACAGTTTTTATGTACAGCCAGAAAACAGAGGAATAACTTAAACCACATGAAAACAGCAGGTAAAATCATCAATTAAATCCACGAAAATTCTGGGGTAATCCCCTATAAGTATAGTCTCAAAATATAAATTTTCATATTTTTCCAGAAAGTAAAGATATGTTGTCAAAAATGAAAAGTAACACAAAACACGGTTTTGATGGATCTGGAATTCCTTAACACTGCTGTACAAAATTGAACACATCTTACAAACAGCGCATCGAAATCCACTTCCGTCAAAACGGGGTGAAAGTAGATACAATTACCCAGCTTTCATATCTCACATGAAATATTCATACAGTAATTAGAAATAAGGAGAACACGGCATTCAACATACAATCACACGTAGTTTACAGCAAAAGTGATCTCTAGAAAAGAATATAAGACATCGCTCAAAACTCGTCTTTAAAATACCACATAAATCTGGGAACTACCTATCATCATGTTGAAACACTGGACAAAATATTATGGTATGATATTGGGTATAACCTAGATCTTGAAATTAATTAGTTCACAAAATCTACCCCGAACTGAATCTGAAAACTACCGATATACAGTCACTAAAATTATCATATCTAATTCATACGAACTCCAAACGGGATGAAACCAGTGGGGTTAGAAAATAGATTCAGTCCTATACAAATTACTCAGAAATAGACAAGTAGGGATTCGGACTCTAATCCAGGTAAAAACAACAATCAATCCAGTACAACCCAAATTTCCAGATTTCTCACATCATCTTAGAATCGTCATAACTTCTACAAAAATTAACCAAACTCATCCAAATTCGAAACACAGCCTACCCATTATCTAAATATCATATCTAAGGGTTTCTAACATGTCAAAATCTAATATTTCTCATATGGGTATTCAAACATACATCGGGTATACCATATGTCGCATACGCGATCCAAATCGCGTTTGGGTGAATCCTAAGGCATAAACCTATCAAACTTCATGTCCTAAGTCATCTATGGCCCGTTTTGAACAATAGAGACTAAACCCAAAATTAAAAGCATGATCTTTGGCCGTCTCTAGTCTCAAACTATCCTATGTGTGAACTTTCGACTTGTATCAACCTAAGAAATTTAAGTACAAGTTACTTGCCTTTTTGTGATGACGAACGCAACGAGTCCAAGCCTTTCAAAGAAAACCCACGAGCAAAACGCCTTCTAACGCAATTTTGAGCGAAACCCACGAACATAACGCGCCAACGGTTGATCTCTTTGACACACGAACCAAAGCGGGAGGTGCCCACAATACAAAACAGCGGGGAGAGGTGTAAAGGTGCTATTTTGTGGAGGGTGGTGCTGGTTTGGTGCTTGTCGGCCACAAGAAGAAGGAGAGACGAGGTAGGATCGAGGCGAAGTAGTATAGAAAGATGGAGAGGGAAGGTATGGGTGATCGGCCAAGGCAAGAGAGATCAAGGGGATGTCGGCCTAGGGTTGAAGAAAGCAGACCGGGATTGATTCAAGTGGAGGCCGGTTTGGAATAGGAGAGGGAGAGAGAAAAATATTAGGGTTAGGGATTAGTTAGTATTTGGGGTATATATAGGAGATCAAATATGGGTTAATGGGTAGTGGATATCAATATGAAACAATAGGTAGACAATTGGGTAATGGATATTGGGTAGATTTCAAATGGGGATACAAAATACAATGAATCCTATAGCTCCTAAAAATCTCCTTAAGGCCAAAAATCTCAAATTGGTCAAAACTCTTCTAAAAATCCACCATGACCCTAAAATAATATTTAAACATGAACGAGATCAAGAAATTGAGAAAAAGAGTTTAAAATGTCGAAAAACGGCCAAACGGCGCACAATCAACAAAAGGAGGTCAAAACTGCCAGAAAAATATTATAGAATAAGGATAATTAAATTTATTGTTCCGAAAAATACAGTAGAAAATATTAATTCACAAAAATGAAAAATCCCCTCAAAAATACCAAAAGTGGAATACAGGGGTTACAATTCGAGGCACTCTATGAGCAGAAGTGCAGATCACCAGTGTGCTGGGATGACATTGGTGAGAGAAAGTTGTTGGGTCTGGAGTTGATCACCAAGACAGTTGATGCAGTGATTCAGATCAGGAAGCACTTGCAAGCAGCTCAGGACAGGCAGAAGCGATGGGCCGATGTCCATCGGAGAGCTTTGGAGTTTGGCATTGGTGACCATGTTTTCCTAAAGTAATTGTCGTGGCACGATGTCATTTGGTTCGGTGGTGGAGGCAAGCTTAGCCCTAGATTTATTGGACCGTTTGAGATTTTGGAGCGAGTAGGCAAGGTGGCCTATCGTCTTGCATTGCCGCCAACATTATCAGGAGTGCACGATGTTTTCCATGTCTCATAACTCAGGAGATATATCCAAGATGAGAGCCACATGATCGACTATTCTGAGTTGACCGTTCGGCCGGATTTGACTTGTGAGATTCCGCCAGTTGCTATTGTGGATCGGCGGGAGAAAGTGCTTAAGAACAAGGTCATCAAGTTGGTTCGTGTTGCTTGGAATCCTCACTCGCCTGGTGAGTCGACTTGGGAGTTGGAGGAGGAGATTCAGCAGGAGTTTCCTCATTTGTTTGAGTAGTTTTTGTTTTGTTCTTTTGATTGTTTTGGGGTTACCCTATGTATCTTCTTTTTGAATTTCGAGGACGAAATTATTCTTGTTAGGTGGGTAGGATTGTAATCCCTGTTTTTCATTTTGTGTATTTTTGAGTGTAATTTTTGTTTTGGTATTTTTCTCTCTTGTATATTTTTTCTGAATCGTATATTGGAGTTGTTTTCTATATATATTCATTTTATTTCTTTTTGAGCTCTTTGTGTTTGATTGATTGTCTCTTTTTTTTTGTTCTTCTATTATTTGATCTTTCCTTCATTTTGGTCTCGTTCTCTTTATTTATTTTTTTTTTTTTTTGTTTGTTTGTTGTGGTGGTGGTTTGGTTGTCCTATTTATCCCCAATCCTATTTGATACCCTATACATTTGTATCCTATTTGAAGCCCAATTAAACAAATCCTATTACTACTCCTAATACCCATTAACCCAATACCCATTAACCCACAACTAAACCATATATATAAACCCCTCTCCTCTAAACCCTAACCCTAATTCCCCCACTTCACAACCCGACCTCCGCTTCTCTCTCCCTCTCCTTGCTTGAGCTGCACCCGCACACCATCAGCCCGACCACCCCTCCAGGCTGCCGACATCCCTTCCCGGCTTGCATCCATCCTCACAAACACCCCACACCCGAGCCCCTGTCTCCTACACCCGAGCCACTTCACCCTACTCCCGATCCTCTCTCTTTGGCCATCCCGACCACCTTACATCACCACTCAATCCCTCGTCTCTCTCTCGTGGTGTTCTCTTGTGGCTGCAAGCCACTATTGTCTTCATCCATCTTGGATCATCTCGCTCTGTGGAGTTTTTTTCGTATGGAGATTTTCACTCTAGTTCCTTGGATTCGTTGATTCGCGGATTTTCATTCGTAGATTTTGCTCGTTACTCTTGGTTTTCGTTGTTCTTCATCTTCGGTTAAGGCAAGTAACTTGTACTCCAATTCATTTGTTTGATACAAGTCAAAAATACCACCTATAGTGTAGTTGGGTCTAGAAACGACTCTTGTTTGTGATATGCTTGATGGGTTTTTATCTCTATTGTGAAAATTTGACCATAGATGACTCACGACACAATATGGACATGAATTAACTTAGGATTTACCCATTCTTGATTTTGATCATGTATGTGAGACTTTTGTGGGAACTCGTGTTTTGGTTGAGACTCATGTGATATACTTGGTGTGGACATGCTAGATACCCTAATTTATGGTGTTCGGACACTTAGTAGACTCGATTTCAGGTTTGGGTGTGTTTGGATCAATTTTCTTGAATCTATGTTGATTTTGTTTTTAAGGGAAAAATCTGTATTTCATCGCTGATCTGTTTTGTTTGCTGTTTTGGACTATCTTGAAGTCAGTATCTTAATTTCGGTATAAAACATGAGTTTTAGATAATTTCGTCTATTTTCAAACCCCTTTGACCTTTCTTGATTTCGTTTTCGTATGAATGAGTTATGACTGTTTTACTACAAAGGTGTCGATCTTTTCAAGATTTTGTTTTTCGATGTTCTTGATGACTAAATGATTTTATTAACTGTGCTACACATATTATTTTGATCCAAAACATTGGTCAGTGTTTCTTTATCTAGTTAGAGATTACCCAGAATTTTGGTGAATTTCATTGATAAGTTTTATGTGTTATTTCATGCTTGTTTATGAAATCTATACTGGCTGTATTTTGCTCGCTGTTCTGTAAAGAACCTTATTTTCACTATGATTCCTTTTACTGTATGAAAAATGTTTGTGAAATATGAAAGTTATTATATTTTATCGATTTTCATATCCCTTTGGCGGAATTGGATTTCGTTTCACTGGTTGCGAGATATCATAGTTTTCATACAGCAGTGTTGGGAATTCCAGATTTGCCAAACTATGGTTTCTTGATGCTTTCTTATTTTTGATGACTGGTCTAATTTCACTGTAAAATTATCAAACTTTATATTTAGATACTGGACAAATAGGGGAATACCGCAGATTTCTCGTAAATTGATTTAATGTGTTTTTATGCTGTGTTCCTGTTCTTGAATTTGTTTTCCTGATTTCTGACTGAACCTATTTTCTGTATTCAAATCAGTTTTGAGCTATGTTTTTGTGAATTAATATATGACTTCTGTATATCCGCTGGATTCGTGTGAAAGTCTATTTTCCAGATCCTTCGAGGGATCCAGATTTGCATGTTTGTAACACTGGGAATCACTGTTTTACTACAATATGGTCTTGCTGTCTTGAACTTGAGATGTGTTATTTTAGTTCTTTTATGAGATATCTTGCACACATATATGTTTATCTTGCAACTTGAACTTGTTACATGATCATGCCCTGATATACTTGATATATTTTGCACATCTACATGCTTGTTTGACATCAATTATAAAATAACCAAGTCGGGGTTAAGGGAAAGATCTAGTTGTGGATAGTGCAGAAACGTGTACTCGGAAAAACCTAGTGGTTATTGAAGCTTGTTTACATGTGGAGCTTGACACGATATACATGACACGTACACACATGACACTGGGGCTTGTTTGGGTTTTGAAGCTTGTTTACATGATTCATGATTACATGATACTTGGAGCTTGTCCCTGAGTACACTATCCTGTATGGTCCCCTATGAAATCTAAAGCGAAACTGTTTGTTGTAACAACCATGTAGTAAAAACTGGGATGCATAAAGTGCTACCTAGATAGTAATCACTACAAGACTTGAACATGACACTTGAACATGATACATGCCCACTTGACACTTGACTACATGATACATGAGATATGATACTTGATACATGCTACATGATTACATGATTCTTGATACTGGTTACTTGATGCATGACGCTTGTTTACATGATGCTCGACACATGTTATTATACTTGCTCTTCTTGCCTTGCTATGATTTATATGTCTGTTATCATGATTATACCATGCTAGGCTTGTTACTTAGACTTACCTATCCCATGTACTTGTATCCTACATTATAAGTGGCCCGTAACATACAATTGATGGGTACTTGTTTTTCTTCTTCCTTCTCCTGTAAATTTACTAATTGCTGATCAAGATGGTCGGCTGCTAGATGGTATTGACGAGATGATGTACTAATGCAGGATTTCATGCTTTGTGATTTTATTATTATTATTGTTGCTTGAACTTGAATAAGATGTACTTGATTACTTGGATATTTATCTTGTATTTGGGCGATGTGACCCAGAATATTTGACTTGTTCAGAATTTGATTATTTGAGATTATTATATTTGGTTTTAAGTAATTTCTGTTGGTATCTTGTTTCAATTATGCATGCCTGGTTGTATCTTTTGCTTCCGACTCTGATTATCTTGTGAAATATTGTAAAGATTCCCGAACAGCTCATGGATGATGAAAACCATTCGCTGGGCTTTTGTCTCGTATCCGTATTCCGTATTCTTTTTGGGAAGCGGGACGTGACACAGGAATTTTGAAGTTGACTAGAATATGAGACCCGATTATTTTTGTTGAGATAGGGGATGGGGCTGTATGCTCCCTCATGTATTCCCTTTTCTTGTTTCAGCATTGCTAGACGATCTTCCATCTATTGGAGGTCAGGGAGGATGACGTCGTCTTGTACTTCGTATCTAGTGGACCCATGGGACTCCTCCCGTCGTTGAGGAGTGTAGCGATGAAGGCTAGTTTGTCGAGTCCTACTAGGAATGATGTTGAGAGCTTGAAAGATCTTATCTTTAAAGTCCCAGAATTCTGCCCTAGTGATGGGTGCTTCATCCTCTCTACCTCTCATGTTGGCCGATCGACTTGTTGGAGTTGGGTTCCTTCTCCCACGAGGGAGAGGAGTCCCTCTTTGTTCCCTTCGAGAGTGATGAATTCTTCGCCCTCTGGGAGAGAGGTTCTTATGTGTCCGTAACTTAGAGGGGACCTTGTCCCGGGCGTACTGGATGGGGGACATCGTCCTGGGCTTGCCGTCCGTTCAAGAGGCCTTCAAATTTCAAAATCATAATTTGAGTAGGAACACCTACTTTTTCTCTTTTTTCTTCATTTTAAAATAGAAAAAAAGGAGGGGTAGACATTTTTTGCTTAATATATAGTACAAATAAAAACTAGTATAACCCTGTGCAATATATTGCACATAATTTTAAATAAAACGATAAAATAACCAAACAAAATTTGAAAATTTCGATAATAACATCTATACAATATTGCAAGATTTTTAAGGTTTGATTAAGTTATATGATTCCAGTTCATAATTTGGATGGACAAACAGACTAGGGGGGTTGCTGTAACCCCCGTTTCCGTAAATGCGTATAACCTGAGTATTTTCTGTATTTCAATTTTTATAAATTCATTATTGTCTAATTCGGTTTTGGATTTTTATATTTAAGTCTTTTATTATCGGAAATTATATTTATTCTGAATAATAATGCATTTAACTGTAACTCATATTTCTAATTGATCAACTATTATATTGTAGCCCAAATCAAATGCAATATTACTATTTAGATTATTTTAATCAATTGCTAAAACCAAATCTTAGTTTATTTTGTAATTTTATTGACTATTATTATTATTGTTCTTATTTTGTTGATTGTTTACTGTTATTATTATTATTATTACTATTATTAGTTTGATTGTTCATGATTTAATGTGTCTATGTGTGTGTGTGTGTATATATATATATATATATGTACGTATGTATGTAACTCGCTTACCCATTACCCTATGCCCTATTCAACCCTATAATATTTAAAACCGAGCTAACCCTATCCACAGACCTACTGTATAACCCTAGCCACAACCCCCTATCTGTCTCTTCCGTTATCTCTCCCTCACCCTGTCGCCCCCTCCACCCTACCTCCTGAACTCATCCTTCAGTCAAGCCTCCGCAACCCCCTGCAACTCCGACCTAACCCGTCACCATTGTCCTCCCTCCTTCGTCGCTCAGTCGCCACTGTCTTCAAGCACCTACTCCCGCTGCGCTCTCATCCTGCAACCGCCAGCACCTCCACCCACATCATCTCGTCGCCTCATCAACCTCGCCACCATCTTTGATGACTGTCAACCTCCCGAGCTCGTCCCCATTACAGAGCACCCCATCGCCATTGCCTCCCCTATTCCTCCCTGCACCATCGACACCCCCCTGTGCACCTCACCGGCTGCCGTCGACCGCCTCACCCCTACTACAACATCCTCTCATCGACTTCCACCGCCTTCACAACCACTGCAGTCACTCCCTTCCTCTATCTCTCTTTCGAAAGCAGAGCGCCCTTGTCTTTCCACCATCACCCCTCGCAGCCTCGTCTTATCGCCGACCAGTCGACCACCGCACGGCCCTCTCCCGCCACTGCAGTGCACCGCCGAAGCTCACAGTCGCCACCCAAGTCTCCCATGTTGTCATCATCAACAGTGTGCTACACTTTGAATGACGGCCGTCCGATCTGATCAGGATTTGGAACATCATCATCTTCATCATCAGTGGGTAGATCTAGACCATCCGATCTCTGATCATCTTGATCATCAAATCAGAGCAATCCTGGCCTTCTGTTCTCCTTGTGATTTGGATCATCAACATCATCAAGTCAGATCATCATCATCATTCGCTCCAGATCAGATATGCATTGTCGATCATCTTTGAGGTTGATCATTGAATCCCAGCCGTCGATCTTTCTCGATCTTGATCACCATCAAGATCTACGCCGATCCGATCAATCCGGTCTCGTTCGTCGATCAACGTTCCCATCCAATCAAGGCAAGTATCTTCATGTACAATTCGTTGTTCTAGTACAATACCGCAAGTAGATTGTAGTTGGGCCTCACCTTTGGTTTATCATTGATGATCTCATTTTTTTCTTGTTGTCGTCCTTATCAATTCCATGATCATAAGAGTCACAATTTTTCGTTGATATATCCATTTCACCACTTCTTAGATCTATCAATTATCTAATTATTTGAACACATGAAATTAAGAATCACCTTGACTTGTAGATGTATGTTTCTTTGATGCATGTGTTGATTTTACTCTCTTTTGAGTTGAGATTAGACGTGGGCGCTGATTTGATGCTTGTGAACCCCTGATTTGTATCACACATTAATTTAGACTCATAATAGTTACTAATCATGACACTTTTTATATAAAAGAAACCATTTATGTTGCTGTTTCGACCCTGATAATATCCAAATTTGGACTTGAGTTCTAAACATGAAATGTAGCCCCAGATGTCTAGTTTACTACCCTTTTTACGGAATTGAATTCTGAGTTATAGTTTGTGAATTATCACTGTTTTAGTGCTTCTATGTTTGAAATTTCAGATTCATAAATTGCTGTGACACTTTGTTTTACAAATTAAATTAACTATGCTACCTGTAAGATAATGACTTAAAATTTTGCACGAATCTCTTATCACAAACTCCATCAGGCAATTGGTCTCGAAAATATGCAATTTCAAAAATTGCAGGAAGAGGAAAAAGAAAACAAACTCCCGTCAATGCAAGTTACGGGCCGCTTGTAGTGCAGCCAGAAGTATAGGAAAGGATAAACAAGTATAGAGTAATAGTAGAAGCAAGTAGAGCATGGTATAGGCATGATAACAAAACAGGATAACTAACATGAATCAAGAAATGAGATCAAGTAACATGATATACTAACAGGGTACAGGTAACATGTATCAAGTGTCAGGCAAGAAGGTAAACATGTAAACATGTAACAGGTAAACAGGTAATCAAGTGAACATGTAGCATATACAGGTATCATGTAACAGGTAAACAGGTTATGTCAAGTCTTATATTATTACTATCTAGGTAGCACTTCATGCGTCCCAAACTTTTACTACATGGTTGCTGCATTTAAACAAGTTACGTTTAGACTTCGTAGTGGAGTCCATAGGACCGTGTACTCAGGGATCAGGAAAAACAAGAACAGGTAGAACATAGTGCCTCTCTTCTGAGTACACCTTCCTATAGGAAAGCATGCAGTCATGTAATCAAGTAAACAGGTACAGGTAGAATCTAGTGGCTTTCTTCCGAGCACACCTTCCTATCGGGAAGCATGCACTTGAGTAGTAAACAGGTACAGGTAGAACCTAGTGGCTCTCTTTCTAGTACACATTTCTATATTTTCCACTACTAGATCTTTCCCTTAACCCCGGTTTGATTATTTTATTATTATTATCAAACAGGCATGTATGTGTCGCAAAACAGGTCAAGAATAACATAGCATGAACAAGTAACAGGTTCAGGTTGCAAGATAAACATGTACATGCAAAAGATAACTCATAATAGGATAGAACAACGAAAATTCTAGTCCAGGACAGCAAAATAGTACTGCACTGAATCTAGAATTCCCGTTGCTACAAAAGTGCAAATCTGGATCCGTCAAAAATAGACTCCCGGCCGAATCCATCAAATATATATAATTCATATGGTACTTCACAATAACAAGTCTCAAAACAGGTTTGAATCCAGAAAACGTGTTCATCCAGAAATCAGAAGTTCGTATTCAAGAACAGGAAAACGACATCAAAACTCACTGATTAAATCCAAGAAAAATCTGGGATATTCCCTAGTATGTTGAGTAACAGAAATAGAGTTTCATAATTTTCCAACATAGATAGAATAGGCAAGTAAAATCAGAAAGCAACAAGACACGACAGTTTTGTAAATCTGGAATCATAAACACTGCAGCACTAAAACAACAATATCTCACAAAATATAAATCAAAATCCAAATCCGTAAAAAGGGTGATAAAATAGATACAGTAGGCTATAATTCATATTCATAAAAAGCAAATAGAATCAGGTCGAAATTATGTATCTTTACTGAACAGTATGAAAATTCTGCATGTATAATTTTTATTTGCAAGTATAGAATAGTTGGTAAAACTCATTAATTAAATCTACAAAAATTCAGGGTTAATCCCAATCAGGTCTAGTTATACTCAGCAAAATATTGGATCAAAATAATACTTTTAACATCAGAATAAAAATAGTTTACTCCACAAAATTCATATAAAACGAAATCTGGAATTTTTCTACACCACTGTCGTAAAATAGTCATAACTCGCAGCTCATAAAACGAAACTGAGATCTATGAGAAGGGTTGGAAAATAGACAGAATTCTCTACACTTCATGTTCACAAATAATTTTAATGTACTGACCTTAATAGGGTCTAAAATACTGATCCAAAACGGAAAACCGACAAAACAGAAAATTTCCTTCTTGCACAAAATCAACTAGTCCATCTGAAACTCATCCAAAACAAAACCATACATGAAATATAGTGTACTAGGTGTCCAAGCAACATGGTATATCATATTTTACAAGTCCATAACAAGTATACTACCACTAACACAACCAAGCACACAATATCATGCAATAAGTCATGAACAATATGCAGGTATACAACAAGAAGTGGTCATCCTTAGGTTATTTCATGTCATGTGGGTCATGTGGCAACTACGGACGGATCAACACAATAGAGACAAGATACAGTAGGGGTTTTGCACAAGAATTGTCTTTAGAACACAACTACACTACTGGTGGTATTTAGTACTTGTATTATACAAAAAAAAGAATACAAGTTACTTTCCTTATAGTCGATGATGGGGACGAAAGGGGAGCAACACACAGGAGGTGCGCCGCAGGAGCTGGACGTCGGCGACACTATCGTTGCGGCTGACTGTTGCCGGAGGTGAGGCACAGTGCAACTGCTGCTGGCTGTTGCTGCGTCGAGAGGAGAAAGGAAGATGGGGGAAGGTCACAACAGGGGAGGATGATTTAGAGTAGGTGCACGGGGTGATCACCGGGAGCAGGGATGGTCGGAAGATGGTTTGAAGTAGGGTTTCGGGGGTTTGCACGATGGGTTAGAAGAGAACGGGAGGTAGAAGATGAAGAAGCAGGAGGCTAGGGTGAAGTAGGAGAACAGGGAATAGGTATAGTGTTTATATAGGGGTAGTTATTAGGGTTTCGGTTATGAACAGACTAGGGTTAGGTGGGTTTCGGATCTTATAATGGGTAATGGGTTGAGTACTTTAGGGTTTGGGTAGTTAGTTGATGGGTATTAGAGTTAAAACAGGGTATTGGCTTTTAAATGGGTCTAGGGTATTAGGATTTTAACTGGGTTTAGGTTGAAATATCAAGATAGAGCAAAGTGAACAAAATGATTGAAAAAAATAGGATATGAAAATTTTAACAACGAGGATCAAAGTACTGGCTCAATCAACAGAGACGAACAACAGATTGGCAAATGAAGCAAGGAGATCAAATAAAAAGATGATAAATCAAATAGATGAATATATTGAAAAAATGAAGATCCGAAATACACGGTCCAAAGAGATACAAGAAGAATAAAATACCCAAAAGAAAAAAAATACACCCAAAATACATAAAATGGAAAGCAGGCGTTACACGACATACTAGAGGACCTTCCCTAATTTTTCTGGAATTATTTGATGAAGTTTCGGAGTTGTTTCATGTTTCTAAACAAATTTCACAAACTCTGTCTTAACACGAAATCGATGTAGTTTGTTGTTTTGACACTAGTTGCTACAACTATTTTTTATCTTGTTGATATGCGATGGATTCAGAAGGGAGTCTAGTTCCTAGATTTTCTGACGGATCTAGATTTGCATTCCTATGGTGGCGAGAATCTCAGTTTTGGTGCAGTAACGTCATATTGTCCAGAATTGGAATTCTGGTCGTTTTTTATAATTATAATTTGTTTGATACTCCAATATGATTGCTACCTAGACTAAACTTGTTCCTTGTTCTTGATCATATTTACTTGACCTTTTTTGCACACTTTCATGCCTGTTTGATAATAATAATAATAAATAACAAGCCGGTGTAACCACCATTTTCGCAAATACGTATTTTCTGTGTATTTTCGGTATTTCAAACTTTTGTAAATTATTTTTCCGCTTTCAAATTCTTTTGTTAAAATGTATTGTTGGATCTTCTGTTAAAGCCTATTCTAATCGATTATTTTATTTGTGACTATTTTTCAGTGAATTTATATTGTAATTCAAATCCTATTATTGTTGTTACTACTGTTATTATTATTATTATTTCGGTTATTATTATTATTATTATTATATTATTATTATTATTATTATTATTATTATTATTATTATTATTATTATCATGATGATGATGTTTAAGTTTATGATTATTATTATTATTGTTAACAAACTTATCGTTTATAAAATTTTTGGAAGCTTATAGATCGTAATCTATATTGTATTTTTTTTTTTTTTGATAAAGTGGATAGAGTCAATTGACTCCAGCCAATCATATATAATTAAAAATAGTAAAGTAACAAACATCAGCAAAATTTTACACGGGGTAAAATTAGAAAGACGAGAAAAAACAACCACAAAACATAATTACAATGCAATGAAGAGAATTGCACAAAAAAGCCAAAACTCGCGCAGAATAATTGCCAACCATAATCAAGCAATCAGAATGCAGAAGACAGCGATCCAAAGACAGCAGCCCTCACTGCCACCCCCGACGAGAAGGATTCCACGATCGCACAATCGCAAGCCCGCCCGCTGAAGATTCCAAGCACCTGCAACGGAGCTACCGACTAGCCGAAACGGAGCAAACGAGCACAGACTGCTAGGACACAGCGAGGTTAACGACCTCAACAAGAGAAGACAGCAAAACCAAGGGCCTACACAAAGGTTCTCACAACCCATGATCAGACAAAGACCCAACTCACATCAAGGTGAAGCAGTAGACCAAGACGGAGAAAAGTCCCAGCAACAATAGTAAAAACACTCACCGAACAAATCAATAGCCCACCGCTAAAGCTAACCAACACAACAACAGATGAAAAGAAGCGGCAAAGAAAAGAAGAGAAGAGTGAAGAAACACAGCTGAAGACTTGCAATACCTGAAAATCACGAGGATCAGCAACAGAACGAACACCCCTTCATCAAATGGGTGAACAAGCTGAACCAGAACGAATTAGAATTAGCTACAGTAATAACAAGCTACCGAACTGCCAAGAATGAGGAAAAGAAAAGGCATTGAAAAAAAAACAAAGTAGGCAACATTTGAAAATAAAGAGTAGCGGCATTATCCACTACTAAAACCCAGTAATGACCTGGATGGTAGAGTGCGCAACATCATAACACAGAGAATTATTACAACAGTAATTTAGTGGAGAGGAACAAGTCAGAAAAAGAACCAAGACCCAGCAATAGCGGTCGGGACACCAAAAAAGAGCTAAAATAACATCCAAACCAAGAACTGACTCCCTTAGTATTTTTATTAGAGTATGGATTTTATGTATACCATTTTAATTAATTAAATAATATGCAATATTATTTTGCTCCTTATTATATTTTGGTTCGATTGAAATACAGTCTAGATCATTTTTTGAGGTCTTATATTCTATTGTTTTTAGTAGTAATGAGTGTTAATTTGATGCACACAAATCTATTAATCGTGTTACTATATTATTGTTGATCAATTTATTCATTTATTTTCCTAAAACTCCAAACCCATTTTCTTATTGGTTTTCATACCCAATTACCCATTAACCCGCTTACTCCTAACCCTAATTTATCTCTTATATATAATCACCCTACTAACTCTTTAACCTTATTCACCTATAATTAATTCCTCCGCTATAACCCCTTCCCCTTCCTCTGCCGAAACCCATTGCCTCGTTCACCATCATCCTCTCCGTCGCCCCGATTGTCCCTGACCTCCATCCCGTCCTCCGTCGCTCCATCTCCTCCTCACCATCATCCCCTCGACATTCCTGCACCCCATTGCCGAGCCTCCCTCATCTTCTGTTTCGTTCGAGGAACCCACCTCCTTGCCAGCCTGCCATCCCGCAGCCTTGCCCCCGCTCGCCACCTCACTCCGCCGTGACCCCCCTGTCGCGATCACCTCGATGACCCCCGACATCACTACCTGCCCCGCGTGCCTCCACCCGAGCGCCCACACCTGCACCCCAGAATAGCCCCCTCTCCTTTTTCTGAAGCAGTAGCCTCCTCATGCCGCCTGTCTGCCGTTGCGTTGCCGTTCTGCCATCAGCCTCCTCCCCTCACTGCCTCGCTCGAGCACCCATGGTCGACTGTCGTAGAGCACCCCCTGGCTCCTGTTGGATGATCAATCCATCCTGGCCGTCCGATCTCCTCTTGAACATCAAGCTTCCTTTTATCGCAGCCGTCTGATCTGATTTGATCTGAACATCTTCATCTGCTCTGGATCTGGGCCATCCGATGCATTTGATCATCAAGTCCATCAGATCTTGATGATTTGAATCATGGCCGTTCGATCACCTTCTTCTTGAACATCAGGATCCACCTCAGCCATTCGTTTGATCTTGATCATCATCAAGATTTTGATTTTTAGATCTCCATCATCATCAACTCTTGGATCTAGCCGTACGATTCTGTTCGTGATCATCTTGTTCGAGATTCATTCGTTCGCTTGAGTTCGTGCACGAGAACTCGTTCCTATTATTCTCGTTCTTGCTTCATTTCATCGTCAATAATAAGGCAAGTAACTTGTATTCCTTTTTGTTGTATAATACAAATACTAAATACCGCCTGTAGTGTAGTTGCTTCAAAATCTGTCCCCATGAAACCCTTGTTATATCTTGTCTCTATGTGTTGATCCCCCGTAGTTGTCTCATTACACACACGACATGAAATAACTTAGGAATACTAAATTCTTGATGTATACATGCATGTTGTTCGTATGATGTCGTATGCTTGATTGTCTTAGTAATAGTATAACTCGTTGTAGACTTGTTAAACACCTTATACCATGTTGCTTGGACATCTAGTATGCCATATTTCGTATTTTGTTATGATTTGAATGTGTTTCATATAACCTAGTTGATTTTATGCATAAAGAAGATATATGTATTTGCTGTTACCCCGTTTTTGTTCAGTAATTTAGACCCTATTAAGTATATAGAAATTATTTGTAAACATGAATTTTAGAGGATCTTATCTATTTTCTAGAATTTCTGACAGAGCTCAATTTCGATTTGTGAGTTGCAAGTTATGGCTATTTTACTACAGATGTGTATAAAATTTTAAATTATGTTTTATATGAAGTATGTATGGTTATTTCTTTTTATACTGATGTTAAAGATACTATTTTTATCCAATATTTTGCTGAGTACAACTAGGCTTGACTGGATTAACCCCTATTTTTTGTTGATTTAATTGATGACTTTTATAAACTATTCTATACATGCAAACAACTACTATACTTACATAATTTTCATGCTGTTCAGTAAAGGACCTAAATTTTAAACTGATTCTATTTGCTGATAAAAACATTGTGAGTATGAATTGTAGCCCGTTGTATCTATTTTATCACCCTTTTGACGGATCAGGATTTTTATTTATATTTTGTAATCTATTGCTGTTTTAGTACTGCTGTGTTTATGATTCTAGATTTACAAACTTTCTATATCTTGATATTTTTGATTTTATTTGACTATACTATCCATATTAGAAAATTAGGAAATTATATTTGCTGATACTAAACATACTAGGCGATACCCCAGATTTTTCTAGGATTTAATTAGTAAGTTTTTATGCCATTTTTCTGTTTATGAATACAAACTTCTGATTTCTGGATACAATTCTGTTTTGAGTTTTATTTTATGAAATACCATATGACTTATATATATTTGCTGGATTCGGCCGAGAATCTATTTTCTAGATTTTCTGACGGATCCAGAATTGCATGTTTGTGGCAACGAAAATTCCAGATTTGGTGCAGTACTGTCTTACTGTCCTAAACCACAATTTTTGTTGTCATACCCTTTTTTTGTGTTGTCTATCACCTGTGCATGTTTATCTTTCAACCTGAACCTGTTACTTGTTTATGCTATGTTACTCTTGCTTTGTTTTGTGCACGTATATGCCTGTCTAATAATAATAACAAGTAATCAAGCCGGGGTTAAGGGAAAGACATTAGTAGTGGACAATATAGGTATGTGTACTCAGAAGGGGGCCCGTGTTTCCCATTTTCATGTTTGATTCATGTTGATACATGAACCGGTTGTACTTTATGTTTAATTCATGAATCTGTGGATTCGTGAACCTGTTGTGCTTTATGCTTTGATGCGTGAACCTGTTGGCTCGTGTACCTATTGATGCATGAATATGTTGATTCGTGTACCTGTTTACTACCTGATTCATGAACCTGTTCCTATTACCTGTTACATGACGCCTAAGTACATGGTCCTATAGAAACCCACCACTAGATCTAAATGAATTCTGCATGTAAGTAGCAACCATGTGGTAAAAATCTGGGATGCATGAAGTGCTACCTAGATAGAAATAAATACAAGACTTGACATAACATAATACCTGTTACATGCTTACCTGCTACATGATTACTTGTATATGCTACTTGACACTTGTTATATGTTTACTTACTTGTATGATACCTGTTACCTGTCACATGTCACATGCACCTGTTATCTCATCACACTACTTGATTCTGTTTCCTGATTTATGCTAGTCATTCTATCATGTCTACTCCATGCTATGTTTGCTTCCGCTATTACTCTATGTTGTTTATTCTTTTCCTGTACTTGTGTCTGCATTACAAGTGGCCCGTAACTTGCATTGAAGAGCATTTTGTTTCTCTTTTCTTTTCCTGCAATTTGTTAAATTCCAGATTATGGTGATCAGCTGTCCGATGGAGTAGGTGATCAAAGATTCTAGTTGGCTGAAGTTGTTGCTACATTTATTTACCTCTTGTTTCTTATCTTGAATTGAATAATTGTAATTTGTTTCATGGATATTTGTATGGGCTTTTTGTCCTAGAATTGTGTTTTATTCCAGACTTGATTATTTGAAATTCAGTGTTCTTGTTCTTCTTTCAAGTAATCTTGATGACTATATTGATTCAGTTATGCATGCGTGGTTGACTATTCTTCTTGTATATCTCTTGTTTATACTTGTGCTTGTTGTAAAGATCCTGACAGTTGTGTGAATGATGAAAGCCATTCGCTGGACTTAGTCATGTATCCGTATTCTATATTTCTTTTTTGGGAAGCGGGACGTAACAGCCGGGGTTTAAGGGAAAGACTATAGTGGTGGACAATATAGGTAAGTGTACTCGAAAGGGGGCCCGTGTTTTTCTTGATTTTAAGTTAAATGGAACTAAGTGCCCCGTTGAGGTTTGACGGGGTCACCTCTAGTGCCTACGGGGGTTACCTCTAGTACCCATTATATGATTACATGATAGGTGTTTACATTCAGATGGAACTAAATGCTACGTAGAACTAAGTGCCACGTCAGGGGTTGACGGGGGCCACCTCTAGTGCCCATGGTTTGACCACATGCTCGTGTTTCCTACAAGACCTGAGTACACGACCCTATATAAAATCCACCACTCGATCTAAACGTAACTTGTTTGTAAGTAGCAACCATGTGGTAAATAAATGGGAGTCATGAAGTGCTACCTAGATAGAATTAAACAATAGACTTAAGAATAACTTGTTACTTGTACATACATGACACCTGCCTCGCATGCTACTTGATACTTGTTACTTGATACTTGATACAAATTACATGCTCACTTGTTACCTGTTCCTGCAACTTGTATTTATTACGTGATCCTGTTACTTGATTTGTTTCACTTGCTTGCTTGTCTCTTGAACTTCATTACTTGTTGCATCCCTGCCATATCACGTTGTATACTCTTGATTCCGAATCTTGTTTCATATTTTCTTGCACTTGTTTTCATACCCCTTGCTTGTACTACATGCGGTCCGTAACTTGCACTAACGAGCGTCTGTCTTTTGTTCTCTATTTTTCTTCTACATGATATATATATATATACAGGTTTTGGAGATCAATTGCCTGCAGGAGTTGGTGAGTAAACATTTTAGGCTTCGCCTGGAAAAACTTGATCTAGTTATTTTTCATCTGAGTTTATTTAATTCTTGTTGCTACTTAAAACTTGTAACGGGCTTATTGTTCTGAATTTTTACCTGATCCAGGTCTAGAATTTATTTGGGATATTTATATTTGTTTCAAATAATTTCTGTTGGTTAATAATTATTCATGCATGCGTGGTTGAGTATATTTTGTTATATTACTTGTTATGATACTGAGTTGATCCTATAGCTTATGAAAGATGAAAACCATTCACTCGGCTTTGTCACGTACTCGTATTCCCGTATTCCTTTTGGAAAGCGGAGCGTGACAGGTTTTTAGTGGTATTAGAGCTCTGGTTTGGCTAATGTATTAGTTGACTAATACATTAGACAGGCTTGACTAGAACAGGATTAACTCAACTGTTAATAGGCCATGCAATTGCATGAAAAATTGATAATCAACTTGATCTGAACACTAGTATTATTCCATTCATTTTTATCCGTTCTTATTCGATTCTTTGATTCCTTGTTCCTTCAATCTCTTTCAGCCATCCTCACTGATTGATTCCTATTGTGTTTGAATTTCATTCTTTTCGTACCCATATTCCTTTGACTCTAGTGTTGTCCGTTCTTTTTTCTTCCCGCTTGGTCCGTCGATCGACATTGCTTGATTTACATCGACATGTCAGCGGCTTGGACCAGGAAAGAATGTATCGTCTTTTGCTCCAAGGTGTACAAGCAGAGTCTCAGGATTCTAGGAAGTGTTCAAAACCCCAAGTTGCTAGGAGTTCGAACTTCATGTTAGGGAGATGCCATTTGGACGTGCCAAGGATATGGTAAGCGACGAAGCAGATTGTTAGAACTAATGAATGCTATCGACAAAGTCTTCCCTGATTAGAGTTGCGTAGCGGAAGCGTGTGGGCCCATAACCCACAGGTCCCAAGATATTCTTGTTGTTTCTCCTTCCCTGCATTGTTGCTTCCTTCCATTCCTTGCATTCATCATCATCCGTTAACTCATTATTTGATTCAATTCTTTCCTGTTCATTCTCCCTTTGATTCCAGTTCTACCTACTCCCTATCTTACTTGTTATCTTGTGGTTTTTCTTTCCTTTTGATACCGTTTATTTTCTTTCATACATTCCATTTGCCATCATGCATCAATTCATTATTTGATATCATTCTTATCCAATTATTCCTTATTCCTTATGGTGTTCACACCAATTGTTCCTTCCCATTTAATTCTCTGTTTTGCTACCCGCCAAGTTTGTTTTTTCCTTGTCCTATGTACCGCATAAGCAAATTTCGAGAACGAAATTTTGTTGTAAGGTGGGTAGGATTTGTAACCCTCGTTCCCGTAAATGCGTATTTCCTGAGCATTTTCTGTATTTCATTTTTTATAAATTCATTATTGTCTAATTCGGTTTTGGATTTTTATATTTAAGTCTTTTATTATCGAAAATTATATTTTTTCTGAATAATAATGCATTTTAACTTTAACTCCTATTTTTAATTGATCAACTATTATATTCTAGCCCAAATCAAATACATTACTATTTAGATTATTTTAATCAATTGCTAAAACCAAATCTTAGTTTATTTTGTAATTTTATTAACTACTAGGTATGCCCATGGCACGTGCCTACGGCACATATTCAAATCTGCATATAAATTTATTTGGAGTTATTTGGTTATATGAACTGCATATAAAATTATTCATTATACATGCTAAGATCAAAAGCCATTCACTATACCTCTTTAACAATTATTTGTTAAATTGTTTCAGTTTTTTAGTTATTTCATCTTTATTGCCCTTAAATTTCTAAATATTGACTTATCCAATTCTCCAAAAACCTAGCTGTTTTTCAAGAAATGTGAGCACATCCATTAAAAATATGCACCATGAAAAAAAAATCTGAGTGTAAACAAATACAACCACCTTTCTAATACAATCATCTTCTCTATACAGTCCTCCTTTGAAATTTTATTGTTTCTTAATTGTTTTCTAATACAATGACCTTTAAATTATTTCCTATGGCATGTCATCGCAACGAATGATTAATTAATTAAGTTGTTTAGTAAAAATTTTGACAGTCTCCTCTAAAATTTTACAGGCATTTAACTTTGATGTAATAGATTTCATTTGAAATTATCCAAGATATAAAATAGTCTCCTCTAAAATAATATCCTCTAAAATTTTCATATTAACCAAGATACAAAATAAAAACCAAGATTTCGTTTGAAAACGTGATATATTTTTAGAAATTGTAGTAAAAAATTCGACAGAATCTCCCCTTAAATATTAGCCCTTTTAGAGCAATTCCTTACGGAATTCTGCTCACAATTAAAAAATTAATATCACAGGCAGTCAATATGAATCCTCCCCAGGCCAATCCAAGCAACATCACACAGGCATCATATATATAGGGCTCTCGGGGGAAAATCTTCATATAACAAAAGATACAAAATAAATACCAAGATATCATTTGAAAACATAATAGATTTTAGCAAATTTAGTAAAAATTTCGACAGAGTCTCCCCTAAAATATTAGCCCTTTTACACCATTTCCTTACGGAATTCTGCTAACAATTAAAAATATAACATCACAGGCAGTAAATATCAATCCTCCCCAGGCAAAACCAAGCAACATCACACAGGCATCATATATATAAGGCTCTGGGGGAAAAAATCATAATATAATGCAAGATACAAATAAAAACCAAAATTTCGTTTAAAAACGTAATGAATTTTTAGAAAAACCTTTCAAAAACCAAACACAGAACCTAATACTCCACAACGTTGCGGGTATGGGTATTAACATAACTACATTATATCATCATTATATACAGATACTTACATCATCTCCTAAAATGCTAAATATTACAACTATTACAACTGTTACATCCTCCACCATAATATATACCAACCATCCGAATAACCAAAAAAAATTTACAGGGTTGAAACAATGCTTCAAGTCTTCAAGTCTTCAAAATTGGGACCAAACAGCGAGCCAAAAAAAATAGTAAGAGTTTACAATAATCAATTAAATTAATGAGTTTTAAAACAATAGTAAGAGTTTTGAAACCATTACCTTTCAAACAGGACAATGCCTTTTAACTCAATGGTTTGAACACTACCAAAAGTTAAACTGTCAATATATACATAACGGTTCTGAGTGTAGACAACAATCTGGGGGGAAAAAAGAAGCATTAAATTAGCGGCAATTGACAGCAAAACATAGGGCGTAGTTGGAAACCGTAGAGTAATGAGTACATGCATTTGAATCCTACATCTATTGCAGCCGCAGTTGCATTTCTAAGTTATTTTAATGCTTGTTAGTTGGTTTCATGTACAATATTTGTTATGTTTAAAATTTTGTTGTTGCATGAAATATACCGATTTGTCCACTTGCTAACCATGTTTTATTATAGGGAACACTACTAACTGTTGCAATTTGAAAGTTTAAAGAACTGAAAATTTGTTGGAGCCCATTGTTTTGGATGCATATCTAATTCTTTAACAGGGTTATGTTATTTTTTCAATTTGCAAAAAATGCTGGGCTGATTGTGAATCAAAAGGGTGAAATGAAAGGTAAGGCGATACACTTATTCTGTTTTAAGTGCATTATTGCAGAAACTTGCAAAATTACTATGTCACAACGTTGATCTTGTCAGTTGGCAAAAAAATTTACTTTATTTATTAAGATAGGCATAGTCTCTTGATTTGAGAAATTAAAATACCAACTAATCAATGCTTGGTACATGTTAGTCACCTAACATTTTTTTATCAAGATACAGAATTACGAATTTAAGATTTTTATAGCTATTTTGTTTTTTGTTAGAAGTGGATATATAAAGACTGTAGCTTGCATCATATGATCTATTTTTTCCCCCCTCCTAAAGGATTAACTAAATAATTTGTAAATATTTCCAAATGCATATCGTATTTTTTAGCTTATTCTGTTGGAATTGACATCAAAATGATTATTAATTGGTTACCTGCTTTTTCTTTGATTAGTCTCAGATCCATAAATTTAATGAGTTCTATTGGCCATGGTTGTGGGATCTGCTATTACTGGGCCCATTGGAAAAGAATGTGCTGACCTGTGTCCAAGGATTGCTAGTGCTGCCAATGCCATTGTTTAATTGTTGCTACTGTTTCATGAATTTTGGCCTTGTGTTATTAATTTTGTGATCTCCAGACTTTTGCAGTTTGTGTTAGTCTTGATTTTTTCTTAATAGATATAGTTGTCTGTGTTGGAGTTTAAATTTTAGTGTTTATCGATAATGATAATATGCTATCTTTATAATTCATTGAGCATGTGACATTGGAGCCAAATGTGTGGTATTCTGCATGAAATTCATTGAGACTACTTCAGATAAATCCCAGGTTTTGGATAGTTTCATGAATGCATCCTCTGAAATTCTTGTTTTGATTGTAAATCTTGTTGTTTCCAAATTTGATTGTTTGTGAGAATCTTAAGCAAAATTAGTTTGGCTAGTTTGGAAGGGACTACTGAATATGTTTTCAGGGACAAAAGTGTCAATAACCTTCATTTGCGGATATCTAATTCATAATTTCTAAAGCCAGTATGCCCATTAAAAAGATGTGTATGAACCTATGGATTATGTTGGAGTTATGTCTTTCATCAAAATTTCAATGATTGGTAACGAACCTATTGTCATATACGCTTGTGTAGTTCTTTGCAGAGTTAACATTGAGCTTCCCTAAACTTTATTCCGGGTTAAGATTATGGATGGGAATTTGATCAAGGTTACCATGCTTGCGGTGGTTGTTGGCGAAAGAATGTCTTGTTGCTTGTAGTGGTGGTGGTGGCAATGACCTTGTTGAATATAGAACGGAGTGATTGGAGGTTAGGGAAGAAATGCATTGGTGATAGGGTGGCGATAGTGCAGGCCAAGATGAGAAGAAGAGAGAAGAGTTTCAGGGTGCTAATGGTGGCGATAGTTATAAATGCAGTGTTCAAAGAGAACGGTGTATCAAAATGTTTACATTATTATGAACTGTATGAAAATGTTGACATTATTGGTCGGCCTCTACTTACTAAGTGTGCGTATCTTATTGACAACCAACTCGATGCCTCGGGATGATACAGTCTATGGTTTGGAGTTATCCTTGACTGGGCACAACAAATGCAATCAGTTTACGTATCACACAATTGATGGTGGTCTTCCCTGGGATAGAAACTCACTAACTTGAGGTTTGACTCACTCATTGATACCTAAGTTCAGGGGGAAAATAATATAATGATTAACAAAAAAATTTCTTGGCCAGCAGGCACAAACAATTTGGTTATGTTTATTGTCAAAGCACTCATTTTTCTGTTAATGTTCATATGAAGAATGTGCTTTTGTATTATCCTTGCATTCTATTTACTAGATTGTCCCTTGGAATTGTATTAGTTAATATTTTGATCCTAAAATTCTATGCAAAAAACAATATAATCTTTTTCTCCCATACAACTTCAATTTTTTTGCAGTTACTAATTTCTTCTAATGTAGCTTTGGGATCTGTAATATTCATAAACCTATCTAGATGCCTGTTTAAAAGATTTAGATACTCCCTGAAACATTTACTTCTACAATTTATGTTTTCCTCTAAAAACTTCAATAAGAACATAATGCGCATTAAAACTGGTATCCTGTGCCTATTGGAAATCTTTTCCTGTCATACTCATGTTGAAGCAAATGCATGGTTATACTCTGGTTGAATCTTCCTTAGATTTATTGCCACATTAATTATTGTCGTGTTTTGTTTGGTATTCCAGTCTTTCTCTGATTGTAATAATGAATTTGGAGTACTTCATTGCAATTAGTTAACCAACTTTTTATTAGAATCCATTATAGTTATTACTAATGACCTGCTTGATGAGTACTCTTGTAGTTATTGTTCAATCTCCTTTTGGTACTCCTGAACTTCAATTTTTTTGTAAGAGTTTAACAATTGCCATCATCAAAGTAAATTAAAATAAGATAGAACACTGAAAGCACCTCCTAGTTAGAAGTGAATGTAAGAGAATTTCTAGTTATAATATGAAGTTGTGGTACCACATTTATAATGAGAATAAAACTAAAAGTGGTTGAGTATAAATTTGAATGAATAATTGATGACAAATAGTAGTCGGTGCAAATGAAGAAATAATCCACAAACTGAGCTTCAAACAGAGTATAACCATGCATTTACAATTGTTATTTCATCCCATCTGAGCTTTACAATTGTTACTTCAGTGAATTTTTCTAAATTCAGAGCATGATGACTTATGAGATAGATTTTGAGCATGTTAGTTCATTGTGCCCACAAATTGTACAGAATTGTGCATTGATTGATTATTTTGTTGCTTCACTGTCTATTCAAGTCAAGTGCAAAATGCTTGTACAAGTGCAAAATGCAAGTGCAATCCTAGGCTATTATGCAAGCAAATCTGCAAATGCCTAGCACATGTACCAATAGCAAGATGATGATGAAGGTAACAAACTATTTTGCTACATTTAAGTTTTGGCAAATCTGCAAATGCCTAGCACATGTACCAATAGCAAATGCAAATCCTTGGCTTTTTAATTTCCCCTTGTGGTTGATGCTAATAACATTATCAAGTTAATCTACTTATCTACGTATGAATGTCATATAGTGATACTTGAATAGTATGTTTTGGCTCAATCTAATATGAACTGTTAATCCTCTGTTTTCTCTGACACATTTTTGCTTTGAGTCTTTGGCTCTTTACATTAGGAATGGAATTGTCCATAAGGAATTATCAAGATGATGAGATGGATTATGTTTTTGAAGTTGCACACTATGATTCATTTATGATTTAACTAAAGATTTATAGGAGTGATTAGTGATGAAATAATCCTATCTGAGCTTTATCTGAGCTTTATGATTGATTGATTATTTTGTTGTGTCACTGCATTTTAATTTTCCCTTTTGCTTGATGAAAAATGCTTGTGCAAGATTGTGCAAGATTGTGCAGGATTGAGTTGTCAAGTTCAAAATGCTTCACTGTCCACTCCTCTCTGCAAAATCCTTGTACAGGTTTATGCAGGATTGTGCATTGATTGATTGTTTTGTTGCTTCACTGTCTATTCAAGTATGTGCAGGATTGAGTTGTTAAAGTGCAAAATACTCGTGCAAGTGCAATACTTGGCTATTTTGCTAGGAAATCTGCAAAAGCCTAGCACATGTACCAATAGCAAGATGATGATGAAGGTAACAGACTATTTTGCTACATATAAGTTTTGGCTCAATCGTTGGCTTTTAATTTCCCTTGAGCTTGATGCTTATAACATTATCAAGTGTATCTACGTATCTACATATGGATGTCATACAATGATACTTATTACTTGAATAATATGTTTTGGCTCAATCTAATATCAACTGTTAATCCTCTGTTTTCTTTGGCACATTTTTGCTTTGAGTCTTTGGCTCTTTACATCAGGAAATGGAATTGTCTATGAGTTATCAAGATGATGATGAAGGTAACAGACTATATTGCTACATTTAAGTTTTGGCTCAATCCTTGGCTTTTTAATTTCCCCTTGAGCTTGATGCTTATAACATTATCAACTGATTCTACATATGGATGTCATACAGTGATACTTAGAGTCTTGGATAGTTGGTGCAAATTCATTAAAAAGTAACCTTTAATCCACAAACTGGCTTATACAAAAGTCATCGGTGCAAATAGTTATGTTGATTCTAAGATCATTTTCACCTATTACTACTTCAACTCAAACTATAATGAAACCATTTCTAAACCAGATCCAAATTGTGAACAATAATGACCCACACGTTTTCTAGTTGAAAGGAGATGTGTAGGAGACTCAAGTCGAGCACGAAGAGTCTTTTGGATTAATTTTATTGATTCGGCCATATTAGATTTCTGATTTATTGTAGAGAACAAATAGCACTTAGTAACCTCGAAATGTTTAGAACAACAAATATTAGCATCAACCCTCGTAACAGATACAATCAGATGTCCACGGGAATACTAAAAAATTTAAAAGCTGCAACCCTAAACAGATACGATCCTAAAATTAAATGCAAAATTAGATTGAAAACAGTATCGATTTCGAATAACACTTACAATCCTAAAATCTGTGCTGAGGTGAAAGTTGGGTTGACGGAGTTACAAAACAAAATCAATCCTAAAATTAGATGCAAAATTAGATGCAAAACAGTATCAATCTTAAAATTAGATGCAAAATTAGATGCAAAACAATATCAATATAACACAAACCCAACAAAACGAACCTGAGATGTAGAGACGGTAAAAAAGAGTTCTTAAGTATCTCTGAGCTCTCTCTTACAACACCTGCCAACATAGGTGAGAACAACAGCCTTCTTCTCTTCATTGCATTTCCTTTTATTTCCTTCCTTCATAACAAAACAGATATAAACAAAACTTCAATACCATTAAAAAACGCCTCAGAATGACATCTGTTCTTCTCTTTCCAGTAAAAATTTAGCTTTTACATCAACACATGATGGCATTAACATTTGGGGACAGAACAATAACCACAAAAATCATCTAGACAGCAAGTAATGAGCATAAATTGAAGATGCATGTATATACCTTGGGGTTGTACTCTGCATCACGCGCTTGCAGGGCAATGGACTTTAGATCCAACTTGAAGTCCAAATTTACAGTTGACACAATATTCTTGCTTATTCAAGCAACATTTCAAACACTTCAAAATCAAATTAAGGGCACCCACATACATTTTGCATAACTAAAAATGCATGTGAATGCTTGCCAGTAACAAATTCTTAAAACAACTGCACTTACATCGTTCAACTTGGAGTAAGTTCTCTATACGAACTTACAAAACGTTAATTTACTGCCTCATTAATTTAGCAACTACAAAATTCATTTTGAACACTCACGATGGAAGAGTGATCTTAGCTATTTAACCCTTCACTTAATTAATGCACAAAGTTACAACATACACCTTACCAACTACTCATTCTTACAACAGTCACTCAAATAGCTCAATCCAGCCAACTCTTTGTTCTCACCTAATAATAAAAACACCCTCACACATTATCTCCTAAAATTTTCATTCGCTATTGGTCCAAAATAGGGGCTGCGTGGTTTATCCACTCTCCAACCAATTTTGAACAAATCTCTCATTAAACCCTATATATTTACTCCAAAAAGGGTTGATCCAAACTCCATTCATTACTTAATTAAGATAACTATTTAACTTGTTTAACTATTGGATGACTGAATATCAACCTCAAGCTAACTACAATTCTAGTTATGCTGCTACAATTTTATGGTCCTATTAGTTCCACCAAACAGTAAAGAACTTCTTTATAAACCAATTTTGTGTGCAATCAGTACATGTTCTTAGAAGTATAAAAAATATTATCCGAAATTCAAATCTCAATCATCCAAAACCCTAATAACCACAAAATAACATAGAAATTTTAATAATTTGTGTGTAACTACTAACTACTAACTACTAACTACATCTAGAAGTTAATCATTTTCTAAATCACCAAGAATCTGAAAAAAAAGGGTATTTCAAAGCTCCTGTAGTAGTAAATTTCGAAACCCCAAACCTAATTTTCATGTGTTACTTCCCAAACACTTATAAAATTAAGTATACCTGAGATGTAGAGAGTGTGAAATTAGTGGTCGGGATCAACTGAGGATGTGGTCGACACGTTGAAATCGGTGACGGTGAGGGGTTCGGTGGTTGGATGGGGTCGCAGTGGAGCGGCGTCGGAGTTGGTGCTGGTGGTCGCTGATTGCAAAAAGGGAGGAGGTCGGGGCTGGTGGTCGATGAGAGCAGAAGGGAGGAGAACGGCGGTTAAGGGATCTGGTGTGTTGGCGACTGGAGGTGGGGAGGGGCGCTATGTTGTGATAGGATTGAGAACGACATCGCGAGTGGAGGTGGGGGGGTGCTGTGTGGTGAGAGGAGGGGTCGTCGGTGGGAGGGCGGCGTTCAAGAGGCGTCGGAGGTGGTCGAAGTTGGCGGGGGGAGAATTTGCAGGATCGATGAGAGAGAGAGAGAGCGGGGAGAGAGAAGGAGACGAGGAGAGAGAGAGAGAGAGAGAGAGAGAGAGAGAGAGAGAGAGAGAAGGGGGGTATTTTGGGAAAGAGAGATAGAGTGTGTGTGGGTTTTGAAATTGTAGGGTTTAAAAGTTTCGGCGGGAAAATATGTTTTGTGAGAATCAATCTAGGCCATTGATTTTGGGGGAGATTGAATGTGAGCCACTTGATAGCTTTATTTGTAATTTATTGTATAGATTACTATTGTTGTTGTTATTTTGTTGATTGTTTACTTTTATTATTATTATTACTACTATTATTAGTTTGATTGTTCAATATTTAATGTGTGGTGTGTGTATATCTATATAATAAATTACAAAGAAAGCTATCAAGTGGCTCACATTCAATCTCCCCTAAAATCAATGGCTTAGATTGATTCTCACAAAACATATTTTTCCACCTAAAATTTCAAACCCCAAAATTAAATTTTCCCACAAAAACTAAAAAACTCATTACTTTATTACTATCTCTCTCTTCTTTCTTCACTTTTTTCATATTTCTCTCTTTCTCACTCTCCCTCTCTCTCTCTCCAATTCTTTCTTAACCTACTTAGAAATTTAGATTTTAAGATTTCAGGTTGGTAAAATTTTCAGAAATTTTATGATTTTTTATTGCAGGTTGGTAAAATGTTATATTGAAAATAGCAAATATCTCTTCAATAGTTAAATTTCATCATTTTCCACCCTTAAAATTCTAAGAAGTTGTATTTCACACCCTCATTTATAATTATTTTTCAACATATACTAATAGAAACATTGACTTTTATTTACAACTAATTATTGTCATACTATTCAAACTTGAACTACATAATTGTTGTTTTACTGTTTACAGGGCTTTTCGTGTGTTTTATCGTTCCGAATACGTGCCGTAGGCATGTGTCCACGGGCAAATCTAGTATATATATATATATGTTTCATAAAGCCTATTCTATTTAATTATCTCCCTATTGGATTTTAAACCCAATACCCTATAGCCTATCTTTTATTGGACCCAAACCCGCTTACCCATTACCCTATACCCTATTCAACCTTATACTATTTGAACCCTAGATAACCCTAACCCTAGACCTACTGTATAACCCTAGCCACCACCCCCCATCTCTCTCTTCCATTATCTCTCCCTCACTCCATCCCCTCCTCCACCCTACCACCTGAACCCATCCCTTAGTCGAGCCTCCGTGACTCCCTGCAACTCTGCCCTAACCCATGACCACTATCCTCCCTCCCTCGTCACTCAGTCACCATCGTCTTCAAGCCCCCACTCCCGCTGCGCATTCGTCCCTGCAACCGCCAGCACCTCCACTCACATCATCTCATTGCCTCATCAACCTCGCCACCATCTTCGACGACTGACAACCTCCTGAGCTCGTCGCCATTACAGAGCACCCCATCGCCATTGCCTCCTCTGTTCCTCCCTGCACCGTTCATACAACCCTGTGCACCTCGCCGGTTGCTGTCGACCACCTCACCCCTGCCACAGCATCCTCTCGTCGACTTCCGCCGCCATCACAGCCACTGCAATCACTCCCTTCCTCTGTTTCTCTTCCGAAAGCAGAGCACCCTCGTCTTCCCACCATCACCCTTTGCTGCCTCATCCTATCGCTGACAAGTCGACCACCGCACGGCCCTCACCCGCCTCCGTAGTGCACTGCCACTGAAGCTCACAATCACCACCTAAGTCTCCCCTATTGTGACCATCAAAAGTGTGCTCCACTTTGAATGAAGGCCGTCCGATCTGGTCAAGATTTGGACCATCATCATCTTCATCATCAGTGGGTAGATCTGGACCGTCCGATCTTTGATCATCTTGATGATCAGATCAGAGCAATTGTGGACTTCTGATCTCCTTGTTATTTGGATCATCATCATCATCATCAAGTTATCTTCATCATCCCCACCAGATCAGATCTGAGCCGTCGATCATCTTTGATCTTGATCGTTGAATCCCATTTGCCGATCTTTCATGATCTTGATCACCATCAAGATTCACATCGATCAATCAATCAGATCTCGTTCGTCGATCAACGTCCCCATCCAATCAAGGCAAGTATCTTCTTGTACAATTCGTTGTTCTAGTACAAGTTTTTATTTGAAAATACCGCAAGTAGATTGTAGTTGTGACTCACCTTTGGTTTATCATTGATGATCTCATTTTTCTCTTGTTGCCATCCTTATCAATTCCATGATCATAAGAGTCACAATTTTTTGTTGCTATATCCATTTCACAACTTGTTAGATCTATCTATTATTTAATTATTTGAACACATGAAATTAAGAATCACCTTGACTTGTAGATGTATGTTTGTATGAAGCATGTTTTGATTTTGCTCTCTTTTGAGTTGAGAATAGCCGTGGGCGTTGATTTGATGCTTGTGAACCCCTGATTTGTATCACACATTAATTTAGACTCATAATAGTTACTAATTATGACACTTTTTATATAAAAGAAACCGTTTATGTTGTTGTTCTTGTTTTTTTTGTTTCGACCCTCATAATGTCAGAATCTGGACATTAGTTCTAAACATGAAATGTATCCCCAGATGTCTAGTTTACTACCCTTTTAGTGGAATTGAATTCCGAGTTATAGTTTGTGAATTATCACTGTTTTAGTGCCGCTGTGTCTGAAATTTTAGATTCATAAATTGTTGTGTCACTTTGTTTTACAAATTAAATTAACTATGCTGCCTATAAGATAATGACTTGAAATTTTTCACGGTGAGACTAGAAATACTATAGGACCTTCCCTAATTTTCCTGGAATTATTTGATTAATTTTCAGACCTGTTTCATGTTTCTAAACAAATTTCATAAATTCTGGCTGAACACAAAATCGGTGTAGTTTGCTGTTTTGACACAAGTTGTTACAACTTTTATGTATCTTGTTTATATGCACTGGATTCAAAAGAGAGTCTAGTTTCTAGATTTTCCAATGGATCTAGATTTGCATTCTTGTGGTGGAATGAATCTCAGTTTTGGTGCAGTAATGAAATGCTGTCCAGAATTGGAATTCAAGTCATTTTTTATAATTATAATTTGTTTGATACTCGAATATGCTTGTTACCTAGCCTAAACTTATTCCCTATTCTTGATCATGTTCACATGCCCTGTTTTGCACACGTTCATGCCTTTTTGATAATAATAATAAATAACAAGCTGAGGTTTAATAGAAAGACCATAGTAGTGGACAATATAGGTAAGTGTACTCGAAAGGGGGTCTGTGTTTCCCATGATTTAAAGTTAAATGGAACTAAGTACCACGTAAAACTAAGTGCCATGTCGGAGGTTGACGGGGGCCACCTCTAGCAGCTGCGGAGGTTACCTCTAGTGCTCATTATATGATTACATGATAGGTATTTAAAATTAGATGGAACTAAGTGTGACGTAGAACTAAGTGCCACGTTAGGGATTGACGGGGGCCATCTCTAGTGCATGTGGGGGCCACCTCTAGTCCCCATGGTTTGACTACATGCTCGTATTTCCTACAAGACCTGAGTACACTGCCTTATATAAAATCCACCACTCCGTCTAAACGTAACTTATTTGTAAGTAGCAACCATGTGGTAATAAATGAGACGCATGAAGTGCTACCTAGATAGAATTAAACAATAGACTTAAGAATAACTTGTTACTTGTACACACTTGACACCTGCCTCGCATGCTACTTGATATTTGTGACTTGATAATTGTTACTTGATACTTGTTACTTGATAATTGATACAAATTACATGCTCACCTGTTACCTGTTCCTGCTACTTGTATTTGTTACCCGATTCTGTTACTTGATTTGTTTCACTTGCTTGCTAGTCTCTTGAACTTCACTACTTGTTTCATCCCTGTCATGTCACGTTGTATACTCTTGATTCCAATTCTTGTTTCATATTTTCTTGCACTTGTTTTCATACCCCTTGCTTGTACCACTTCTGGCACGTAACTTGCACTAACAGGCGTCTGTCTTTTGTTCTCAAATTTTCTTCTACATGATATATATATAATGATTTTGGAGATCAATTGCCTACTGGAGTTGGTGAGCAAACATTTTAGGATTCGTCTGGAAAAATTTGCTCTAGTTATTTTGTATTTGAGTTTATTTAATTTTTGTTGCTACTTCAAACTTGTAACGGGCTTGTTATCCCGATGTTTTGATCTAGATCTTGAATTTATTTGGGATATTTATATTTGTTTCAAATAATTTCTGTTGGTTAATAATTATTCATGCATGCGTGGTTGAGTATATTTTGTTATATTCCTGGTTATGATGCTGAGTCGATCCTACAACTTATGAATGATGAAAATCATTCGATGGGCTTTATCACGTACTCGTATTCCGTATTCCTTTTGGGAAGCGGGGCGTGATAGTTGCCCCCTACATTTGCTCTCATTTTTTTGTTTTAAAAAGAAAAAAAATTAGAAAAACCCTTGAACCAAAAATGGTTTGGTATAATATATTGTATAGATTTAAATTGCCACAACCGTAATTAGATTATATAATACAATATATATAATAGAAGAAGAAGATAGAAGAAACATAAAACACTTGAGAAGGAGGCGACGTGGCCTATTATAAGCATCTAAAAATTGAAAAATTGAAAAAAATGAAGAAAAAAAAACACGTGCATAACTTGAGCTGGTGAAGGACATTTTTGGGAGTTCGAAAAAGCACCACCTCCCCTTTATTATATGAATCTGAGTATTGATCTTTTTATGTATATGTGATTGGTATAGGAATTTGAGTGTTCTAGCATTATATATGTATATGATGACAATATTTTCAAATAACTTTAAGTACTGATGAGGGTGAAAATCACGGTCGATCTGCACAGTAAGATTCCCGCATGAATCTCGAGGTTCCTAAAGTCTAGACACCAGGCCCAGGAACTACAGCACCCCGATTTTTGATACTTGAAACATGTACACAATCCAGAATCTTTACATCAAATGAACACATAACACAGAAAAATTACAGAAACTTAAAAACTTTTATTGCCTCAATGATATTACATTGTACAACATAATCTTACATAAACTTTACATCATGAATCACATCAATAAAACACATTGTACTGAATCTATATCCTCCACTTGGATGCGCCACACAGCTCGAGTCCCCTGTTCGCACGTTCAAGCTGTCCTGCAACTATTCAGACCGTGGGCACGTAAGTTAAATGTAACTGACGCAATGTTGATAAAACTAGAGATTTCCAAAATCCTCAATAATCAATATTAATGCAGGAAGAAAATGTGAAGGTCATACAAACAGATGTGTCGGTGTATGCCATGACCTATCAACTAATGTACAACTCAGTGCATACGATGCTCTTATTCTAATGCACACTTGATTGGAAACATATGCATCCCATACTACCTACATCATAATCAAGCTCATGTTATTCTAAATGTAGGGTTCGATCACTCACCATGCAACCAACTCTTGTACTCTTATCCTGTTTCTGATATTTATCTAGTGACTGATAAGGTTGTAGTCGTTCGGTCCAATTCCGCCTCTGCAGTCAGTAGTGGTTGTCTGCAGTACCACCAGTCCAGTTCCACTATGCCCGGTCTCTGTGGTACCCTCGCTCCAGACATCATCAAAAGTTGTTACAAACATAAAGGTGGCCATGCAGTACCCCCACTCATCGAGAGACTTAGAGTCTTGCTCTTGCTCCCTGTCCGCATTAAAAAACATAGAACTTAACAAATACTTAGGGTCCATTCCCTAATCTTACGACGAACTCATCCTTACACTAGATCCCAAAAATTAACATTTGAGACAACGTCGCCCGTGTCCCCTTGACCAGGGTGCCGCACGTGCCTACTTGACAGGTGAGTATAACACCCAACTAGTGCATGTTCTTACAACCAATAACAACGAGTCCTAGTTTTAAGACACTACCACGCACAAGGACACCAACAACATCCCAGCTTCTAGGGAGCACTAGAATTTAGTGAATATGGTTAATTCTATAATCAGTAGATCATTTCTTTCATTATCAAGTTTACCGGATTCTAATGGCCCTTATCATACATCTCTAGCTCTTTTATTACTTATTAACCTACTAGTTTAATTAAGTAGTGAAATACTAGGCGAGTGTAGCTCTACTTTATTAACAATTTTTTCATTAATCAGGCGATCTACCATCTAGTTGTAAAATCCTAACTTAGAACTTACACTCTTGATCCAAATTATAAACAACTAGTTATCTTCTATTAGTTAAGCGATTAGAGTATACTAGATGGCTCTTTTCTAGTTAATTAACATAGACATTTATTCAAGACATAAATCAACCCATGTAGGGCCCAACTCAGCCCCTAACTCAGCTCTAAGAGTTGGCCCATCTCGGCCCAAACTTGGCCCAACCAAAAATAGCTAATCGAACCATCGTCGGGAAGATTCATCTATTTCGATTTCCGTTTCGCCCTCTTCGCTTGGCATTTCGACCATGTATTCGGCTCGCGACCAATACCTCCTTGAGTTCCTCTAATTTCCACCTCTCTACGGTCTTCCCGACAAGTGGTAGCTCCAAAATAGCGAGTGGAATCCATCCATGGACAACAAGCAAGTTGGCTTGCGAAAATAGTCTTCATCTGTCGCGTTCGAGGCATTACGAGCTCTAATTCTACCCAATTAAGCATATATCATCAAGCTAGGACCTAGGGTTCATATTGCGACCATGTTAATCAGCAAGCTAAGGTCCTAAAAAGTATCATTTCCCCACAAAACGGTTGTGCAAAGGTTCTCAAAACAGTGAGCAAGATCAACAAACAACAACGGTCCTAAAACAACGATTTAATCGGCTTTTTGAGCTCGTGTGGCGATCAAATTCTCATCTAAGTGATCCTACACTATCCTATCACCATTTGACTACCATCTAAATGATATACATGCACACGAAGGAGGAAAATGTTGGTGTATGCCCCAGAGGCCAGTTGTGTGTTGACATTACTAGTTTATATTGTATCATGACATTTATTTTCTATTAGGCATTTTATTTATTGTAGTTTAAATGAACATAATAATGTCCTTATAATAATAAGTTCAATGTCATGGGATATCAAGTGCATGACTTGATTGTGAGATCATATTGGCTGAAATCAGAACAATATTCTTAAATGTCCCTAGTCAAGTATTTTTGTGAATTAGGACAATGATAATACATAGAGACTAGTGTATGCGTAGACTGGTGACCGATCTCACCGTCATGGATATGATATCAAGTCTTCACGTTGGTACATATTAGAGTAATAATGTACTGAACTAACTCACCATGAGAACGTTGCATGGATCGTTACGTGAGTGTTATAAGCAGTTCTCACAGGTACCATGGTGTACGTAGTCCTTTGATCTGAAGTCACTACTGTTCCCTACATGAGAAGTTATATGTTTTAATACCGCCAAACATTTCCTGTAAAAAAGTGATCATAAATTTTAGTATTGGATATACTACAAATCATGCGGAGCGATATGAGTGACTTAGATAGGATTTGTCCCTCCTACATAACAGGAGCGATATCTATGGGCCCCTTGATTCAGTGAGATTGCAAAATGCATCGTCGTGCTTAAATGAGTCAATATGATGTATTGAGCTCATTTGTTTTAGTAAGTCTACTCAGACATCAAGAAACCAAAGATTAAACTATACAAGGGTGACACACTGTATGCCTTGTGGTCAACTAAGGTATCTAGACAGAAGGACTGGATTACATGGTAACGTTGGCCACAATTAGGTTATGTCAAATCATTGGCATTCGCGTTACTTGAGTAGCAGTGATGTATTGCTAGATACCGCTCACTATTTGTAACACTAGAATAAGATTTTAGTATTACTGTCATCGTAATGGGAACCTACAGGGTCACACACTTAGAATTGATTGAAATTAGGGTTTAAATCCATGAGATGAAATTAATTGGAAATCCTTGTAAGACTTGGACTCCTAACATGGTTGGGTAATTAATTAGATTAAATGAGCCAACTAAAGTTAGAAGGTCCACGCACGAATCTGACCCAGGTTAGATTATGAGTCCAACCACCACACTACTCTCTTAGGGTTGATTTTCTGCACCTATGTATATGATATGTTTCTATGGAAAAGATACATGAGAAAACCTTAGCTATCACAGAAACTGTGAGAGTGAGAGATAGTGAGAAACATCCTGTTCCCGCAGCTAGCACCACGATGTGACAAGGATCTTGATTTGATCCGTTTTTCTAGATACAATAGAGGCCCCGCAACCTTTGCAGTGCTATGATAGGCATATTTTGGAGCCACCAGATCCATGTTTAAGGTATAACTCCTAAACACGATTTATGGTTTTCGCATGGATCCATGACTACGTTTCGATATTTTGTGATTTTTTCCGCTATGTATTTTATCTGTGATCTCCCTTGAAACCTAACAGAAAGTCCATAAATCGCAAATTTAAATTCTCAAACAGCAAGCATGCAAGTCAAAAATCTGCCATTTATGGGTTCTTGCTGGATCCTTTTCAAGTGCTAAACGTGTCCGAACAAGCTCCAAACATTTACACAACATCCATAGAAACCCCAAGTATAGGATGGGGGTATTTTCATCCCCAAAACATCAATTACAATCACATATATGACTAACTAACACGGTAACCCCTGTTCCCGTAAATACAAATTTTCTGAAGAATTTTTGTACTTTGATTATTTATAAATTCATTATTGTTTTAAACTCGATTTGGACCTTCTATTAAAATCTTTTCGAACAGAAAATTATATTTACTTCGAATAATAGTATATTCTAACTTTATATTTCTATTCCTAAGTGTTCGATTATTTATATTTTATTTTATTACTGTTTGGATTAATAAACTTGTTTATCTCAAATCCTATTTTGATATGTATATCATTATATTGTTATTATTTTCATTTTTATTGTTATTGTTATCAGAATTATTATAAATATTTTTACTATTATTATTATTATTACCTGTATAATTTTGTTAGTTTTATAATTTTGCAGTATCATTATTTTTATTGTTAATATTATCATCACTATTATTTTATTTTAAGCCGACCATACTCTATTTTATACGTATTCATTATTTAACTTAATGTATATGTATATGTATGTTTCATAAAGCCTATTCTATTTAACTATCTCCCTATTAGATTTAAACCCTATACCCAAACCCAATTTCCTATTGGATCATCTACCCAATAGCCCAATAACCTATTCTATATAAAAACCCTAACTTAATTTACCCTAACCCTAATTACCCTTAATCACTATTGAAACCCTATCACCTAGCCGCCAACCCCCCTCCCCCCCAATCGTCCACTATTCATCATCCCCTACCTCCCGCCTCTTCATCTCCCTTCGCCGCCCTTCGACCTTAGCCTCGTCATTGTCTCCTCATCATCCTCATCCCCGCACCCTTGCCCTCGTGAACCCATCAACTTCGTCATCACCAAACCCATTACCCATCACCTCGCCTCACCACCGAACCCATTACCCCCGACCTAGTGCTTCATCCTCGTCATCATCTCCAACCTCTACTCCCCCTTCATCACCTCGCCATTGCCGAACCACCGAGCTCTCACCTTTGCCTCACCCACATCGCTTCCCCTATTTTCCCCTCCAAACAGAGCTCTGTCTTCCTCCCATCACCGTCATCTCCCTCCATCGACTATGCCCCAGTCGAGGTCCTCGACATTGCCGCCTCACCACCGTAGCCATAGTTGAAGCCGTCCCACCTTGCCACTGTTTGATCAGGAGAGAGAGTGAGTTTGAATCTCTACCATCCGATCTCCTCACGATCATTGCCATCATTAGATCAGATCAGATCTTGGCCTCCCGATCTCTTTGCGATTCGGATCATCATCATCAAGGCGCCAGCGAAGTTGGGCCGTCCGATCACATTATTATCAGATCATCAGCATCAAGACCGTGATCATCATCAGATCTGACTTGATTACCTTGATCTGGGCCGTTCGCTTGATCTAATCTTGATCATCATCTCCATTATCATCAGATCAGATAAGAGAGATCTCAGCCGTCGGTCATTCCCGATCTTGATCGCCATCATGATCCACGCCGATCCGATCCATTCGATCTCGATCGTCGGTCAACGCCCTCATCCAATCAAGGCAAATATCTTCTTGTAGAATTCGTTGTTCTAGTACAAACTTTTATTTGAAAATACTGCAAGTAGATTGTAGTTGTGTCTCCCCTTTGGCTTATCATTTGATGATCTTATTTTACTTGTTGCCATCCTTATCAATTCCATGATCATAAGAATCACAATCTTTCGTTGATATATTCTTTTCACAACTAGTTAGATCTAATTATTATCTAATTATTTAAACACAGGAATTTAAGAATTACATTGACTTGTAGATGTGTGTTTGTATGATGCATGTGTTGACTTTGCTCTCTTTTGAGTTGTGACTATCCATGGGTGCTGATTTGATGCTTGTGAACCCCTGATTTGTATCACACACTAATTTAGACTCATAATAGTCATTAATCATGCCACTTTTTATATATAAAAAATCCCTTATGTTGTTGTTCCTGTCTTTGCTTGCTGTTTCGACCCTGATAACATCAGAATCTGGATTTGAGTTATAAACATGAAATATATCCCCAGATGTCTAGTTTACTGCTCTTTTGACGGAATTGAATTCCGAGTTATATTTTTTGAGTTATCACTGTTTTAGTGCTGCTGTGTCTGAAATTTCAGATTCTTAAATTTACTGCGTCACTCTGTTTTCCAATTTAAATTGACTATACTACCTATAAGATAATGACTTGAAATTTTGTATGCTGATACTACATACACTACAGGACCTTCCCAAATTTTTATGGAATTAATTAATGAAGTTTCAGACCTGTTTCATATTTATAAATACAATTTTATAAATTCTGCTGAGCACGATTTCTGTGTAATTTTCTGTTTTGACACCAGTTGTTACAACTTTCATGTATCTTATTTATATGCGATGGATTTGGCAGAGAGTGTAGTTTCTAAATTTTCTGATGGATTCAGATTCTCATTCCTACAGTGGCGGGAATCTCAGTTTTGGTGTAGCAACGTCATGCTGTCCAGAATTGGAATTCTCGTCGTTGCTGATAATTATAATTTGTTTGATACTCGAATATGCACTCTACCTTGCCTAAACTTGTTCCCTATCCTTGATCATGTTTACTTGCCCTGTTTCACATGCTTTCATACTTGTCTTGATAATTATAATGAATAACAAGCCGGGGTTTAAGGGAAAGACCATAGTAGTGGACAATATAGGTAAGTGTACTCAGAAGGGGGGGCGTGCTTCCCACTTGATACTTGTTTCATGAACTAGTTATATGGTTATCCGATTCATGGACTTGTTATATTAATACTTGTTTCATGAACTAGTTATACTATTATTCGATTTATGAACTAGTTACTATTGATTCATGAACTAGTATATTATTATTCGATTCATGGACTTGTTATTACTTGATTCATGAACTAGTATATTATTAATTGATTCATGAATTTGTCATGTTATTACTTGACTCATGAACTATTTATTTGATTACCCATTTCATGAACATGCATGCTTGGTACTGGATGCCTGAGTACATAGCCCTATAAAATCCACCACTAGGCCTAAACGTAACTTGTTTGTAAGTAGCAACCATGTGGTAAATAAATAGGATGCATAAAGTGCTACCTAGATAGAATTAAACAATACTTAAGAATAACTTGTTACTTGTACACACTTGACACCTTACTTGATATTTGTTACTTGATACTTGTTACTTGTTACTTGATACTTGTTACTCGATAATTGATACAGATTACATGCTCACTTGTTACTTGTTCCTGCCACTTGTATTTGTTACCCGATCATGTTACTCGATTTGTTTTACTTGCTAGCTAGTCTCTTGAACTTCACTACTTGTTGCATCCTTGTCAAATCATGCTGTATACTATTGATTCCAAATCTCGTTTCATATTTTCTTGCACTTGTTTTCATACCCCCTTGCTTATACTACTTGCAGACCATAACTTGCACTAATAGGCATCTGTCTTTGTTTCTCTATTATTCTTCTACATTATATATATATTCAGGTTTTGGAGATCAATTGCCTGCTAGAGATGGTGAGCAAACCTTCTAGACTTCACTTGGGAAAGCTTGCTTTAGTTATTTGTATTTGAGTTTATTTAAATCTTGTTGCTACATAAAACTTGTAACGGGCTTGTAGTTCTGATGTTTTTTACGTTTGATCCAGATTTTGAATTTATTTAGGATATTTATATTTGTTTCAAATATTTTTTGTTGATTAATAAATTATTTATGCATGTGTGGTTGAGTATATTTTGATATATTTCTTGTCATGATGCCGAGTCGATCCAACAACTTATGAATGCTGAAAATCATTCGCTGGGCTTTGTTATGTACTCGTATTCCGTATTCCTTTTGGGAAGCGGGTCGTGACAAACACAAAACTAAAATTTAACTCAAAACAGTGAACACATGCTTTGTTTCGCACAATTAGGTTGAATAACAACTGCATTCATGTGCAAATTAAAATCTATTGTTGCACAACTTACTAATATCTCTTAAAATGATTTTAGAGATTAAAAACAAGAATTTAAGTTCATTGTTGTGGTTGATTTCGGTGTGGGAGCAAATAGATGATTTGTGAGTTCTTCAAGAAACAATAAAAGTGAACCTGTTTACTTCTTGCCGGCATTTGACTGTTTTTCACTACTGCCGTTAACCTGCAAAAAGTTCGAAACACCGGGATGGATCCCAGTGATGAACCCTCCGACGCTCAAGTCAGTAATCAAGAAAATTATGAATGTAGTGCCCCGAATTTCCAATATGATATCTCTGAAATACGTGGCACAATTCCTAAAATCAACTTCAAATGTAATATGAAACACAGCCCAAAATACCAATAAAATTTTTCTCAAACTTTTATTACAATAATATTTACATAGCACAGCGGAATACATATACCTTGAATTACAAACTTTCTTTTACAAAATCACACAATCCATTACATCACTTTAACTCAAGTATCCAAATCCCAAGCTATAGGTAATCACATGTAAAATATGAGGCTAGAGATAATTCTAACCCCCAAAACTAAAGGGATCAGCCATAACGGTGTTAGTGACATAAAAACAAACAACATAAATAAAGCATAGATTCATCAACAACAGGAAATAAATAAGAGTAAATGAATTAGGGAATAACCATGAAACACGAAAATTTCATGTGAAGCTAGACTAAGTATCAAGTGTAGAAAACCGAAAACAGATGCATAATTCCAAGTCAAGAAAACATCAATGCTATATGTTGACTCTCTAATGTATACTTGTCGGAGTATATGCATCCCACTCTACAAAGGTCTGGTGCAAGCCCTTAACGTTCTCCACTTTATAGGGTTTAATCCCCTGCTATGCAACTATTCCTACTTCTATGATTACTACGAGATATAGATACACTATGAGTATTATCTCATGCCCCGATAATTCCAGAGGTCAATCTCTATCCACAGATAATTTCGGAAACTATTTCACTCACACCTGGGAATCTTCGAGAATACACCACACCGCAAGCTATGACACTTCATCACAAGAATACCACATAGTGTCGCCTCGACCCCGATAATTCCGGAGATCAATCCCACACCATAGGAATTCCGGAGACTATTTCACTCACACCTGGATAATTCCGGGGATTATCTCACACCGCGAGCCATACTGAGGTCCATAACCCATGTTCTCATTCATCATATCACCACTAGTGCCTGTCCTTATCATTTAGGTTATTTAATTACTTTACGAATCTCCTAGAGTTGGTGTACCTTACCGGACTTAACTCAACAACTGATCAACTAAAATGCCTCAACATGCCCAAATACAAATATCTCAACCGCCGGTATACTAGGGTCACACACACCCTCTAGTGACTCACACCCAAATATCCAAACCAATCTGCCATCATAAATTGCTCAATTAAAACAACTTGAAAACATATGTTCAGTAGAAGATAAGGTATAGAATAGTAAGTTATAGATTAAAACATTTAAAGAATAAATCATTTAAACGAACAATCAAATATATCATGATACATCAGTATCAGTCGACTACAGACAAGCATCGGTCGACTGTCCATAGCGAAAAATCCAAAACTCTAATTAAAATAATTCTAAGTAGCGCCAGTCGTATGTAAAAAGTCATCGGTCGACTGTCCAGAACGATATTTCAAGAAAACTAAAAAGCACCGCAGCCAGGTCGCGACGGTCGACTGTAAAATACCACCGGTCGACTATTGACCTGCATACTGCAGATTTTTGGTTGTGCACATTTCAACCGATACGGAGTTTTACTTTATGAAAACGATTTCTACAAAAAGCATATTTCTTATATGATCAAATACAACTTTTAGGATATATAATAGTCAACAAAACCAAATCAAAACTAGTTGAATTTATAAAAATACCAATTTGTTGATTTCTTTCAATTAAAACATGAATTGTGCATACAATCAAAATAGAGTTTCTTAAGAATCAATTATTCATTGAAATAGCTTCGTACTCAGGTTCAAACCATATCAAAACATAAATAGGTCGAGATATAGTCAAATTCTTCGAAAACACATAAAAACTCAATTTCCTTCAAAACTCATAATATAAGGTATTCATGAAAAATATTTTGGTTATACTACATATTTAGAATTAAATCTCAGGGTTTACGAAATCCAAATGCAAACAAACCTTTCACCAAAATATCAAAATACCTAATTTGGTTATACTACATCAAACCCCAAATCAATTTCCACAATTTAATTCTCAAGACTTAATCTCTTGATTCATTAGCCCTGCTCAAGGTTCCTAAAACTAAATCACCATGATTAACTCATGAACATAAACAAATTTCATATTACCATATCAATTGCATTCAACCATTACTCATGAGTAATAAAAATCTCATCTTTATTCAATCTATGCATGAAAATCACCATACTCAATCAAGTCAACATCTATCCCCAAGAAATAACCTACCCATGATCCATAATAGGTTGTTCAACATTTTTAAATCATCCACATAAAATTCTACTCATAAATAATTAAGGTTTTCACAAAAATCCAATTTTTGACCATCAATCGAACATCTATATTAATACCCAAACCCTAGCATGATTTCTAGGAGATGAAACACCACATACATCATTCAAAGAACAAAACAAAACAAATGTATCACTCACCTTGTTGAAGAGATCGAACGAAGATGAATAGAAAAAATAAGAAAAGCTCATCCTTCACAAGAAATCCAAGATCTCCTCCTTTGAAATCCAAAATAATAAGAAATAAGAAATCTCCTGTATTGTACAGCAAAAGACGACTGTACAAAACCCTATATAGTTCGGGATTTAAGATTCTAGGATTTTAGAAGACATTTGCAAAATACTCTTTTTAAAATATCCCTTAACATAATGATATCTTTTATTGGAAATTAGTTAAAATCCAATTTAATCAAGTTCAAAAATCAAAAAGATCCCCTCCAGCATCAGCCGGCTCTGTAGGAAAATTCAGAAAAATAGTTTTGCACTTTCACCCCTTAAAATAGCAAATTTTGCGAAAAGATCATCTTTTATCAAAACTTGTAAAATAAATCGAATATGTTAAAACAAAAGGTAAACTCATTATACCTGAATTGAATAGGCATTATATACAGCCTAAAAATTCGAAAATCTGGAGTTTTCACCCCATTGGTAATTTTGCACAAAAGTCCTTCTTTTTGAAATATTTGCAAATAAGTCGAATAATTATCAGAAAAATCTAGAAAAATCACAAATAATCTCAAATAATAAATAATGAGTTTATCCAAAATAATTTTTGTCTTTAAGCGTTCAAAGACAACATTCGCACGTGTTTTGCACGTGTAAAAGATAAATTTCTGAATGAACATTTATTATATCACCAAAAAAATCATTTTAATTCATTTTCTAATCTCAAAAATAGTATTTAAAAATACGGGGTACTACAATGAAAGAGCACTTTATGGAAAAAAAATTGATTATCTTTTTTATGAGCGGGCCGAAAGGTATTTATAGTCGCCTTTTGAGACGGTTTAGAGATAATCATTTATCTCTATGTCCCGGTGTTTTTGGATAAGCTAGAGAGTTTAAATCGTTCCATGATAAGAGAGGCGATTTAAATCGCCTCTTAAAGATAACCATGAATTTGAATTACTCTCTAAACGACCTGGGCTGGTTTGTAATGGGCCATCACCCTTACCCAGTAGGACAAACTCGTTTTCAGGTTATTGGGCTTGAAAAGGACCCACTTCCATTTCGAACCCGTTTGTGGAAGAAATTACCGTTTTTACCCCTTAAAGCTTCAAGATTCGTGCCCAATTTGAACGGTCCCAATTGAACACTGTTTTTACCCATATCACAAGCCCCCCACTCCTGAAGACTGAGTTTTCACGGCCTTTGAGGAGCAGTTCGTTCGTTTCTAATGCTTCATAGAATTTATCAGCCTTCTCGGAAATGTTGAACCTCATACTGGGTGAAATAGTATTCCTCCTAGCTTATAAGTTGCTCAGAATTGTATCGAAGTCTTTCTATAACTTTTTGATTTTTCCCGATCTTTTCTAAATTTTTAATTATTTTACAAATTTTTATTCGTAACTAGAATTAAATGATTTATTCTCGAAAAATTATAATTAATTATTCTAACTTAATAATTATTATCCAAAATTTTGAAAGTATTTTTCTGAATTTAATAATTATTTTTAGAATTTTTAATTATTTTTTTATGATTTTTAATAATTTTTTCGGAATTTTTAAATAATTAATTCTATTTAATAATTAAATAAATGAAATAAATTTAATAAATTACCCTTTTTAAATCACGACCGTTGATCATGCGTCGGCTCACGCATCGATGCGATTGGATAGCTATGATGAGGGAATCAGGCATAGAGATGACGTGGCATGATCTGAGGCGCTGATCTTGATCCAGTGCTCATTGGGAGGTGAGGTTGTTTGGCCATATTTTTTTGGGGATGCATCTATTCGGGATTTTGGATCCGGACGTCGTGACGAAATCTGAGCCGTTGATCATGATCAAGCTCACATTAGGAGGCAAATCTGTTCGGATTTTGGATCCGATCTGATTGACGTGGCAAGATCTGAGCCGTTAATTATGATCAAGCTCGCATTAGGAGGCAGATCTGTTCGAATTTTGGATCCGATCGACGTGGTGAATTCTGGGCCGTTGATCATGATCAATCTCACATCGGCAGGCAGATTTGTTCGGGGTTTTTGATCCTATCGACATGGCAAAATCTGAGCCACTAATCATGATCAAGCTCGCATCGAGAGGCTGATCTGTTCGGATTTTGGATTCGATCGACGTGGCAAAATCGCAGTCGTTGATCATGATCAAGCTCGCATCGGGAGGCAAATCTATTCAAATTTTGGATCCGATCAACGTGGCAAAATTTGAGCCGTTGATCATGATGAAGCTTGCATAGAGAGGCTGATATGTTCTGATTTTTTATCCTAACGACGTGGCGAAATCTGAGCCATTGATCAAGATCAGGCTCGCATCCGGAAGCAAGTCGGTTCTCTTGTTTTTCGTTTGGGGGCATGTTTATTCGATTTTTGGTAGCGAACGACAAGAATGGGTTGGCAAAGCAACACATGTTGTTTGGACAGTTGACCGTCAACTATTGACAAATCAACAATTTTCTCTGTTTTTTTTCGGGGACACGATTGTTCGGCATATGACACCAAACGTTTCTAACGGCTCGGATGCTCGAAACGTGTCATCGGTGTACCGTTGACTGTTGACCAGTCAATGATTTTTCGATCGGGGACACGTTTGTTCAGCATATGACACCGAACGTTTCTAATGGCTCGAATGCTCGACACATATCACCGGTTGTGTAACACCCCATTTTTTTTTTTTTTGAAAAACTGAACCTCTAAATACCATTCTGTCAATTTCTATATCACTTTAAACATAAACTAAGATATATATATTTCAAATAAAATTTTGGCACAGTTTCCCCTGAAATTTCTGCCCCGAAATACAAAAGGCTTATGGAATTCTGCTCTAAATTCCGTAGCTCACAACACAGGCATTATAATTATGGGCTTCCCAGGCCAAAATAAGCAGAATCACACAAGCAATATAAATATCATGCTCTGGGGGCCAAACTCATAACATAATATCAATTATCAATTAAAAACCATAAATTTCCTTTAAAAACTTATATAAGTAATAGAAAAACTAAAGAAAAACTTTCCAAAACCAAACACAGGACCCAATACTCCACAACGAGGTGGGTACGGGCTTTCTCACCTCCTCACAGCACTATATCTATATAGGTTCACTTTAATACAATTAAATACATAAATTGTCCATGTTTCTTTATATACTAAATACATAAATAATCTATCATCGCAACAAAATAAAATTTCTATCTTTATAACTACCTCACTGGGCTGCTAGCAAACCTACAGGAGAGTTAGGGTTGTCCAACCTCAAGGAGGGACCCCCCTAACCCCTAGAAAACAATAGGGGTTAGCCATTTCTGGTGTGAGTATAACCATTAATCTAATAAGTAAATTGAAATGGTATAAAGAAAATACTTTAAACTTACAACGTGAAGTTAAGATGATGCAACCTAAAATCTGAACATAAAAACATCACCAATTCGATTTTATATCAAAGTACTCTTCAAAACTGCATCCGATTATATAATTACCCATAATTCACACATTTCACTATATGGTTCACATCAACCTCATATATATATCCTTATTTTACATTCGCATAATACGAATTCCCATACAATCCATTACTTTTCAATTTAAATTTCCTAACATGAATATTCATCTTTCCACAATTATAGTCATATCCTTATTTCGTTATTCATAAGAATATAACCACATGATGTTACTATATCTTTTCTTCATCTCTATTTAACCATGCACTTCATTTACTTGCATTCTATCAACAACTCACTTATCCTGAAAGTGGTGCCAAGGCAGGTAGTTCCCACCATTTCCATGGAAATTGCGGGCGAGTTGTTCCCTGACACTCTTTCAAGATACACAAACTCATATCACGACATACTTTCCTTAATAACCATTTTCATAACCACTCTAATAATACAGGTATTTATTTTATTGCACTATATCACGTATCACATCATAAACATATGCATTCATTCTCATAATACCGCGTTCCTTCATGTCGTATAACACAAACATAACGTCTGATTACACATTATAATTTACTTGCAATACATCACATCCTTAACACATCACTTATTAGAATGCTTATTCTCATTGCATCAAAAGCATGTTCTACAGCTCATTCTCATCCCATTATATCACTTAGTTACTACTTAATCATATTGAGAATTAAACTTACTTTCATTTTCACTTGTATCTCAATTACCATTAATTTCACTTTCATTCACATCAATTTATACTCTATATCCCTAAACATAGTTTGGGCAATAATATATCACACCCCAAAGCCGATAGCTTGGGTAATAATCACCACACCCCAAACACATAGTCTGGGTAATATCACATCACATCTCAAGCCGATAGCTTGGTTATTAATTCACTTCAATTACTATTCATCTTCATTTTACTTAATTCTTCATTTCCATTAATCATTACCACTATCATGCCAACTCACCCTGCGAATTATGCCAAGGCAGGTAGGTCTCACCATTTCCACAGAAATAGTGGGTAGGTAGTTCCTTGACACAATTCCAAGGTATAACTCATATCATCCTGAATTTCACTTTAATAATCATTCTCATTACACAATTACTTTATACTACTCATATAAACACATATCTTTTTTACTTTTTCATTTAAAACTAACCACATACTGCAATTACCATTTCTTTTCATACACAACTCATAACTCGTATCTTTTCATATTCATTTATCCACAACCACTTTCTCTCACATTCACATTTCACTTTCCACTTTCTTTACTCTCACACTTTTATTTACACTAGTTATTTTATTAGTTTGTCGACCAGTGAGCCATAGTATCCCAACATACTGAAAGCTGACAGCCCAGTAAACATGCGGCCCGATGCTCTTCCAGAGTCTTACTCGTCCGAGGCTACGTCTTCCTCCTAGCCGAACTAGCGAGGGAACACCGCACCCCAGATAAACTGGGTGCTCTCCGGTCCCACCGGAGGTATCTGCTCTCTCAGGTCTATCCTGGGGTATCAACTCTCTTTCAGGTCAATCCTGAGGTATCATATATCTCTCCGGTCCCACCGGAGGTATCTGCACTCCCAGGTCTATCTTGGGGTATCAACTCTCTCTCAGGTCTATCCTGAGGTATCATATATCTCTCCGGTCCCACCGGAGGTATCTGCACTCCCAGGTCCCACCTGGGGTATCATCGAGGAAAACCGGGCCTCAAGCCGATAGCTTGGGCAATAAAAACCACTTACCCCAAACATAGTTTGGGTCCACTATTCCCAAGCCGGTCCTTGGGCATTAGGAGGTCTAGCCCAAACCCCCAGGATTGCTGTAGGTACTGGTCAACAAAACCATCTGTTATTAGCATTAGTCATTTCATCTTTTCATCTTATTATATCAACATAAAGCATCACAGCTTTTGATTAAACAATTGCCACATCCTTGACTTTAATCACGTGAATTAATAACACATTTTATTAGCACTTACCATCTTATCTTAGTATTACATATCACGAATGCACCATGTTATTTAATTTGCCACAACCTCACACGTTATGAATACCCTGCTATTTACTACTTCATTAAATCACATATAGACATACGCCAAGTTATATCATTAATAAAAGAATCATAAGGTGTTATTCCATATCGTAAGCGTATCAAAATATAATTCATCACATAATAATGTCATATGATTACCCATTACTTTACTTCAAACATAATTAGAATGTAAACTATTGCATCACACGCCATAATCATCTATATATATATATATATATCACAAACTTACATCACCTTTGCGGGTTTCCAAGAGAAAGGGGCCACAATCACTTATTTCATCTAATTTAACTCCATAACAACCAATCATAGCATGCTAACTCATTCACAATGCTCTATATAAGTAAAATCACTTATAAGGGCCTATATGCCCCAAAATAAGCATAAAACATGCACTATATATACGCGGGTCTCCAATCACTAATTTCTTCTAACTACATCTTATGACCACAATCACTAATTTCTTCTAACTACATCTTATAGTATCCATCCATAGCATGCTAGCCCATACACAAGGCTCCACATATACCAAATCAACTATACCGGCATATATCCCCAAAAACATGCACGAAACATGCACGGAGTAAAAATTTGTATAAACAATTTAATATATTTAATTTTTATACTTCAACACATCACATTAACCCACAATATAGGTTTTGTATACTTAAAATAGTTAATTTCCTCAAATATAACAAAAACACAGTTTCGGGCCCTTAAAAATCCGTATTTTCCTTCAAAATCAGTTTTTAACATAACTTGTACGAAATACCTCAAAAAGCCACGAAATTCGGCCACAATATAAAATATTTGTACATACAACATACTCACCTGACAGATCGAGCAAACGATGTCCCACGTCTGCCTGGTAGCCAATCGAAGCTCGACTTTTCCCACCTAATTAGAAAATTATAGAACCGATTAGCTTAAAACTCATAACGTGACCTACGAACCTCCAAATTCGAATCCGTCTTCACCCACACGTCACAAATGACATAAGTAGCCGGGCTACATCGACGGATTTCAAATTCAAACCCCAATGCAAGAACTCAATTATTTATCGGAGGCTTCCTAATAAGAAAATTTCCTTTTTCCTAATTTCTTCAATCCCTTTGCCCTAACATCTTAAATTAGGGTTAACAAAAATATTTAGACTCAATACATTCAAATCAATCTCAGGAACTAGTAACACTAATCATTATGTCACTCAGGCGTTTTATTAAACACCTGAGGTGCACATGTGTAAGGCATGTAATATCCGAATTGCCAAACAATTTCTAAAACCACTCCCAAATTATTCTAATGGCTCAACCTACAATTTTTACTACCATACAAGAGATAATTCTCATATATATAACTCTCTTTTACAAACCCAAAACCCTGATTTACTAACAACTTGCAATTTCCCTAATAATCTACTAATTCCTCAAATCTACCACTTCCAACATCTCTAAATCTCTCTACCATAATAATCCTACTCAATAGAAATTAACCCAACTTAATTTTATACAATAAAATATTTAGGGTTTACCTTCCCGAAATCCATTCGAAAATCTGACGCTACCACGATGTAGAGAACCCCTCTATTATCCCCCCCCTCAATTTAATTTGAAATCGACGAAGAATCGGGGCGGATTTGAGCGTGGGGAAGTGATCGGCGATGGGTTTCGGGGTGGGGTTTCTTTCCGATCGGGAAGAAGAAGAAGGAAAGGAGAAGAAGAGGGTGGTGGGTTCCTTTTGGCCGGGGGTGAACGGAGAAGAAGGAAAGGAAGGAGGAGGCCAGGTTTTCTTCTTCTTCGATTTGGGTTCGGGAAGGGTAGGGAACAGGAAGGAGGAAGGAGAAAGGAGAAAGAGGGGGGGGGGTTTGTAAAATATAATTAAATAAATGGATAGATAAATCATGTAAGGGAATATTTTGTATAAGCCCCCCATCTCAAATATATTTCAAACCAGCCCTAAATCTCTACTTTAACAATACCAACAATACAAAAATGCATTAAAACTACCTCATAATAATCCTTCAAGATTATAAAATAAATGAAAAATATTTATTCACAGAAAATCTCAACTCATAGCCCCCAATATATCAATATCACCAATCAACCACAAATATCCATACCAATATCAATATAATAATAATAGTAATAAAATATAGCTTAAAAATAATTCTCACCCCTACAAAATATAAAAACGAATAATTTCCGGTATTTTAAAATCCGAGGTGTTACAGGTTGACCGTTGACCAGTCAATGATTTTTCTCTGTTTTTTTATCGGGGACACGTTTGTTAGGCATATGACACCAAATGTTTCGAAGGCTTGGATGCTCGACACGTGTCACCGGTTGGCCGTTGACTGTTGACCGTCAACGATTTTCTTCGATTTTTCGATCGGGGACATGTTTGATCAGTGCTGGAAGTCGAACATTGTAAATAGTTCGGCTTCACGACAAGTGTCACCTGTTGACCGTTGACCAGTCAACGATGTTTTTGGCGCCCTTTCCTTGTCGTTTAGTGTAACCCCTGTTTTCGCAAATACATATTTTCTGTATTTAAAATTTTTGTAAATTATTTTTTGCATTCAAATTCTTTTGTTAAAATGTATTGTTGGATCTTCTATTAAAATCTATTTTTAATCAATAATTTAATCATAGCTATTTTTCCAATGATTTTTATATTGAAATACAAACCCAATTAGTATTGTTGTTATTACTATTCTTCAGTATTATTATTATTGCGGTTATTTTTATTTTTATTTTTATTATTATGATTATTGTTATTATTGTTATTTTTATTACTACTTTGATTGTCTATTTAAAAATCCATTTATATTGTTAATTGTAATAGTAGTTATTTCAAACTATTTCCATATTGTAGTACAAATATATTTTGTTATATAAACCTAATTTTTATTGGTTATTTTAATTTTCCTATTTGATTTTAAGCGCAAAACCCAAATCCTATTTTCCTTATTGGATTTTTTTAAAAAAAACCATACCCTTAACCCTATACCCAATTGGATCCCATCTAATTTAACCTATTTAACCCTTAACACCCCAAACCCAATACCCATTATACTTATAACCTTACCTGTTACCCACACTGGTTAACCCCAAAACCCTAACCATCTTATATATATAACCCCTCCCCCTCCTGTGCATATCCTAACCCTATTAACCCTAGCCGCCTCTCCCTACATCCCCTTTCCCTCCGTCCTCATCCTCCCTATCTCTCCCTCCCGCAACCCACCGTCCTGGTCTCTCTCCCGACCTCCTATTCTCCGAGCATCCCTCGCCAGCCCCCTGGTTCTTGCCTCCCTATCGCGACCACCTCGTGACTCACCAGCCCACTGCTTAACCCTGACCAGCAGCCTTCGTCATCCCTGTGGCGTTGTCCCTCTCCCTGTGCCGCTCAGCCAGTCGCAACCTCATTTGCTGTCCCCTGCTGTTTTGACGCCAACGACAGCCAGTGCAGCTCGTGCCCTCCTGAGCGATGCCGACAACAGCAGCACACAACCCCTGTCGTACTGTCCTCAGCCCGAACGCTGTGCCAGTGTCCTCCCCTGCCTCCTCCCAGCGGCGAGACAACATGCAGCATCCAACAGCAGTGCTGCCCTGCTCCTAGTCACGATGCCAACTAGCCCTCGCACCGCCCACGCCCTGCACTGGCCAACCAGTAGCCACGACCGCCCCCTCCCCTGTCTTGATCGATCACCATCAAGTGGATCCAGAGCCGTCCGATCGACTTGATCATCTTGATCATCATGATCTCCATCATCTGATCTAGACCATCCGGTTGATTTTTATCATCATCCACATTAGGATCAATATGAATCGTCCAATCGTCGATCGTTCTTGATCATCATCATCTTCACCATTAGGGAGATCTGGGCCGTCTGATCAGATTGTGATCATCGTCTCCATCATCATTAGTCTTGATCTGGCCGTCCATTTGATCTGATCTTGATCATCCTCTTCATCATTGGGATCCGTGCTTTGTGTTCGTGATTGCGATTGTGATCTTATGTTCGTGATTGGTTCGTGATTCGTTCGCTCGTGTTCATGCCCAGGAATCCGTTCCTGTTATTCTCGCTATTTTCATCATTTCCACGGTCGACTCTAAAAAAAGTAACGTGTATTATTTTCTTTGTGTAATACAAGTACTAAATACCGTCGATAGTGTAGTTGTGTTCTAAAGACAATTCTTGTGCAAAACCTATGTTATATCTTATCTCTATTGTGTTGACCCGCCCATAGTTGCCTCATTACATGCATGACATGAAATAACTTAGGGAAAACCACTCCTTGTGGTATACATGCATGTTGTTCATATGATGTCGTATGCTTGCTTGTGATAGTTATAGTATAACTCATTATAGACTTGTAAAATACCCTATACTATGTTGCTTGGACCGCTAGTATACCCTATTTCACATTTGGTTATGTTTTGGATGAGTTTTATATGAACTAGTTGATTTTGTGCATGAAGGATATTTTCTATTTTGCCGCTTCCCTGTTTTTTATCAGTATTTTAGACCATATTAAGGTCAGTATATGAAAATTATTTGTGAATATGAATTATAGAGAATTCTGTGTACTTTCTATATTTTTTGACAGATCTCAGTTTCATTTTATGAGTTGCAAGTTATGACTATTTTACTACAGATGTGTTTAAAATTCTATATCTAGTTTTATATGAATTCTGTATGGCAATCTATTTTTCTACTGATATTAAAGATAATATTTTGAATCAATATTTTGTTGGTTACAACTAGACTTGATGGAGATTAACCCCAATTTTTTGTGGATTTAACTAATGACTTTTGTGAACTATTCTATGCTTGCAAACAACTATTATACTTGAAGAATTTTCATACTTTTCAGTAAAGAAAAAATAATCTCGACATGAAAATTTGTGAATATGAATTGTAGCCTGCTATATCTACTTTATAACCCTTTTGACGGACCTGGATTTTGATTTATATCTTGTAAGATATTACTCTTTAGTACTGCTGTGTTTATGATTTCAGATTTACAAAACTATTGTATCTTGCTGCTTTCTAATTTTTCTTGACTACTCTATCTATGTTGGAAAATTTTGAAACTTTATTTTCTGTTACTAAACATACTAGGGAATACCCCAGATTTTTCTTGGATTTAATCAGTATGTTTTTATGCCATTTTCCTGTTTTTGAATACAAACTTCTGATTTCTAGATTAACACATTTTCTGGATACAATTCTGTTTTGATGCTTGTTTTTTTGAAATACCATATGACTTTTGTATATTTACTGGATTTGGCCGAGAGTCTATTTTCCAGATTTTTAGACGGATCCTGGTTTGCATGTTTGTGGTAACAGGAATCCCAGAATTGGTGCAGTACTATCTTGCTATCCTTAACTAGAATTTTTGTTGTCCTAATCTTTTATGTGTTGTCTATCACCTGTACATGTTTATCTTCTGACCTGAACCTGTTACTTGTTCATGCCATGTTATTCTTGCCCTATTTTGTGCACGTATATGCATGTTTGACAATGATAACATATAACCAAGCCGGGGTTAAGGAAAAGATCTAGTAGTGGACAATATAGGAGCATGTACTAGGAAAGGGACTCTTGTTCTCCGTATGACAAGTTTACCGCCCAAGTTAATCTTCGGTGATCGATCAAGTTTACCGACCAAGTTCACCGATCAAGTATACCGACCAAGTTACTGACCAAGTTATCGACAAAGTTAATTTTCTGTTACCGATCAAGTTTACCAACCATGTTTTGTAATCCTATGAATACCCGCGTACATGACCTCTAGAATCCCCTACAAAATCTAAACGTAACTTGTATGAATGTAGCAACCATCTGGTAAATGAATGGGACGCATGAAATGCTACTTAGATAGAAATAAATACAAGACTTGACATAACATGACACATGTTACATGCTTACCTATACATATTACCTGTTTACCTGTTTACCTGCTTGCAAGATACTTGACATCTGTTACATGTTACCCGTACCCTGTTATCACATTACAATACTTGATTCTGTTCATGATTTATGCTAGTTGTTCTATTTTGTTGCCATGACTATTTCATGCTATGTTTACTTCCGATGTTACTCTATGTTTGTTATTCTTTTCCTGTACTTGTGCCTGCAGTACAAGCAGCCCGTAACTTGCATTTGACGGGCATTTTGTTTTCTTTTATTTTTTCTGTAATTTGCTAAATTGCAGATTTTGGTGACCAGCTGCCCGATGGAGTAGGTGATTTAAGATTCTAATTGGCTGGAGATTTTGCTAAATCTATTATTTTTTGTTGCTTATCTTGAATAATTGTACTTGGTTACTTGGATTATTTTGTATTGGGCAATGTAATCCAGAATTATTGACTTGTTCCAAATCTGGTTTATTTGAGATTTATTTATTTTGTTTCAAGTTAATTTTGTTGGTTTATTGATTTATTCATGCATGCGTGGTTGGTTCCTCCTTATTATCTCTTGATTATTCATGGGAAATATTATAAAGATCCTGATAGCTTATGGATGATGAAAATTATTCGTTGGACTTAGTCACGTATCTCTATTCCGTATTCTCTTTTTTGGGAAGCGGGGCGTGATAAAGTTTTTTAGTGGTATCAGAGCCCAAGTTTGGCTAATGTATTAGTTTGACTGATATATTAGACAAGCTTGGCCCGATCTGGGATTGGCTCAACAGTACACAGACCATGCATACATGAATGAGTTATAATCAATATTGATCTTGATACTAGTCTTATTCCATTCATTTTGTCACCCCTGTTTCCCATTTCTTGTATTCTGGGTGTATTTTCTTCTTTTTCATGTATTTTCTGTATTTAAAAATTTCTATAACTTTCTTTTTGCTTTCAATTCTTTTTCAATAATTATTACTTTTTCAATTGATCGAATTTTAACAAAATATTATTCTGGTTTCTAAGAAATTTTTATTTCTTTTCATTATTTGAAAATTTTATTTCGAATAACGGTGTATTGAATTTTATTTTATATATCTATTTGATCAACTGCTTATTATATATTATTACTGGTTGGATTGTTTTAATAATTCTGTTAAACTCGATTTTTGCATCTATTATTATTATTATGTTTGATTTCTTATTAAAAACCCATCTCTACTTGTTAATTTCATTTGTAGCCATTTCAAAATGAATTCTAAATTGTAATTAAATTACATTATTTTATAAAATTATATTTTATTAGTTATTGTATTTTTCTTATTGGATTTTTAAACCCAAGATACCCAAACCCATATACCCATTAATCCTATACCTATTTACCCGTTATCACACCCAAAACCCATATGCATTAACCCGTAACCCGTCAGCACCCCTACCCTATTTTACCCTAATTCCTATACTCATATATATATATACCCATATCCCACCTATTCATCTTCCTTACCTAATAGCCGCCTCTACCATCCTGTTCCCCAATCGCCTCTCTCTCCCTTCACCCCATCCACTTCAACAGCCCTCGTCAGCCGCCTGCACCCTGTCACGACGTCCCTCACCAGCGAAGCTCTAGTCGACTACCACCAGTGACTCCACACTGCCTCCCCGACCTCAGCATGACTGCAGCACAGCACCATTATGTTGTGCTTCCTGCAGTACACCGCGACACTAGACAGCCGCGACAGCAGTCACTCTGGTGCCCCTCTGCCGTAGCATGACCCCCATGGCCCCTGGTGCCCTCCTCGGCCTCCTGTCGTGCAGCCAATATGTCGACAGCCAGGGCGACATAGCTCCATTCCGGCATTGCCTCTGCCCAGCAAGCCCGCGACAGCAAAACCCCGTAGCCAGAGCCATTGGTTGCTGGTTGATCAAGTAGTCAGCATGGAGTTTTGAAGGTTTGAATATAGGCCGTCGATCTACATCATGATCATCATCATCTTTGAGTTCTTGATTGCTTTGATTGTAGATCGTCTGATCGTCGATCGGATCTGATCATCATCATCATCATTATCAAGATACTTGATCACATCTTGATCTTGATCTTGATCTTCGATCAGAGCTGTCCGATCTGATATGATCTTGATCTAAGCGTTGGATCTCTTGATCTTCATCATCTTGATCATCCTCTTGATCATCGAGATCTGTATGTTGTGTTCATGATTGCGATCGTGATCGTCTTGTGCATCTTGTTCGTGTTCGTTCGTGGAGTTGTACCCGGGAATCTGTTCCCGTTATTCTTGCTCTTGTGTTGTTCCGTCATCGTCTTCTAGGCAAGTAACTTGTACTCCAATTCCTTTGTATGATACAAGTCAAAAATACCGCTTATAGTGTAGTTGGGTTCTAGAGACAACTTGTATGTGTGTTATCTTTTATGGGTTTTTTCTCTACTGTGCTATTGACCATAGTTGCCTCACGACACAAAATCGATATGAAAACAACTAGGTTTGACCATTCTTGATCTATTCACATATGTGAGATAATTAGGTAAATTTATGTGTTTGATGAGATCCATGTAATATGATGGTTGTGAATATGTTATATACCCTATTTGATGTTGTTTGGACACTTGGTAGACTCTATTCCATGTTTGGTTGTGTTTGGAACAAGTTTCGTATGTTTTATGTTGATTTTGGCTTTTGAGGAAAATCTTTATGTTGTCGATGATCAGTTTTGATTTGTATTTTAGACCATATAAGGGTCAGAATTCTTAATTTTTGTATTTGACATGAATTGTAGAGAAATCTGTCTTCTTTCCAATCCCTCCAACTTTGATCGATTTTGTTTTCGTATGAGTGAGTTATGACTGTTTTACTACAGAGGTGTATTTTATTTCCAGATTTCGTTCTTGATGATTTTGATGATTAAAATATTTTGATACTAGTCCTAATTATATTATTTTGACCAGAAACATTGCACACTATTCCTATACCTATCTAGGGATTATCTAGAATTTTTGTGGATTTTATTGATGAGTTTATACGCCATTTCATGCTTGTTTATAAAAGCTATACTTGCTGTATTTTGCTCGCTGTTCTGTAAAGAATTGTATTTTCACCCTATTTCCTTCTACTGTATGGAAATTATTTATGAAATTTGAAAGCTAGAATATTTTTTCTATTTTCACCTCCCTTTGGCGGATTTGGATTTTGTTTCACGGTTTGCGAGATATTTCAGTTTTCGTACAACAGTGTTGGGAATTCCAGATTTGCCAAACTATCGTTTCTTGATGTTTTCTGATTTTTGACTGAACTAATTTTACTGGAACATTATGATACTTTATATTTTGATATTAGACATATAGGGAATTACCCCAGATTTTTCCTGGATTTATTTAAGGAGTTTTAATGCTGTTTTTTTAACTGAGAATTCGAGTTACTGATTTCTGGCTGAACGTGTTTTTTGGATTCAAATCAATTTTGAGTTATGATTTTGTATATACTATGTGGCTTATATATAATCGCTGAATTTGTCTGATAGTCTATTTTCCAGATTCTTCGACAGATTCAAATTTGGAATTTTGTAGTAATGAAAATAATTGTTTTAGTACTGTACTGTCATGCTGTCATGAATATGAACATACACTGTTTTACTCGTTTATGTGACCGTATGTCTTCTATGCATGCTTATTTGTTTCCCTGAACCTAATACTGATTATACCATTTTAGTTTGACACTATTTCATGCACTATCATGTCTGTTTGATAACCATAATAAAAGTGATCAAGCCGGAGTTTCTTAAGGGAAAATATAGTAGTGGAAAATATGGAACGTGTACTTGCAAGGGAACTAGTGTTCCATACTGTTACTGCTACTGCTACTGTTATCTTTACTGATTACCCTGTCTACATTACTTATCATAGGAAGGTGTAGAGGAGAAGCGAACCACTAGGTTCTTACTGTTACTGTTACTGTTACTGCTTCTGTTACTGATACCTGAGTACACTGCCCCATTATGTTCCACTACGAAATCTAAAAACAAAACTGTTTGTTGTAGTAACCATGTGTTATGTTTTTGGGGCATGAAGTGCTACCTAGCTAGTAATACACACAAACTATAAGAACATAAGACTGATACTGATAGACTGATACTATTAGACTTATACTGATAGACTGATACTGTTAGACTGATACTGTTAAACTGATACTGTTGGACTGATACTGTTATACTGTTATACTGACACTGATATACTGAGCTTACTGTTACTGGACACTGTTAGTTGCCATATGACACTATACTTGACACATTCATTTGTACTGTTAGTATACCATGCTAGTTAACCTTGTTTTACTGATTCATGCCAGTTATTACTGTTGATGCATTTTTCCATGCTATTTGTTAGTTTTCCAATGTGCTTGTATCCTACATTATAAGTGGTCTGTAACTTGCAATTGACGGGTACTTGTTTTCTCATTCCTTCTCCTGTAATTATTAATTGCAGATTTTGGTGATCAGCTGCCCGATGGAGTATGTGATCTAAAGTTCTAGTTGGCTGGAGCTTTTGCTATCATCATTTATTTCTTGTTGCTCATTTTTAACAATGTATCTGTTACTTGGATTCTTTGTGCTTGGGCAGTATGACCCAGGATTTTTGACTTATTCAGATCTGGTTTATTTGAGATTAATATATTTTGTTTCAAGTAAATTCTGTAGTATATTGATTCAATTATGAATGTGTGGTTGATTCTCTTGCTTCCGACTTTGATTATTTTGTGAAATATTGTGAAGATTCCTGAACAGCTTATGGATGATGAAAATCATTCGCTGAGCCAATGTTACGTGCTCGTATTCCGTATTTTTAGGAAGCGGGGCATGATAATTTTGATCCCTTCTTATTCAATCCCTTGATTCCTTGTTTCTTCCGTCTTTTTCAGTCATCCTCATTTGTTGATTTCTTCTTGGGTATGAATTCATTTTTTTCGTACCCATATCTTTCTAATTTTGGTGTCGTCCATTCTTTTTAGTTTCAGCTTGGTCCGTCAGTCGACATCGCTGGATACTATATGCAGAGTCTTCACCGATCAGAGTGGCACAACGGAAGTGTGTGGGCCCATAACCCATAGGTTCCAGGATTATCTTGTTCTTTCTCCTTCCCTGCATTGTTTGCTTCTGTCCATCCCTGGTACTCGTCTTCATCCATTGACTCATTGCCTGGTCTAATTCTTCCTTGTCCATCCTTTCTTCGATTCCAGCTCCATCTGTTTCTTTATCTCTTTGCTTTGTTATCTTGCAAGTCTTGTGCTGTTTGTTCTTCATTTTTTATACCGGTTACTTCTTTCTTGCATTCCATTTTGCCATCATGCACCAATTCATTATTTAATTCAATTCTTCCCTGTCCTTTCTCTCATTGATTCCAGTTCGGCCTACTCCATATCTTGCTTTGTTATCTTACGTTGATTCTTTCCTTTTGATACTGTTTATTCTCTTTCAAGCATTCCGTTTGACATCATTGTTATAGAGTTCCTTCTTTTTCTGGTATTGCCACTGCTTGTTCCTTTAACTTTAGTTTTATGTTTTGTTACCCTTCCCCAAGTTGCTTTTGCCTTGTCCTATGTACCGCCTAAGAAAATTTCGAGGACGAAATTTTGTTGTAAGGCAGGTAGGATTTGTAACCCCTGTTTTCGCAAATACGTATTTTCTGTGTATTTTCAGTTTTTAAAATTTTTGTAGATTATTTTCCGCTTTAAAATTCTTTTATTAAAATGTATTGTTGGATCTTCTATTAAAATGCATTTTTAATCAATAATTTTAATCTTAGCTATTTTTCCAATGATTTTTATATTGAAATACAAACCATATTAGTATTGTTGTTATTACTATTCTTCAGTATTATTATTGTTACGGTTATTTTTATTTTTATTATTATTATTATGATTTATGTTGTTATTGTTATTTTTATTATAACTTTGATTGTCTATTTAAAAATCTATTTATATTGTTAATTATATTAGTAGTTATTTCAAATTATTTTCATATTGTAGTACAAAATATATTTTGTTATATAAACCTACTTTTTATTGGTTATTTTAATTTTCCTATTGAATTATAAGACCAAAACCCAAACCCTATTTTCCTTATTGGATTTTTTAAAAAAAAACCATACCCTAAACCCGATACCCTATTTGATCCCATCTAATTTAACCCATTTAACCCCTAACACCCCAAACCCAATACCCAATATACTTATAACCCTACCCGTTACCCACACTCGTTAACCCCAAAACCCTAACCATCTTATATATATAACCCACCCTCCTGTGCATATCCTAACCCTATTAACCCTAGCCGCCTCTCTCTGCATCCCCTTTCCCTCCATCCTCGTTCTTCCGATCTCTCCCTCCCGCAACCCACCTACTTGGTCTCTCTCCCGACCTCCTGTTCTCCGAGCATCCCTCGCCAGCCCTCTGGTTCCCTGCCTCCCTGTCACAACACCTCGCGATGCACCAGCCGCACTGATCAACCCCGACCAGCAACCCCCGTCATCCCTGTGGCGTTTCCCTCTCCCTGCACCGCTTAGCCAGTCACAACCCCATCCATAGTCCCCTGCCGTTTCGATGCCAGCGACAGCCAGTGCAGCCTATGCCCCTGTGCCCTCCTGAGCGATGCCGACAACAGCAGCGCACACCGCCTGTCGTGCTATACTCAGCCGACCGCTACACCCGTCTCCTCCCCTGCCTCCTCCCCGCATCGAGACAGCCTGCATCATCCAACAATAGCGCTCTTCTGCTTCTAGTCACGATGCCAGCCAGCCTTCGTGCCGCCCACGCCCTGCACTCGCCGACCAGTAGCCACAACCGCCCCCTCCCGTGTCTTGATCGATCACCATCAAGTGGATCCAGAGCCATCCGATCGACTTGATCATCTTGATCATCATGATCTCCATCATCTAACGTGTACATGTTACCTGTTTACCTGTTTACGTGCTTGCAAGATACTTGACATTTGTTACATGTTAACCGTACCCTGTTATCACATTACATTACTTGATTTTGTTCATGATTCATGCTAGTTGTTCTATTTTGTTGCCATGACTATTTCATGATATGTTTACTTCTGCTATTACTCTATGTTTGTTATTCTTTTCCTGTACTTGTGCTTGCACTAAAAGCGGCCCGTAACTTGCATTGACGGCCATTTTGTTTGGTTTTCTTTTCCCTGCAATTTGCTAAATTGCAGACTTTGTTGACTAGCTGCCCGATTGAGTAGGTGATCTAAGATTCTAATTGGCTGGAGATTTTGCTATATCTATTATTTTTTGTTGCTTATCTTGAATAATTGTACTTGGTTAATTAGATTATTTTGTATTGGGCAATGTGACCCAGAATTATTGACTTGTTCCAGATCTGGTTTATTTCAGATTTATTTATTTTGTTCCAAGTAAATTCTGCTGGTATATTGATTTATTCCTGCATGCGTGGTTGGTTCCTCCTTGTTATCTTTTGATTATTCCTGTGAAATGTTGTAAAGATCCTGACAGTTTATGAATGATGAAAAACATTTGCTGGACTTAGTCACGTATCCGTATTCCGTATTCTCTTTTTATGAAGCGAGGCATGACATTTAGCCTCCCTACCCTTGTGCTTTTTAACTGCCCTAAAGGCCCAAGGAATCCAAGGGTCACCTCTCAATCTATAAATCTTCCACCCCCCCTCATTTCTTACTTCTTACTTCTCAGAATTTTCTTTTCTCATATCGGAGTTGTCAGAGCATTCCGATGATCTTTCCTTGTCCAGCGAGAATTTCGACCGTAGCCATCACATCCATGGTATATATATATATATATATATATATATATATATATATATATATATATATATATATATATATAGTCCCCTTCGGTTGCACACTACTTTTGGTGAGCACTCCGTGAGCACTCCCGAACTAGAGACCCTATGAAAAATCCGAACCGCTCATATTATTCTATATGCCTTAGATAGCCTAATAATAAAAAATCAAGTAATTTGAAGTTCATTTGCCTATCCATCATGTTGTTAGAATTTTCAGCCATACAATTTTGTGATGATGTAAATCATGGGTAAATGAACTTCAAATTACTTGATTTTTATTGTTAGGCTATCTAAGATATATAGAACAATATGAGCGGTTCGGATTTTTCATAGGGCCTCTAGTTCGTGAGTGCTCACGGAGTGCTCACCAAAGTAGTGTGCAACCGAAGATTTCTATATATATATATATATATATATATATATATTATTCATATATATTTAGTTTATCAAAGATGTCTAGGGTGTCTTCCGGAGGAGAGACCTTCCCCTCAGGACAAGTCGAAGATAGGTCACTCACCATCCCGAGTAGGAGAAATCGAGGGAAGGAGGTGGTGGGATCAGTTATAGTCGAAAAGATCGTAGAGAGTCAACGAGATGCGGGGGAGCTCAGTAGATTGTTGAGCACCTTATCGGGCTGTGGCCGAGTTAGAGATTATTCCTCCGATTTCCTTCCTTGAGTCGAGCATGGTATGGCACATTTGTACGAGGAGAGTGAGCCTCGTGAACATTCGGAGGTGGATGACATCCCCACAATTCTCAAGGAGAAGAGCTTGTGTGTAATCCGGGGTTGCTTCATGATTCTGAGGGAGTACAGACTTATATTACCGGGACAATGTATCAGAGCTTGTATGCCGACCTCCCCCAATGCCTGTTTCTTCTCTTTTGATGCCTTCCATGCAGGATTCGTCTCCCTCTCCCCCCGTTTACCGCCGAAGTTCTTCGATGGTTCTGCTTAAGCCCCATCCAATTCATGCCGAACATGTGGAGACATGTGAATGGCTTCATCCTTCACTATCAGGCGGCGGGGATCGAGCCTCGACTGAACATCTTGTGGAAGATATACAAGGTTCATCAGAAGAACATGTCGGAGTATTGGTTTTATCTTACTCCTCTCCGAGGTGTAAAGTTGATCGAGAATCCTTACTCGATCAAATTTTGGATGGGGAAGTTCGTCATAGTCCGGAGTAGCCAGCCTTGGGAGATACCCACCAGGTGGAAGGAAGGAGTGCCAATGAAGGCAATGCACGAACCTGTCCTGAGTCCCGAGGAGGACGAGAGGGGCATGACACTTTTAGATCGGCCTTCTTTAGATATGAGAGAAGTGACAGAAGAACATCTGTTCAGGAGGGGTCTTAGTCTGATCAACCCTAGTATGCATCTTTAATTTCGTTTCTTTACTTGTTTTTGTCTGCACTGATATATCTTGTGTTTTAACTGATCCGTGCCTTTTCTTGCAGAGGATCTCGATATGGACTTCGATTCAATGATCTCAAAGCGAACGACACTTAGTGGCAAGGCCCCCGAAGAGAGAAAGGGGAAGAGAGTAACTGTGAAGCTCTCCTCTTCGAAAGCTGCCAGGGGTCAGACGAGCGAGTCCCCTATGGTGGACCTTGGTGTTAGATTTCAATGGCAAACACAGATTGAATACACAGCGGAAAAATTACAAAAATTATCGAAACCAAGCCATGGATCCATGCGAAAACCATAAATTGTGTTTAGGAATTATATCTTAGGGATGGATCTGCTGTCTCCAAGATATGTCGATCACAGGTGCCTCTAAGGTGTCCACACGAACGGATCAAAACCAAGCTTTCCTTACACCGCAGTGCTAGCTGCGGGATAGGGTTGTTCCTCACGATCTCTCTCTTACAATTTCTGTAATGGCTAGGGTTGTCTCGTGTAACTCTTTTCCAGAGATAAGTATCATATATATAGCTGCAGAAAAATTACCCTAAAAGAGTAATGAGGTTGTTGGGTCACAATCCGACCTGGGTCAGATTCGTGTGTGGGCCTCTGAACTTTAGTCAGCCCATTTAATCTAATTAAATGTCCAACCGATGTCGGGTGTCCAAGTCTTGCTTGGATTCCCAATTAAATTCATCTTATGAATTTAAGTCCCAATTTCAATCCATTCTAAGTATGTGACCCTGTAGGTTCTCGTTACGTTGACATTAATACTAAAATCATATTCTAGTATTACAAATAGTGAGCAGTATCTAGCAATACATCACTGCTACTCAAGTAACGGGAATGTCAGTGATTAGACATAACCTATCTGTAACCAAGGTTACCATGTAGTCTAGTCCCTTTGTCCAGATATCTTAATTGACCACAAGGCATAGAGTGTGTCACCCTTGTATAGTTCAATTTTTGGTTTCTTGATGTCCGAGTAGACCAATATCTCATATTAACTCATTTGAGCACGACCATGCATTTTGTAGTCTCACTCAATCAAAGAACCCGTAGATATCGCTCCTATTATGTAAGAGGGACAAATCCTATCTAAGTCACTCACATCCCTCCGCATGATTTGTAGTATATTCAATAGTCGACTTTATTATCACCTTATTACAGGCAATGTTTGACAACATTAAAATATATAACTTCTCATGTAAGGAACCGTAGTGACTTCAAGTCAAAGGACAACATACACCATAGTCACTGTGAGAACCGCTTATGACACTCACGTAATGATCCATGCAGTGTTCTCATGGTGGGTCAGTCCAGTACATTATTACTCTAATATGTACTCATGTGAAGACTTGATATCTCATATCCACGACCCGTGAGATATGGTCATCAGTCTACACACATACGAGTCTCTATGCATTATTGTTGCCCTAATTCACAATAATACATGACTAGGGACATTTAAGAATAGTGTTCTGATTTTAACCAATAGGATCTCACAATCAAGTCATGCACTTGATATCCCATGGTATTGAACCTACTATTCTAAGGACTTTATTATGCTCATTTAATCACAATTAACAACACAATAAATGAAATGCCTCATATATGAAATAAATGTCATAATGCAATGTAAACTAGTAATGTCAATACACAATTGGCCTCTAGGGCATACACCAACAATCTCCCACTTGCACTAAAGCCAATCAGACATACATCTAATGCCTATAGTCTTAGTGTGACCCTCATGCTTTCGCTGTGCAAGAGGCTTTGTCAGTGGGTCAGCGATGTTATCACAACTCCTCTATCGATGATCTCTCGAATGAGATGGAAGTGCCTAAGTATATATTTGGATCGTTGGTGAGATCTAGGCTCCTTAGCTTGTGCAATGGCCTCATTGTTATCACAATAGAGGTCCAGTGGGTCCACAATGCTAGGAACCACCCCAAGTTCAGTGATGAACTTTCTAATCCAAATGGCCTCCTTTGTTGCATTGGAGGCAGCAATATACTCAGCCTCTGTGGTGGAATCGGCTATTGTCTCTTGCTTCAAACTCTTCCATCTCACAGCACCACCATTTAGTTAAAACATAAAACCTGATTGTGATTTGGAGTCTTCCTTATCGGATTGGAAGATAGCGTTAGTGTAACCCTTTACAACAAGCTCTTCCTCAGCTCCATATACCAAGAACGAATCCTTAGTCCTTCTTAAGTACTTAAGGATGTTCTTAACAGTAGTTCAGTGACTCTCACTGGGATCTGACTGGTACCTGCTCATCATGCTTAAAGCATATGAGACATCTGGATGAGTACATAACATGGCATACATGATAGATCCAATTGCAGATGCATATGGAATTTTATTGATGCAGTCTCTCTCATCTTGAGTGAAAGGACATTGAGCATTAGACAGGCTTACACCGTGTGACATAAGGATAAATTTTTTCTTGGACTCTTGCATATTGAAGCATTTCAATACTTTGTCTATATATGTACTCTGACCCAGGCCAAGCAGTCTCCTTGATCTATCTCTATAGATCTTGATACCTAATACATAGGTAGCTTCACCCAAGTCCTTCATGGAAAAACATTTTCTTAGCCAAGTCTTTATAGACTGTAACGTAGGGATGTCATTCCCAATGAGTAGTATGTCATCTACATGCAATACTAGAAATACAACTATACTGCCACTAACCAACCTTCTTGTAGACACAAGGTTCATCTTCATTTTAATAGAACCAAACTCTTTGATTGCATCATCGAAACCAAGATTCCAGCTTCTAGGAGCCTACTTTAATCCAGAAATGAATTGTTGCAGTTTACACACTTTCCCAGCATCCTTTGGAGTGACAAAACCCTCAGGCTGTGTCATGTACATGTCCTCGAGAAGATTTCCATTTAGGAAAGCAGTTTTGACACCCATCTGCCAGATTTCCTAATCGTGATATGCTGCAATAGCAAGCAAGATCCGAATGGATTTAAGCATGAAAACTAGAGAAAAAGTCTCATCATAGTCTACACCATGAAGTTGCTTGAAACCTTTAGCCACCAACTACCACTTAAAGGTATGCACGTTACCATCCATGTCAGTTTTCTTCTTGAATACCCATTTGCACCCAATAGGTTTTACCCCTTTAGGTGGGTCTACCAAGGTCCATATTTGGTTTGTATACATGAATTCCATCTCAGATCTCATGGCCTTAAGCCATTTCTGAGAATATGGCCCTTTTACAGCTTCCTCATAAGTCGTAGGCTCATTTTGATCACTATGTTGAGTCACGAGAAATCCATATCTCTCGGGTTGATGATGTATCCTACGAGACTTACGTAGGCTTTGTGCTACTTGAGCAGGTGATTGTTCCACAACAATTTGTGGAGTCTGCTCTATTTTCACAATTGGTTCGCTGCTACTTTGCAAATTTTGAATTTCTTCAAGTTCTATTGTTCTCCCACTGGTTCTTTTGGAGACAAATTCTCTCTCTAGGAACATAGCAGTCTGTGTGACAAACACTTTGCCTTCGGTCCGATTATAGAAATAGTATCCCTTGGTTTCCTTGGGATATCCTACAAAGAAGCACTTATCAGATTTGGGACCAAGTTTATCAGGGACTTGGCGCCTTACATAGGCCTCACAACCCCAAATCTTCATGAAGGACACACTAGGATGCCTTCCAGTCCATATCACATATGGTGTCTCTTGAACTGTTTAAGATGGAACACGGTTAAGTGTGAAAGCAGCTGTTAATAGAGCATGCCCCCAGAAGGAGCTAGGAAGATCTGCATGACTCATCATGGATTAAACCATGTCTAACAAGGTCCGGTTTCTCCTCTCAGAGACACCATTCCATTGCGGTGTTCCAGGAGGATTGAGTTGAGATATTATCCCACATTCTTTTATATGGTTATCAAAATTTTGGCTTAAGTACTCACCTCCTCGATCTGATCGAAGGACATTAATACTTTTACCAAGTTGGTTTTGTACCTCGTTCTTGAATTCTTTGAACTTTTCAAATGATTCTAATTTGTGTTTCATGAGATACACAAACCCATATCTACTTAAATCATCAGTAAATGTAATGAAGTACCAAAAACCTCCTCTAGCCAATGTGTTGAAAGGTCTGCTGATATCACTATGTATGTGACCTAAAAGATCACTAGCCCTTTCACCTTTTCCAGAGAATGGAGCTTTTGTCATCTTGCCCAACAACCAAGGTTTACATACCTCATATGATTCAAAATCAAATGAGTCTAAGAATCCATCTTTATGGAGTTTGGATATGCGGTTCTCATTTATGTGGCCCAAACGACAATGCCAGAGATAAGTTGGGTTTGCATCATTTGACATGAACCTCTTAGTATTTATATTATAAACAGGCATTTCGGGGTCAAGAATATAAAGTCCATTAATCAATTATGCACTGCCATAACAAATATCATTCAAATAAATAAAACAACTTTTGTCCTTTATTATAAATGAAAATTCCTTCTTCTCCAAACAAGTAACTGGGCAATGATAAATGACAAGTTCCTACAGCCAAAGCAGCAGCTTTTGCTCCATTTCTAACTCGTATGTCAACTTCGCCCTTAGCCAATGTTTTACTCCTTTTGAGATCCTACACATTTACACAAATGTGAGACCCACATCCAGTATCTAATACCCAAGATGAAGAAATAGATAAATTGACTTCTATAACAAAATACGTGTAGTTGAAGTCTCACTTCCTTTTTTCTTCTTAAGCTCTTCTAGGTACTTATGGCAGTTCATCTTCCAATGTCCGGTCTCACCACAGTGGAAGCATGTGCCGTCCTTATATGAAATTTGTATAGTAGAATTTTTACATACCCATTTTGGGTTGTAGAAATCAATAAAAATGAGTTTTTATTTATTTATTGCTCTCTACTTGGTTAACTATCAAATCTTGCTAAATTTTGTTTATAAAAAGAAAGGGTTAACTTGTTGTATGTTGGAACTAAGTGGTTAAAGAAAAGAATATTGTAATAAGTAGGATTTGTAATTTTGTTGTATGCAATTTTTAGTTCATAAGTTAGATTTTGTAATAATTTCAAGACTTGTAATTTGTAAAGAGAAATAATCTTTGTAATAGCTAGTAAGTAGATATCCATGCTTAATTAATATTCATACTTAAGTAGTTTGTAGACATTCATGCTTAAGTAACATCCATGCTTAAAATAGTAAGTAGCTATTCATGTTAAGTTGTAGTAACATCAATGTTTAAAGTAGTAAGTAGATACTCACGCTTAAGTATTAATAAAGATTCATGCTTAGTAGTAGGTATCCATAGTTAAGGTGTAGTAGAGACTCATGCTTTAGTTATAGTAATCATACCATGCTTGGATTATTATAGGAAAGTTATATACCATGCTTAGATTGTTGTAGAAAAATTATAAACCATGCATAGGTTGTATACCATGTTGTAGGTTTAATAAACCATGCTTATGTTGTATACCATGTTGTAGGTTTAATGTAGAAAAGAAACCATGCTTAAGTTGTATACCATGTTGTGGGTTTAATGTAGAAAAGAAACCATGCTTAGGTTGTATACCATGTTGTAGGTTTAATAAACCATGCTTAGGTTGTATACTATGTTGTAGGTTTAATGTAGAAAAGAAACCATGCTTATGTTGTATCCCATGTTGTAGGTTTATTGTAGAAAAGAAACCATGCTTACGTTATATACCATGTTGTAGGTTTAATGTAGAAAAGAAACCATGCTTATGTTGTATACCATGTTGTAGGTTTAATGTAGAAAAGAAACCATGCTTAGGTTGTATACCATGTTGTAGGATTAATGTAGAAAAGAAACCATGTTTCGGTTGTATACCATGTTATAGGTTTAATGTAGAAAAGAAACCATGCTTATGTTGTATACCATGTTGTATGTTTAATGTAGAATTAAAACCATGCTTAGGTTGTATACTATGTTGTAGGTTTAATGTACAAAAGAAACCATGCTTAGGTTGTATACCATGTTGTAGGTTTAATGTAGAAAAGAAACCATGCTTAGGTTGTACACCATGTTGTAAGTTTAATGTAGAAAAGAAACCATGCTTATGTTGTATACCATGCTTTAGTGGTAGAAATGACCCATGCTTAAAGAAGTACTAGATACTCATGTTGTAGTTAAGTTGTAGTAAAAGAATCATGTTGTAGTTGTAGTGTTAACTATCTTGTTGTAGTTACAGTTAGTAAAGAGCCCATACATGCTTGAATGGTATAGTGTAGCATTCTAGTTAAAAGAACCATGCTTGAATTGTATATGGTAGTGAAAGATTAAAAAGAACCCATGAACCCATGCTTGAGCTAGGTGTTCTAGTTAACTATTGAAATGAACCTATGTTCTATGTTAATCTAGTCAACTTCAAAAAGAAACCCATGAAACTAGCACCATGATAGTTCCAGCTCAATTGATAAGAGAACCCATGCATTTAGTTCTAGTTGATTCTAGCTCAACCTTAAGAAAGAACCCAAGAATCTAGTTGCATGTAATTCTAGTTCAATTTGGGAAAAAGAACCATGGATTCAAGTTGTACGAGGTTCTAAATGAAATTGGACCATAGCATGTGAGTATTCTTCATCTTCGTGGGTAATAAGGGTTGGGAAAGTCACTAATAATTGTTAGCTTGATAAAAGCTAGTCTATGGTCTTCTAATTACTCTAGTGGTCATCGACCATCAAGACCACGTCCTACCACCTTAGAGACTATGGATAGATCTCACCTCGGGCACCAACGGATCTTAACCAGTGTGGGTTGATCGTGAACCAAGATTGTTGATAGGATCCAAGTTAGGGGTAGTGATGAGTGAGGGAGATCTCGTTACTAGAGTCTTGAATCGAGGGACCATGAGTTGGACCATGATAACCTAAGTTGAAAATCTTGTAGGATTGTTTAGGATAAGTGACATCATTAGGGTAGTGACTCATAAAGATCTTTAATTAACCTTTTTGCCAAAAGAGAGGAGTTGGTATTAGGGGTGACACCTTACGGCCAACTCGTCCCTTGGGCCGACATTAGGTGGTGCTATCGGGTTGTACCTTCCCGTCAAAGGGATACGTACGATGCCTTCATACGAGTTGGGAGCACAGGTTATGTATCTTACACTGTTAATTCCTGATTTGTCAAGATAAGGGCGGGCAGAGCTATGGGATGGACTCCAGAACTCCGTCGTGTTTTATGCCGGGGAAGCGAACAGGCCATAGACTACGTTCTATGAGTTAGGGGGCCGCAGGGGATGCTTCGAGCTAACTTGTGTTGCAGTAACTCTAAGGGTTCGTCTGGTTTTTTAGTGAGGTTCGGTTAGCCGGGTAGTAGTGGCAAACATAGACACCATGAGCGTACTCCATTGGTGGGACTTGACCACGTCTACAACCTCATCAGTCACGTTGTATCTGTCAGGAACAGGTTGTGTACAAGTAGAAATTCATAACGCGGGTTCAAATCCCCATATATGGAAAACAACTTGATATGGACGTATGTAGTGTGGGATGCATACGATTCCAGATTCTCTCTTGCATTAGAATATGAGCATCCTAGCTTAGTTGACATTGCACTCACGAACACTTAAATTACACTGACATATTCTTTACCATGTTTTTATATGTTTGTTTTTGGAGATTTGCTGCTAGTCATCAGCCTTTAAGCGTCAGTATATGTACTGACGTCCCCACTCTAATAGGTTGTGGATACAAGATCACGAACCGGGAGGACTCTAGTCAAGGCATGGCCTAGAAGTGAAAAGCCCAATATTTATGATTTTCATTCATGTATACTCTGATGTAATATATTGAATCAATGGAAACACTCAGCCTGTAATATTGTATTAATAAAAAGTTTTAAAATTTTCTTTTTTTCTGTGTATTGTGACTAATTGAATGTCAAGGTCCTGGCTCGTGTCTCGAATTATCCATATAGGATGTTCGGCGCGTTACATGGTCTTCTTGTCCTTGGGGGGCTTGAGAGAAGGTAGCTATAAGGTGAGACCTGGGTTGGAGGCTGGATCTGTAGTTTCCATAGACTATGCACATCTGATGTTGCTATTTTTTGGTGTGGGAGCAACAGGTGATGAGTTCTTTTGTTGAGGAGGAAACACATAACCCAATCGTAGATCTGACCCTGATGAAAGTCTAATATGTAAGTGAAGTATGTGGGCCTAGGGGTGGTTGTCAGTCATTGGACACCTGCAAAATCCTGAGACACCAGGAGTATTCCCAGTGACAGGCTTTCCAACGGACAAGTCACCAACCGAGAGAATAAATGTAGGGATTAGTCGTAAATATTGATTCCCTTGTAACCATGGAGGTAAACCTATATAGGCTAGTGGGAACCTGTTAGGAAAATATTTCCCAACTGCTTAGTTAGATCCCATTATTTTAGGGATAGGATGGAGCTGTTAATCTCCTGATTATAGGGGATTTGATTACTGGCCGTAAATGACTGGTCAACTATCCCTTGGTGGGCTGAGTTGAGATGGTGGGCCTGCAGAAGGCCCGTGAACTGTCCCAGTAATATCCCTAAAATAATTAACATTTATTTACAAGTGAATATGATTGCACGTGGTAGCAAATATTCATTTTAAATAATTGGTTGTGTTGATACAAGTTGCAATTTGCATTGTGTACAAGTTGTGTTTGGCTTGAATTGAGACACTAAATTGTTGTGTGTGGGTTGTAACCCAACACTTTAAAGTTGTTTGGTTTGGCTTCAAGCCAACATGACTCTAGGCTTGACCATATGATACTACAACTTTCCATTTACACAAACATGTATACTACACTATAACAAAAAAACAAACAAACAAACAAAATGAAACAAGCCACTAAAAACAATAGGCCAAGGTCAGGGTTTTATTTTTCAAATGGGCATCATGAGATTAATTTTCCAAGGGTTGTTTATGTGGAATACCAGGCCAATATCAACTCAAACATCACCTCTCTCTCTCTCTCTCTCTCTATATATATATATATATATCTCGCTTGTGGCCAACCAAATAAGAAGAGGGGGGCAATGGAGGTGAGTCAATCTCACTTTGTTTCATCCCTTACACATACACTCCCCTACACTCTCTCAACCTCCCTTAGAAACTGAATTTTGGATAAGGAGCCAAGCAGAAGAACAAGAAGCCAAGGAGCCCAGGAGAAGAAGCTAAGAGGACGAGAACAAGGCTAGGAGGAGAAGCTGGGGCTAGAGGAGTCACAACTTGTCTACAATTCATGGTGGGTGTCTTTCAACCCTCTTGGGTATGTTAGGATGTAGTCTTTTTCATATTATGAGTTGCATACAAATTGTAGGTTGATTGTAGATATATATTTATGAGACTTTGATAGAATAACTAGGTAATGCTCTAATGTTCTGTCCTGATTTTGGTCTTGAGTCAGAGAACCATTTCTCCTCAACTAGATGGAATCTACGGCCAAAATTATTATATATCCCATACATATCTATGACAACTCTACAAATTTTCATAATATTTGGATGACTTTTGGTATTTTAATAAAATTTGAAATCATTACTGGAACAAAACTTATTCTATGATTTTGTCCTGATTTTCATGCCTAATTTCGAAGAACATTTCTCTCCAAATATATGGAATTTTAAGATTAAATTTTGATATGTGATTATAGTATGAGTTTATAATATGCTCACAAATTTTAGGAGTTTTGGACATCGTCAACATGTTAAATAAATTCGGTCATGTGATCTTGTAGCTAAAAGTTTCTATTTTGAACTCATTTGTTCCTGCATGTTGAAATAATAAGGATTGATGCTTAAATATGAGTTTATAAAAATAGATTCATGCAATGATGTGTTAGGAATGTGCTTGGGAGATTTAAATCGATTATATGATGATTAAAGCATGTTACACTTCACGGAAATAAAAAGTATAGTTTATGTCTGTTTTTTCACTCTTGATACACCACTAGTCTAAGGTGTTATAATGAATGATATGGCTAAAAATACAGTTAAATCGGGCACGAATCTTGAAGCTTTCAGGGGTAAAATGGTAATTTCACCCATAAATGGGCCAAAATGGGAACTGGGTCCGTTTCAAGCCCAATAACCCAAAAACGGGTCTGTCCTACTGGGTAAGGCTGACAGCCTATTACAAACTAGCCCAGGTCGTTTAGAAAGTAATTCAAATTCATGGTTATCTCTAAGAGGCGGTTTAAACCGCCCCTCTTATCATGAAACGATTTAAACTCTCTAGCTTATCCAAAAATACCGGGACATAGAGATAAATGATTATCTCTAAACCTTCCTAAAAGGTGACTATAAATGCCCCTCCACCCATCGTAAAAAAGGTAATTAATATTCTTTCCACAAAGTGCTCTTTCATAATCTTGCTGATTACTGACTTGAGCATCAGAGGGTTCGTCACCGGGATCTATCCCGGTGTTTCAAACTTTTTGCAGGTTAGCAGCAGCAGCGAAAACATTCAAATACCGGCAAGAAGTCAACAGGTTTGCTTTGATTGTTTCTTGAAGAACTCACAAATCATATGTTTGCTCCCACACCGAAATTAGCAACAATAGATTGGCGCCGTCTGTAGGAACAGAAAAAGCGATCCAACCACATATCCCAGGTGAAAATAATTTCTAGTCATGCCTTCGAAAGGGAAAGGAAAGGCAGCGGCGTCCAGCCAAAGAGCCATTCCTCTTCCTCTTCCCCGCCACTGCAAGATGTTCTTCCTCAACAAGACCAACAAGTTAAACAACCGCAGCCTGGACAGCTTCTTTCTTAATAGCCTCCTCCCAGGTCTAGGGGGGCTACTCGGGGGGGCTTTCGTCGAAGCCGTCAGGGACAACACTCTCATCATGACCATATCTCAGTTCACAATACTTCAATCGACTCCATGGCCTTTCAAAATCCTCCAGTGCCAAGGGATCTTTGTCAATTAATTGTTAACTGTCAGCTGAGGGTAGTCCTATGAACTCGCTTAAACGAGAGGGCAGCTCTTGATGAAGTCCCTCACCCCGAGCGTCAAAGGGCCCCGAGAGTCTGGTCCCCCCGCAGGACAAGACCTAGAAGAACCCCCCTCCCCGAGGAGGCAAAGGGAGTCCCCTCCACATCGTCAACAGAGAAGTCTCACCTAACAAGTCGATCGGCACCAAGAGACCGCCGAGTTAAAGGGGCACCAGTCACTCATGCAGAGTTCCAGAATTTCAAAGAGGACATCCTGCGAGCCCTCAATATTGCCACCGGCCACGATCAGCGTGCACCAAGCCCTCGCCATAACCCCACTTATGATGGAGAGTCTCAAGGATCGACTAGATGCAACCGAAGCGATGACTCGGTCCACCACCATCTCCACGAGATGGAGAGGCACCCTAGCAGACTCGACCTGGAAGAAGAACAGTGGGTGAGGAATTTTTGCCTGAACAGGAATCCCTTCTCTAGGGCCACCATGCATGGAAGCCCCAGTCCCTAAGACCTTTAAGCCCCCTCATTTCGATTCTACAATGGGGAGACAAACCCAGATGATCACATCGAGAGTTTCAAAACTCTCATGATAATTCACCATGCCTTAGATGCGCTTCTTTGCGAGACGTTCCCAACCACATTGAAGGGACCTATGAGAGAATGGTACTCCCAACTGTCCTCTGCCTCCATCTTCTCGATCGATTAGTTTGAGGAACTCATCCTCACCCACTTCGTATGTAGCCGCAGAATTGAGAAGACGAGTGCATCCCTACTGGCCCTCAATCAGAGGAAGGGAGAGCACCTAAGGGACTATATCCGGCGCTTCACAATCGAGGCTCGATCTATCGCCTCTCTTGATTAGTCGGTGGCTCTGCGGCATTCCCAACACAACATCAATCATGCCGACCTAAAAGCATCCTTCGCCAAGAAGCCACCCCGGGACATCTCAGAGATCTTATTAAGAAGTGAAAAATATATCCGGGCAGAAGAAGCCCTCCACCCTCAGGACCAGAAGGATCCCCTCTCTGGGAACAAATGGAAAGGTCCAGAAGAAGAAAGTTTTAAGAAACTCCAGAAGGACAACAGCGGCCAGCGCCTCCCTCCTCCCCGCTTCGAAAAGTTTACTCATCTAAATGCCAGTGTCTCAGCCATCCTCATGGAGGTCGGCAAAGAGGGTCTTCTCCAACCTCCCTCGAAAATGAATACACCTAGCATGAAGAGGAACAGAGACAAGTGGTGTTGCTTCCATAGGGATCATGGCCACGACACGGATGATTGTCGAGCCGTGAAGGACGAAATCGAGGCCCTCATCCAGCAAAGGAAACTATCCAAGTTTGTGAGGAAGGATAAAGTTGATCCTGTACCATCCCGGGGGGGCAATAAGCGAACCGAGAAGCCAGCGGAATCCCAAGACTCTGAGCCAAGGGCAGTTCTGCATTCTATACACGGAGGGACCATAGGGGAGAGTCTAACTCCTCCCGCAAAGCATTCGTCCTGAGGTCAACTCCGTAGAAAACTTCCCTCCTCCCAAGAGTTTTGGTGTCCTAGTTACCTTCTTCGATAAGGACTTGGAAGGCATCCGAACACCCCCCTGCGATGCACTTGTAATCAGCCTTCAAATGGCCAATCATGAGGTTCAACGGATCCTTGTAGATAATGGGAGCTCTGTTAACATCCACTTCTTAGATGCATTCAAAGGTCTTGGCCTCTTCCGAGACCGCCTTAAACCAGCAGGATACACTCTGACCAGATTCTTAGGAGCCCCGGTTTCGATCGAAGGGGTGCTCACCCTGGACGTGACCACGGGAAGAGCCCCAACAAGCTGAACAGAAACAATAGACTTCATTTGAAAGCTGCGTACAATGCCATTGTAACTACCGTTTTCGTTCTTTTCATTTTCCCCTTTATTGTAATATTTTATTTGCATTGAATAAAATGCTTTTGTTCATGAATTGCTCTTATTCTTCTTGATTGAGCTATCCTCTTGTTGACTCTATTTCTATTTTATTGTGAGTATTTTATTTGAAACCTATTGTCTTTAAAATCCATCTCTTTTGAACCCAAAACCCAATTGCAATTATTTCTAGACTTAAACCCATTATTATTGGATCCTTGCCCATTAACCCAACAACCTAATTGCACTCTATAAATATAATACCATTGCAAACCCTAAAAACACAAAATACAAAACCTAAACCCTAGCCGTCATCTCTCTCTTTTCTCCCTTATCATCTCGTCAGCCAAACCCACACCCCGACCAACACCTTCTTTCCCGACCCAACTCCTGCACCCTCTCCATCGAGCCAGCCGTCGATGCCATCGCCCAGACCCAACAACCAAAACTTGATGCCCTGCTCCTCTGTTTCTGCTCGAGCCAGCAACCCAGACAGACACCCCTCTGCTGCTCCATTTACCGATCGACGGTAGCAGCCCCCGGTCGCCAAGTCAACTGTCGTTGCCCCTCTTTCTTTACTGTTGCCGTGGGTGGTCTTGTTCTTGCTATTGTTGTTGGAATTCTTTGTCCACGTAGTGTGCACATAATTGTTCGTTGGTTCGTTGCTTCGGGATTCTCATCCCATTATTCTTTGGTAATCGAATTTATCGTCTATAAGACAAGTCACTTTCCCTCTTGAATTGAATATGTTTCAAATTCAAGTTTTTATGAAAATTCCTGCAAGTAGATCCAATTGTTTTTGCATGCCATGACATTGTTAAGATTTCATTGAGGCCCTTTTAACCCTGTCCTGCAACTACTTGAGATGCATTTGGATAACATTCTTTTTTCGATTGGGTATGGCTTCGACCATTCCTAGAGCCAGGACCTTCAGTCCCGAACTAGGATCCGATGAATTTCTCAATTAATTTCTATATTTTTTGCGAAAGGGAAGACGGGGAACAAAATCCCGGTGCGGGAGAGAATTTTGATTTCTTTTGATTTTGTTCTGCATTTGTCAAAGCCTAGGCTACGGCAAGTCTGGGTGTTGTTGGTAGACTTCGCATCGTAATGTCGAACAATTGGATGACTCAGACTGGAATCTTCCTAAGATATCGGTTGTTCAATTGGCCGCTGCTATTACAGCTGTTCTCATATTCAAATGTACAAATAGATTCGTATCATATATTGTTCTTCTCGTTTCATTGAGTATATTGAGGATTTACATGAGCTAACCCAAATATCCTCGACTTCGTGCCATTGACTCCAAAAATTGAATCTTCATGTATTCATGTAGTATTCATAATAGGGTTATTCATATAATCACAACACAATTAATCTATGATAAAAATTATTGCTAGGTTGTATGTTTGATTGATCGATTGATGTTTTGGTTGTTCTTAAAATAGTGTATGTGAGTATTGTTAACCATGTTTATCATGCTATTACATCCATCATGCTGATTCTAAGATTTATCGAATAGGGATTTGATATCCCTCATGTTTAAATCACTTTATTTCATGAAAGATATCAAAAATCTGTATGTTGCTTACTGTCTGGATTTTTTCTATCATTTTTGACCCAGTATTTGATCTCAAAATAAATAACTTTCTGAATAAGAGTTGTATCCATATGTTTCTAGTTTCTAGAACATCTAAGATCTTTAAATTCCGAGTTGTATTGCGAAAGTTATGATGATTTTACTACTGCTGTGTTTTATTTCCAAAATTTCAGATTCATGTATTTTTTCAAATTTAAACTATTAAAAAGCTAAGTTAATGTTAGAATAATGCTTTGATAATTTCCATAATGATAGTTAACATGTTAAGTAGTCTATTGAATATTTTTAATGATTTTATAATTGAGTTTTCGCTGATTCTAAAGATATAACAACTTGATGTTGAAATTCTCTCTGAACATGTAATCTGTAAAGAATTATGTATTTGACGTAGCTACTGTTGTTGGATTTTGTATTTTAAATATGCGTTGAAATCGTGTGTGAGTATAGTTTTCAGAATTTCTAATGGTTTCAGTTTTCGATTTCTGTAGCAGCAGGAAAACTGATTTTTTTACAGTGATCTCTTGCTGTCCACAAATCCGTTTTCTAGATTTTCTTAATATAATTATATATATATATCATTGTATTGCATGAATTGAAGTATATATGTTGCATTGCATGATTGTAATGTGCTATTGTCATTATTCTATTGTTCCATCCAAATTTATCATTCTATTGTTCTCTTATTATTACTATCGTTCATCAAATGTCTCTAAATTGCATAATGTATTGTTGCATTGATAAAATAATTAACAAACTGGGATTTAAGGGATTAACTGGAGTGGTTGATGATATATTGACTGTACTCGAAAGTGTGGGCCATGTTTCCTAAAATAATGTGTGTCGGCTAGTGTTATTGTTATCGATTTATTGTTGGATTACTGACTAAAGTATCCCAATTCTTCGTGTATTGTTTTATTGTTATTGTGTCGACCAGTGTGCACCAATGCTACAAATAATGTTATCGTGCAGTGTACATGATCTATATACTCTTTCACTTAAGCCTAAACAAAATTGGTTGTATGCATCGAACCTGGGGTATGGAACATATGAGACACAGAAGTACGTGCAATAGTCAGGAATAAAATAATAAATAGACTTAAGAATTGACATAATATCGACATTGCATATTGTACATTATTGTTTCTATTGATATCAAATATTGTCTAACTTATATTGACATCGATAATTGAACATTGTTACCGAATATTGAATTATTGTTTATAACCATTGCATCGATTACTATTGATATTGATTATTGCTATCGTCCCATGTTATTGATTCCTATTGATTCATTGAACTCATTGTCATATCGTTATTCCATTGTTCCTTGCTTTCTCTACTTGCTGTCCATGACTTGCTCTAAGGACAACTTTTCTCCACTTTTTAGTTGAAGTGTTCACAAGTGTTGAAGGAGAATTTCCTGCAGGAATTGGAGAACAAGCTTTCTAAAGATTTATTACTTTCTAGTTGATTATTATTGCATTGGACTTATTGTATTGAGATTTATTATCATTGTGTTTGGATTTATTATTGTATTGGGCTTATGACGCAGATGTTATTATTTGTTCCAGATGTTGGATTATTGTATTTAGTTATTTCATATTGTTAATTCCAAGTATTATTGTTCACGTGGCTGCTATTATTGTCTGCGCAATTGTTTTGTATTGTTACTATTATTGAGTTGAATTGGTAAACAGCTTATGGATGACACAAGTCATTTGCCGGGCCAATATCACGTGCTTGTGTTCCGTATTTTTGGGAAGCGGGGCGTGACTAGGTTTTTAGTGGTATCAGAGCCCGGGTTTTGAAAATGTATCAGTCAAATGTGACTAACGTATGAAAGTTTGGATTTTACTGATATATTGGTCAGATTTTGCTTTTTACCGATTTGACTCAACAGTATGTGCAGTACAGGATTCAAATAGATGATTAATAACCAACTTATGATCTAGACACTAACCGTTTGATTTTTATTGCAAACTATGGCTAGAAAATGTGCTTCATCTTCACGAACCGGGGATCATCAGTTTGATGAGCCCACTGTTGCATAGATGATGCAAATACAATGTTAGCACAATGAACTGATGATGCGGATGCAATAGGAACATAATGAACTGATGAGGGTGGCTTTTGAAGCTGCCAACAGGGAACCCGTTGTACTTGCACCCGAATTGCTGCCACCGAGACCTGCTAATGTGGCAGATTTCATTAGGCTCCATCCAGATAAGTTCTTGGGCACTGAGGGTTCGCTTGAAGCCGAGCAATGGCTTATCAGGGCTGAGCAGCTGTTGACCTCAACAAGGATAGCAAATGTCGATCGTGTGGATGTTGTGAGCATCCAGCTTGTTGACCTTGCCCACATATGGTGGCAAGCTGAGGCTGAACGATTTGGCCAACCCATCCACTCGGGCCATCTTCACTGAGAGCTTCCTCACGAAATTCTTCCTTAATGCCACCAAGAATGAACTGGAACGACAGTTTGTCTTATTAACTCAGGTTCGTCAGATAGTCTTTAATCATGCTTTTTTGTTATTATTTCGTAAAGTACCGATGTTAAGCTAAACACTGTCTTGAATTAGGGGAGTCGGACCGTGGACGAGTACGCTACAGAATTCACCCAACTAAATCATTTTGCTACTTCTATGGTTGCGAATGACGAAGATAGATGCGGTCGTTTCTTGTTGGGCTTGGATATCAAGATTCAGGATCGTCTTGCTACCTTGCGACTTTGCTCTCATGCTGATATCCTGGATACTGCTAGAATTTAGGAGCAGACTAGTATGAGGAAGCGTGTCATTTAGCGGTCTGTTCCGCACCCTGTTGCTGCCAGGCCTTCTAAAGGGTATATTAGGAGGCCTATTCCGACCATTCCTGTTAGAGCATTGCCGTACCCACCTATTGTTCATAGGTTGGATCTGATATGTTCGCACTGTCGGAAGACTGGGCATTTGCGCCAAGATTGCAGGATAGCAAATCGACTATGCCTTTTGTGTGAAGGCAATGATCACATGGTCCGTGATTGCCCAAGGTCTAGATCTCTTACACCAGTCAGGGCAGACCACCACTCCCACCTCAGAGGCAGATCTTTGATTAGAGGAGAGCCGCTCCTAAGGGTAATCTTCTTGCAAGTCGTGGCCAGGCCTACAACCTGACTACGTAGGATGCTGAAACCGCTCTGGGAGTTATTGCAGATATATCTTTAGTTGTGTTTATTTGGATTTTATTTCCATTCTTCTTTGCTATCTTGTTATTCTATTATGTTGCTTTATCATGTTATCCTTCCATTCATGTCTGTTTCTTGCATTTTGCTTCTGCATGTTGTATTCTCATCTTTGACTTCTTGCTAGGCATTATCCTTATTCAATCCTTTCTCGCTCATGTTCTCTTTGACTCTGGTGCTACTCATTCCTTTGTTTCCTCCCACTTCGTTGTCCTGCATCATTTAGCTAGTATTGCTATGCCAGCAACATGGAATATTACTACAGGTGGAGGTGTTGTCGTGTGTTCTTAGATTTGTGAGCAAAGTCCCTTGGTTATTGGTGGTGTTGATTTTGTTGTCGATCTAATTTTCATCAACAATTCTGCTTTTGATGTTATCTTAGGGATGGATTTTCTTGGTGTCACTCATGCTATAATTGAATGCCTTTTGAAGAAAGTGATGTTCCGAATGCCAAGATGTCAGGAGTTTGAATTCTGTGCCGGTGAAACACCGCTTGCTTGTGTAGAGAAGTTGGTACGTCAAGAAGTTGGAGTGATGGAAGAAGTGCGTTCAAATGGTGATGTTGCGCCATTGGTTGTGCGATCCTTTTTGGATGTTTTTCTTGAGGAATTGCCGAGATTACCGCCAGATCGTGAAGTGGTGTTCAATATTGATGTTCAGCCGGGTAAAACTCCAATCTCTAAGATTCTGTTTAGAATCACTCATGTTGAGTTGGCTGAGTTGAAGGAGCAGATACAGGAGTTTCTGGATAGAGGTTTTATTAGGCCGAGTGTTTTGCCTTGGGGAGCTCCGGTACTGTTCGTCAATAAGAAGGATGGTAGTCATAGGTTGTGTATTGAATATCGCGAGCTCAGTAATGTCACAGTGAAGAATCAGTATCCATTTCCAAGGATTGATGACCTATTTGATCAACTGGAAGGCGCTTCTGTATTTTCGAAGCTAGATCTTCGTTCTGGTTACCATTAGGTTAAAGTGAAAGCCGAGGATGTACAAAAGACTGCTTTTTGCATAAGATATGGGCACTATGAATTCTTGGTGATGCCTTTCGGAGTTACTAATGCTCCAGCTATGTTCATGATCATGAAGAATCGGGTTTTCTCTCCTTTTCTAGATAAGTTTGTTGTGGTGTTCATTGATGATATTCTTGTCTACACTCGGAACCGTGATGAGCATGCTAAGCACTTAAAGGTTGGTTTGCAAACATTGAGGGAGAATCTGCTGTATTGGAATCTTAGCAAGTGTGAGTTTTTGTTGGATCGTGTCGCATTCTTGGGCCATATTATTTCTGGTGATGGAGTTTCTGTCGATCCATCCAAGATCTCTATAGTTAAGGATTGGCCGATGCTGAAGTCAGTATCTGAAGTTCAGAGTTTTCTTGGTCTAGCGGGGTACTACAGGAAGTTTGTTTGGAATTTGTTGAAGATTGCTGGGCCGTTGACCAAGTTGACTGGGAAGGATCAAAAATTTGTGTGGGATGAGTCCTTGGATGAAGCCTTCACTGAATAGAAGAATTGGGTGACATCAACACCTGTGTTGACTATACCGGATGGATTAGGAGGTTTCATAATTCACTGTGATGCTTCAGGAAGAGGTTTGGGTGTTCTTTTGATGCAACGAGGAAAGGTTGTCGCATATGTATCTAGACAATTGAGGCTGTGTGAGAAGAATTATCCTACACATGATTTGGAGCTTGCAGCTGTGATCTTTGCCTTGAAGCTTTGGAGTCATTATTTACTTGGAGATCGAGTGGAGATTTTCACTAACCACAAAAGTCTCAAGTATGTGTTCACTCAGAAGGAGCTGAGTATGAGGATGAGACGATGGTTGGAATCGATGGTAGATTATGATATTAGTTTGCAGTATCACCCTGGCAAGATTAATTCGGTGCCTGAGGCTCTGAGCAGAAGAACGGTTTCTATGGTTCTAACTGAGCAGGATGAGCTTGTAGAAGCTATGAGGAAATTAGATTTGGGAGTGGTTTTGCCTGGTTCCGAGCAGTTGTATGGTGCTTCAGTTGCAGTCATCTTTGGTGGATCAGATTAAGGAGGCACAGTCTGGTGATGTGCAGTTGTAGAAGTTTCGAGCTAAATTCGAAGCTGGTGCAAGGACTGATATGGTGATTCATGAGGATGGATCTCTCCATTTTAGGACCCGTCTATGTGTTCTGAAGGATGAAGTCAAGCAGAAGTTACTTGAAAAAGCTCACCGTTCACCGTATTCTATTCATACAGGTGGTACGAAGATCTATCGGGATTTGAACTTCCATTTATGGTGGCATGGGATGAAGAGAGCTATTGCAAGATTTGATTCGCAGTGTCTAATCTGTCAACAAGTGAAAGCCGAACATCATAGGACTGTTGGATTTTTTCAACCGCTTCCTATTCCGGAGTCGAAGTAGGAGAATATTACTAGTGACTGCTTTGCCTAGAAGTCCCAAGGGTTACAAAGCCATCTTGGTGATTGTGGATCGCTTGACAAAGAGTGCTCCTTTTATTCCCTTCAGAGTGGGTCAGTCTACATAGAGCCTTGCAGAGAAGTACATGCAGGACATTGTGAGATTGCATGGTGTTCCTGTCAGCATTATATTGGATAGAGACACTAGATTCAAATCTCAAATTTTGGAGTCTTCAAAACATTCTTGGGAGCAAGCTGAGTTCAGTACTGCATTCCATCCGTAGACAGATGGGCAATTGGAGAGAACTATTTAGATATTGGAGGATATGTTGAGGTCCTGTGTTCTTCTTTATGGAGGATCTTGGGAAGATCATCTACACTTGGTGGAGTTTTCATACAACAATAGCTACCAAGCAATTCTTATGGTAGCTCCGTAGGAAGCTTTGTATGGTCGGAAGTGTAGATCACTAGTGTGCTGGGATGACATATGTGAGAAGAAGCTTTTGGGGCCAGAATTAATCACGAGGATTGTTGATGCAGTGGCCCAGATCAGGAAGTATCTACAGGCAGCTCAGGACAGGCAGAGGAAATGGGCAAACCTTCACAGGAGGCCGTTGGAATTCGAAGTGGGTGATCATGTGTTCCTCAAGGTAGCACCACGGAAAGGTGTTATTCGGTTTGGAGGCGGGGGAAAGTTAAACCTAGATTCATTGGTCCGTTTGATGTGGTGGATTGAATAGGCAAGGTGGCCTATAGACTTGCAATTCCACCGGCTCTATCTGGAGTGCATGATGTCTTCCATGTCTCCCAACTCTGAAGTATATCAGGGATGATAGTCATGTTATTGAGTACTCGGAATTGTCTGTTCGGCCATATTTGTCCTGTAAGATCTGTCCTGGTTCGATTGTCGATCGACGGGAGAAGCTTTTGAAGAATAAAGTTATCAAATTGGTTTGTGTTGCTTAGAACCGTCTCTTGCCGGGTGAGTCGACTTGGGAGCTTGAGGAACAGATTCAGAAGAAGTTTTCCCATCTTTTTGTGTAGATCTTTTCTTTTCTTCAGGGGTACCCTACTACCACTTGGTTAAATTTTGAGGACAAATTGTATTGTAAGGTGGGTAGGATTGTAACTACCGGTTTCGTTCTTTTCATTTTCCCCTTTTGTTGTAATATTTTATTTGCATTGAATAAAATACTTTATTTTTTCCTTGATCATCTTAATTAAATTTTGTTCATGAATTGCTCTTGTTCTTGATTGAGCTATCCTCTTGTTGATCCTATTTCTATTTTATTGTGAGTATTTTATTTGAACCCTATGTCTTTAAAATCCAACTCTTTTGAACCTAAATCCCAATGGCAATTATTTTTAGACCCAAACCCATTATTATTGGATACTAGCCCATTAACCCAACAACCTAATTACACTCTATAAATACAATCTTATTGTAAAACCTAAAAACACAAAATACAATCCCTAAACCCTAGTCATTATCTCTCTCTCTTCTCCCCTCTCATCCCGTTAGCCAAACCCACAACCCCGACCTGCTCCTTCTTCCCCGACCCAACTCCGACACCTTCTCCGTCAAGAAAGTTGTCAATGCCATCACCCAGACCCAACAAACCAACCCCGATGTCCTGCTTCTCTATTTTCGCTCGAGCCAGTAACCCAGACCGACACCCCTCTGCTGCTCCCTTTCCCGATTGACGACAGCAGCCCCAGGTCGCCAAGTCGACTGCCGTTTCCCCTCTCTCTTTTACTGTTGCTGTGGGTGCTCTTGTTCTTGCTTTCGTTGCTGGATTTCTTTGTGCGCGTAATGTGCACATAATTGTTCGTGGGTTCGTTGCTCCGGGATTCTCAACCCATTATTCTTTGGTAATAGAATTTATCGTCTATAAGGCAAATCACTTTCCTTCTTGAATTGAATCTTGTATCAAACTGAAGTTTTTATTGAAATTCTTGCAAGTAGATCCAATTGTTCATCGTATCTCATATTGTTCTTCTCTTTTCATTGAGTATATTGGGGGTTTACAAGAGCTAACCCAAATATCCTTGACTTCATGCCATTATTGACTCCAAAAATTGAATCTTCATGTATTCATGTAGTATTGATAATAGGGTTATTCATACAATCACAACACAATTAATCTATGATAGAAATTATTGCTAGGTTTTATGTTTGATTGATCGATTGATGTTTTGGTTGTTGTTGAAATAGTGTATATGAGTATTCTTAATCGTGTTGATCATGCTATCACACCCATCATGCTTATTATAAGATTTTATCGACTATGGAATTGATATCCCTCATGTTTAAATCACATTATTTCAAGAAAGATATCGAAAATCTATATGTTGCTTGCTGTCTGGATTTTGTTCGTCGTTTTTGACCTAGTATTTAATTTGAAAATAAATAACTTTCTGAATAAGAGTTGTAGCCCTATGTTTCTAGTTTCCAACACATCTAAGATCTTTAAATTCCGAGTTGTATTGCAAAAGTTATGATGATTTTACTACTGCTATGTTTTATTTTCAGAATTTCAGATTCATGTAAGTTTTCATGTTTAAACTATTAAAAAACTAACTTAATGTATACTCCAGTTGATGGCCGACCATATCATCGATTGTAACTCCTATTTCCCAGTATTTATATTTTATACTGTTTTGCGCCTCATTGTACTCTCTCGTCTATTCGAGATCAGGTAATTTTGTTCAGATTGAATAAAATCGTTATTTTCGTCTCAACTCAAATTTTGGGTCCTTTTATCAAATTCATTTGGGTGCCATTTGTATCGTTCTTCATGAAAAATGGACCAATTCTTCTCATTTATCTCTTTAATCCACATTTTAGTGCATTTTGTCCATTTCTCTTGTTGGGTTCTTTTTGAAACGGAAACCCAAAACCCGCGAACCCACAAACCCTACTATATAAACCTCTATCCCCTAACCCTAACCTATACTGTTAAACCCCCAATACCCAGCAGCTTTCGTCCTCCTTCATTCCGTCTCCTTCTCCATCGTTCCCAACCCACCTTCGATCGCCTCTCCGATCGTCTCTCCCCCCTCCGACCACTGCACCATCATCGCCGCCTCCAACACTAACCCCTCGACCACCTCTACATCTCCGCTTCGCCACCACCACCACAGAACCCCACTGCCATCTCTCCATCCTTCGAACCCAAAACTCCGATCCCCTTCCGCTCGCCTCGCCCACCTTCGACCTTCACCCCGTCGACCCCACAACATCACCACAACCTCCATCACCGTCGCCTCCGCCATACGCCGCTGAACCCCAACACCCACTCCCCTAACTCCTCCCCTATTCTTTAAAATGAACAGAGGGCACCCACCGTCGTCGCCTCCCGTCACACTCGCGCCCCCGCCAGTGCCGCAGTCGCCGCGTCGCTCCTCGACGTAGCGTCGCCGTCGAAGCCACCGCCGTGCATCGCTGTCTCCCCTCTCCCTCTCGCACTCTGTTTCGAAGCAGCGAACGAAGAAGAAGAAGAAAGGAGATAAGGGCGGGATCAAATCTCGACCGTTGGATCGCGCCCGTGATCGCTGTTCGGTGTTCGCCCACAGTGAATCCCAGAACCGCTGTACGTTGTTCGGCCCCGATCCGGTGTGCGGAATAAATCCGATTGGTGGGATTTGTGTCCCGTGTTTTGGCACGCCTGATCCCACTCGCTGTTTGCTGTTTGGGCTTGGATCCGGTGTGAGGAAAACTCGATCTACGGTGATTTTCGCACGTGCTTTTGGAGGACTTTTTTCGGGATTTTTCAACCCAATTTTCTACAATAAGTGGATCTAATCATCGTCAAATTAAGGCAAGTATTCTTGTACATTTTATTGTTCTTGTACAAGCACCCTTGAAATAGTACAAATAGTTAGATTGTGACTCCTTGAAATTCGTTGTAGATCAATATTGAACCTCCAAATTGACAATTCTAAGAGTCACAAAATTTCCTTGTATTTAATTTATAATTATTGGACTCTTTTACCCTTGAACACATGAACACATAGACATATGAATTAAGGAGCCCTAAATTTGTAGATACATGTCACATTCAATTTTTGACGAACTTGCAACCCTATGACTTGAAACACATTTATTATTTGCTGTTTGACCTCCATTATCATGTATCGATGCCACATAATGACTTAGACACCAAATAACATTTTCCCATGTAACCTACGCTAGTAAATTATTTCTACGAGTTGCTGTCCTGAATTTCCTTTCGCTGTTTCGACCCCCTTATCATTTGAATCTGGGCCCGAGCCCTGAATAGAAATTGTAGATCTGGATGTGTAGATATCGATAACTTCCGAAATTTTTGAATTCGGAGTTACGGTCTAGGAGTTGTGGCAGTTTTACTGCAGCTGTGTCAGTAGACGCAGATTTGCAAAACTGCTGTACACCTTTACTTTGTGAATTAATTTAGCTATGTAACCAGCGAGCGTTTACCTCAAAATTTTATATGTAGTTGCTGGACACCCTATAGGACATTCCCAATTTTTTTTAGAATTAATTTTCATTATTTCAACCCTGTTTCATATGTATAAACTCAAATACACAATTCTGCCTGAACAAATGTAACAAGCCGGGGTTTGAGGGAAGGACTATAGAGTGGACAACATAGGTAAGTGTACTCGGAAGGGGGCTCGTGTTTTCCAATGTTGTATGTTAAATGGAACTAAGTGCCACGTAGAACTAAGTGCCACGTCATGGGTGACGGGGGCCACCTCTAGAGTCTACGGGGGCCACCACTAGAGTCCATTATGTGATTACATGATATATAGTTGAGATTGCATGGAACTAAGTGCCACGTAGAACTAAGTGCCACGTCATGGGTGACGGGGGCCATCTCTAGAGTCTACGGGGGCCACCTCTAGAGTCCATTATGTGATTACATGATATATAGTTGAGATCGCATGGAACTAAGTGCCACGTAGAACTAAGTGCCACGTCATGGGTGACGGGGGCCACCTCTAGAGTCTACGGGGGCCACCTTTAGAGTCCATGATTGATCACTTGCTTGATACTTGATACCTGAGTACGCCGCTTTATGGACTCCATTACTAGGTCTAAACGTAACTGATTTGACTGTAGCAACCATGTAGTAAAAGTATGGATGCATGAAGTGCTACCCAGATAGTAATAACTACAAGACTTGAACCTGAAACTTGAACATGACACCTGTTACTTGATACATGATGATATGATACATGAAACATGATACATGAGACTTGAAACCTGAAACTCGAACTTGATACATGTTTACTTGAACCTTGATGACTTGTTACGTGAGACTTGATACTTGAATAATAACACTTGACATTTATAACTTGATACTTGTGACCTGACAACTTGACACTAGATTTGAGACTAGATATCTGACACTTGAACTAGATGCGTGTCACTTGAGGTTAGATACCCTATGTGTTCACTTGTTACTTGTTTTACCACTAGTATTTGTTATCCAGCCTTTTTACTTGAGTTATCCTTCTTGTTAGCTAACTCTTTGTTCTTCCACTACTTGTTATATCCCTGTTACATTCTTGATTCCTGTTCCCCATACTTGTACCCGTTTTTACTATTTGTGGCCCTAGCTTGCACTAAGGGCATTTTCTCTTGTTTTTCCCTGTTCTCCTTTTTTTTAATAATTATTAAGTAGACTTTGGAGACGAGCTACCCGCTGGAATTGGTGAGAAAAGGTTTTAGCCTTCAAATGGAGAAGAACTTGATTAGAATATTTATTTCCTGCATTATTTATTTTCTTGGACTATTATCTCTTGCAAATTTAAGAACTTGTAACGGGCTGATGTTCCCGAGTTTTAACTTGATCCAGACTTGAAACTATTTGGATGTTTTATTATATTTCAGTTGTTTCTGTTGGTAATAAATTATTCATGCATGCTTGGTTATGTATATCTCTCTTGTTATATTCTTGTTCTGATGCTGAGTCGATCCTACAGCTTATGAATGATGTTAAGATCATTCGCTGGGCTTTGTCATGCACTCGTATTCCGTATTTTGGGAAGCGGGGCGTGACATCGATGCTTATCCCTTGAAGAGGCCCAGTACGCCCTCAAGGAGGTCCACGAAGGGATTGGTGGCGCTCATATTGGAGCGAGATCCCTCGGCCGAAAGATCCTCAATCATGGCTACTATTGGCCCACACTCCTCAGAGATGCTCAGCAACATGTCTGCCATTGCACTTCTTGTTAGATGTTCGCGTCCATCAAATGGGCACCCCAAGCCGTGCTTCATTCCTTATCTAGCTCAATCCCCTCCGCTTTGGGCGGGGATGGATCTCCTCGGACCCTTCCTACCGGCTACCAAGCAAAGGAAATTTCTCATAGTAGCAATTGACTATTTTACTAAGTTGACTGAAGCTGAACCACTTGCTACGATTACTAAGAATAAGGTCCAGCCATTCCTATGGAGAAATATCATTTGCCGATTCGGTATCCCTCGAATCCTAGTTACTGATAAACACAATTCACAGGGACAACCTTTCAGCAGTTCTGTGCTGACATGGGTATTCAGCAGCGATTCTCTTCTGTCTCCCACCCACAATCCAACGATCAAGCGAAAAATGGAAACAAACAAATCTTAACGGGCCTCCGCCAAAGGATCAGTAGAGCATACAAAGGGTTGTGGGTCGAGCAGCTTTCTAATGTGCTATGGTCCTACAGGACCACTAAAAGAACCCCTACAGGAAAATCTCCATTCAACCTCACCTACAGCTCCGTAGCTGTTATTCCTTTTGAGGTTGGCCTACCCCTCGCCTGATCACGTTCTACGAAGAACAAAATTCGAAAAGTCTCAGAGGCAATCTCGATCTTATAGACGAGATCCGTGAGCATTCATTTATAAGACAGCATGCATACAAACAGCGAGTTGAAAAATTCTACAATCAGAAAGTGCACCCTACCAATCTAAAGGAAGGAGATCTAGTTCTGTGAAAACTAGCAAACTCAGCTCCTCGCAACAAGGGCGAACTCTCTCCAAATTGGGAAGGACCATATATGATCTCCAAAGTGATTCGTCCTGGAACTTACCGACTTGTAGATCCGGGGGGCCGGGAGATACCTAGAACTTGGAATGTGGAGCACCTGATGAAGTACCAAGAGGGTGTTCAAACACCGCTCGAAGCAACTACGTCCTAAAGCATTTCTCAATGTTTTTCCTTTCACTTAGTCATATTTTCTATGTAATAAAGGCTTGCAACTTAGAAGCAGCCACTTAGTTCTCTTTTTATAAAAGCAGTTTTCTTTTCCGAAAATCTATTGTGAAAAACCTTATTTTTTGCCTCAAAACGTACACTCTAAGTACGAAAACTCTCAAATGACAAGTTCGGAGTCCAACACTTTTCCGAAAAGCTATTGTCAAAAACCTAATTGTTTTGCCTCAAAATGTACACTCTAAGTACGAAAACTCTCAAATGACAAGTTCGGAGTCCAACACTTTTCCGAAAAGCTATTGTCAAAAACCTAATTGTTTTGCCTCAAAACGTACACTCTAAGTACGAAAACTCTCAAACGGAAAGTCTGGAGTCCAACACATGGTTCGACGCCACTTTAGCCACTTGCAAATGAGCAAGTAAAAAGTAGCTCACCATTCAGAATTGCTCCCACAACTGTTCAAAACTCTCAAACGACAAGTTCAGAGTTCAACACTTGGTTCGATGCCACTTTATCCGAGCAAGTGCGAAGTAGCTCACCATTCGGAATTGTTCCCATAATTGTTGAAAATTCTCAAACGACATGTTCGAAGTCCAACACTTGGTTCGACGCCACTTTAGCCACCTGCAAACGGGAAAGTGCGAAGTAGCTCACCATTCGAAATTGCTCCTAAAACTGTTGAAAATTCTCAAACAATAAGTTCGGAGTCCAACACTTGGTTAGACACCACTTTAGTTGCTTGCAAACGAGCAAGTGCGAAGTAGGTCGCCATTTGGAATTGCTCCCACAACTGCTGAAAACTCTTAAACGACAAGTGTTATCAAACACTGAGAAAAACGGCTCTCTCACACTTAGCAAAATAAATTTGTTCCACAAACAAGAGAGAATACAAGTGTTAGCCAAAAAACGTTGCTTGTTTCACAAATAAAAGAGGTTACAAGTGGTATTGGGCAAACGAGGCCGTTACAAGAAGATAAAAAAGAAACTATTTTGATGAATAAGGTTACGATAGTTATTGAACGAGCAAAGCTAACTGGCGTTACTTTCGATGTTCCGTGGCAGAGGGATATTTCTTTTCAAAGATACACGTGGTTTGCGACCTTTAATGGAAGCGCCAGCTTTAAACTTCTCCCTTGAGCGATCTAAAGTCATGCCCAATCCTACGGAGTGAGTCGCACCATCGGGGCCCATGACCCTCTCTACTTAACCGATCGACGCCCCACTGGAGGAACCGGCAACGCCACTTTGAGCATCTCAGGGTTCCTTGGGGCCTCAGGCAAGCGTAGAGCTAGTTTACAAAATAGACTCCCCTCAGCTCACTCTTCACAAGAGCAGGAGGTGCTCCTAACGTTGCCCCTCTTGGAGAGACGCTTTACACGAAGATTCTCTGCCTTTAATTCGACAAGACTCTCTTTGAAAGAGTCATCCATCACCCTAAACTTCAAACGGGGCACACCACTTGCATTGCCACCCTGGGAGAAGTCAAGGATTGTCCTTCTGAGATGCGCTACTTCAAAACTCTTCTCAAGCAAAACGTTCTTCAGTTCATCTCTTTTAGCTGTAACCTCAAACAGAGAACGACGAAGAGCTTTAAGTTTCGAAGGGTTTTTTATAGCCACCAGACTGTGATCTTCTACGCCCTTTGGGGGCACTTCTCGAAGTATCTCATCTTCATGCCGTGTTTCAACATCTCGTCAAACCAAGACTCTCCTCAAATGAACAAGCTCCGTCTCTGCCTTAGAAAGCCTCTCTCGTGAGCGAGAAAGCCCTAGCTCCTCCCCCAGAAGCTTAGAGCGAAGACGAGACTCCTCACCGACCTCGTACACAAAAACCTGTTTACAAGATAGACCGATAGATTACTCTATCAAAACAGACAAGTCCACAAGACATGTAAAAGTGTTTTTTTTTTGTGCAAACAAAATAACAAGTCTTATAGATCGGAAACTATTTTCAGTGCAAAAGTAAGAGATACAACTAGCGGTGGCCATTCCGCTCTAAGGCATCACTAAAAATACAAAAATAAGCGAAAGACAACTACAATATAAGAAGATGAAGGGAGGTCAAGGATCGACCTCAGTTGACTGAGCCCGGGGGGAGTAAGCTCCTAACCAACCCCTTCAGTTGCTTCGGCGGCCACTACTATGGCAGATAGGGGGTCCGGTGCTGCCTCTTGCTCCACTTCCTCATCCTCTTCGTCGTCCTCGTACTCGTCCTCCTCGACACCTTCGGGGACGGGGACATAAAGAGTGTACCCCAAAGTTCTGAACCTGGGAGTTCGTGCCTTCACGTGAAGAAGGGTTCTGACGTACGCCTTCTCCTTGTTCCCTCGGAGGTAGCCCTTTGCTTCCTCCTGGGCAACCTTCACCGCTTCTGTAACAGCTCGAATTCCAAATACAACTGAATTCGAGAGTTCTACAGGATCGATTCGTCTCATTCGGTACAATTTTACAAGGAATTGAAACTTCCCACTATACATCAGAGTTACAAGAGATTTTACACTTTATATTTTACAGCTGGAGCATATACATCAATAATTTACAAATAAAGACAGCGGAAGCAATTACAACATTATACAAAAGATGCAACAATAAATAATAATCTTTGAGCATCAGTTCTCCTTTAACCTTTACCAAGCCAATTATCTTGCATATAAAACTGTGGGTACGTCAGTTTATTCAACCGACGATAATTATACATGGCCATCCTCTCTGTGCTAGGAACAGTATAACGATTCTCATTTCTTAACAAATCACAAACTTGTTCACATATTAAATTAAAGGGAAATCTTAATGATGTCGTGTTGTGATTGTGCACTTAGTCCTTAATGCAGTCATTTATATTATATGACACTAATGCACACTTGTTCGGATTTTATGCATCCCATACTACATAGGTCCGAGGGCAAGCCTCTTATTCGTTCTTCATCTTTGTAGGGTTCAATCCCTCTTCATGTCTTACTCTACTACTATAACTACAGTAAGTATCCTAGAAATCTATGAGTACAAGCTCGTGTACAGAAAACCTGGAGGGAAATCCCATGCCATGTCTTGACTCATCAAGCATGCATTCTGTGGCAATTCAGCCTCCTTCATGGCACACGATCCTCTTGCAGTCACCAAACATCCCACAAGCATGGCTAAAATCCGATCATTACTGAGTAGTGCCCATGCCATGTCTTGACTCATCAAGCATGCATTCTGTGGCTCACACCCGCACCGTAAACTCTAGCTCTCATACTTGTATTTTTCTCTCACTTTCATCACATCTCCACTATGTACTAATCCTTAGTTCTTATTAGAATCATGAACAAAAATCAAAGTTTTAGAGTTAGCCTCTCCACTAAACCGGACTTAATCATTCATTCAACATGACCAACCTTGGTCTTTCATTTCAATAATTCATTTCAATTTCTTTCCAATTGCCGGGGGAGACTTAGCTACTCTTTTGTTTCAATTCCAATTCACAATTACTAAAAGTCTGAGCATTTCCAGCTCATGAGTTCATTTTTCATAATCACAATGGACTTTCTTTTTCATGTTCATAGTTTCCATAAACATGTAAACTTTCATAAATTCAAATAAATGATTCACTTCATTTCAGGTATAAAAATTCATGCAAAGACAAACAGAGTTTACTTAAACTGTCACATCCAATAATCATTCAACATAAGATTCGCAATCTTTATCATAAAACAAAATCATAGAATTCCTGATATGTCAAAAAGTAATCTGGACAGTCGACTTAGAGCTTATCCAGTCGACTTGTTCAGCCAAACAAAGTCCTTCAATAAACTGCTCGGAAGAGTCGACTGCTGCACATGGCCAGTCGAATGTTCCGCAGCGTTCAATATTCAAATATCATTTACAGGGCAGTCGACTGTCATTCAACCCATTCAGCTGTTCTGCAGAGATCAATTATGTAACTTTTCATGTTCAGTACAGTCGACTGTTATACCCATTCGGTTGACTGAACAGGTTAAATTTTTAAATTAAGGAATCATTCCTTCATTCTATTCACACATCTTTCTTTGTCACACTACAATATGCTCATGCCAATATAAACATATAATTCTTATCTGTTTATTAACATCACAACATAGTTTTCGATTAAATGTAAATTTCACATAACTAGTGTTTTCTTTTCTCAAAAGAAATGCTAAACATACATTTTTTTTTTACTCATCATTTACTTACGGAGATGAATATTGATCCCAATTTAGCACGCTAGAACATCAAGTTAACAATTCACATTAAAATACATCGTTCCATGGAAATCCGAACTGTACATATTTTATTTCAATATACCAGTCGACTGCTCATACGACCGGTCGACTGTACAGGTCATTTCCAATTCTCTAATTATCATAGTCCTTTTTCATTCGTTCATATTTTCTACACTATATACAGCATGGAAGATATTAATTTAGCAATCATTCTATTACTTCAGCTTGCACATAGATACACAATTCAATCTTCAATCTTAACATGAATCCTAATTTAGAAGTCATGAGAAACACCCACCTTATTGACGAAATAAACGAAATTCCGTAAATCCTCCTAGTGTGATGATGTGACTTCTCCTCCTTGCTCTTTGCCACCAAGAATCCTTCTGCAGATGATGACCGGCCTCCAAGAACACACACTCACAACTCTCTTAAAAATATATCTTTCTCTTTTCAAATATATTTTAGTGTAGATTACAATTAATTGGGGGGGTATTTATACACAAACTTTAGGTGAAATGGAGGGCTAGGATCTAGTAGATGGTTATGAGATGGAGGGCTAAGATTAGAATAGGAGTTGTAGTAACTACCCACAACTAAGTAACCACCCAAGCATGATCTCCATTCTCTTCCAAAACCGGCCAAAGAAAAGTAGTGTGCAATGCACACCATGTTGCATGCACGTGCTACTCTAGTCTCCATATGAAACTTGTACATATGCATTTTTATTAAAAAAAAATAATCTTTTGAAAGATGTTTACCTTACAAGTTGTTGTTTAAAGAATTAAATTATGGGCTTAAATTGATGGGCCAAACTAATAGTTTTTACAAAAATAAATAAATTAGATTTTGGGCTTAAGTTTATTTGAACAAAGGCCTTTATAAAATAATTTAACAAACATATATACATATGCATATACTCATCATTCATTATAAAATTTCATATTGCGAAAAATGGCACGTGCACACTACGTGCAAAATAAATAATATTTCATAAATGAAAAATTGGGGCATTACAACACTCTCTCCTTAGAATAGTTCCGTCCCCGGAACTACAGTCAAGAGCGAGAATAAACCAGCACAAGAAGACATAAGAAAATACAAATATACAAATCAAACAAAAAGTTCAGGATGATCTCTCAACATCCTCTCCTCAGATTCCCAAGTAGCCTCTTCAACCAAATAGTTTCTCGAGACTACCTTGACCATCGGTATCGTCTTATTCCTCAAGACTTTCTCTCGACGATCAACAATATCGACAGGAGACTCGATGTAGTTCAGATCCAACTACAAACCTTCTGGCACTTCAAGCAAATGATGAATTGGATCTGGAATATAACCTCTCAGCATAGACACATGAAAGACATTGTGCACCTGAGATAACTCTTCCAGTAACTCAAGCCGGTAAGCAGTTTTTCCGATCATTTCAATATCTTGTACGGGCCTATAAACCTTGGGGCTAATTTCACGCCTTTGCCAAAACGAATCACGCCTTTACTGGGCGATACTTTCAGAAACACAAAGTCACCAACCTCAAACTCAAGGTCCCTCCTCCGGTTGTCTGCGTAGCTTTTCTGCCTGCTCTGAGCCTCTACCAACCTTTTCCTGATCAAATCAATCTTCTCAGAGGTTTGCTGTACAAGCTCAGGCCCAAACAACTGACGCTCCCCAACTTCGAACAAACAAACAGGCGTCCTACACTTCCTGCCATACAAAGCTTCGTACGGTGCCATCCCAATGCTAGTTTGAAAACTGTTGTTGTAGGCAAACTCTACCAAAGGTAAATGCCTTTCCCAACTGCCTCCAAAGTCTAGTACACAACACCGAAGCATATCCTCAAGAATATGGTTGACTCTCTCGGTCTGCCCATCGGTTTGCGGATGAAAAGCAGTGCTGAAATCTATCTTGGTACCCAAAGCTATCTGAAGACTCCTCCAGAAATGCGAAGTAAACCGCGCATCTCGGTCAGACACAATAGTTGACGGAACACCATGGAGCCGGACGATCTCGCCAACATACAACTCAGCTAACTTGTCCATCGAAGCAGTGAGTTTCATCGCCAAAAAGTGAGCGGACTTGGTTAGTCGATCGACTATAACCCAAATCACATCATTGCCTTTAGGACTCTTGGGCAATCCCGTAATGAAATCCATACTGATGTTATCCCACTTCCATTCCGGAATAGGTAACGGTTGTAATAGACCTCCGGGTCTCTGATTCTCGGCTTTGACTTGCTGACAAACCTCACACATCGCCACAAATTCAGCCACATCCCGCTTCAAACCTGACCACCAGAAATGCGGTTTGATGTCTCTGTACATCTTAGTACTTCTAGCTAGGATGTACCGACAAAAGAGTAGCATGCGTCTCCTGAAGAATACTCTCTTTCAGGTCCGCCTGATTTGGAACACATAGCCTCTCTCCAAACCACAACACTCCATCCTTGATTTGAAATCCGGGCAACTTGCCAGCACCAACCTGCTCCTTCATCTCCAAGATATCAGCATCAACCTCCTGACTTGCAATGATCCTTGCATTCAAAGTAGGCTGAAGCCTCAACTGAGCTAAAGATGCTCCCACTCCTTGCAAGACAACTTCAATACCTGCTCGGTCCAATTCTTCAATCAGATGCTTCTGAGTTGTAATCAAACTGGATAAACTGCTCTTGCGACTAAGTGCATCAGCAACAACATTAGCTTTCCCAGGATGATACTTGATCTCAGGCCGCATGTCCTCAAGCACTTCCAACCATCTCCGCTGCCTCAAATTCAGATCCTTCTGTTGATATATGTACTTCAAACTCTTGTGGTCCGTGTACATGTTCAATTTCTCACCGTTCACGTAGTGTCTCCATTGCTTCAGGGCAAAGATAATCGCAGCCAACTCCAGATCATGAGTCGGGTAATTCTTCTCATGTGGTCGTAGTTGCCTAGACCTATAAGCGATTACTCTTCCCTCTTGCATTAAGACACAACCAAGACCACGATGTGAAGCATCGTTGTAAACATCATACTCAACACCCGCTCTAGGCAAAGCCAAAATAGGTGCAGTAGTCAGTTTCTCTTTCAACTCCTGAAAGCTCGCCTCACATTGCTCAGTCCACTTGAAGTTCACATTCTTCTTGGTCAAACTAGTAAGCGGCACGACTAGCTGAGCATAACCTTGAATGAATCTCCTGTAGTATCCAGTCATTCCAAGAAAACTCCTGACTTCCTTCACTGTAGTAGGCCTAGCCCAATCTCTCACTGTCTCTATCTTCTGAGGGTCAGTTGCCACTCCCTCCTTAGAAAGGATGTGACCTAGGAATGCCACTTCAGATTTCCAGAAATCACACTTGGATCGCTTGGCATACAACTCCTGCTCTCGAAGCTTCTCCAAAACTGCTGCCAAATGCTCAGTGTGCTCCTCCTCTGACTTGGAGTACATGAGGATATCGTCGATAAACACCACGACAAAAGAATCAATGAACGGCCTCAGAACTCTGTTCATCAAATCCATAAAGATTGCGGGTGCATTCGTCACTCCAAATGGCATAACTAAGAATTCGTAATGCCCATGTCGAGTTCTAAATGCAGTTTTGTGCACATCTTCAGCTTTCACTCGAACTTGGCGATATCCTGATCGAAGATCTGTTTTGGAGAAAATAGCTGCTCCTTGTAGACGATCGAACAAGTCATCAATTTGGGGAATATGATACTTATTCTGAACAGTGACCTTATTCAGCTCTCGGTAATCGATACACATTCTCATCGATCCATCCTTCTTCTTCACCAAAAGCACTGGTGCTCCCCAAGGTGACGCACTAGGTTGAATAAAGCCTTTCTCCAACAGTTCCTCAATCTGCCATTTCACCTCATCCTGTTCTACTGGAGTCATCCTATATGGTGCCTTAAAAATGGGTGCACTTCCCGGTTGAACAGTGATGCTGAACTCTACATCACGATGTGGGGGTAACCTAGGAAAATCATCCAAGAACACAGTCAGATAGTCCCGAACCACAGGAATCCCTTGCACTTCCACAGGAATCTCTTCCTTACGGATAGCTGCCACCAGCCTAGAACATTTCTTCTTTCCTTGGAAAGTGACTTCAGGTCCACCTGGAGCCTTCACTGTTACCGTCTTGGTCTTACAATCGGTGCTTGCACTGTACACCGACATCCAATGATAACATCGACTCCCAAGATAGTCAGCTCGATCAGATCAATCCCAAAGATTATATCCCCAATCACAATCTCGCAATCAGCATAATACCGATCAGTGGTTAAAGTTTTCCCTAATGGAGTAGCTACTGCTAAAATCTTGCCTGGAAAAATCTTCGGTTCAACTCCCAACACTTTAGCAAATTTCGGAGACACAAAAGTATGAGAGGATCTAGTATCGAACAACACAACAGCCTTCATTCCATTTAAATAAAGTTCCCATGTTACATAATACACACTCATTACGTAACAGTTCACTAAATAGCGGGAAAAAGAAATAACATAAACCACTAAGCATCCACCCTCGTACCAGTGATGACATGATCCACCTCATCGGCATCAGCTTCCGTCAAGGCAAATACTCGCCCTGGTTGGTACGATCTCTTCCTAGTCTGCTGCATTGGTACATTGCGATTACCATTCCGTGGCTTGGGGCATTGAGATTGGTAATGTCCCGTCTCACCACAGTTGAAGCAATTTACCGCAGGAGGTCTTACAACATTGTTCCCAGATCCTCCAGCCACACTAATAGCATTCGCCCTTGTCGGTTTGAACCTTTGTGCAGATGGTTGTCCCTTGAAACTCCCAGAATTGGCGGGCCTCTTTCCAGACTACCAGTTGTTCCTCCAATTCTGAACAACATGAAACTGCTCCATGTCTGCTTCTGTGGCTGCTGCTGTAGAACCCCGTATTTTCAAATATTATTTTAATTATTTGAAAATGATTTTAAATGATTTTGAGTATTTAATAAATACTTTCCAAAAGTTATCTTTTGTACACGTGCAAAACACGTGCAAATGACTTTTTAGAAGTTTGAAAAATTAAGTTTTCTTTATGAAAAATCATTGTTTATTATTTGAGAATTATTTAATATTTTTCCAGATTTTTCAGAAATTAATTATGCCTATTTGCAATTTTTGAGAAAAGAAGGACTTATTTGCAAAATTGACAATTTTGAGGGTTGAAGTGCAAAGTGTATTTGCTGGACTTTCCGATCAGTAATTGTTGAGGTTTGAGAATATTCTTTTCTATTAGATCCTAATTTAAATGATATTTGGTTTATTTTTCAAAGAAAAGAATTATATATGTAAAATGTACTTTCGAAAGAAGTATTTTGTAAAGAGGGAATAAAAACCCTAATATTTTACTCCGGCATATATAAGGGATTTCTTATTCCCAGTCGTCATTTACAATATTGAGACTTTTGAGATTTTTTTGAGGAACAAGAAGAGGCTTTTTGGATCTAGCAAGGAGAAGAGCTATTTCGTGGATTTTCTTCAAAACAAGGTGAGTTGGTTTGTTTTGTTTTTGCTTTGCTTGTTTGTTTTGATTGGTAGATGACGTAAGATCTTTGTTATGCTTGTTGTGATCATTATGCCATTATTTTGTTAGTCTCATTGTAAATATGATTTGGATCTTTAATTTGAGATGGAGGATGAGAACTTTTGTTGATATTTGGATCATGTATGAGAAATATTAAGATTTATTGAGGATATGTTGATCTATGAGATCGTATTGTTGAGAGACATATTAAGAATTAATTTTGTTGTGATTAGATGGTAAACACCTGGACCTTATGATTGTAAATCAGATTTGGATTAAGTTATGGAAGACTTTTTGTTGAAGAAAAATCCTAATGGGAGAATTAAAGAATTAAGATCATGAGAATATGAGATTGGAGAAATTGATTGATTGAGTAATGTAACCATGATGGAGATTGTTGAGAATTGTTTATTTGCCTGAATATAAATTAATTTTATGATCGATGAATCTTTAGAATACTCCCGTTTGATTTGTGTTCAGATCTATACTTTTTGTAAATCTGTAGCCGACAGTCGACTGGCCTACAGAGCAGTCGACTGGTACGTGCCTACTGTGTATTTTTGAGTCTTGAGATTTGTTCGGGACAGTCGACCTGGACTGAGGTCAGTCGACTGGTCCTCTGGTTGTATTTTTGTTCAGTTCTTTCGGGACGGTCGACGGATGACTTGTCAAGTCGACTGGTCATGCCTTAGATTATTTTTGTAAAATGTTGGGATATGTCCTCTGGACAGTCGACTGGTCCATCAAGCAGTCGACTGGTCCTGTAGGATCTTGTATTTGATTTGAGATATCTTGTTTAGTGTTTGACTTTGAGACGTTTGTTCAGTACTTGATTCTGAGATATTGTTCAGTAATCGATGTTGAGATATTTGTTCAGTATTTGATTTTGAGATGTTCAGTTAAGAACATGATTTTGAGATATTTTGTTGAGCCACTTGTTTGGTGGAATTTGTTCAGATATTTGTTTTTGAGTCTCTAGAGGTAGGTGACCCTAGTATACCGGTGTTTGTTCAGTTATTTGTTGAGGCCCATCGAGGCACATTTTTAGTTATTCAGATTTTTGGTCCGGTAGGGTACACTACTCTAGGAGATTTGTTCAGTAACCCAAATTAATAAGGACAGGCATTAGTAGTGTCATGACGAATGGGAACTTGAGTTATGCACCTCAGTATGGCTTTTGATGTAGGATTAGTCTCCTGAATTATCCAAGTAGTTAACTTGAGATGTGTGATTTATCTCCGGAATTATCCAGGTAGTTAACCTGAGATGTGAGGTATTTCTCCGGAATTATCCAAGTAATTATCTTGAGATGTGGGATTGAACTACGGAATGATCGGAGTCGAGGCGACGCTTTTGGGGTATTCTTGTGATTATGAGTCTATGTTTAGATGTGGGATGATCTCCTGAATTATCCAGGGAAAATACCTGCGATGTGGGATCAATCTCCGGAATGATCAAGCATGGGCAAATTGTCATAGTTTATCTTCATCTCTTAGTAGTCATCGTTGTCAGCATGTAGTCATGATGTTTTCTGGAATCACTTTTATGCATTCGGATTTCCTGTTCTTACACTCTTGGCTTTCGGTTTTGATAACACCCATTATTCTTTGTTGTTATTTCATATTTTAGTGTTCGATTATTATTTGTTGGATATCATGTTTTAAGTTCATTTATGTTATTTGTTGATTTGTTACCACTCACACCATTTATGGCTGACCCCGTAGTTTGGGGGTTAAGGTTCAACTCTAGCCTCACTTGTTGCAGGTTATTGCTTAGTTGGAGGTTGGATGCTTGAGTGGGCAGTTTGAGATAATTGGATTATTTAGTGTTTTGTGTAAAATTGTAAAGACTTATTTGAGTTGTTTTTGAGTTGTAAATAAAAGATTAATTTGTGTCGAGATGTTTAGACTTCCGCTGTAATCGTAACAATTGTTGTAATAAAGAAAGAAAAATATTAGTGGTGTTGTTGGTGTTTATTGTTGTATTGAAGTGGATTACTGGGATTTCGCCACTTATTTTCTAAGCTCTCATATTAGAAATTTGGGGCGCTACAGCTGCTCTCTTGACCAACTTATCAAATCTTCTGATACCAAGAGGTATCATCCGGGACCTCAAGCTCGGCCTCAAACCATGCTCGAACTTATGAGCCTTCTTAGCCTCATCCATCACTAATTCCGGAGCATACCTAGAGAGCTAAGTAAATTTGGTCTCGTACTCTCTCACTGACATGCCACCTTGCTGTAGTGATACAAACTCCATAGCCTTCTTCTCTTGGATGTTGGATGGAAAGTAGTGACTGCAGAATTCCTCCAAAAATTCCTCCCATCCAAGAACAATACCTCCCATTGTCCTCTTCATCGACTGCCACCACACAGCCACATCCTTCTCAAGTTGCAGAGTCTCCAACTTCACCTTACTGCCTTCAAGGGTCTCCAGCACTTCAAAGATCATCTCTACCTGACGAATCCAGTTGTCAGCCGCATTAGGGTCTGACGTCCCTTCGAACACAAGGTGGTTTCATCCATTTGAACGATTCCACTAGTTTGATCGCTTCGGGCACCGGATTCGCAGGTACCCTTCCTTGGTTCTGATTCATGGCCACGGCGTTGAGCGTCTGATAGACCATCGCAAGTTCCGTCTCCAGATCCAGACCTTCCCTGTTTCTAGCTCCTCTTCTAGCCATATTCTGATGCAAAAGATCCATTAAATTCGAAGTATAAGACATGAATTTTAAATCAACTTGCATTTCATTAAATTCCAAACTTTATACATTCGAATTGAAAAACATTTCTTGACATCAGAATGAAAATAGTAGAAGCTACAACAGTCTAACTCCTACGGTTCCTCTTCGCTTCACGAAGCTCTCCCCGTAGTTCATCAACTTCATCCTTCAGCACATCGGTCAGATTCTTCCTCTTCTCGAGTTCCCATACACGATGACTGAGAACTGCAAAGTCATTCTTCCGCTTGGCCAACTGCGCTTCCAATAATCCAACTTTCTCCCACAGTGATTCAACCTGCCTCTGAAGAGATGCCACAAGACTATTCGAAACTGGTCCCTCTTCTTCATCAGAAGAAGAATCATCAGATGAGTCTGGTGGTGGGGTAATCTTTCGAGATTCAGGCCATTCCTCTTCATCAGAATCCGCTTGCCCAGGATGGTACTCTTCCGCGGGATCTACTTGTCCAGGATGGTACTCTTCCTCAATAATATGCCAATTGTCGTCGCCAGCAGGGTCGAAGTGATCAACCATCTTAGAAATAGAGAGGAAGAAGCATAAGTCATAGAGCAATACAAATGTAAGTCACTTACATTTAAATCTCTAGACTCAAACACACACTCTACTATCCACTTCTAGGGTGTCGTTCCTTATAAATTTGTACCAGTGTGAAACGTAGCTCTGATACCACTCTTTAACAGTGTGAATTCCAAATACAAATGAATTCGAGAGTTCTACAGGATCTTTTCATCTCATTCAGTACAATTTTATAAGGAATTGCAACTTCCTACAATACATCAGAGTTACAAGAGATTTTACACTTTATATTTTACAGCGGGAGCATATACATCAATAATTTACAAATAATGACAGCGGAAGCAATTACAACATTATACAAAAGATGCAACAATAAATAATAATCTTTGAGCATTAGTTCTCCTTTAACCTTTACCAAGCCAATTATCCTGCATATATAACTGTGGGTACGTCAGTTTATTCAACCGACGATAATTATACATGGCCATCTTCTCTATGCCAGGAACAGTATAATGATTCTCATTTCTTAACAAATCACAAACTCGTTCACATATCAAATTAAAGGAAAATCTTAATGATGTCGTGTTGTGATTGTGCACTTAGTCCTTAATGCAGTCAATTATATTATATGACACTAATGCAAACATGTTCGGATTCTATGCATTCCATACTACATAGGTCCGAGGGCAAGCCTCTTATTCGTTCTTCATCTTTGTAGGTTCAATCCCTTGTCATGTCTTACTCTACTACTGTAACTACAGTAAGTACCCTAGATGATCTATGAGTACAAGCGCGTGTACAGAAAACCTGGAGGGGAATCCCACGCCATGTCTTGACTCATCAAGCATGCATTCTGTGGCAATTCAGCCTCCTTCATGGCACACGATCCTCTTGCAGTCACCAAACATCCCACAAGCGTGGCTAAAGTCCGATCATTACTGAGTAGTGTCCATGCCATGTCTTGACTCATCAAGCATGCATTCTGTGGCTCACACCCGCACCGTAAACTCTAGCTCTCATACTTGTGTTTTTCTCTCACTTTCATCACATCTCCACTATGTACTAATCCTTAGTTTTTATTAGAATCATGAACAAAAATCAAAGCTCTAGAGTTAGCCTCTCTACTAAACCGGACTTAATCATTCATTCAACATGACCAACCTTGGTCTTTCATTTCAATAATTCATTTCAATTTCTTTCCAATTGCCGAGGGAGACTTAGCTACTCTTTTGTTTCAATTCCAATTCACAATTACCAAAAATCTGAGCATTTCCAGCTCATGAGTTCATTTTTCATAATCACAATAGACTTTCTTTTTCATGTTCATAGTTTCCATAATCATGTAAACTTTTATAAATTCAAATAAATGATTCACTTCATTTCAGGTATAAAAATTCATGCAAAGACAAACAGAGTTTACTTAAACTGTCAAATCCAATAATCATTCAACATAAGATTCGCAATCTTTATCATAAAACAAAATCATAGAATTCCTGATATGTCAAAAAGTAATCTGGACAGTCGAATTAGAGCTTATCCAGTTGACTTGTTCAGCCAAACAAAGTCCTTCAATAAACTGCTCGGAAGAGTCGACTGCTGCACATGGCCAGTCGGCTGTTCCGCAGCGTTCAATATTCAAATATCATTTACAGGGCAGTCGACTGTCATTCAACCCAGTCGGCTGTTCTGCAGAGTTCAATTGTGTAACTTTTCAAGTTCAGTACAGTCGGCTGTTATACCCATTCGGTCGACTGAACAGGTTAAATTTTTAAATTAAGGAATCATTCCTTCATTCTATTCACACATCTTTCTTTGTCACACTACAATATGCTCATGCCAACATAAACATATAATTCTTATCTGTTTATTAACATCACAACATAGTTTTCGATTAAATGTAAATTTCACATAACTAGTGTTTTCTTTTCTCAAAAGAAATGCTAAACATACATTTTTCTTTTACTCATCATTTACTTACGGAGATGAATATTGATCCCAATTTAGCACGCTAGAACATCAAGTTAACAATTCACATTAAAATACATCGTTCCATGGAAATCTGAACTGTACATATTTTATTTCAATATACCAGTCGACTGCTCACACGACCGGTCGACTGTACAGGTCATTTCCAATTCTCTAATTATCATAGTCCTTTTTCATTCGTTCGTATTTTCTACACTATATACAGCATGGAAGATATCAATTTAGCAATCATTCTATTACTTCAGCTTGCACAGAGATACACAATTCAATCTTCAATCTTAACATGAATCCTAATTTAGAAGTCATGAGAAACACCCACCTTATTGACGAAATAAACGAAATCCCGTAAATCCTCCTAGTGTGATGATGTGACTTCTCCTCCTTGCTCTTTGCCACCGAGAATCCTTCTGCAGATGATGACCGGCCTCCAAGAACACATACTCACAACTCTCTTAAAAATATATCTTTCTCTTTTCAAATATATTTTAGTGTAGATTACAATTAATTGGGGGGGTATTTATACACAAACTTTGGGTGAAATGGAGGGCTAGGATCTAGTAGATGGTTATGAGATGGAGGGCTAAGATTAGAATAAGAGTTGTAGTAACTACCCACAACTATGTAACCACCGAAGCATGATCTCCATTATCTTCCAAAACCGGCCAAAGAAAAGTAGTGTGCAATGCACACCATGTTGCATGCACGTGCTACTCTAGTCTCCATATGAAACTTGTACATATGCATTTTTATAAAAAAAATAATCTTTTGAAAGATGTTTACCTTACAAGTTGTTGTTAAAAGAATTAAATTATGGGCTTAAATTGATTGGCCAAACTAATAGTTTTTACAAAAATAAATAAATTAGATTTTGGGCTTAAGTTTATTTGAACAAAGGCCTTTATAAAATAATTTAACAAACATATATACATATGCATATACTCATCATTCATTATAAAATTTCATATTGCGAAAAATGGCACGTGCACACTACGTGCAAAATAAATAATTTTTCATAAATGAAAAATACGGGCATTACAGCTTCATCCTTCCCCGGGTCAGCTTTCTCCCTCTCTTGGACCTACTGTTGCTCCAACCGAGCTCTCCTATTTTGACTTGGCGAAGGCAGATTCCAAGAGCACGATCTGGCCCGTCTATGTCTCAGACACGCAAGTCATCTCGTCGAGCAGCTTCTGAGACTTAGCATGCTCTGCCCTATTTTTGTCGCTCCCCGCCTTCAGTACCTTCTCTTGCTTGGCCATTCTCTTCATCAAGTGGCCGAAGTGGTAAGTGATCTGTGAAAACAAATGTTTAAGTCTACATTCATCAAATATAAAATAACAAAAACAATTAAAAAAAACAAGAGCTTACCGCCATATTGGCCATGGCAATCTCCAAAGCATCATAACCAACTGACCCCGCATCCATTGTAGCTCGGTCCTTTGGGGTCGCAAGGTGATTGATCGCTTGCATGCAAGAAGTCGAGTTGCCAAGAAAACCGTTGTGGTTCATCATGCTTGTCCGGGACAAAAAGTCTCTTGTGCTCCTCCATCAGATGGGTCTCTGTGGTGACAGTCAGGGGGGGTGCCTCAAGAGCGAGAGCAGCCTCCATAGTAAATGCCCTGGCCGAGGCAACAACCGGTACAGATGGCGACAATCCAAGTGTTGGTGAATGCCCAATTGGCCAGTTGTGTATTGACATTACTAGTTTACATTGCATTATGACATTTATTTCATATATGAGGCATTTCAATTATTGTGTTGTTTATTGTGATTAAATGAGCATAATAAAGTCTTGAGAATAGTAGGTTCAATCCCATGGGATATCAAGTGCATGACTTGATTGTGAGATCCTATTGGTTGAACACTATCCTTGAATGTCCCTCATCAAGCATTATTGTGAATTAGGACAACAACAATGCATAGAGACTAGTATGTGCGTAGACTGATGACCATATCTAACGGGTCGTGGATATGCGATATCAAGTCTTCACATGGGTACATATTAGAGTAATAATGCACTAGACTGACCCACCATTAGAACGCTGCATGGATCATTATGTGAGTGTCATAAGCGGTTCTCACAGTGACCATGGTGTATGTAGTCCTTTGACTTGAAGTCACTACGGTTCTCAACATGATAGGTTATATAATTTAATGTCGCCAAACATTGCCTGTAATAAGGTGATTATAATGTCGACTATTGGATATACTACAAATCATGCGTAGGGATGTAAGTGACTTAGATAGGATTTGTCCCTCTTACATAGCAGGAGCGATATCTACGGGCCCCTTGATTAAGTGAGACTACAAAATGCTTGGCCGTGCTTAAATGAGTCAATATGATATATTGAACTCATTTGTTTTAGTAAGTCTACTCGGACATCAACAAACCAAAGATTGAATAATACAAGGTTGACACACTGTAACCCCCATTCCCGCTAATAAGTATTTTCCGTGTAATTTCTATAATTTAATTTTTATAAATTTATTTTGTGCTAAATTCATTCGGATTTTTATTAAAGTGTTTTTTTTAATCGAAATTTTATTCATTTTGAATAACGGTGTGTTTTAATCTTACTTCCTATTTCTAATTCATCGATTATTTATATTTGGGCCTAAAATCTAATATATTATTATTATTGGATTATTTCAATGAAATTGTTAAACTCGGATATTATTTTGTTGTATGAGTTGTTATTTTTACAAGTGTAATAATTAATTGTTATTTCTTGATTAATCTATTTAAAATCCATCTATTGAAGTATTTTATTATTATATTGGTTCTGATTTTCCTGGCGAATTTTAGTTTATTTTCAAGCCCAATTGATTTTCTTTTGCATTTGTGTTATTCATCTATCTAATTGGAATTAAATTTTCGTTCCTGAACTATTTTCTCTTTTTGTTGAGCCATCTACCTTGTAAATTTTATTGTATTGGATTGTGATTATTTAATTTGAACCCTATTGTATTCAAACCCACCTCTTGTTGAACACTAAAACCCAATTTCAATTGTTCAAAACCACTATTATTGGATCCTAAACCACTAACCCAATATTCTAATTGTACCCTATAAATACAATCTTTGTGCAAACCCTAAAAATTGCACAATTGAAACCCTAACTACCCTTCTAATTTCTGCCTCCTCTTTCTCTCTCCTGACTTTTCTCTCTCCCCGCTCAAACAAAATCCCGTTCTGCCCTCCGACCTTCACCCTCCGGCGACCCTCCACTCCTCCCACCCCCATCGACACCCTCACACCTCATCCCCGATTGACGACGTCCCTGTCCACCTCCCCGTCCGTCGAATCCACCCAGATCGAACCCCACCCTCCTAGCAGTCCTCCCTCCCGTCGACCTTAGCGATGCCAAACCCGATGCCCTGTTCCAATCGATCCCCATGAGCCAGATCCCGTCATCCCCCACTGCTCCTCCCTTTCCCATCGACGTCGATGCCTCGCCCCCATCTCGTCAATGTCAGCCCGTCGATCGACGCCAGTCCCCCTTGCTTTCGCTGTGGCTGTTTCTTGGCTGTTGCTTCTCTTTTGTTGCTTTCATTGCTTGGATCCCATTTTGCACGTGATTTGCACATGCTATTTTGGTGGATTTGTGTGTTCGTGGATTCGTTGCTTCGGGATCCTTATCCCGTTATTCTTGGTATTCAATTTCGTCACTCAAAAAGGCAAGTCACTGTCTCCTAGAATTAAACATCGTATCAAATTCAAGTTTTATTAACATTCTTGAAAGTAGATCCTATTCATTATTGTATCACTGTATTGATTATCCTTCGTTGGGTCTATTGAGGGTATACACGAGCTAACGCCAATTTACTTGACTTTGTGCCACTTTTGACTCCAAAGATTGATTCTTTCATGTGTTCATATATAATTGAGAATAGGGTTGTTCACATAATGGTCACACAACTAAATTATTGTAGAAAGAATTGCTAGGTTGTATGTTGATTGATCGTTTGTGGGTTGGTTGATGATAAATTAGTGTATACATGTGAATTTATTTTTATTTATCATGACATAGCACCCATCATGCTGATTGAGAAGTTTATTGACTAGTAGAATTGATACCCATCATGTTTAATTAAATTGTTTCATGAAAATATTCTAAAACCTATATGTTGCTTGTTGGCTATATTTTGATCATTATTTTCGACCCAGTAAATTATCCCAGAATAAATTTCTTTCTGAATATGGTTGTATCCTTATGTTTCTAGTTTCCAAAACATCTTGAATTTCTGAATTCTGAGATGTGTAGCAAAAGTTATACTCGTTTTACTGCAGCTTTGTTTTTATTTCTAGATTTTTAGATTCTTATATCTTCCATGTTTAAACAGTAAAAAGGCTAATCAAATGATTAAATTTTTCTCTGATAATTTCCAGATTGTTAGTGATCATGTATAGGATTCCAGAAAATATTTGTAATGAATTTTTTTTTTGAGTTTTTGTTATTCTAAAAATAAAATAACATGACCTCGACTTTCTGACTGAACATGCAATCCATAAAGAACAATGTGTTTGACCTAGCTACTGTTGTCATATTTTGAACTATAAATATGCTTTCGAACCATGTGGAAGTCTAGTTTCTAGAATTTCTAACGGATTCAGTTTTTGAGACCTGAAACACCGGAAAATTGCATTTTTGTACAGGCTACTCTTGCTATCCAGAATTTCACTTTTTAGTTTCCAGTTTTTAGTAGATCGTAGGATTGCATGTATTAAAGTTTGTATGTTGTATTGCATAATCCTAGTGTCCTATTGTTATCGTTCTAATCGTCCTCTGCATGTTATCATCGTATTGTTCCTCTATTGACACTATTTTTCATCCAATGTCTCGAATTGCATATTGCATTGTTGCATTGATAAAATATTTAACAAGCCGGGGTTGAAGGGATTGACTTGAGTAGTGAATAATATAGTAACTGTATCGGCCAGTATTTATCAATTGATTATAGAGCACTGACTACCGCACCCCAATCTTTCGTGTCGTGAACTCGAGAACCCGTGAACCTGTGAACTCGTGAATCCGTGAATCACTGTATCTGTGTATCATTATAATTAATCGTGCAATAATTGTTATCGTATCAGTGATTATCGTACCGACACATGATCTATAGAATTCACCATTGAGTCTAAACGAAATTGATTGTATCCATCAAACCTGTAGTATGAGATGCAATAGTACGTGCATTAGTTAGGATATAAAATGATTAATAGACTTAAGAATTGACACAACATTGATATTGCATATTGTTCATCTTTGTTCCTATTGATATCGATTATTTGCTAAGCGTTATTCATATTGATCATTGAATATTGTTGTCAAATATTGAATTGTTGTTTATAGCCATTGCATCGATTATCAAGATATTGATTATTGATTATTATCCCATATTGTTGATTCTTATTGATCCATTGATCCATTGTTATACCATTATTCCATTGTTCCTTGCTTTCTTTACTTACTGTCCATGACATACTTTAAGGACAATTTTTCTTCTCTTTTTAGATGAAGTGTTCAAAGGTAATGAAAGAGAATTGCCTGTGAGGATTGGAGAACAAAGATTCTGAGGACTTAATGCTTTCTAGTTGCTTATTATTTTATTGAACTTAATGTATTGAGACTTAATATCTATTTGTGATTGGATTATTATTGTATTGGGCTTATGTCCCGGTTTTTATTATTATTTCCTGACGTTGGTTTATTGTATTTGGATGTTTCATCTTGCTTCATTCCAAGTATTATCGTTCATGAGATTATTACTATTGCCTGCGCTATTGTTCTGTATTGATTATATTATTGAGTTGATTGGATAAACATCTTATGGGTGACGTTAGTCATTCGCTGGACCAATATCATGTGCTCGTATTCCGTATTTTTGGAAAGCGAGGCATGACAAAAAAATTTAGTGATATCAGAACCCGAGTTTGGATAATATATCAGTCAAACTTGACTAATAGAAGGAAGTTTGGGTTTGATTAATATATTAATCAGATTTGGGTTCTTATCGGTTTAACTCAACTGTATGTGCAGTACAGGAATCAGATGAACAATTGAAAACCAACTTATGATCTGGAAACTAGTCTTATTTGATTCCTCTTTGATCCCTTTACATTCAGTTCCTTCATTTCATGTTGTCTTTTGTCCCTTCCATTCATTGATTCCTTATTGGTTATAATTTCATTCTTTTCGTACCCATGTTATTTTGATTCCGGTGTCGTTCGTTCTTTCCTTCCTGCTTGGTTCGTCAATCGACATCACTTGATCTGCTACAACATGTTTTCAGCTTGGAACATCACCATCAGAGTGGCGCAGCGGAAGGGTGGTGGGCCCATAATCCACAGGTCCTAGGATTCTCTTGTTACTTCTCCTTCTTGCATTGTTGACTTCCTTATTCATTCATTTGCTTTTGTCATATTTCATTGAATATTTACTCAACATCTTTCTAGATCACTCCATTTTTACCCATGCTCTTTTATATTCTGGTGTTGCCACCATTTTATTTCTTTCTCTTTAATTCACAGTTTATTATTTCACAAGTTTGCTTTTGGTTTGTCTTATGTACCGTCTGAGCAAATTTCGAGGATGAGATTTTGTTGTAAGGGGATAGGATTGTAACCCTCATTCCCGACAATAAGTATTTTTCGTGTATTTTCTAAAGTTCAATTTTCATAAATTTATTTCGTGATAAATTCATTTCAAATTTTTATTAAAGTGTTTTTTTTAATCGAAATTTTATTCATTTCGAGTAACAGTGTGTTTTAATCTTAATTCCTATTTCTAATTGATCGACTATTTATATTTAGGCCTAAAATCTAATACATTATAATTCTTGGATTATTTTAATGAAACTATTAACCCGAATATTATTTTTTTGTATGATATTTTTATTTTTACAGTTATAATAATTAAATGTTATTTCTTTATTAATCTATTTAAAATCCATATATTGAAATATTTTATTATTTTATTTGTTCTGATTTTCCTGGCGAATTTCAATTTATTTTCAAGCCCAATTTATATTCTTTTGCATTTGTGTTATTCACCTATCAAATTGGATTTAAGTTTTCGTTCATGAACTATTTTCTCTTTTTGTTGGGTCTTATCTTGTGAATTTTATTGTATTGGATTGTGATTATTTTATTTGAACCCTATTGTCTTCAAACCCACCTCTTGTTGAACCCTAAAATCCAATTTCAATTGTTTTTAACCCAAAACCACTATTATTGGATCCTAAACTACTAACCTAATATCCTAATTGTACCCTATAAATACAATGCTTGTGCAAACCCTAAAAATTGAACAATTGAAACCCTAATTAGCCATCTATTTTCTCTCTCCTCAAACTCTCTCCTGACTTTTCTCTCTCCCTGCCCAAACCCAATCCCGTTTCCCCCTCCGGCGACCCTCCACTCCTCCAGCCCCCGTCGACACCCTGATACCTCATCCCCGATCGATGACCCCTCTGTCCTCCTCCCTGTCCATCGAGCTCCACCCAGATCGAACCCCACCCTCCTAGAAGTCGTCCCTCCCGTCGACCTCAGTGATGTCAGACCCGATGCCCTGTTCCAGTCGATCCCCATCAGTCAGATCCCGTCATCACTCGCTGCTCCTCCCTTTCCCATCGACGTCGACGCCTTGCCCCCATCTCGTCCACATCAGCCCGTCGATCGACGCTAGTCCCCCTTGCTTTCGCTGTGGTTGTTTCTTGGCTGTTGCTTCTCTATTGTTGCTGTCATTGCTTGGATCCCATTTTGCACGTGATTTGCACATGCTATTTTGGTGGATTTGTGTGTTCGTGGGTTCATTACTTGGGATCCTTATCCCGTTATTTTTTGTATTCAATTTCGTCGTCCAAAAGGCAAGTCACTGTCCCCTCGAATTGAACAACGTATCAAATTCAAGTTTTATTGAAATTCTTGCAAGTAGATCTTATTCATTATCACATCATCGTATTGATTATGCTTTGTTGGGTCTATTGAGGATTTACACGAGCTAACCCCAATTTACTTGACTTCGTTCCACTTTTGACTCCAAAGATTAAATCTTTCATGTGTTCATATAGAATTGAGAATAGGGTTGTTCATATAATGGTCACACAACTAAATTATTGTAGAAAGAATTGCTAGATTGCATGTTGATTGATCGTTTGTGGGTTGATTGATGATAAATTAGTGTATACATGTGAATTTATTTTTATTTATCATGACATTGCACCCATCATGCTGATTGAGAAATTTATCGACCAGTAGAATTGATACCCAGCATGTTTAATTAAATTATTTCAGGAAATTATCCGAAAACCTGTATGTTGCTTGCTGGCTGTATTTTGTTCATTATTTTTGACCCAGTAAATTATCTCAAAATAAATTACTTTCTGAATAAAATTTTGCTCTGATAATTTCCAGATTGTTAGTGATCATGTTTAGGAATCTATAAAATATTTTTAATGAATTTTATTTAGAGTTTGTACTGATTCTAAAAATAAAATAACATGACGTCGATTTTCTGCCTGAACATAAAATCTGTAAAGAACAATGTGTTTGACCTAGCTACTTTTGTCGTAATTTGAACTCTAAATATGCCTTGGAACCCTGTGGAAGTCTAGTTTCTAGAATTTCTAACGGATTCATTTTTCGAGTTCTGAAATAGAGAGAAATTATATTTTTGTACAAGCTACTCTTGTTGTCCAAAATTTCACTTTTCAGTTTTTAATAGATTAATTATTTCTATATCGTAGTATTGCATGAAATAAAGTGTGTATGTTGCATTGCATGATCCAAGTGTCCTATTGTCACAATTCTAATTGTCTTATCCATGTTCTCATCTTATTGTTTCTCTATTGACACTATTGTTCATCCAATGTCTCGAATTGCATATTGTATTCTTGCAATGTTAAAATATTTAACAAGCGGGGGTTTAAGGGATTGACTTGAGTAGTGAATAATATAGTGACTGTGTCAGCCAGTGTTTATCGATTGATTATGCAGCGCTGACCACAGCACCCCAATCTTTCGTGTTGTGAACTCGTGAATCCATGAATCCGTGAATCAGTGTATCATTATAATGTATCGTGCAACAATTGTTATCGTATCAGTGATTATTGTACCGACACATGATCTATATAATTTATCACTCAGTCTAAACGAAATTGATTATATGCATCGAACCTGTAGTATGAGATACAGTAGTACGTACATTAGTTAGAATTTAAAATGGTTAATAGAATTAAGAATTGACACAACATTGATATTGCATATTGTTCATCACTGTTCCTATTGATATCGATTATTGGCTAAGCGTTATTGATATTGATCATTGAATATTGTTGTCGAATATTAAATTATTGTTTATAGCCATTGCATCGATTATCATGATATTGATTATTGATTATTGTCCCATGTTATTGATTTCTATTGATCCATTAATTCATTGTTATACCGTTATTCCATTGTTCCTTGCTTTCTTTACTTGCTATCCATGACTTGCTCTGAGGACAATTTGTCTTCTTTTTTTAGATGAAGTGTTCACAAGTAATGAAGGAAAATTGCCTGCTGGGATTGGAGAACAAAGATTCTGAGGACTTAATGCTTTCTAGTTGCTTATTATTTTATTGAACTTAATGTATTGAGACTTATTATCTATTTGTAATTGGATTATTATTGTATTAGGCTTATGTCCCGGATTTCATTATTATTTCCTGACGTTGGTTTATTGTATTTGGATGTTTCATCTTGCTTCATTCCAAGTATTATCGTTCATGAGATTATTATTATTGCCTACACAATTATTTTGTATTGATTATATTTTTGAGTTGATTGGATAAGCAGCTTATGGGTGACGTTAGTTATTCGGTGGGCCAATATCATGTGCTCGTATTCCGTATTTTTGGGAAGCGGAGCGTGATACACACTCTATGCCTTCTGGTCAATTAAGATATCTGGACAATGGGACTAGACTACATGGTAACATTGGTTACGGATACGTTATGTCTAATCACTGACATTCCCGTTACTAGAGTAGCAGTGATGTATTGCTAGATACCGCTCACTGTTTGTAATACTAGAATATGATTTTAGTATTACTGTCAATGTAACGAGAACCTACAGGGTCACACACATGGAATGGATCGAAATTGGGATTTAAATTCATAAGATGAATTTAATTGGGAATCCAAGTAAGACTTGGACACTACATCAGTTGGACATTTAATTAGATTAAATGGGCTGACTAAAGTTTAGAAGCCCACACACGAATCTGACTCAGGTCGGATTGTGAGTCGTCGGATTGTGAGCCCAACAACCTCATTACTCTCTTATGGTATATTTTGTGCAGCTATATCTATGATACTTATCTGTGGAAAAGAGTTACACGAGAAAATCCTAGCTGTCATAGAAATTGTGAGAGAAAGATCGTGAGGAATAGCCCCATCCCGGAGCTAGCACCGCGGTGTGAGGAAAGCTTGGTTTTGATCTGTTCGTGTGGACACTTAGAGGCACCACAACATTGTAGTGTTGTGATCGACATATCTTGGAGATAGCAGATCCGTCCTTAAGGTATAATTCATAAACACGGTTTATGGTTTTCGCGTGAATCCATGGCTAGGTTTCAATAATTTTTGTAATTTTTTCGGTGTGTATTCAATCTGTGTTTGCCGTTGAAACCTAACAGTGGTATCAGAGCAACTTGCGAAACCATAATTCGGTTATGAAAGATATGTGACTATTTGTGATATGTTCGCACTTTTGGTAGAAAGATTCATTTGAGATATAATTTTTCTTTGCAACAGTTGCAATATAAGGATTCATTTATGTGTTGGTTGTTAACACAGATGCCACAATAGGGTAGCCATCGGTTTGGAACCGTTGAAAATCCTGGAAAGATTTGATTTGCAGTGATGTTAGGGTTTCTTAAAGCATGAATAGTTCATTGACCTGCGTACTCTGTAGTGGCATTAGGGTTTCTTAAAACATGAAAAGTTCATGCTCTGGCGGTGGTAAGGGATGATGAGGCAATTTTTTGCTCCGGGGCGCTGCCCCGTGACCCCGCAAGGGGCAGCCTCCCCTTGACCCCCGCCCACTGACCGCCGGGACCCCTGTGACGGCTCTGCGTAAGGCAATAATGATTCCCCAAAAACTAATCATTTTTAAATAAACTAAATAAAATCATAACAATATATTCTTTGATTATTATGTCTGTGATGCATGGTGCATGGCTGTGGCCATAGTTCTGTGATGCATGGTTCTGTTATGTGATGAATGGTTTATATTCTGTGATGTATTTTGGTATTTTGAATACAGCCTATGTGTCGTGCCTTTCTCTCTACATTCTCGATGTAATCCTTTCTCTCTACACTACAATTATACATTCTTTATTTATATGTAAATGTAATTTCAATGAGGAGGCAAAGAATTGAAAACCATACAAGGAAAAGATTGGGAAGCTGCTTGAAGAAGACGGTATAATCCTTCTGTTCAGTTTTTGATACACTCATTGGCTTGAGAGAATCAGTATGTTAGGGCCACAACCATGTCATATAAATTTTATGCTTTTAATTTTGTATGAGATGCATTGTTGTAATAGATGATGAATGGTGAGATCAATTAATAAAATAACAAAAAAACCCTCAAAGTAAATATTAAGTTGAAATAAGATGTCTTCCAATGTATGGCACTCGTCTAGGCTAGAATCGGTTAAGTGTAGGTCTGCCAAAGCAGGGTGCCTTTATCTATCCTAGTGAGACGCGATGGGATCAAAGCAATATTCAATTGCCAACCATTGGGTCTGACTTAACTAAACTATTTCAATAGGATTGAAGGTTTAGAGGCATAGAGTTGGGCTTTAGTCTATAAGATCGATTAGAGTAAGTGTTATTCACCCAACTATCCAAGAGTTGAATATGATGTAATTGTGAAATGTTTTCTACCTAAATAACTGAATTTTGGGTGATCAGCCAAAGCTGACTCAGAACTAGGTGAAATATGGATCTTGGCCTACTAGAAAATCTTAGGATTGGATTTTCCGAGTCAATGAGGAGGGTCGTTGATTTGAGTAAATTAGTAGGAGGTATATTTAATAAAAGACCATATTAAATAATTCACTGTCATGATACATACTTTGCATATTTCTGTTGATGGTTAAATATTTCCTACTTTCGATATTTCTGTGAAATAATATTTATTTTGCATATTTCTGTTGATAGATTACCATGGCATCCAACACATCAAATAACCTATCATTGCGATCAGTCCTCGAGAAGAAAAAACTGTCTGGGACAAATTTCCTAGACTAGTACAGGAACCTAAGGATAGTCCTTAGGCATGACAAAAAAAATTATGTTCTAGAACAGCCTATTTCTGAACCACCCACTGCAAGTTCCCCTCGCACCGAAAAGGATGCTCATAAGAAACATCAAGATGACGCCTTGGACGTTGCATGTCTCATGCTAGCCACCATGAACTCTAAGCTTCAGAAGCAACATGGGAACAATGATGCCTATGATATGATCGTAAACCTCAAGAGGCTCTACCAAAGCAGGCTAGGCATGAGAGGTTTGAAGTCTCAAAGGCATTGTTTCAATGCAAACTAGCAGAAAGAAGCCCTGTTGGAACTCATGTGCTCAAGATGATTGAGTACATAGAGAACCTTCAAAGGCTTGGTTTCCCTTTGGGTCATGAGTTGGCCACTGACTTGGTCCTGTAATCGTTGCCGAAAAGTTATACTCAATTCGTCATGAACTACAATATGAATAAAATTGACAAACCTCTGCCAGAACTGCTAAGCATGTTGAGAACTGCTGAGCAGAACATTACTAAGGGAAAGACCATTTTGATGGTTCAACTGGCCAAAGGTATGGGAAAGAGCAAAAGGCAGATTAAGAAACCCAAGGGCAATGGGAAGGACAAGGGCAATTCCAAGCCCAACACTTCTGCCTTGAAACCTAAGAGTAGAGTATGCTTATGTCAATAGTCCTTGTTTGAGTTCTACAACCCCAAAGATGGGTATGTACACAAATCTTCATATGGTTATGTTCATGAGTCCAAATTAAGTTCGCCAACCCCAAAGATGGGTATGTACACAATCCCCATATGCTTATGTTCATTAGTCCAAGTTGAGTCAACAAAAAAAACAACAATACGAACAAAAATTACAACAATCTAAAGATTCAATATTTTTGTTTATTTGTTTAAGTTCTACCATTTACTTTCTTAGGAGATCATTTATTTTATACATGGCATCATTCATAAGCTAAGGACTTTGTCCAAGTTGTTTTAGGACAACATACATACAAGAGAAACAACAACACAACAACACACCACAAAAGAAAACAAACAACCCAAAAGAACAAAATCAAACAAAAGAAAACAAGAATAATGGAGACATCCCCATCTTAATTTTTCTTGAAGGAAGAACTAGCCTAGCACCTTCTCCTTCCCCTAGCTCCTATGAAAACTGTTTAGAACCTACACGGGCAAAACTCTCTAGTTAGGGATTTTCCTCTCTTTCTTTTCCTCTCTTTTCTTTGTTCTTGTAAAATGAGACAAGAGAAGAGGGAAGGGGTTATATATATTTTCAAGGGGAAGGGGGGAAGTGCAAAATGCACCAAGGGAGTTTTCAAAAACCCCCCTAGGTACATTGGCTGGCCCATGCCTAGGTGAGGGGAGGGGTGAGGTGGAGGTATGGTGAAGGGGGTGAGGTGGAGGAGAGAGAGCTTCTAGAAGAGAACTCCTTAATCTCTTATGCATACATAACCCTATGTTTAATCCTCCATCAAAACCTAACTATCTAAATAGGTTGTCATGACAAAAGATAACTCAAACATGAAAAGAAACAAAATAATTAAACAGTTAAATACAAATAAAAATAATATTATTAATAATTGATCGGGATATTACATACTCCCTCCTTAGAATAGTTCTGTCCTCAGAACTACACTAAGTAGGAGAAACAGAAAACAAAACAACACTTAAAATAACTCGGGAAAAGAAAGCTTCATTTGGCTTTCCGTCTCCCAAGTGGCTTCGTCCACAAACTGGTTCTTCCAAAGAACCTTGACCATCGGAATGGTCTAGTTCCTTAACACCTTATCCCGATGATCGATAATTTTCACCGGCCGCTCCCTATATGTAAGATCCACTCGTAGGTCTTCGGGGATGTCTGGCAGTTGATGACTCGGATCTGGTATATATTTCCTCAACATTGAAACGTGAAACACATCATGCACCTGGGATAATTCGGTTGGTAGCACTAGTCTGTACGTCGTCTTTCCGATCCTATTTAAAATCTGGTAGGGTCCAATATACCTTGGTGCTAATTTGCCACCCTTTCCGAATTTGGTCACTCCCTTTGTATGTGAGACTTTCAGAAATACCGAATTACCTTCTTCGAATTCCAGATCTCGTCGGTGGTTGTCAGCGTAGCTCTTCTGCCTGGTTTGTGCTACTTGCATCCTTTTTCTGATTAGCTCGATCTTTTCGGATGTTTGCTGCACTATTTCAAATCAGAACATCTGTCTTTCCCCTACTTCGAACCAGCACACAGGGGTCCTACACCTCCTTCCATACAAAGCTTCATATGGAGCCATCCCAATACTTGCTTGATAGCTGTTATTATATGCAAACTCTACCAATGCTAAGTGTCATTCCCAGCTCCCTCCGAAGTCCATTATGCACGCTCTCAACATATCCTCGAGAATCCTGTTAACTCTCTCTGTCTTCCCGTCAGTCTGCGGGTGGAAAGTTGTGCTAAAATCCGATCTCCTTCCTAAAGCTTCTTGCAGACGCTGCCAAAATCGGGACATAAACCTTGCATCTCGGTCGGAAACGATCGACACTAGCACCCCATGTAGCTTTACAATGCCTTCGATGTAGACCTCTGCTAGCTTTTCCACCGACCAAGTCGTCTTCACTGGAAGAAAATGTGCGGACTTTGTCAAACGGTCCATTATTACCCAAATTGAGTCATTCCCCTTTGAACTTCTGGGCAGTCCCGTGATGAAATCCATGCTGATGTTCTCCCATTTTCACTCTGGAATGGGCAGTGGTTGCAGTCGACCTCCTACTTTCTGGTTTTCCGCCTTAACTTTCTGACATGTAAGGCATTTGGCCACAAATCCTGCCACATCTCGCTTCATTCCAGCCCACCAGAAATGCTGTTTTATATCTTTATACATCTTTGTACTTCCTGGGTGAACTGTGAGTAAGGTGGAGTGTGCTTCTTTCATGATATCTTCTCGTAACTCATCAACTTTAGGCACACACAACCTGCTCCCAAACCAAAGTGACCCCTCCTTTATACTGAACTTTGAGGCTTTTCCTTCATTGACTAGCCGCTTTTGTGCTTCAATCTCTGCATCACCCAATTGAGCCTTCTTGACTCGGTCATTCAGACTCGATTTCAATTCCAGGCGTTTCAAAATGGTGCTCAAATCTTGAACAATTAGTTCAATACCGGCTTGTCTGATCTCGTCCTTTAGCTCTCGTCTTGTTGCAGTGTGCGTGGCTATACTTCTTTTTCTGCTGAGCGCATCTGCCACAGCATTGGCTTTTCCTGGACGGTATAAAATTTCCGGTCTAATGTCTTCCAGAACCTCCAACCATCGTCTCTGCCTGAGATTCAAATCCTTTTGCTGGTAGATATGCTTCAGGCTTTTGTGGTCGGTAAACATTTCTACCTTCGACCCATAGACATAGTGCCACCACAATTTCAGAGCAAAGATTACGCGGCCAATTCCAAGTCGTGTGTCGGGTAATTCTTCTCGTGTGGTCGAAGTTGTCTCAATCCATATGCTATGAACTTTCCTTCTTGCATCAGAACACACCCGAATCCCAAAAACGAAGCATCAGTGAAGATTACATATCCCTTATCTGGTTGAGGCAGAACCAAAATCGGTGTAGAAATTAATTTTTTCTTCGGCTCTGGGAAAATCTTTTCACACTTCTTAGTCCAATCAAAACATACGTTTTCCAAGGTTAGTGCAGTAAGTGGTACAAAAATTCTGGCATAGTTCTGCATGAACTTCCTGTAGTACCCTGTCATGCCTAAGATGCTTCTGACATCCTTCACAGTTCTCGGCTGAGGCCAACTTTTTATTGCCTCAATCTTCTGTGGGTCTGTAGCAACTCCCTCCTTAGAAAGGGCATGGCCCAAGAATGCCACTTGACTTCCAGAATTCACACTTCGATAGTTTGGCATAGAGCTGATGCTCTTGTAGCTTGATCAATACTGCAGTTAGATGCTTAGCATGTTCCTCTTATGTTTTTGAATACACCAAGATATCGTCCAGGAAGACCACCACGAATGAATCGATGAATGGGCATAAGATGCGGTTCATCATGTCCATAAAGATCGCTGGAGCATTTGTCACCCCGAATGGCATTACTAAAAACTTGGAATGACCGTGCCGAGTTCGGAACGCAGTCTTGGGTATATCTTCTTCTCTGACCCGAAATTGATGATAGCTAGAACGCAAATCAATCTTTGTGAATACAGCCGCTCCTTGGAGTTGATCAAACAAGTCATCGATCCTGGGAATGGGATACCGGTTTCGAACAGTAACTTTGTTCAACTCCCGGTAATCAATGCACATTCTCGAGGTTCCATCCTTCTTCTTCACAAGTAGCACGGGTGCTCCCCTGGGTGAGGCACTTGGCCTGATGAATCCCCTCTGTAGCAGTTCTTCAATTTGCTCATTCACTTCTTTCTGCTCTGCTGGTGCCATCCGATATAGTGTCTTAGACACTGGTGCGCTTCCTGGCTGGATAGTAATGCTAAACTCAACATCTCTATGTGGTGGGAGTCTAGGTAATTCTTCCAAAAATATGCAGGGAAATTTTCGTACAATTGGTATCACCTTGACTTTGCTTGGCACTCGTACTCCAGTTGTAGCTGCAAGAATTTCCTCTCTACTTCTTCTTTCCTTGAAACACAAGCTCTGGTCCTCCGGATGGGGTAATGGCTATCCTCTTCTCCTTGCAATCGATGCTAGCCTTATGGCTGGACATCCAATCCATCCCAATAATCACGTCTGTCACTACAAAGCCCAGCTCTAGGAAGTCTATACGCAGGGTCTCTCCGCCAATCAGGAGATTGCATCCCTTGTAGCACGAATTTGCAGGGAGAGTTGCTCCAGATGGGGTACCGACCAACAAAACCGATTCTGGAGTTGCCTCCTGGGTGCATTTCAGCTTCTGAGAGAATGCTTCAGACACAAAAGAATGCGATGACCCACTATCGAATAAAACAGTTGCCTAGATTTCATTTATATTAACCCAACCTGTTTACAAAAGTGGTTACATCAATACTATCTTATGCCAAAATATTCAAAATATTATAACAAACTTATCCATAATTCTTCACCTACCAGTGATGACTCCCTCGTCTTCGTCGGCGTCCTCCTCTGAGAGTGCAAATACTCCCCCTTGGCGGGCAATCCCCTTCCCTTTGCTGTTTGCCTTAGAAGCTGGCCTACCATTGCGCCTCCGAAGCTGGGGACAGTCTGGCCGAACATGGCCAACCTTCCTACAATTGTAACAAGTGCGGGTATCATTCTGAGGGTTCTTCTTGGGGAATTGGCTCTTTAAATGCCCTGGCTCGCCGCATAGGAAACATTCCCATGTCTTGGCACCGCTGGTGTTGCTAACAGTCTTCTGAAATTTTTTATTCCCACCCTGATTCTTGAATCCTGACGCTGGTGCAGGGCCTCTTTCCTTTGTTCCATCCTCTGGTGTATGCTTGCGGTTCAGGCCCTCTGTTCATATCCAACTCCATTGTAGCTGCCCGGCGGACCAGCTTCTCGAACCTCTGGATGCAAAAAGGTATCATTTTGGTCCTAAGTGTGGGCCTAAGCCTCTGCTCAAACCTCTTGGTCTTCTTGACCTCTTCTTGTACCATTTCAGGAGCATAGCGGGAAAGCTGGGTGAACATGGTTTCGTATTCTCGAACGGTCATGCTTCCCTGTTTTAGGTTAAGGAACTCCATGGCCTTTTCTTCTTGAACGTCCAGCGGGAAATAGTGTTGCATGAACTCTACTAGGAGATCTTCCTAGGTAATGGGCCCTTCGCCCATGCCTCTCTTCACCGACTGCCACCAGACCTCGGCATCTTTTTCAAGCTGAATGCTGGCCAACCTGACCTTGCTGTCCTCCGGTGTCAACATCACCTCAAACACTGTCTCGACTTGACGAATCCAGTCGTCAGCCGCTGTCGGGTCTGCCTTGCCCTCAAAAATTGGCGGCCTCATCCTTCGGAACGATTCGACCATCTTAATGGGGTCGGTAGCTGTTGCTCCCCGGTTACGTCTGGGTGCTCCCTGTTGCTGCACATTGTTTCGGCCCACCTATGCTATGTCACCCAAAGCCGGGTACGTACGAGTGAATTCTGCCCCTATATCCAGACCTGCGCCATTGCCTCCACTACCTTCGCCCTCAAAATTGTCGATCCTACTGCTTTTTTTTCTGCGAGACATCTCGTAGAAAAGAATAATGGAATACATAGAGCATCATATTGTTATATAAAATAGTAATAAAAATAATAATAACATCCATCCAATCTCAACATGCATATAAGACTTGCAGAAACATAAAGCTAAACTTCATTTCATCATAACCCCATATCTTACATATGAATTATCTTCCTTACATTTATATCATACAAGTAGGAAGCAAAATATCAAAATAACAAAATAGCCTACGGGCACCTAACTGCCTAGTCGGTACTACTAGTCTCTCCTGCTGGGTCCCCTCCAGCAGGCGGTGGTGCCAGCAGCGCCTATAACTGCGAGATCTACGCCTGAAGCTCCGTGCATCTGCGCTCTAGGTGCGCAAGTTGCACACGGTGGGTGAGCCTCAGGATCACCATCTTGCGGTTTGTCCTCACCTTTGCCCTCCTTAACTCCGCCACTTCCTTATCATTGTTGAGGGCTACGAACTCACACGAGTCCATCCTGTTCTCCAGGCAGACATGCAACCATCCCCACGTCGCGATATCACGGAAGACCTCGTCGAAGGCCTGCTCTACTGGGGTAAACTGGAGAGGTGGTGGGGGTGGCAGTAGTTGGATCTGGCCATTTGAAGGGGCACCCCTTGTTGCGGCAGTTGCAATGGTCCCATTGGCCAATCCGGCCCCAACCGGTGACTCGTCCCCATCTGTGATGGGCTCCAAGTCCGAGTCCACCTCGACTGCAACTCCGTGTGCCCATCCATTCCCTATGGGAACTGCTCCATTCGACATCCTGCAAGGAGTGGACACGGGAATTAGCATAGATATAGAAACATCATAAAACATAAGTTGAAGGAACAACAGTATGAATTATAATTATCTATAACCAGCTAAAAGAAAACATAACTCCTACAAGGCATCTAAGTCTAATTTCCTTCTATGTTGGACTATAAATTGAAGTCGGCTCTGATACCATTCTGTAACGCCCCCAACTTCCTATATGGAGAATTCGAGACACGAGCTAGGACCTTTACATTTAGTCAAAATACACAGAAAACGGGAAAAATTTTAAAACTTTTTATTAATACAATAATACAGGCCGAGTGTTTCCATTGAATCAATATATTACATCAGAGTATACATGAATGAAAATGATAAACATTGGGCTTTTCACTTGTAGGCCATGCCTTGACTAGAGTCCTCCCGGTTACTGATCTTGTATCCACAACCTATTAGAGTGGGGTCGTTAGTACATATACTGACGCTTAAAGGCTGATGACTAGCAGCGAATCTCCAAAAACAAATGTATAAAAACATGGTAAAGAATATGTCGGTGTAGGTTAAGTGTTCGTGAGTGCAATGACTAGAATCTAATGCAATATCAACTAAGCTAGGATGCTCCTATTCTAATGCAAGTGAGAATCTGGAATCGTATGCATCCCATACTACATACGTCCATATCAAGCCATTCTCCATTTTTGGGGATTTTAACCCGCGTTATGAATTTCTACTTGTACACAACCTGTTCCTGACAAATACAACGTGGCTCATGAGGTTGCAGACTTGGTCAACTCCCACCAATGCAGTACGCTCATGGTGTCTATGTTTGCCACTACTACCTGGCTAACCGGACCTCACTTAAAAATCTAGATGAACCCTCGAAGTTACTGTAACACAGGTTTGCTCGAAGCATTCCCTGCGGCCCCTAACTCATACACCGTGGTCTATGGCCTGTTCGCTTCCCTAACATAGAACACGACGGAGTTCCGAGGTCCATCCCCTAGCTCTGCCCGCCCTTATCATGGCACTTTAGGAATTAATAGTGTGAGATACGCAACCTGTGCTCCCAACTCGTGAGAAGGCACCGTGCGTATCCCTTTGACGGAAAGGTACAACCCGATAGCACCACCTAATGTTGGCCCAAGGGACGAGTTGGCTGTAAGGTGTCACCCCTAATACCAACTCCTCTCTTTTGGGAAAAAGGTTAATTAAAGATCTTTATGAGTCACTACCCTAAAGATGTCACTAATCCTAAACAATCGTACAAGATTTTCAACTTAGGTTATCATGGTCCAACTCATGGTCCCTCGATCCAAGACTCTAGTAACGAGATCTCTCTCACTCATCACTACCCATAACTTGGATCCTATCAATCCTCTTGGCCCGCGATCAACCCACACTGGTTAAGATCCGTGGGTGCCGGAGGTGATATCTATCCATAGTCTCTATGGTGGTAGGATGTGGTCTTCATGGTCGATGAACCCTAGGGTAGTTAGAAGACCCTAGACTAGCTTTTATCAAGCTAACAATTATTAGTGACTTTTCCAACCATTATTACCCAGGAAGATGAAGAATGCTCACATGCTATGGTCCAATTTCAATTAGAACCTCGTACAACTAGAATCCATGGTTCTTTTTCCCAAATTGAACTAGAATTACATGCAACTAGATTCTTGGGTTCTTTCTCAAACTTGAGCTAGAATCACCTAGAACTATCATGATGCTAGTTTCATGGGTTTCTTTTTGAAGTTGACTAGAATAACATAGAACATTGGTTCATTTCAATAGTTAACTAGAACACCTAGCTCAATCTTGGGTTCATGGGTGCTTTTTAATCTTTCACTACAATATACAATTCAAGCATGGTTCTTTTAACTAGAAAGCTACACTATACCATTCAAGCATGTACGGGCTCTTTACTAACGCTAACTACAACAAGATAGTTAACACTACAAGTACAACATGATTCTTTTACAAAAACTTAACTACAACATGAGTATCTACTTCTTCTTTAAGCATGGGTCATTTCTACCACTCAAGCATGGTATACAACATATGCATGGTTTATTTTCTATATTAAACCTACAACATGGTATACAACCTAAGCATGGTTTCTTTTCTATATTAAACCTACAACATGGTATACAACCTAAGCATGGTTTCTTTTCTACATTAAACATACAACATGGTATACAACCTAAGCATGGTTTACTAAACCTACAACATGGGATACAACCTAAGCATGGTTTTTTTTTACATTAAACCTACAACATGGTGTACAACATAAGCATGGTTTCTTTTCTACATTAAACCTACAACATGGTATACAACATCAGCATGGTTTCTTTTCTACATTAAACCTACAACACGGTATACAACATAAGCATGGTATATTTTCTACATTAAACCTACAACATAGTATACAACATAAGCATGGTTTCTTTTCTACATTAAACGTACAACATGGTATACAACATAAACATGGTTTTTTTTTTACATTAAACCTACAGCATGGTATACAACCTAAGCATGGTTTGTTAAACCTACAACATGGTATACAACCTAAGCATGGTTTCTTTTCCACATTAAACCTAAAACATGGTATACAACATAAGTATGGTTTCTTTTCTACATTAAACCTACAACATTGTATAAAACATAAGCATGGTTTATTAAACCTACAACACGGTATACAACCTAAGCATGGTTTATAATTTTCCTACAACAATCTAAGCATGGTATATAACTTTCCTATAATAATCCAAGCATGGTATGATTACTATAACTCAAGCATGAGTATCTACTACACCTTAACCATGGATACCTACTACTAAGCATGGATCTTTATAAATACTTAAGCATGGGTATCTACTTACTACTTTAAACATGGATGTTACAACTTAACATGAATATCTACTTACTACTTTAAGCATGGATGTTACTGAAGCATGTATGTCTACTAACTATTTAAGCATGAATATTAATTAAGGATGGATATCTACTTACTAGCTATTACAAAGATTATTTCTCTTTACAAATTATAAGTCTTGAAATTATTACAACAATCTAAGTTATGAACTACAAATTACATACAACAAAATTACAAATCCTACTTATTACAACATTCTTTTGTTTAACCACTTAGTTCCTACATACAACAAGTTGACCCTTTCTTTTTATAAACAAAAGTTAGCAAGATTTGATAGTTAACCAAGTAGAGAGCAATAAATAAATAACGACTCTTTTTTTTTTCTACAACCCAAAATGGGTATGTAATAATTCTACTATACAAATTTCATATGTTTATGTCTATAGTCCTTGTTTGAGTTCCACAACTCCAAATATGGGTATGTACACAAATCTTCATATGCTTATATTCATGAGTCCAAATTAAGTTCTACAACCCCAAAGATGTGTATGTACACAATCCCCATATGCTTATGTTCATTAGTCTAAGTTGAGTTAACAAAAAAAACAACAATAAGAACAAAAATTACAACAATCTAATGATTCAATCTTTATATTTATTTGTTTAAGTTCTACCATTTGCTTTCTTAGGTGATCATTTATTTTATCCATGGCATCATTCATAAGCTTAGGACTTTGTCCAAGTTGTTTTAGGACATCATACATACAAGAGGAACAACAACACAACAACACACCACAAAAGAAAACAAACAATCCAAAAGAACAAAATCAAACAAAACAAAAAAAGAAGAATGGAGACACCCCCACCTTAATTTTTCTTGAAGGAAGAACTAGCCTAGCACCTTCTCCTTCCCCTAGCTCCTATGAAAACTCTTTAGAACCTACACGGGATAAACTCTCCAGTTAGGGATTTTTCTCTCTTTCTTTTCCTCCCTTTTCTTTGTTCTTGTAAAATGAGACAAGAGAAAAGGGGAGGGGTTATTTATAGTGTGAAGGAGAAGGGGGAAAGTGCAAACTGCACCAAGGGAGTTTTCAAAAACCCCCCTTGGTGCATTGGCCGGCCCAAGCCTAGGTGAGGGGAGGGGCGAGGTGGAGGTATGGTGAACGGGGTAAGGTGGAGGGGTGAGGTGGAGGAGGGAGAGCTTCTACAAGAGAACTCCTTAATCTCTTATGCATACATAACCCTAGGTTTAATCCTCCATCAAAACGTAACTATCTAATTAGGTTGTCATGACAAAAGATAACTCAAACATGAAAATAAACAAAATAAATAAATAGTTGAATACTAATAAAAATAATATTATTAATAATTGATCGGGATATTACAATACTCTCTCCTTAGAATAGTTCTGTCCTCAGAACTGCACTAAGTAGGAGAAACAGAAAACAAAACAACACTTAAAATAACTGGGGAAAAGAAAACATCATTTGGCTTTCCATCTCCCAGGTGGCTTCCTCCACAAACTGGTTCTTCCAAAGAACCTTGACCATCGGAATGGTCTTGTTCCTTAGCACCTTATCCCGACGATCGATAATTTTCACCGGCCGCTCCCTATATGTAAGATCCACGGGCAGGTCTTCGAGGACGTCTGGCAGTTGATGACTCGGATCTGGTACATATTTCCTCAGCTTTGAAACGTGAAACACATCATGCACCTAGGACAATTCGGCTGGGAGCTTTAGTCTGTCCGCCATCTTTCCGATTCTCTTTAAAATCTGGTAGGGACCAATATACCTTGGTGCTAATTTGCCACCCTTTCCGAATCTGATCACTCCCTTTGTAGGTGAGACTTTTAGAAATACTGAATCACCTTCTTCGAATTCCAGATCTCGTCAGCTGTTATTAGCGTAGCTCTTCTGCCTGGTTTGTGCTACTTGAATCCTTTTTCTGATTAGCTCGATCTTTTCGGATGTTTACAGCACTATTTCAGGTTTGAACATCTATCTTTCCCCTACTTCGAACCAGCTCACAGGGGTCCTACACCTCCTTCCATACAAAACATCATATGGAGCCATCCTAATACTTGCTTGATAGTTGTTATTATATGCAAACTCTACCAATGCTAAGTATCGTTCCCAGCGCCCTCTGAAGTCCATTATGCACGCTCTCAGCATATCCTCGAGAATCCAGTTAACTCTCTATGTCTTCCCATCAGTCTGCAGGTGGAACGCTGTGCTAAAATCCGATATCGTTCCCAAAGCTTCTTGCAGACACTACCAAAATCAGAACGTAAACCTTGCATCTCGGTCGGAAACGATCGACACTGGCACCCCATGTAGCTATACTATGCCTTCGATGTAGAACTCTGCTAGCTTTTCCACTGATCAAGTCGTCTTCACTGGAAGAAAATGTGTAGACTTTGTCAAACGGTCCATTATTACCCCAACTGAGTCATTCCCCTTTGAACTTCTGGGCAGTCCCGTGATGAAATCCATGCTGATGTTCTCGCATTTCTACTCTGGAATGGGCAGTGGTTGCAGTCGACCTCCTGCTTTCTGGTTTTCCGCCTTAACTTTCTAACATGTAAGGCATTTGGCCACAAATCCTGCCACATCTCGCTTCATTCCAGCCCACCCGAAATGCTGTTTTGTGTCTTTATACATCTTTGTACTTCCTGGGTGAACTGTGAGTAAGGTGGAGTGTGCTTCTTTCATGATATCTTCCATTAACTCATCAGCTTTAGGCACACACAACCTGCTCCCAAACCAAAGTGACCCTCCTTTATACTGAACTTTGAGGCTTTTCCTTCATTGACTAGCCGCTTTTGTGCTTCAATCTCTACATCACCCATTTGAGCCTTCTTGACTCGGTCATTTAGACTTGGATGCAATTCCAGGCGTGCCAAAATGGTGCTCAAATCTTGAACAATTAGTTCAATACCGGCTTGTCTGACCTCGTCCTTTAGCTCTCGTCTTGTTGCAGTGTGCGTGGCTATACTTCTTTTTCTGCTGAGCGCATTAGCCACGACATTGGCTTTTTCTGGATGGTATAAAATTTCCGTTCTGATGTCTTCCAGAACCTCCAACCATCATCTCCGCCTGAGATTCAAATCCTTTTGCTGGTAGATATACTTCAGGCTTATGTTGTCGGTAAACATTTCTACCTTCGACCCATGGACATAGTGCCGCCACAATTTCGGAGCAAAGATTATCGCGACCAATTCCAAGTCATGTGTCGGTTAATTCTTCTCATGTGGTCGAATTTGTCTCGATCCGTATGCTATGACCTTTCCTTCTTGCATCAGAACACACCCGAATCCCAAAAACGAAGCATCACTGAAGATTACATATCCCTTATCTGGTTGAGGCAGAACCAAAATCGGTGTAGAAATCAATTTGATCTTCAGCTCTTGGAAACTCTCTTCACACTTCTCAGTCCAATTAAAACATACATTTTTCTGGATCAGTGCTGTAAGTGGTATAGCAATTCTGGCATAGTTCTGGATGAACTTCATGTAGTACCCTGTCATGCCTAAGAAGCTTCTGATCTCCTTCGCAGTTCTCGGCTGAGGCCAACTTTTTACTGCCTCAATCTTCTGCGGGTCTGTAGCCACTCCCTCCTTAGAAAGGACATGGCCCAAGAAAGCCACTTCTGACTTCCAGAATTCACACTTTGACAGTTTGGCATACAGCTGATGCTCTCAAAGCTTGATCAATACTGTAGTTAGATGCTCAACATGTTCCTCTTCTGTTTATGAATATACCATGATATCGTCCAGGAAGACAACCACGAATGAAGCGATGAATGGGTACAAGATGCGGTTCATCATGTCCATGAAGATCGCTGGAGCATTTTCATCCCGAATGGCATTTCCAAAAACTCGTAATGACCGTGCCGAGTGCGGAACGTAGTCTTTGGTAAATCTTCTTCTTGGACCAGAAATTGATGATAGCCTAAATGCAAATCAATCTTTGAGAATACAGCTGCTCCCTGGAGCTGATCAAACAAGTCATCGATCTTGGGAATGGGATACCGGTTCCGAACAATAACTTTGTTCAACTTCCGGTAATCGATGCACATTCACGAGGTTCCATCCTTCTTCTTCACAAGTAGCACGGGTGCTCCCCAGGGTGAGGCACTTGGCCTGATGAATCCCCTCTATAGCAGTTCTTCAATTTTCTCCTTCACTTCTTTCTGCTATACTGGTGCCATCCGATATGGTGTCTTAGACACTGGTGCACTGCCTGGCTAGACAGTAATGCTGAACTAAACATCTCTATGTGGTGGGAGTCCAGGTAATTCTTCCAAAAATATGCGGGAAAATTTTCATACAATTGATATCACCTTGACTTTGCTTGGCACTCGTACTCCAGTTGCAGCTGCAAGAATTTCCTCTCTCTGCTTCTTCTTTCCTTGAAACACAAGCTCTGATCCTCTAGATGGGGTAATGGCTATCCTCTTTTCCTTGCAATCGATGCTAGCCTTATGCTTTGACATCCAATCCATCCCAACAATCACATCTGTCCCTACAAAGCCCAGCTCTAGCAAATCTATACTCAGGGTCTCTCTGCCAATCAGGAGATTGCATCCTTGTAGCACGAATTTGCAGGGAAAGTTGCTCCAGATGGGGTACCGACCCACAAAACCGATTTTTTAGTTGCCTCCTGGGTGCATTTCAGCTTCTAAGAGAATGATTCAGACACAAAAGAATGCGATGACCCACTATTAATTAAAATAGTTGCCTGGATTTCATTTATATTAACCCAACCTATTTACAAAAGTGGTTACATCAATACTATCTTATGCCAAAATATTCAAAATATTATAATAAACTTAGCCATAATTCTTCACCTACCGGTGATGACTCCCTCGTCTTCATCGGCGTCCTCCTCCGTGAGTGCAAATACTCCCCCCTGGCAGGCAATCCCCTTCCCTTTGCTATTTTGCCTTAGGACCTGGCCTACCGTTGCCCCTTCGAAGCTGGGGACAGTCTGGCCAAACATGGCCAACCTTCCCGCAATTGTAATAGGTGTGGGTATCATTCTGAGGGTTCTTCTTGGGGCATTGGCTCTTGAAATGCCTTGGCTCGCCGCAAAGGAAACAACCCCTATCTTGGCATCGCTGCTGTTGCTAACAGTCTTATAAATTTTTGGTTCCCCCCTGGTTCCTGAATCCTGACGTTGGTGCAGGCCTCTTTCCTTTGTTCCATCCTCTAGTGTTTGCTTGCGGTTCAGGCCCTCTATTCATATCCAACTACATCGTAGCTGCCCGGCGGACCAGTTTCTAGAACTTCCGGGTGCAAAAAGGTATCATTTTGGTCCTAAGTGTGGGCCTAAGCCTCTGCTCAAACCTCTTGGTCTTCTTGACCTCGTCTTGTACCATTTCAAGAGCGTAGCAGGAAAGCTGGGTGACCATGGTTTCGTATTCTTGAATTGTCATGCTTCCCTGTTTTAGGTTGAGGAACTCCATGGCCTTTTCTTCTTGAACGTCCAGCAGGAAATAGTGTTGCATGAACTCTACTAGGAAATCCTCCTAGGTAATAGGCCCTTCGCCCATGCTTCTCTTCACCGACTGCCACCAGACCCCGGCATCTTTTTCAAGCAGAATGCTGGCCACCTGACCTAGCTGTCCTCCGGTGTCAACATCACCTCAAACACTGTCTCGACTTGACGAATCCAGTCGTCAGCCGCTGTCGGGTCTGCCTTGCACTCAAAAATTGGCTGCCTCATCCTTCGGAACAATTCGACCATCTTAATGGGGTCGGTAGCTGTTGCTCCCCGGTTACGTCCGTGTGCTCCCTATTGCTGCACATTGTTTCGGCTTGCCTCTGCTACGTCACCCAAAGCTGGGTACGTACGAGCGAATTCTGCCCCTATTTCCAGACCTGCGCCATTGCCTCCACTACCCTCGCCCTCAAAATTGTCGATCCTACCGCTTCTTATTCTGCGAGACATCTCGTAGAAAAGAATAATGGAATACATAGAGCATCATATTGTTATATAAAATAGTAATAAAAATAATAATAACATCCATCCAATCTCAACATGCATATAAGACTTGCATAAACATAAAGCTAAACTTCATTTCATCATAACCCCATATCTTACATATGCATTATCTTCCTTACATTTATATCATACAAGTAGGAAGCAAAATATCAAAATAACAAAATAGCCTACAGGCACCTAACTGCCTAGTCGGTACTACTAGTCTCTCCTGCTGGGTCCCCTCCAGCAGGCGGTGGTGCCAGCAGTGCCTATAACTGCGAGATCTGCGCCTGAAGCTCCACGCATCTGCGCTCTAGGCACGCAAATTGCACATGGTGGGTGAGCCTCAAGATCACCATCTTGCGATCTGCCCTCACCTTTGCCCTCCTTAACTCCGTCACTTCCTTATCATTGTTGAGGGCTACGAACTCAGACGAGTCCTTCTTGTTCTCCAGGAAAACATGCAACCATCCCCACGTCGCGATGTCACGGAAGACCTGGTCGAAGGCCTGCTCTACTGGGGTAAAAGAAAACATAAATCCTACAAGGCATCTAAGTCTATTTTCCATCTATGTTGGACTATAAATTGAAGTCGGCTCTGATACCACTCTGTAACGCCCCCAACTTCCTATATGGAGAATTCGAGACACGAGCCAGGACCTTTACATTTAGTCAAAATACACAGAAAATGGGAAAATTTTAAAACTTTTTATTAATACAATATTACAAGCTGAGTGTTTCCAATGATTCAATATATTACATCAAAGTATACATGAATGAAAATGATAAACATTGGGTTTTTCACTTGTAGGCCATGCCTTGACTAGAGTCCTCCCGGTTCGTGATCTTGTATCCACAACCTATTAGAGTGGGAACATCAGTGCATATACTGACGCTTAAAAGATGATGACTAGCAGCAAATCTCCAAAAACAAACATATAAAAACATAGTAAAGAATATGTCGGTGTAGTTTAAGCGTTCGTGAGTGCAATTACTAGAATCTAATGCATTGTCAAATAAGCTAGGATGCTCCTATTCTAATGCAAGCGAGAATCTGGAATCGTATGCATCCCATACTACAAATGTCCATATCAAGCCGTTCTCCATATATGGGGATTTTAACTCGCGTTATGAATTTCTACTTGTACACAACCTGTTCCTGACAGATACAACGTGACTGATGAGGTTGCAGACGTGGTCAAGTCCCACCAATGCAGTACGCTCACGGTGTCTATGTTGGTCACTACTACCCAGCTAACCGGTCCTCACTTAAAAACTAGACGAACCCTTGGAGTTAATGTAACACAGGTTAGCTCGAAGCATCCCCTGCGGCCCCTAACTCTTAGACTGTAGTCTATGGCCTGTTCACTTTCTCGGCATAGAACACGACGGAGTTCTAGGGTCCATCCCCTAGCTCTGCCCGCCCTTATCATGGCACTTCAGGAATTAACAGTGTGAGATACGCAACCCGTGCACCCAACTCGTGAGAAGGTACCGTGCGTATCCCTTTGATGGGAAGGTACAACCCGATAGCACCACCTAATGTCGGCCCAAGGGACGAGTTGGCCGTAAGGTGTCACCCATAATACCAACTCCTCTCTTTTGGCAAAAAGGTTAACTAAAGATCTTTATGAGTCAGTACCTTAATGATGTCAGTAATCCTAAACAATCCTACAAGATTTTCAACTTAGGTTATCATGGTCCAACTTATGGTCCCTCGATCCAAGACTCTAGTAACGAGATCTCCCTCACTCATCACTACCCCTAACTTGGATCCTATCAACACTCTTGGCCCGCGATCAACCCACACCGGTTAAGATCCGTTGGTGCCCGAGGTGAGTTCTATCGATAGTCTCTAAGGTGGTAGGATATGGTCTTGATGGTCGATGACCCCTAGGGTAACTAGAAGACCCTAGACTAGCTTTTATCAAGCTAACAATTATTAGTGACTTTCCCAACCATTATTACCCACGAAGATGAAGAATGCTCACATGCTATGGTCCAATTTCAATTACAACCTCGTACAACTAGAATCCATGGTTCTTTTTTCCAAATTGAACTAGAATTTCATGCAACTAGATACTTGGGTTCTTTCTCAAGGTTGAGCTAAAATCACCTAGAACTAAATGCATGGGTTCTCTTATCAATTGAGCTAGAACTATCATGGTGCTAGTTTCATGGGTTTCTTTTTGAAGTTGACTAGAATAACATAGAACATAGGTTAATTTCAATAGTTAACTAGAACACCTAGCTAAATCATGGGTTAATGAGTTCTTTTTAATCTTTCACTACCATATACAATTCAAGCATGATTCTTTTAACTAGAATGCTACACTATACCATTCAAGCATGTATGGGCTCTTTACTAACGCTAACTACGACAAGATAGTTAACACTACAACTACAACATGATTCTTTTACTACAACTTAACTACAACATGAGTATCTACTACTTCTTTAAGTAGGGGTCATTTCTACCACTCAAACATGGTATACAACATAAGCATGGTTTCTTTTCTATATTAAACCTACAACATGGTATACAACCTAAGAATGGTTTCATTTCTACATTAAACCTACAATATTTTATACAACCTAAGCATGGTTTCTTTTCTACATTAAACCTACAAAATGGTATACAACCGAAGTATGGTTTATTAAACCTACAACATGGTATACAACCTAAGAATGGTTTCTTTTCTACATTAAACCTACAATATGGTATGCAACATAAGCATGGTTTCTTTTCTACATTAAACCTACAACATGGTATACAACCTAAGCATGGTTTCTTTTCTACATTAAACCTACAACATGGTATACAACATAAGCACGGTTTCTTTTCTACAACGCTACTGCTCCTGCTAACGGCGATGCCAGAGGCTGGCAGGGAGAGAGATGGACAAAGATGGAGAAAGATATAGTGGGGAGGTGCTCGGCCCTTCGGTAATGGTAGCTAGGGGTGATCGGGGGAGTTGATGATCGGGTGTAGGTGAGGTGCAGGCCGAAGGTGTTGGTCGGCCAGGGGAGGTGGGGCGTCGGCTGGGCTTTTAGGTGTTGGCGCAAGGTAGGGGATGAAATGGGAGAGGTTGCACAGGTTTTCGGTGTGGAGGTTTCGGCAGTGGATGGGGCTAGGGTTTAGTGGTAGGAGGGAGAAAGAGGTAGGGTATGTGTTTATATATGGTTTGATATTAGGGTTTAGGAGATATTGGGTTTTGGGTAATTAGGTTTATTAGGAGTAGTAGTAGTAGGAGATGGTTATTAGGATTTGGTTTATCAATTGGGTTAGGGATAAACATGAGGATTTAAGTTTAAATTTGCAAATATGATAAACAACCATAGTTTAAGGAAAAAGGAACCACGATCATCCAAAACACACGAGCCAAAGAGGATGGAACAAGAATCTAATAAAGAGAAAAACAACATAGATGAAGAACGAAGCAAAAAGACAACAAATCAAACACAAAGTGCTCAAAATAAAATAAAAGTGAATATATATTGAAATCAACTCAAATATACGGTCCAAGAAAAATACAAGAGTACAAATACTCAAGAAGAAGAAAAATACACCAAAAAATACGAAAAACGAAAAACAGGAGTTACAACAACTGCACAGCATCATGCTGAACCCCCTCTGCCTCCTCCTCCTCATCCAACCTGCAGTCATCCGGTTGCCCAGGGGTTGCAACAGCGGCGGGTCGAACGTCAGCAGAGGCCTGCTCTAAGTGCCTCCCATTCAGTTAGTCGAAGGTTCGACCGCCCTGCCATGTTAGACCTTCAAATTGTCATAAACAATTGTAACGCCCCAGATTTTCGTCACCGGACATCCGTGACGCAACCAGAATCTTTGCCTTTAAATGCATCTCAATACAGTAATAACACAAAAAATTAAACACTTTTTATTGCCAAAAAAAGTTATTACATCATCGATTACAACCAATATCTTGTTCTTGAACAAGAATACAAAATTATATTAACTCATTACATCTTATTACAAAATATTTACCAACTCCTCTTGTAAAGCAACCAGTTGTCTCCTGGAACAGTAATCGTCTGATCACTGCCGAAGCTCCGCTGTGTGTTCAATCTGCTTCCCTGGAACTTGCTCCTCAGCCTGAGTCTTCTGCTGCGCGACTCTGATATTTCTGCACCTGCTGGAAAGGTAGGACCGATACCTTAAAGGTGGAGAATGTCAGTACTTCGACTGACGCAATGCTGATAAGAAACAACGATATCCAAACTGGCAACCACAAACCATCTTGAATGGAAAAAAAACGTGCATCCTAATTCCCTAGTATTCGTGTATGCCATGATCTAACAACTAAATACACCAGACACATGCCTTATTCTAATGCAAGCAGAACTTGGGACTCTGGATCCGCATGCATCACATACTGCACATGTTCCAGAATCAAGCATGGCCTAATCTAATGCACAAACTAAAGAATGCACACGATGCACCTACTATAATGCAACTCATTTGGGAACGTATGCATCTCATACTACATACTTCTCCAAAATCAACTTCAATAGAAACGTATGCATCCCATATTATATACTTTCCAAAGATTTGCCTCTCCTGATTGTAAGGTTCAATCATTCGCCATGCATCCTATTCCTGTACTCATCCTGTTCCCAATAGATTTCCGTGTCTGAGGAAGTTGCAGTCATTCGGTCTAGTTCCGCACTGCAGTCCCTAAAGTGGTGGTCGAGTTTTCCACTTAGTACCCACGTGCGGACCTCACTCAAAAAGCCGTGAAAACTTCCCGGTATGAAACCATGTACCCAATAACCTTTCGGTACAGGCCATCCACCTAATGATGTCAATGATAGAATAAACCCCCGCACATAGGAACATGACGGCTTCGAGGATCAAATCCCCCTATCCGACAGGAGCACCTCCCATTCCTTACTCCGTCTCTTTGGAAATTAATAGATCGAGATGCGAGACCGAGAACTCAAAACCTGAGAACCGAATTCGTATCCCTATGACAGAAAAAGTATGACACCCGACTATGGTCTGCTAGCACTAATGCAAGGTACAAACCCCTAATACATCCTTCTAATCCAAGACTCACTCTAACCATTCAGATAAAAGATGATTGCTCCCAAAACTCTGCCCATCGACTACTGGCCCCAGTAACACAAGTCCCGATCGCCACTTCCCCTAGCTTGGAGTCGTCCCACGCAATGGCCCGCTCTCATCCTCAACCGGAATGAATATAACTCGACGGCACCAAACTAGACATCTAATGCCCCGGTGGAAGTACATATCTATGGTCGATAGGCGTAGGGTATCACCCTACCCTAGTGACTAACTTGAGTCACAACAAACCTCCACAGAAGTCACACCAACAAGACTAGCAAAATACACCATTCATTCCCAAACAATGAGTTATCAACCCTAAGGTACACAAGGGGAATGGTTCTACCAACACTTAGCCAAAACCATGACTAGACCCAACTGATGGTGTTCTGCCAGAACTTAAAAATATCATAACTCCCATAATACAACTCAGATTTGGGTGTTCAAGTCCAATATGAAAAGGTAAAGACCTATGATACAACTCTCTAGGTGATTATCACCTCAGATTCAGTCATATAAATCCTCAAATTAGTCTCACAAGCTTCAACCTGTGCACTTCTTGTACATTGGTTGCACCTTGTCGATAGCATTAAGCACTACCTGCTCACCAGAATGCTACCAAACTAGGTTCTGTGGAAAGTTTTGAATGTTTTCTAAAATTTCCTAGTTGATCACTAATCCAAATTATGTCATTTGATCACCCTAAAACATACATTACTCTCAGCTGTACAGAACCACACATAAGACAATACTCAAACAGAGCCTTCAGCTCAAAACCCGGTTTCTATCTAGTCTTACAAAAATCATATTTAATAATCTACTCATAGTAAAATCCTAAAATAAGTCTTGTTGGAAAGCTCTAGATTTCTACTACAAATTCCTAGTAGAGAACTTCCTCGAATTCTGCTCTTACAGAGCCTCAACAGTACCATCTTATCAAGATTTCTATTCTGACTGTGTTATGCATAGTACATGCTAAAAAATTTATCATAAATCACATACTGACCAAAAGGTCACTAAATTTGCATTACATAAACTAGACATCATTATGAACAATATGAAAAAGATTCATATCCAAATTCTAAGTATTCACTAAGTTCTATCTGTTTTAACCATGCATAAAAATCCTTATGTTCTTCAGTTTCAGTCTTGACTACTGTTGATTAAATAATTTTGAACATGCATGAAACTTCATCCAAATAATTTCGTGATTTTTTCGTAGAGTCTAGATGCATGTAAGAAATTATGGTAAAAATTTCAGCCTGAGATCATGTGTCAATTAATTATAAGAATTCTCACAATCTCAGTTAACACAATAAACCGTTCCTGTTTTTGCCTTACGGCTTTGTCCTCAAATTGGATTTTATTAAGTATCAAACTTCATCGGAAAATTCTGAATTAAATCATTCATCTTCTAGACTTGTATGAGACCAATCTGTATACATTTTGTCATCAAATTCCAAGTAGTTTGTTCTCTGGAAATTCGGAACTGAGGCATACAGATCAGGTTTTCTATCCTCAATTCCAGATTCTAAATAACTACTAATAAATCACCCATCCACAACTACTACTACTCATGCATGCAAGAAAATCAATAAGAATGAAAAAGAATAAGTTTAGAGAACTCCCCACCCTAAGCTGGATTGAGAGGTTGTGGTTGTCTTGAGTTGCTTCTCCAAGATCCTACTCCAAGGCTTAAGAACTTTTCAATTTTGCTCCTTTCTTTCTCTCCTTCTCTTTCTCTTTTTCCTTTCTTTCTTTCTGAAATTCCAGAGCTTGGGAGGGGAAAAGAAGGGGTTTTAATGAGAAGGGGAGTGAAAAAAAAGAGGGGGGAAAGAGGGGGGGGGGCCGGCCATAGGGTAGGGGGTAAGGGGGTAGGCTAGGTGGTTTTGCTCCAAACCATGGTCTAGCCCACTGGTTTTGAGTGGGAGCTTTGTGCTGAAATTGTTTAGTCTTGATCAAACCCTAAATCAGATATGAGAGGTTAGATTTGAGTGTATGCAAAGTGTACCCATTGCAACTTCATACAATTGCATATTTGCATACGTACCGCAGTCAAAACTAGTGCATGTACTAGTATCGGTCCGTCTCATTCTCACGCATTTGTCAAGAGCGCAACCACCCATACGAACCGCCTCGCAAACCAAGATGCACCTCACATCAATCATACGTATATATATATATATATATATATATATATATATATATCAAACAAATACTGCAATATATACATACATATAGACAATACATATATATACATATATAAAAGTATTATATTATCCGGGGTATTACAATAATCGATAAGACGATGAGGACCTTCACTATCGCCTCGATCGCTCTAGAAATGAAGGGCCCGCGAATCACCCTCCGCGCTGTTAACGTCGCTCCTCCCAAGGCCCGGAGGAAGAGCGTAGTCTCTCCCCGAGGGATCGCCGACCGCCAAATGACCATGAGGGGGGGCATGGGACGTGGGCCTAGTTCCATGAGTTTTGGAATGAGGTTCTCCAAGTTCTCCAAGGTGGAGCTAGGAATGGTCATTACACTAATAACCCCCTCATCGGAGTGACCAAGCACTAAGAGTTGTATGGGTCGATCTGATCCGAGGGACGTGAAGATGCAGTCCTTAAGCGACTGCAGGAAATGGAAGATCATCTCACCTAAATAGTGGACGACGAGAGGTAATCAGACCGAGGATATTGTATAGTCGTACCTCCTTTCTCATCCCACATCCTCGAAGCCCTGGTCCCGAGGAGCTTTAAGCCTCCAGACTTGGAGACCTACAACAGGGTGTCAAATCTAGCTGATCACATTGAGATGTTCAAATCCCTCATGATGATTTACATTGCTTCGCATGCCCTCCGCTATCATTCATTCCCTGCAATGCTGATTGGCTCCACTCGGGAATGGTATTCCTGACTCGCCCCTAACTCCATCTTCTAATTCAACCAGCTTGAGAAGAGCTTCCTTGCTCACTTTGTGACCATCCGTAAGGCTGAGATGACGAGCGCCTCTCTGCTTGACTATAAATAAAAGGATGGGGATTCCCTTTAGGACTTTGTCCAGAGATTCACAGTCGAAGTCCGATCAATCTCCTCTCTCGACATCGGAGTTGCAGCAGCTGCCTTTAAGCATAATGTCTGACACGACATTCTGAAAACCTCCCATGCCAAAATGCCTCCTATAGATCTCACTGACCTTCGCAGGAGCAGGAAATACATCCGAGCCGAGAAGGCTCCGCACCCGTTAGGCTATAAAGAATCCCTCGCTAAGGGTAAAAGGAAGATTGACAACTTTGAGCCATCGAAGAATGCTCAGAAAGATGCCTCAGTGCAGAGGTGCCGTCCTCCAGTGCCCCATTTTCAAATATTCACTCCGCTCAATGTGAGTGTCTCTGCTATCCTCATGGAGGTAGAGGACGAGGGTCTAATCCGACACCCTCCTAGGTCAAACAATGGAAATAAGAAGAGACACTGTAGGTTCCTCCGAGATCAAAAAGTCACGAGACGGACAATTGCCGGATGCTCAACGAAGAAATGAGGGCCTCATTCAGAGGGGATACTTATCCAAATTCCCCCGAGATGGTTCAAGGACCTCTCTCCTCCTCAAGGTGCCAACAAACGTCCGGAAGTCGAGTCCGAACCCCAGGATTCCGAAAGAATCGCCATCCTCCACTCCTTACATGTAAGACCCCATAAAATAAAATGAATTACTTTGAATTATTAGAGTAAATATTTGTTAATTTTATTATTTTTCTATGATTACTATTTTGCACGTGCAAAACACGTGCAATGTTTTGAAATTATAAATTTTAGATTATTGTTGTAAACAATTATTTTTCTTAATTATGTCTATTATTATTAATTTATTTATTTATTCATTTCTATGAATGATGAGTAAATTATAATGGGCTAATAGCAAAATAAGAATTGATCATATTGTAATGGGTTGTTTTTGAGCCATAAAAAGCTCTAAATTTGAAATAAATTTCTAAAATCCTATTAATGGTGGCCAGCAAATTGAGGATCATGAGGGGGATAAGATTAAAGGTTCTATTTGGTTAAAAGAAATCAAATTGGATTGTTTGCATAATTAAATAAAGAAAATTTCAAATCTAGGACCTATGTGCGAAATTTCCTCACAAAAAACCTAATGAGGATCCCGACCTATATATAAGATCGCTGGAGCATTGGTCACCCTGAATGGCATAACCAAAAACTCGTAATGACCATGCCGAGTTCGGAATGCTGTCTTGGGTATATCTTCTTCTTTGATCCGAACTTGATGGTAGCCTGAATGCAAATCAATCTTTGAGAATACAGCCGCTCCCTGGGGCTGATCAAACAAGTCATCGATCCTGAGAATGGGGTACCGGTTTCGAATAGTGACCTTGTTCAACTCCTGGTAATCGATGCACATTCTCGCGGTTCCATCCTTCTTCTTCACAAGTAGCATAGGCGCTCCCCAGGGTGAGGCACTTGGCCTGATGAATTCCTTCTGTAGAAGTTCTTCAATTTGCTCCTTGACTTCTTTCTGCTCTACTGGTGCCATTCGATATGGTGTCTTAGACACTGGTGCACTGCCAGGCTGGATAGTAATGCTAAACTCAACATCCCTATGTGGTGGGAGTCCAGGTAATTCTTCCAAAATTATGTGGGAAATTTTCGGACAATTGGTATCACCTTAACTTCACTTGCCACACATACTCCAGTTGCAGCTGCAAGAATTTCTTCACTCTGCTTCTTCTTTCCTTGGAACACCAGTTCTGGTCCTTCGAATGGGGTAATGGCTACCCTCTTCTCCTTGCAATCGATGCTAGCCTTATGCCTGGACATCCAATCAATCCCAATAATCACATCTGTCCGTGCAAAGTCCAGCTCTAGCAAATTTATACTCAGGGTCTCTCCGTCAATCAGAAGATTGCATCCTTTATAGCATGAATTTGTAGGCAGAGTTGCTTCAGATGGGATAGCGACCAACAAAACCGAGTCCGGAGTTGCCTCCTGGGTGCATTTCAACTTCCTTGAAAAAACTTCAGACACAAAAGAATGCGATGACCCACTATCAAATAAAACAGTTGCCTGGATTTCATTTATATTAACCCATCCTGTTTACAAAGTGTTTACATCATTATTTTCTTAAGCCAAAATTTTCAAAATACTATAATAAACTTAGCCATAATTTCTTCACCTACCGGTGATGACTCCCTCGTCCTCATCGGCATCCTCCGTGAGCGCGAATACTCGCCTTTGGCGGGAAATCCCCTTCCCTTTGTTGTTTGCCTTAGGAGCTGGCCTATCGTTGCCCCTCCGAAGCAGGAGACAGTATGGCCGAACATGGCCGATCTTCCCGCAATTGTAACATGTGCGGGCATCACTCTAAAAGTTCTTCTTAGGGCACTGTCTCTTGAAGTGTCCTTGCTCGCCGCATAAGAAATAGCTCCCTGTCTTGGCAACTCCGGCGTTGCCAACAGTCTTCTGAAATTTCTTATTTCCACCCCGGTTCCTGAATCCTGATGCTGGTGCAGGCCTCTCTCCCTTGTTCCACCCTCCTATATTAAGTTGTGCTTCGGGTCCTCTGCTCATATCCAACTCCGTTGTAGCTACACGGCGGACCAATTTCTAGAACATCCGGATGCAAAAAGGTACCATTTTGGTTCTAAGTATGGGCCTAAGCCCCTGCTCAAACCTCTTGGTCTTCTTGACCTCATTCTATACCATTTCTCGAGCATAGCGGGACAGCTGAGTGAACTTGGTTTCGTATTCACGAACTGTCATGCTTCATTGCTTTAGGTTGAAGAATTCAATGGCCTTTTCCTCCTACACATCTAAGGGAAAGTAGTGCTGCGTGAACTCTCCAAAGAAATCTTCCCAGCCAATAGGTCTTTCGCCCATGCCCCTTTTAGTCGACTGCCACTAGACCCCGGCATCTTTCTCTAGCATAATGTTGGCCAACCTGACCCTGCTGTCCTCCGGTGTCAGTAACACCTCAAATACTGTCTCGACTTGACAAATCCAGTCGTCAGCTACCGTCGGGTCTGCCTTGCCCTAAAAAATAGGCAGCCTCATTCTTCGGAAGGACTCGACCATCCTGACGGGGTCGGTAGCTGCTACTCCATGGTTACCAGTGGTTGCTCCCTATTGCTGCACATTGTTTCAGCTTGCCTCTGCTAGGTCACTGAGAGCTTGGTGTATACGAGCGAATTCTGGCCCTATAGCCAGACCTGCGCCATTGCCTCCACTACCTTCGCCCTCAATCGGGTTGATCCCACCGCTTCTTGTTCTGCAAGACATCTGATAGAGAAAAAAATAAAATAATGGAACATACAAAGGCATCATATTATAATATTTCAAAAATAACATCTAACCAATCTCAACATGCACATAAGACTTGTAGAATACGCAAGGCTAAACTTCATTTCATTATAACCCCATATCTTACATATGCATTTTTTTCCTTACATTATACCATACATATAGGTAGCAAAATAACAAAACCACAAAATAACCTACGGGCACCTAACCGCCAAATTGGTACTACTAGTATCTCCTGCAGGGTCCCCCCCAGCAGGTGGTGGTCCAAGTAGTGCCTGCAACTGAGTGATCTGCGCCTGAAGCTCGACGCACTTATGCTTTAGGCGCGCAAACTGCACACGGTGAGTGGGCTTCAGGACCACTCTCCTGCGGTCAGCCCTCGCCTTGGCCCTCCTCCATTCTGCCACTTCCCTCTCATTATTGAGGATCACGAACTAGCAAGAGTCCATCCAGTTCTCGAGATAGGCGTGGCACAAACCCCACGTTGCGAGGTCGCGGAATACCTGCTCAAAGGTCTCCTCCACTGTAAGCTGGGGCGGTGGCGGTGGTGGAGGTGGAGGTGCTGGAAAATGGCCATTCGCAGGGGCACCCCCTGCTGTGGTAGCTGATGTGGCCCCATTTGCCAACCCAGCTCCAACTGGTGACTCCTCACCATCAGTGATGGGCTCTAGATCTGAGTCCACCTCAACCGTGATCCCATTTGCCCACCCATTCGCAAGGGTAATCGCTCCGTCAACCATCCTACAAGAAGTGGACATAGGAATTAGCCAAGACATAAAAATATCATAATACATAAGTTGAAGGAAACAACAGTATGAATTATAATTATCTACAACAAGCTAAAAACCTAACTCCTACAAGGCATCTAAGTATATTTCCCTACTGTGTTGGGCAATAAATTGAAGTCGGCTCTGATACCACTCTGTAACGCCCTAATTTTCATATATTGGGAAACCGTGACATAAGCCGGAATCTTACATTCAATTAGCCACAATACACAGAAAAGTAAGAAAATTTAAAACTTTTTACTTAATACAATATTACAAGCCGAGTGTTTCCATTGTTCAATATATTACATCAGAGAATACAAGAATGAAGCAATAAAACATCGAGTTCTTCACTTGGAAGCGATGCCTAGACTAGAGTTCTCCCGAGATGGTGATCCTTTATCCACAACCTATTAGAGTGGGGACGTCAGTACATATACTGATGCTTAAAGGCTGATGACTAGCAGCGAATCTCAAAAACAACATATTAAGCAAGGTAAACGTGTCGGTGTAGTTTAAGTGTTCATGAGTGCAATGCCTTAAAACCTAATGCAATGACAACTAAGCTAGGGTGCTCTTATTCTAATGCAAGCGAGAATCTGGAGTCGTATGCATCCCATAACTACATACGTCCATATCAAGCCGTTATCCATATTTAGGGATTTGAACCCGCATTATGAATTTCTACTTTTGTACACAACCTGTTCCTGACAGATACAACGTAACTGATGAGGTTGCAGATGTGGTCAAGTCCTACCAATGCAGTATGCTCATGGTGTCTATGTTTGCTACTACTACCCGGCGCACCGGACCTCACTCAAAAGCCACACGAACGCAGGGCATCTGCAGCACAAGTTAGCTCGAATCATCCCCTGTGGCACCCATAACTCATAGACCGTGTTCTAAGGCCCGTTCGCTTTTTCGGCATAGAACGTGATGGAACTTCCGGGGTCCATCCCCTAGTTCCGAAAGGAGAACCTCCCGTTCTTATCATGGTACTTCACGAATTAACAATGTGAGATACGCAACCCGTGCTCCCAACTCGTGGAAAGGCACCATACGTATCCCTTTGACGGGAAGGTACAATCCAATAGCACCACCTAGTGTCGGCCTATAGGACGAGTTGGGTCATAAGGTATCACCCCTAATACCAACTCCTCCTTTTTGGCAAAAGGTTATGTAAAGATCTTTATAAGTTACTACCCGAATGATGTCACTAAGCCTAAACAATCCTACAGGATTTTCAACTTAGATTATCATAGTCCAACTTATGGTCTATCGATCCAAGACACTAGTGACGGGATCTCCCTCACTCATCACTACCCCTAACTCGGATCTCGTCAACACTCTCGGCCCGCTATCAACCCACACTGGTTAAGATTCGTCGGTGCCTGCGGTGAGATTTATCCATAGTCTCCAAGGTGGTAAGATGCGGTCTTGATGGTCGATGACCCCTAGGGTAATTAGAAGAACCTAGACTGGCTTTTATCAAGCTAACAATTATTAGTGACTTTTCCAACCCTTATTACCCATGAAGATAAAAAAATTTCACATGATATGGTCCAATTTTAATTAGAACCTTATACAACTAGAATTCATGGGTTCTTTTTCCCAAATTGAACTAGAACTACATGCAACTAGATTCTTGGGTTCTTTCTCAAGTTTGAGCTAGAATCACCTAGAAACTAAATGCATGGGTTCTCTATCAATTGAGCTAGAACTACCATGGTGCTAGTTTCATGGGTTTCTTTTTAAAGTCGACTAGAACAAAAATGGAACATAGGTTCATTTCAATAATTAAACTAGAATGTATAGCTCAAGCATGGGTTCATGGGTTCTTTTTAATCTTTCACTACACTAATACCATCCATTCAATCATGGGTTATTTTAACTAGAATGCTACAATATACCATTCAAGCATGCATGGGCTATTTTGAATCTAGAACAACTACACATACACCATTCAAGCATGAATGGGTTCTTTACTTGTAACGCCCCGAATCCCAAATACACTGAATTCGAGATGTTCTACAGGATCTTTTCACATTCTTTAGTACAATTTTACAGGGAAATTTAAACTTTTCATCTTACATCAGAGTTTACATCAATATTACACTTTTCATTTGCACAGCAGAAGTAAAATACAACAGTTAAATAAATGTACAACAACATGGTACAATCTTTAAGCATCCATTCCTCTTTAACATGTCATTTACCTGCATATAAGACTGTGGGTACGTCAGTTTATTCAACCGACGATCATTATACACGGCCATCCTCTCTATGCCGGAAATAGTATAACTTAATTTTTCATATTTAACAAACACAAACTTGTCACATTTCAAATGAAGGGACTACCCTATTGATGTCGTGTTGTGATTGTACACTTAGTCCTTAATGCATTTATTTATGTTACATGACACTAATGCGCACTTGTTCGGATTCTATGCATCTCATACTACATAGGTCCGAGGGCAAGCCCTTATTCGTTCTTCATCTTTATAGGGTTCAATCCCTCGTTACGTCTTAATCTACTACTATAATTACGGTAGTGTCTTAGATGTCCTATGATCTACGAGCCCATGTCCAGGCAGCCTGGAGGGGAATCCCACGCACTGACACGACGCATCGAGCAGGCAACCTATGGACAATTCAGCCTCTGCCATGGAACAATGGCACCACCCATAGTCACTCGAACATCCCACGAGCGTCGCCACCGGGATGATAATTCTGGAGTAGCGCCCACGCCATGTCTTGACGCATCAAGCAGGCAGCCTGTGGATCGCTCTCACACCGCTATCCGATGGCCCCCATACTCATGTTTTTCTTCTACTTTCATCACGTCTCCACTATGTACTAAACCTTAGTTTTATTAAAAATCATGAACAAAATTAAATCTCTAGAGTTAGCCTCTCCACTAAACCGGACTTATTCATTCATTTCAACATGACCAACCTTGGTCTAATTTCATTTCATTTCTCAAGGGGAGACTTAGCTACCCTATTTCAATTTTCATTTCACAATTTTCAACTCATAAATACCCCATGTTGAGTTCTCATACTCACATGTATAGTCTCTTTTCAATTCATGAATTCCCAATTTATTCACAAGTCCATAACTGTGCATGAATTTCATGAACTTTATCAATTATCACATCATATCAAATTTCACATTCTTAACAAATATGCATACTTCATATTATTTCACAAATGAGAAAATAAATTGCATGGTATCACACAACAAGGTTCTTTTTGCCAAATTAACTTCTAATCCTTCGTATCACTTTATTCTGATAAACTATAATTTTTCACAAGTGTATACTCTAGAACCATAGTTCTAATTGTATACTTTATTCACAAACCATAGTTTAGCTCTTTCAAATAATGCCCAAATCATCTTTAAAAAAACCCTTACATTTTTATGAGAATAACAATATTTTTTTCACAATTTTTGGACACCTAGAAACCCCAAAAAAAAAATATTTTTTTTATACATGCCGAGGGTAGGAATCGAACCCAGGCACACGGAGAACAAAGCCAAGAGCACCCGCCACTAGGCCGATCTGTGCTAGTGGTATAAAGGTGGTCAAAATAGTATATATTGCTTTCTGATCGGTAAGTTATATACTTACAAAAATATGAAAAAAATGTTTGCGGCTGTAGGGATTCGAACCGATCGACCCAGAGAACACAACCGCACACAGTGACCGCCTGAGCTACATGCTCAGGTTGTCACAGTACGAATTAAAAACTTTTTAAATCATTTGCCACTGTTGTTAGAACATCTCGATGTTCAATTAATCTTTGTTTCATATTGCTTTTGTAGAAGTTACTGAAAAATTCCAGATTAACTTCCCCTCACATGATTTTCATATCAGCATGAATAAAATAATTTTTGTACTAATAAAAATATATTTTTCACCCAATTCAATGAATTTTTCATTATAACTATTATATTTTTCACTTCCGACATTGATTGACAATTGGTCTTCAAATCTTTTTATCCACAATTTCTTATACTAATTTTCTGATGTTAATCTTTTATTCAACATACAAATCTATTTTCTTTGAATTTATCCAACCCCACAATAACTCAAAAAGATCTCTTCATAAATTAGCACTAGCAAGGTACTAACTTTTACATACAATTAGTGATGGTAATAAATGTATCTTCTTTAAACCAACAATAATTCTAGTCCAATCATGTACATCACAAAATATATAACCACTTATCAATTAACATGCTCACAACTCAAACATTCAAGAAAGTTACTCTTTTCAAAAGTGTTCTTTCTTAATCAATTCATGCTTCCAATTTTCAATTAAACTAGCATTCTTATTAGTATTTTTCATGCATCAAGTCTCAATATCATACTAGCATCATTCTTAAGGAAATTTAATCACTATCATTCATCCATTCTAATAAACATGGAGAGTTTTACCCACAACTTAATTTCACAATAGAAGCACATGCAAGTTGTTCATTAATATTCCAATTAATTATGAACTAACTTTCCCATAAAATGTATTCTTGTTAATATTTTCCATGCATTGTTTCTAATTAGAAATAAGAAAAATCAAACCCACCTAGTATGGAGAGAAAACAACACAATAGCAACAAAGGTCCTTTGCAACGAGATGCACCTCCTCCTAGACGATGCCCGCGCACGCTCCACAAGCCAACCCGAGCTCCTCTCCTAGTGATGGCCGGCCTCTCCTCCTTGGAAAATGCAAGCAATCCCACAAAACTCTCACTCTTTTTAACTCACAACTATTACTAAAATAAGACTATAGTTTGGAAAGATATAATTGCATATGAATATAGCCAGGGGGGGGGGGGGGGGTATTTATACTAGAAATCAAGTAGGATGAATGGCTAGGATTAACTAGTTAGTTGTAGAATGGAAGGCCAAGATTAGAGTAGGAGTTATAAAAACTACCCACAACTACATAACCACCTCCATGTTCTCCATTCAAAATTTGGGTTTCCCTCCCAAAAAGAATGCAACCGGCCATCATGGGGAAGTGTGCATTGCACGTGTACGTGTAGTGCACGTGCATGCAACTAGGCCCAAAATTGTACATTTAATTTGTACAAAAATAAAATAATAATAAAATAGTCTTCTACATGACAAGTTAAATAAAATAGATTAATCCATGGGCTTTAGTTTTGGGCCAAAATATTTATTTTAAATAAAATAAATAAATCACATTTTGGGCTTTTTAATAAAAGGCTTTAAAATAAGGCTTTCTATTTATTTAAAGAAAAGGCTTTTGTATAAAATAATTTGAAAGCACATATTTAAATATTTATACACATCTCAATAAAAATAATTCAACCAAAATATTGCACGTGCACACTACGTGCAAAATAAAATAATTTTTGATTAATTGAAAAATCAGGATATTACATTACTAGAATACTACAATTAGAACATGATGGGTTCTTTAATAGAATACTGCAATTAGAATATGATTGGTTCTTTACTAAACACTACAACTAAGCTACGTATGAGACCCACAGCTACATACGGGCCAGTCGAGCTACGTACGAGCACAACAATATGCAAACAACCAGTCAAGCCACGTACGAGCACAACCATATGCAAACAACCATACAGGTAATCAATCCTAAAAGCAACCAAACGTGCTTACTAACAAACTTGATCTTCTATTATTAGAAGCAACAGAAGAATCTACTAATAGTCTATGGTCGGTATTCTACCAATGAAGGACCGAAGGCGACATAACAGCCTTCATCAGACTAACTATTACTAGTGGTCTTCCCGACCCTTATCACTTCATCCTATAGCACTTTAAGCGTGGCATACAATTTGCAAGCATCTATCCATGACAATCTAATTATGGTACATAACATAACCACTCACCATAATACTCCTACAATGTTCTAACATGGTAGGTCAATTAAACATCAATCCTACAACATTATAAACATGTATAATGATTCCTACTACAATCTAAGTATAGATAAATGAATCTAGCATGGTATACAACTTTCCTACAAGCATGTAAGCATGGCTGAATTTATCTAGCATTATATACCACTTTCCTACAATTATCTAAATATAGATAAATTAATCTAGCATTATATACCACTTTCCTGCAATTATCTAAACATAGGTAAGTTATTCTAGCATGGTATATGCTTTCCTACAATCATCTAAGCGTAGATAAGTTAATCTACCATGGTATATGCTTTCCTACAATCATCTAAGCATAGATAAATTAATCTAGCATGGTATATGCTTTCCTACAATCATCTAAACATAGATAAATTAATCTAGCAAGGTATATGTTTTCCTACAATCATCTAAGCATAGATAAATTAATCTAGCATGACATACCACTTTCCTACAACTATCTAAGCATAGATCAATTAATCTAGCATGGTATACAACCTTCCTACTAGCATGAATCTTATTAAGCATGAATAGCTACTAGCATGAATGTCTTACTAAGCATGGATAATTACTAGTATGAACATACAACATTCCAAGTATATATATATGTACATCTAAACATGGTAGATTAATTAGCATCAATCCTACAACATGTATATCATTCCTACACATGATGGGTAATTTTATAATAAATCCTACAACATGTATATCACTCCTAAACATGGTAGATAATTTTAGAACAAATCCTACAACATTCTAAGCATGAATATCATCCCTAAACATGATAGGAAATTTTAGAACAAATCCTACAACATTCTAGGCATGAATAAATTAATCTAACATGATAGGAAATTTTAGAAAGAATCCTACAACATTCTAAGCATATTTATACTAATCTAAACATGATAGTATTTTTAGAATGAATCCTACAACATCCTAAGCATATTTATACTAATCTAAACATGATAGGATTTTTAGAATGAATCCTACAACATTCTAATCATAAATAATACATCTAAGCATGGTAGATAATTTAGAATGAATCCTACAACATTCTAAGCATAAAAATCATCCTTAAACATGATAGCTATTTTTTTGAATGAATGCTACAACATTCTAAGCATGAAAATCATCCTTAAACATGATAGTTAATTTTTGAATGAATGCTACAACATTCTAAGAATGAAAATATGATAGGTAATTTTAGAATGGATCCTACAACATTCTAAGCATATTCATACTAATCTAAACATGATAGAATTTTTAGAATGAATCCTACAACATTCTAAGCATAAATAAATTAATCTAAGCATAGTAGGAATTTTAGAATGAATCCTACAACATCCTAAGCATAAATAAATTAATCTAAGCATGGTAGGAATTTTAGAATGAATCCTACAACATTCTAAGCGTAATTAAATTAATCTAATACAATCTTAGCATGGTATTTACTTTATGAACATAAAATAAACATCTACAACTATCTACTACTACTACTACTCCAAGAACATAACATACAACTATCTACCACTACTACTACTACTTTATTTTAGTCAAGAACATAACACCCAACTATCTGCTACTACTACTACTTCATTTTAATCAAGAACACAACATACAACTATCTACTACTACTACTACTTTATGGACATAAAACATCTACAACTACTTACTACTACTTCTTTATTTTATCAACATACCACTACTACTTTATTTAATCAACATACTATTACTACTTTATTTAATCAACATACTACTACTTTATTTTAATATGCTACTACTTAATTGTCTACTAGTCTTTATTAGTATTGATTTATTATCACTAGTGTTTATAAAAGAAAAGATCTTTTTATTTATTCTACAACTAGTGATTATAAAAGAAAAGATCTTTTTATTTATTCTACAACTAGTGTTTATAAAAGTAAAGATCTTTTTACAACTAGTGATTATAAAAGAAAAGATCTTTTTATTTATTCTACAACTAGGGTTTATAAAAGAAAAGATCTTTTTATTTGGTCCAACCATAAGCTTATCTTTTTAGTCCAAGTTTAATACAAGTTCTACAACCAAACATGGTTGTATAAAAGTGTTCATATGCTTTATGTATAGCCCACATTCAAGTCCTACAATCTTAAGGGGTTGTATGTAAAAGTTCATATGCATGTGTCATTTTTGTCCAAGTAGTTAGTTCCTTTACTAAAAACATTCAAAATAAGAACTCCTACAACCATACTATTTCAAACCATCCATACCAAAAAGAAAATAAACAAGGAGGATAAGAAGAAGAAGAATCATCAAAACAATAATACAAACAAACAATCAAACATACAAACAAATATGGAGAACCCCCACCTTGTTTCCTTTGTTGGAAGAACTTGCTAGCTTAACTTCTCCTTCCCCTAAGCTTTTAGAAAGCTTCTAACACCCTACAAAATAAAACTCTCAAAGTTAACATGAGGTTCTCTCTTTCTTTTCCTTTCCTTTCTTTCTTTCTTTTTGATCTTTCTAAAATGAGGCTAAGGTGAAGGAAGGGGGTATTTATAGGTGGAGAGAGGGGTGGAGAATGCAAATATGCATGCACACAAGTGCAAAAAGGCCCTCTCTTAATATTGGGGCTGGCCATACCCCTAGGGGAGAAGGGGTAAGGTGGAGGGAGGTGTTATGTGGTGGAGGTGTGATGTGGGAGAGATATTTTCTAGTAAGGGTTTTTACTTAATCTTCATATGCATACAAAAACCCTAGATTAAGCCTCCTAATCAAACCCTAACCCTCTAATTAGGTTGTTATAACAAGATAAACACCACAACACACAATTCGTATAATGCACTAATCGACATACTACTCGTACGTGCGCATATATGTCCGTATACCGGAAAATCTTTGCATAATCTGTATAAAAATAATTAAATCTTAGAAATAATAATAAAATAAATTTTATTATTAGTTCGGAAGATCACGGTATTAATTTGATACAATACGGATATATACTGACCGATATCTGGATACAGATAATGTCTATGGACAAACCGGGTGAAAATCACCAAAATATTCTAATTTTGGAATTAAAACAAAATAATAATAAAATAATAATTTATATACGGTAATATCCGTCCGGGATATTATACGGGCACTGGATTCACCGGCCCCCTTCCTTGGTTCATGGCCACTGCATTAAGCGTCTGGTAGACCCTTGCAAGTTCAGTCTCCAGATCCAAACCTTTCCCATTCCTAGCTCCTCTTCTCGACATATTCTGATGCAACAGATCTATCAAATTCGAAGTATAAGACAAGAATTTAAACCAACTTGCATTTCAATGAATTCCAAAGTTTATAGATTCGAATTGAAAACATTTTTGACATCAGAATGGAAAATAAAAGAAGCTAAGACAGTCTAACTCCTACGGGTCCTCTTCGCTGCTCGAAATTTTTCCCGTAGTTCATCAACCTCATCCTTCAGCACATCAGTCAGGTTCTTCCTCTTCTCGAGTTCCCATACTCGATGACTGAGAACAGAAAAGTCGTCCTTTCGCTTTGCCAGCTGAGCCTCCAATAATCCGACTCTCTCTCACAGTGTCTCTACCTGCCTCTGAAGAGAAGTCACAAGACCATTTGTGTAATACCCTGATTTTTCATTTAATGAAAAATTATTTTATTTTGCACGTAATGTGCACGTGCAATATTTTGGTTGAATTATTTTTATTGAGATGTGTATAAATATTTAAATATGTGTTTTCAAATTATTTTATACAAAAGCCTTTTCTTTAAATAAATAGAAAGCCTTATTTTAAAGCCTTTTCTTAAAAGCCCAAAATGTGATTTATTTATTTTATTTAAAATAAAGATTTTGGCCCAAAACTAAAGCCCATGGATTAATCTATTTTATTTAACTTGTCATGTAGAAGACTATTTTAATATTATTTTATTTTTTATACAAATTAAATGTACAATTTTGGGCCTAGTTGCATGCACATGCACTACACGTACACGTGCAATGCACACTTGCCCATGATGGCCGGTTGCATTCTTTTTGGGAGGGAAACCCAAATTTTGAATGGAGAACATGGAGGTGGTTATGTAGTTGTGGGTAGTTTTTATAACTCCTACTCTAATCTTGGCCTTCCATTTTACAACCAACTAGTTAATCATAGCCATTCATCCTACTTGATTTCTAGTATAAATACCCCCCCCTGGCTATATTCATATGCAATTATATCTTTCCAAACTATAGTCTTATTTTAGTAATAGTTGTGAGTTAAAAAGAGTGAGAGTTGTGTGGGATTGCTTGCATTTTCCAAGGAGGAGAGGCCGGCCATCACTAGGAGAGGAGCTCGGGTTGGCTTGTGGAGCGTGTGCGCGCATCGTCTAGGAGGAGGTGCATCTCGTTGCAAAGGACCTTTGTTGCTATTGTGTTGTTTTCTCTCCATACTAGGTGGGTTTGATTTTCCTTATTTCTAATTAGAAACAATGCATGGAAAATATTAACAAGAATACATTTTATGGGAAAGTTAGTTCATAATTAATTGGAATATTAATGAACAACTTGCATGTGCTTCTATTGTGAAATTAAGTTGTGGGTAAAACTCTCCATGTTTATTGGAATGGATGAATGATAGTGATTAAATTTCCTTAAGAATGATGCTAGTATTATATTGAGACTTGATGCATGAAAAATACTAATAAGAATGCTAGTTTAATTGAAAATTGGAAGCATGAATTGATTAAGAAAGAATACTTTTGAAAAGAGTAACTTTCTTGAATGTTTGAGTTGTGAGCATGTTAATTGATAAGTGGTTATATATTTTGAGATGTACATGATTGGACTAGAAGTATTGTTGATTTAAAGACGATACATTTATTACCATCACTAATTGTATGTAAAAGTTAGTACCTTGCTAGTGCTAATTTATGAAGAGATCTTTTTGAGTTATTGTGGGGTTGGATAAATTCAAAGAAAATAGATTTGTATGTTGAATAAAAGATTAACATCAGAAAATTAGTATAAGAAATTGTGGATAAAAAGATTTGAAGACCAATTGTCAATCAATGTCGGAAGTGAAAAATATAATAGTTATAATGAAAAATTCATTGAATTGGGTGAAAAATATATTTTTATTAGTACAAAAATTATTTTATTCATGCTGATATGAAAATCATGTGAGGGGAAGTTAATTTGGAATTTTTCAGTAACTTCTACAAAAGCAATATGAAACAAAGATTAATTGAACATCGAGAAGTTCTAACAACAGTGGCAAATGATTCAAAAAGTTTTTAATTCGTACTGTGACAACCTGAGCATGTAGCTCAGGCGGTCACTGTGTGCGGTTGTGTTCTCTGGGTCGATCGGTTCGAATCCCTGCAGCCGCAAACATTTTTTTCATATTTTTGTAAGTATATAACTTACCGATCAGAAAGCAATATATACTATTTTGACACCCTTTACACCGCTAGCACAGATCGGCCTAGTGGCGGGTGCTCTTGGCTTTGTTCTCCGTGTGCCTGGGTTCGATTCCTACCCTCGGCATGTATAAAAAAATATTTTTTGGGGTTTCTAGATGTTCAAAAATTGTGAAAAAAAATATGGTTATTCTCATAAAAATGTAAGGGATTTTATAAAGATGATTTGGGCATTATTTGAAAGAGCTAAACTATGGTTTGTGAATAAAGTATACAATTAGAACTATGGTTCTAGAGTATACACTTGTGAAAAATTATAGTTTATAAGAACAAAGTGATACGAAGGATTAGAAGTTAATTTGGCAAAAAGAACCTTGTTGTGTGATACAATGCAATTTATTTTCTCATTTGTGAAACAATATGAAGTATGCATATTTGTTAAGAATGTGAAATTTGATATGATGTGATAATTGATAAAGTGCATGAAATTCATGTACAGTTATGGACTTGTGAATAAATTGGAAATTCATGAATTGAAAAGAGAATATACATGTGAGTATGAGAACTCAACATGGGGTATTTATGAGTTGAAAATTGTGAAATGAAAATTGAAATAGAGTAGCTAAGTCTCCCCCGGCATTGAGAAATGAAATGAAATGAAATGAAATTAGACCAAGGTTGGTCATGTTGAAATGAATAAATAAGTCCGGTTCAGTGGAGAGGCTAACTCTAGAGATTTAATTTTGTTCATGATTTTTAATAAAACTAAGGTTTAGTACATAGTGGAGACGTGATGAAAGTAGAAGAAAAACATGAGTATGGGGGCCATCGGATAGCGGTGTGAGAGCGATCCACAGGCTGCCTGCTTGATGCGTCAAGACATGGCGTGGGCGCTACTCCAGAATTATCATCCCGGTGGCGACGCTCGTGGGATGTTCGAGTGGCTATGGGTGGTGCCATTGTTCCATGGCAGAGACTGAATTATCCATAGGTTGCCTGCTCGATGCGTCGTGTCAGTGCGTGGGATTCCCCTCCAGGCTGCCTGGACATGGGCTCGTAGATCATAGGACATCTAAGACACTACCGTAATTACAGTAGTAGATTAAGACGTAACGAGGGATTGAACCCTATAAAGATGAAGAACGAATAAGGGCTTACCCTCGGACCTATGTAGTATGAGATGCATAGAATCCGAACAAGTGCGCATTAGTGTCATGTAACATAAATAAATGCATTAAGGACTAAGTGTACAATCACAACACGACATCAATAGGGTTGTCCCTTCATTTGAAATGTGACAAGTTTGTGTTTGTTAAATATGGAAAATTAAGTTATACTATTTCCGGCATAGAGAGGATGGCCGTGTATAATGATCGTCGGTTGAATAAACTGACGTACCCACAGTCTTATATGCAGGTAAATGACATGTTAAAGAGGAATGGATGCTTAAAGATTGTACCATGTTGTTGTACATTTATTTAACTGTTGTATTTTACTTTCGCTGTGCATAAGAAAAATGTAATATTGATATAAACTCTGATGTAAGATGAAAAGTTTAAATTTTCCTGTAAGATTGTTCTAAAGAAAGTGAAAAGATCCTGTAGAACATCTCGAATTCAGTGTATTTGGGATTCGGGGCGTTACAGAGTGGTATCAGAGCCACGCTTTCTACGTTTTCACACTTGTACAAATTTATAGGGAATGACACCCTAGATGTGGACATTAGAGTGTGTTTTTGAGTCTAAAGATTTAAATGTAAGTGACTTATGTTGTGTTGCTCTAAGATTTATGCTTCTTCCTCTCTATTTCTAGGATGGCTGATCATTTCGACCCTGCTGGAGGCGACGACTGGCATATCATTGAGGAAGAGTACCATCCTGGACAAGCTGATTCCGATGACGAGTACTATCCAGGGCAAGCAGATTCTGATGGTGAAGAATGGCCTGAATCCCGAGAGATCACCCCACCTCCAGATTCATCTGATGACTCTTCTTCTGACGAAGAAGAAGAACCAGTTCCAAGTGGTCTTGTGACTTCTCTTCATAGGCAGGTAGAGACACTGTGAGAGAGAGTCGGATTATTGGAGGCTCAGCTGGCAAAGCGAAAGGACGACTATTCTGTTCTCAGTCATCGGGTTTGGGAACTCGAGAAGATGACGAACCTGTCTGATGTGCTGAAGGATGAGGTTGATGGACTATGGGAAGAACTTCGAGCAGCGAAGAGGACCCGTAGGAATTAGACTGTCTTAGCTTCTTTTATTTTCCATTCTGATGTCAAAAATGTTTTCAATTCGAATGTATAAACTTTGGAATTCAATGAAATGCAAGTTGGTTTAAATTCTTTTCTTATACTTCGAATTTGATGGATCTTTTGCATTAGAATATGTCGAGAAGAGGAGCTAGGAATGGGGAAGGTTTGGATCTGGAGACCGAACTTGCAAGGGTCTACCAGACGCTTAATGCAGTGGCCATGAACCAAGGTAGGGGGCCGGTGAATCCAGTGCCCGAGGCGATTAAGCTGGTGGAATCGTTCAAACGAATGAAACCACCGGTATTCGAGGAAAAGTCAGACCCAGATGCGGCTGACAACTGGATCCCTCAAGTGGAAACAATCTTCGAGGTGTTGGAGACCCCTGAAGGCAGCAAGGTCAAGTTGGCGACTTTGCAACTGGAGAAGGACGCAGCGGTTTGGTGGCAATCCATGAAGAGGACCATGGGAGGCATAGTACTTGGCTGGGAGGAATTTCTGGAAGAATTCCACAGTCATTATTTCCCCTCCGATGTCCAGGAGAAGAAGGCGATGGAGTTTCTGTCACTTCAGCAAGGCAGCATATCGGTGAGAGCGTATGAGACCAAGTTTACTCAGCTCTCTAGGTATGCTCCAGAGCTGGTGATAGATGAAGCAAAGAAGGCTCGTAAGTTCGAGCATGGACTGAGGCCAAGCTTGAGATCCCGGATGATACCTCTTGGTATCAGGCGATTTGACAAGTTGGTCAAGAGGGCGGCAGCAACGGAGGCGGATATGGAGCAGTTCCAAGTAGTTCAGAACCGGAGGAACAACTGGCAGTCTGGAAAGAGGCATGCACATTCTGGGAGTTTCAAGGGGCAACCATCTGCACAGAGTTTCAAACCGACAGGGGCGAACGCTATTGGTGTGGCTGGAGGACCTGGAAACAATGTGGTGAGACCTTCTGCGGTGACTTGCTTCAACTGTGGTGAAACGGGACATTACCGATCTCAATGTCCCAAACTACGGAATGGTGATAGCAACGCGCCAATGCAGCAGACTGGGAAGAGGTCGTACCAACCAGGGCGAGTATTTGCTCTGACGGAAGCTGATGCTGATGAGGCAGATCAGGTCATCTCTGGTACGAGGGCTGGTGTTTAGAGTTTTGTCATTTCTTTTCCCGCTTATATTGTGAAATTGTTATGTAATGGTGTGTATAATATAACAGGCGAACTTTATCTTAATGGAATGAAAGCTGTTGTATTGTTCGATACTGGATCCTCTCATACATTTGTGTCTCCAAAATTTGCTAAAGTGTTGGGAGTTGAACCGAAGATTTTTCCAGGCAAAATCTTAGCAGTAGCTACTCCGTCAGGGGAAACTTTAACCGCTGATCGGTATTATGCTGATTGCGAGATTGTGATTGGGGATAGAATCTTTGGCATTGATCTGATCGAGCTGACTATCTTGGGAGTCGATGTTATCATTGGCATTGATTGGATGTCGGTGTACAGTGCAAGCATCGAGTGCAAGACCAAGACAGTAACAGTGAAGGCTCCAGGTGGACCTGAAGTCACTTTCAAAGGGAAGCAGAAATGTTCTAAGCTGGTGGCAACTATCCGTATGGAAGAGACTCCTATGGAAGTGCAAGGGATTCCTATGGTTCGGGACTATCCGACTGTGTTCTTGGAAGATTTTCCTGGGTTACCCCCGCATCGTGATGTAGAGTTCAGCATCACTGTTCAACCGGGAAGTGCACCCATTTCTAAGGCACCGTATAGGATGGCTCCAGTGGAATAGGATGAGGTGAAATGACAGATTGAGGAACTGTTGGAGAAAGTCTTTATTCAACTAAGTGTGTCACCTTGGGGAGCACCAGTGCTTTTGGTAAAGAAGAAGGATGGATCGATGAGAATGTGTATCGATTACCGGGAGCTGAATAAGGTCACTGTTCAGAATAAGTATCCTATTCCTCGAATTGATGATCTGTTCGATCGTCTACAAGGGGCAGCTGTTTTCTCCAAACTAGATCTTCGATCAGGTTACCACCAAGTTCGAGTGAAAGCTAAAGATGTGCACAAAACTGTATTTAGAACTCGACATGGGCATTACAAATTCTTAGTTATGCCATTCGGAGTGACGAATGCACCCGCAATCTTCATGGACTTGATGAACAGAGTTCTTAGGCCGTTCATTGATTCTTTCGTCGTGGTGTTTATCGACGATATTCTCGTGTACTCCAAGTCAGAGGAGGAGCACACCGAGCATCTGGCAGCAGTTTTGAAGAAGCTGGAAGAGCAGAAGTTGTATGCCAAGTTATCCAAGTGTGATTTCTGGAAATTTAAAGTGGCATTCCTAGGTCACATCCTTTCTAAGGAGGGAGTGGCAACTGACCCTCAGAAGATAGAGGCAGTAAGAGATTGGGCTAGGCCTACTACAGTGAAGGAAGTCAGAAGTTTTCTTGGAATGAATGGATACTATCAGGAGATTCATTCAAGGTTATGCTCAGATAGCTGTACCGCTTACTGGACTGACCAAGAAGAATGTGAGCTTCAAGTGGACCGAGCAATGTGAGGCGAGCATTCAGGAGTTGAAAGAGAAGCTGACTACTGCACCTATTTTGGCTCTTCCTAGAGCAGGTGTTGAGTATGATGTCTATAGCGATGCTTCACATCGTGGGCTTGGTTGTGTCTTAATGCAAGAAAGAAGAGTAATCGCTTATGGGTCAAGGCAAATACGACCGCATGAAAAAAATTACCCGACTCATGATCTGGAGTTGGCTGCGATTATCTTTGCTTTGAAGCAATGGAGGCACTACGTGTACGGTGAGAAGTTGAACATGTACATGGACCACAAGAGCTTGAAGTATATATATCAGCAGAGGGATCTGAATCTGAGGCAGCGAAGGTGGTTGGAAGTGCTCGAGGACATGCGACCTTAGATCAAGTATCATCCTGGAAAGGCTAATGTTGTGGATGACGACTTAGTCGCAAGAGCAGTCTAGCCAGTTTGATTACAACTCAGAGGCACCTGATTGAGGAGTTGGATCGAGCAGGTATGGAGGTTGTCTTGCAAGGATTGGGAGCATCTTTGGCTCAGTTGAGGCTTCAGCCTACACTGAATGGAAGGATCATTGCAAGTCAGGAATTGGATGCTGATATTTTGGAGATGAAGGAGCAGGTTAGTACTGGCAGGTTGCCCAGATTTCGAATCAGGGATGGAGTGCTGTGGTTCGGAGATAGACTGTGCGTTCCAAATCAGGCGGACCTGAAGGAGAGTATTCTTCAGGAGGCGCATGCTACTCTTTTGTCGGTACATCCTGGGAGTACTAAGATGTACATGGACATCAAACAGCATTTATGGTGGTCAGGTTTGAAGCGGGATGTGGCTGAATTTGTTGCGAAGTGTGAGGTTTGTCAGCAAGTCAAAGCCGAAAATCAGAGACCCGGAGGTCTATTACAGCCGTTACCTATTCCGGAATGGAAGTGGGATAACATCAGTATGGATTTCATCACGGGATTTCCTAGGAGTTCTAAAGGCAATGATGCGATTTGGGTCATAGTCAATCGACTAACCAAGTCCGCTCACTTTTTGGCGATGAAACTCACTGCTTCGATGGACAAGTTGGCTGAGATGTATGTTGGTGAGATTGTCCGGCTTCATGGTGTTCCATCAACTATTGTGTCTGATCGAGATGCGCGGTTTACTTTGCATTTCTGGAGGATTCTTCAGATAGCTTTGGGGACCAAGACAGATTTCAGCACTGCTTTTCATCCGCAAACCGATGGGCAGACCGAGAGAGTCAACCGTATTCTTGAGGATATGCTTCGGTGTTGTATACTAGACTTGGAGGCAGTTGGGAAAGGCATTTACCTTTGGTAGAGTTTGCCTACAACAACAGTTTTCAGGCTAGCATCGGGATGGCGCCGTACAAAGCTTTGTATGGAAGGAAGTGCAGGACTCCTGTTTGTTGGTTTGAAGTTGGAGAACGTCAGTTGTTTGGTCCTGAGCTTGTACAGCAAATTCTGAGAAGATTGATCTGATCAGGAAAAGGTTGGTGGAAGCTCAGAGCAGGCAGAAAAGCTATGCAGACAACCAGAGAAGAGACCTTGAGTTTGAGGTTAGTGACTTCGTCTTTCTGAAGGTATCACCCAGTAAAGGTGTGGTTCGATTTGGCAAAGGCGGGAAGTTAGCCCCGAGGTTTATAGGCCCGTATAAGATATTGAAAAGGATCGGAAAAACTGCTTACCGGCTTGAATTACCGGAAGAGTTATCTCAGGTGCACAATGTCTTTCATGTGTCTATACTGAGAGGTTATATTCCAGATCCGAGTCATCATTTGCCTGAAGTGCCGGAAGGTTTGCAGTTAGACCTGAATTACATCGAGTCTCCAGTCGAGATTGTTGATCGTCGAGAGAAAGTCTTGAGGAATAAGACGATACCGATGGTCAAGGTAATCTGGAGAAACCACTTGGTTGAAGAGGCTACTTGGGAGTCTGAAGAGAGGATGTTGAAGGACTATCCTGAGCTTTTTGCTTGATTGTATTCTTTGTATCTTTTGTTCTTGTGTGAGTGTTGTCTGTTTTCTCGCTCTTGATTGTAATTCCAGGGACGGAACTATTCTAAGGAGGGAGTGTTGTAATACCCTAATTTTTCAACTAATGAAAAATTATTTTATTTTGCACGTAGTGTGCATGTGCAATATTTTGGTTGAATTATTTTTATTGAGATGTGTACAAATATTTAAATATGTGTTTTCAAATTATTTTATACAAAAGTCTTTTCTTTAAATAAATAGAAAGCCTTATTTTAAAGCCTTTTCTTAAAAGCCCAAAATGTGATTTATTTATTTTATTTAAAATAAATATTTTGGCCCAAAACTAAAGCCCATGGATTAATCTATTTTATTTAACTTGTCATGTAGAAGACTATTTTAATATTATTTTATTTTTTATACAAATTAAATGTACAATTTTGGGCCTAGTTGCATGCACATGCACTACACGTACACGTGCAATGCACACTTGCCCATGATGGCCGGTTGCATTCTTTTTGGGAGGGAAACCCAAATTTTGAATGGAGAACATGGAGGTGGTTATGTAGTTGTGGGTAGTTTTTATAACTCCTACTCTAATCTTGGCCTTCCATTTTACAACCAACTAGTTAATCATAGCCATTCATCCTACTTGATTTCTAGTATAAATACCCCCCCCCCCCCCCTGGCTATATTCATATGCAATTATATCTTTCCAAACTATAGTCTTATTTTAGTAATAGTTGTGAGTTAAAAAGAGTGAGAGTTGTGTGGGATTGCTTGCATTTTCCAAGGAGGAGAGGCCGGCCATCACTAGGAGAGGAGCTCGGGTTGGCTTGTGGAGCGTGTGCGCGCATCGTCTAGGAGGAGGTGCATCTCGTTGCAAAGGACCTTTGTTGCTATTGTGTTGTTTTCTCTCCATACTAGGTGGGTTTGATTTTCCTTATTTCTAATTAGAAACAATGCATGGAAAATATTAACAAGAATACATTTTATGGGAAAGTTAGTTCATAATTAATTGGAATATTAATGAACAACTTGCATGTGCTTCTATTGTGAAATTAAGTTGTGGGTAAAACTCTCCATGTTTATTAGAATGGATGAATGATAGTGATTAAATTTCCTTAAGAATGATGCTAGTATTATATTGAGACTTGATGCATGAAAAATACTAATAAGAATGCTAGTTTAATTGAAAATTGGAAGCATGAATTGATTAAGAAAGAACACTTTTGAAAAGAGTAACTTTCTTGAATGTTTGAGTTGTGAGCATGTTAATTGATAAGTGGTTATATATTTTGAGATGTACATGATTGGACTAGAAGTATTGTTGATTTAAAGACGATACATTTATTACCATCACTAATTGTATGTAAAAGTTAGTACCTTGCTAGTGCTAATTTATGAAGAGATCTTTTTGAGTTATTGTGGGGTTGGATAAATTCAAAGAAAATAGATTTGTATGTTGAATAAAAGATTAACATCAGAAAATTAGTATAAGAAATTGTGGATAAAAAGATTTGAAGACCAATTGTCAATCAATGTCGGAAGTGAAAAATATAATAGTTATAATGAAAAATTCATTGAATTGGGTGAAAAATATATTTTTATTAGTCCAAAAATTATTTTATTCATGCTGATATGAAAATCATGTGAGGGGAAGTTAATCTGGAATTTTTCAGTAACTTCTACAAAAGCAATATGAAACAAAGATTAATTGAACATCGAGATGTTCTAACAACAGTGGCAAATGATTCAAAAAGTTTTTAATTCGTACTGTGACAACCTGAGCATGTAGCTCAGGCGGTCACTGTGTGCGGTTGTGTTCTCTGGGTCGATCGGTTCGAATCCCTGCAGCCGCAAACATTTTTTTCATATTTTTGTAAGTATATAACTTACCGATCAGAAAGCAATATATACTATTTTGACACCCTTTACACCGCTAGCACAGATCGGCCTAGTGGCGGGTGCTCTTGGCTTTGTTCTCCGTGTGCCTGGGTTCGATTCCTACCCTCGGCATGTATAAAAAAATATTTTTTTGGGTTTCCAGATGTTCAAAAATTGTGAAAAAAAATATGGTTATTCTCATAAAAATGTAAGGGATTTTATAAAGATGATTTGGGCATTATTTGAAAGAGCTAAACTATGGTTTGTGAATAAAGTATACAATTAGAACTATGGTTCTAGAGTATACACTTGTGAAAAATTATAGTTTATAAGAACAAAGTGATACGAAGGATTAGAAGTTAATTTGGCAAAAAGAACCTTGTTGTGTGATACAATGCAATTTATTTTCTCATTTGTGAAACAATATGAAGTATGCATATTTGTTAAGAATGTGAAATTTGATATGATGTGATAATTGATAAAGTGCATGAAATTCATGTACAGTTATGGACTTGTGAATAAATTGGAAATTCATGAATTGAAAAGAGAATATACATGTGAGTATGAGAACTCAACATGGGGTATTTATGAGTTGAAATTTGTGAAATGAAAATTGAAATAGAGTAGCTAAGTCTCCCCCGGCATTGAGAAATGAAATGAAATGAAATGAAATTAGACCAAGGTTGGTCATGTTGAAATGAATAAATAAGTCCGGTTCAGTGGAGAGGCTAACTCTAGAGATTTAATTTTTTTCATGATTTTTAATAAAACTAAGGTTTAGTACATAGTGGAGACGTGATGAAAGTAGAAGAAAAACATGAGTATGGGGGCCATCGGATAGCGGTGTGAGAGCGATCCACAGGCTGCCTGCTTGATGCGTCAAGACATGGCGTGGGCGCTACTCCAGAATTATCGTCCCGGTGGCGACGCTCGTGGAATGTTCGAGTGGCTATGGGTGGTGCCATTGTTCCATGGCGGAGGCTGAATTGTCCATAGGTTGCCTGCTCGATGCGTCGTGTCAGTGCGTGGGATTCCCCTCCAGGCTGCCTTGACATGGGCTCATAGATCATAGGACATCTAAGACACTACCGTAATTACAGTAGTAGATTAAGACATAACGAGGGATTGAACCCTATAAAGATGAAGAACGAATAAGGGCTTGCCCTCGGACCTATGTAGTATGGGATGCATAGAATCCGAACAAGTGCGCATTAGTGTCATGTAACATAAATAAATGCATTAAGGACTAAGTGCACAATCACAACACGACATCAATAGGGTAGTCCCTTCATTTGAAATGTGACAAGTTTGTGTTTGTTAAATATGGAAAATTAAGTTATACTATTTCCGGCATAGAGAGGATGGCCGTGTATAATGATCGTCGGTTGAATAAACTGACGTACCCACAGTCTTATATGCAGGTAAATGATATGTTAAGAGGAATGGATGCTTAAAGATTGTACCATGTTGTTGTACATTTATTTAACTGTTCTATTTTACTTCCGCTGTGCAAAAGAAAAGTGTAATATTGATGTAAACTCTGATGTAAGATGAAAAGTTTAAATTTCCCTGTAAGATTGTACCAAAGAAAGTAAAAAGATCCTGTAGAACATCTCGAATTCAGTGTATTTGGGATTCGGGGCGTTACAATTTGGAACTGGTTCTTCTTCTTCGTCAGAAGAAGAGTTATCAGATGAATCCGGAGGTGGGGTGATCTCTCGGGATTCAGGCCATTCTTCACCGTCAGAATCTTCTTGCCCTGGATAGTACTCGTCCTCGGAATCAGCTTGTCCAGGATGGTACTCTTCCTCAATGATATGCCAGTCGTCACCTCCAGCAGGGTCGAAATGATCAGCCATCTTAGAAATAGAGAGGAAGAAGCATAAATCTTAGAGCAACACAAATGTAAGTCACTTACATTTAAATCTCTAGACTCAAACACACACTCTAATGTCCACATCTAGGGTGTCATTCCCTATAAATTTGTACAAGTGTGAAAACGTAGAAAGCGTGACTCTGATACCACTCTGTAACGCCTCGAATCCCAAATACACTGAATTCGAGATGTTCTATAGGATCTTTTCACTTTCTTTAGTACAATTTTACAAGGAAATTTAAACTTTTCATCTTACATCAGAGTTTACATCAATATTACACTTTTCATTTGCACAGCGGAAGTAAAATTCAACAGTTAAATAAATGTACAACAACATGGTACAATCTTTAAGCATCCATTCCTCTTTAACATGTCATTTATCTGCATATAAGACCGTGGGTACGTCAGTTTATTCAACCGACGATCATTATACACGGCCATCCTCTCTATGCCGGAAATAGTATAACTTAATTTTCCATATTTAACAAACACAAACTTGTCACATTTCAAATGAAGGGACTACCCTATTGATGTCGTGTTGTGATTGTGCACTTAGTCCTTAATGCATTTATTTATGTTACATGACACTAATGCGCACTTGTTCGGATTCTATGCATCCCATACTACATAGGTCCGAGGGCAAGCCCTTATTCGTTCTTCATTTTTATAAGGTTCAATCCCTCGTTATGTCTTAATCTACTACTGTAATTACGGTAGTGTCTTAGATGTCCTATGATCTACGAGCCCATAACCAGGCAGCCTGGAGGGGAATCCCACGCACTGACACGACCCATCGAGCAGGCAACCTATGGACAATTCAGCCTCCGCCATGGAACAATGGCACCACCCATAGCCACTTGAACATCACACGAGCGTCGCCACCGGGACAATAATTCTGGAGTAGCGCCCACGCCATATCTTGACGCATCAAGCAGGCAGCCTGTGGATCGCTCTCACACCTGCTATCCGATGGCCCCCATACTCATGTTTTTCTTCTACTTTCATCACGTCTCCACTATGTACTAAACCTTAGTTTTATTAAAAATCATGAACAAAATTAATTCTCTAGAGTTAGCCTCTCCACTAAACCGGACTTATTCATTCATTTCAACATGACCAACCTTGGTCTAATTTCATTTCATTTCTCAACGTCGGGGGAGACTTAGCTACCCTATTTCAATTTTCATTTCACAATTTTCAACTCATAAATACCCCATGTTGAGTTCTCATACTCACATGTATATTCTCTTTTCAATTCATGAATTCCCAATTTATTCACAAGTCCATAACTGTACATGAATTTCATGCACTTTATCAATTATCACATCATATCAAATTTCACATCCTTAACAAATATGCATACTTCATATTGTTTCACAAATGAGAAAATAAATTGCATTGTATCACACAACAAGGTTCTTTTTGCCAAATTAACTTCTAATCCTTCGTATCACTTTGTTCTTATAAACTATAATTTTTCACAAGTGTATACTCTAGAACCATAGTTCTAATTGTATACTTTATTCACAAACCATAGTTTACCTCTTTCAAATAATGCCCAAATCATCTTTATAAAAACCCTTACATTTTTATGAGAATAACCATATTTTTTTCACAATTTTTGGACACCTAGAAACCCCCCAAAAAAATATTTTTTTTATACATGCCAAGGGTAGGAATCGAACCCAGGCACACGGAGAACAAAGCCAAGAGCACCCGCCACTAGGCCGATCTGTGCTAGCGGTATAAAGGGGGTCAAAATAGTATATATTGCTTTCTGATCGGTAAGTTATATACTTACAAAAATATGAAAAAAATGTTTGCGGCTGCAGGGATTCGAACCGATCGACCCAAAGAACACAACCGCACATAGTGACTGCCTGAGCTACATGCTCAGGTTGTCACAGTACGAATTAAAAACTTTTTAAATCATTTGCCACTGTTGTTAGAACATCTCGATGTTCAATTAATCTTTGTTTCATATTGCTTTTGTAGAATTTACTGAAAAATTCCAGATTAACTTCCCCTCACATGATTTTCATATCAGCATGAATAAAATAATTTTTGTACTAATAAAAATATATTTTTCACCTAATTCAATGAATTTTTCATTATAACTATTATATTTTTCACTTCCGACATTGATTGACAATTGGTCTTCAAATCTTTTTATCCACAATTTCTTATACTAATTTTCTGATGTTAATCTTTTATTCAACATACAAATCTATTTTCTTTAAATTTATCCAACCCCACAATAACTCAAAAAGATTTCTTCATAAATTAGCACTAGCAAGGTACTAACTTTTACATACAATTAGTGATGGTAATAAATGTATCTTTTTTAAATCAACAATACTTCTAGTCCAATTATGTACATCACAAAATATATAACCACTTATCAATTAACATGCTCACAACTCAAACATTCAAGAAAGTTACTCTTTTCAAAAGTGTTCTTTCTTAATCAATTCATGCTTCCAATTTTCAATTAAACTAGCATTCTTATTAGTATTTTTCATGCATCAAGTCTCAATATCATACTAGCATCATTCTTAAGGAAATTTAATCACTATCATTCATCCATTCTAATAAACATGGAGAGTTTTACCCACAACTTAATTTCACAATAGAAGCACATGGTTCATTAATATTCCAATTAATTATGAACTAACTTTCCCATAAAATGTATTCTTGTTAATATTTTCCATGCATTGTTTCTAATTAGAAATAAGGAAAATCAAACCCACCTAGTATGGAGAGAAAACAACACAATTGCAACAAAGGTCCTTTGCAACGAGATGCACCTCCTCCTAGACGATGCGCGCACACGCTCCACAAGCCAACCCGAGCTCCTCTCCTAGTGATGGCGGGCCTCTCCTCCTTGGAAAATGCAAGCAATCCCACACAACTCTCACTCTTTTTAACTCACAACTATTACTAAAATAAGACTATAGTTTGGAAAGATATAATTGCATATGAATATAGCCATGGGGGGGGGGGGCTATTTATACTAGAAATCAAGTAGGATGAATGGCTAGGATTAACTAGTTGGTTGTAGAATGGAAGACCAAGATTAGAGTAGGAGTTATAAAAACTACCCACAACTACATAACCACCTCCATGTTCTCCATTCAAAATTTGGGTTTCCCTCCCAAAAAGAATGCAACCGGCCATCATGGGGAAGTGTGCATTGCACGTGTACGTGTAGTGCACGTGCATGCAACTAGGCCCAAAATTGTATATTTAATTTGTACAAAAATAAAATAATAATAAAATAGTCTTCTACATGACAAGTTAAATAAAATAGATTAATCCATGGGCTTTAGTTTTGGGCCAAAATATTTATTTTAAATAAAATAAATAAATCACATTTTCGGCTTTTTAATAAAAGGCTTTAAAATAAGGCTTTCTATTTATTTAAAGAAAAGGCTTTTGTATAAAATAATTTGAAAACACATATTTAAATATTTATACACATCTCAATAAAAATAATTCAACCAAAATATTGCACGTGCGCACTACGTGCAAAATAAAATAATTTTTGATTAATTGAAAAATCAGGGTATTACATTACTAGAATACTACAGTTAGAACATGATGGGTTCTTTACTAGAATACTACAATTAGAATATGATTGGTTCTTCACTAAATACTACAACTACAACATGATGGGTTCTTTACTAGAATACTACAATTAGAATATGATGGGTTCTTTACTAGAATACTACAATTAGAACATGATGGTTTCTTTACTAAACACTACAACTACAACATGATGGGTACTTTACTAGAGTACTACAATTAGAACATGATGGGTTTTTTACTAGAATACGACAATTACAACATGATGGGCTTTACTAAACACTACAACTACAACATGATGGGTTCTTTATTACAACTCAAGCATGATTCTTAATACAACTCAAGCATGAATCTTTTCTACAACTTAAGCATGAATCTTTACTACAAGTTAAGCATGATTCTTTACTACAACTCAAGCATGAATCCTTTACTACAACTTAACCATGAATCTTTACTACAACTTAAGCATGAATCTTTACTACAACTCAAGCATGAATCTTTTACTACAACTTAAGCATGAATCTTTACTACAACTTAAGCATGAATCTTTACTACTACTTAAGCATGAATCTTTATTACAACTTAAGCATGGATCTTACTATTACAAAGACTACTTCTCTTTATAAATTACTAGTCTTAAAATATTACAAAAATTTAACTTTATTGAATTTACAAATCCTACATATTACAAACCCTCTTTTCTTTCACGTTTAAGTTCCTACAATCAACAAAGTCTATCTTTTTAAGAACTAAGAGTTAGCAAGATTTGATATTTAACAAAGTAGAGAGCAATAAACAAATAAAAGACTTATTTTTTAATAGTCGTTGAGTTCTACAACCCAAAAATGGGTATGTAAATATTTCTACTACACAAATCTTCATATAATCATGTCAATTAGTCCAAGTTGTATATTTTAGCAAAATAACCATGATAAAAACTTAAAGATTCACCCTTTATGTTGTTTGGGTTGAGTTCCACCATCCATCTTTCTTATGTGGTCATTTTGGTTCATACCATCATTTATATGCTTAGGATTTAGTCCAAGTTGTTAAACTAACCATAAAAAGCTCAAAGATTATACCTTTATGTTGTTTTTGGTTAAGTCCTACCATCCATCTTTTTTATGTGATAATTTTTGACCCATACAACCATGGTTATGTTTAAGATTGAGTCCAAATTATTATTAGAACATACAACACATACAACAATAAAAGAAAACAAAAACAACACAAAATAAAAGTTAGAGAGACCCCCACCTTGTTATTTCTAAGTAGGAAGAACTAGCCAACCTTCCTTCTCCTCCCTTCTAGTTCCTATGGAAATCTTTTAAGGAAAACCTACAATGAAGAACTCTCCAGTTAGGGTTTGTTCTCTCTTTCTTTTCCTCTCTTTTATTTCTTGTAAAATGAGACAAGAGGTGAGGAGGAGGAGGGGGGGGTACTTATAAGATGGAAGAGAAGGGGGAGAATGCAAAAGCACCAAGGGAATTTGCAAAAACCCACCCCCCTTGGAAGGCCAGCCATACTTAGGTGAGGGGAGGTAAGGTGGAGGTGAGGTGGAGGGGTGAGGTGGAGGGGTGACGTGGAGGAGAGAGACTTCTAGAAGAACACCTTAAACTCTTATGTATCCTTAATTAATCGTAGATCCTAGGTTCAATCCTTCAAACAAATCCTAGCCATCCAAATTTGATTAATCATGATAAAAAAGAGATATTTTTGTCCAAAATACACACTACATGATTTGTACAAACGTACGAAACCGATACAATATGCATAAGTATATATTAATCTATATACCGATAATTTTCATTTGTTAAACCACACAATTCGTATAAAAAAAGTTAATTCTGAAAATAATAATAAAAATAAATTTTATTATAGGCTCGGAAGATTCCAGTACCAAAACGATATAACGCATATACATATGGACTGGTATTCATACAGATGATGATTTATAATTAACTAAGTAATATCCACCAAAATATTGTAAATCTGAAAATAATTAAATAATTAAATAATAATAATAATAATAATAATAATAATTGATCGAGATATTACACTTCTGATGGGCTAATTCGGAGGCCTGTTTCCGCCCATCCTGTTAGGGCGACTCCCTACTCTTCTGCTGTTTCTCAGGGGAGCTGGTTTATGTGACGTCTGCCAGTTGTCTAGGCATGATCGTAGGGAATGTAGGCGCGCCAAATGCCGATGCTTTAGGTGTGGGATTGTCCGCAGCAGCAGCGGATGACTCTTCCAACCGGGGGTTCAGCTCAACAGGTAGCCCCAGCTCGTGGTCCAGTCAGGCCACCGCTTCCTCCTTAGTGCCAGATTGTCGGTCAGAGGACTGCTGTTCCCAGGAGAGGTCAGGCTTTCAACCTGACTACTGCAGATGCTGAGTCAGCAGAGGGTGTTGTTGTAGGTATATTTTGCATTTTGTTATTTTTTTGTTTCTCTTTTGCTTCTTTTCATTTCTCTTGCATTATTCTTTCATTTTATCTTTTCCGCATTGTGTTCTCCCTACCCTTGATTATCAATTATTCTTTTTCTCTTGCTTTTGATTCTATCTTAGGTGTTGTCCTTGTTTACTCTTTCCCTGCTCATGTTCTCTTTGATTCTGGGGCAACCCATTCCTTCGTCTCTTCTCGCTTCGTGGCTCGCCATCGGTTGGAGTGCAGCATCATGTCTGAGGCTTGGAACATTGTGACAGGTGGTGGTATTGTCCCGAAAGTGCAAGCAGAGTCACATAGTTATTGTCGGCACAGATTTCGAGGCCGACCTGATTATAATTGGGAATTTAGGATTCGACGTCATTCTCGGTATGGATTGGTTGGGTGAATCCCACTCCATTATTGATTGCCATGCCAAGAAGGTTGTATTCCGGATCCCAGGTCACGCAGAGTTTAAGTTCCATGCTGGGGAGATGCCCCTTGGCCGAGCAGAGACATCGGTTGATCAGGAAGTTTGTGCGATGGAATTGCATTCAGGCTGTGAGGCTGCACCTCCAGTAGTGCGGGATTTCCTGGATGTTTTTCTAGAAGAGTTGCCTGCCTTACCCCCTGATAGGGATGTAGAGTTCGGTATTGAAGTTCAGCCGGGTATGTCACCGATATCGAGGAGTCCCTACAGGATGGCACCGGTTGAGTTAGTAGAGCTTAAGGTGCAGATTAAGGAGTTGCTTGATTTGGGGTTCATCAGACCCAGTGTTTTGCCGTGGGGTGTTCTAGTCCTTTTTGTCAACAAGAAGGATGGTAGTCGTCGATTGTGCATTGATTATCGGGATCTGAACAGTTTTACTGTAAAGAACCAGTATCCACAGACCTGGAGTGATAACTTATTTCATCAGTTAGGTGGAGCAGCTATTTTCTCGAAGTTGGATCTTCGTTCTGGGTCCTTGGTCTAGCAGGCTATTATCGGAAATTCGTCCAAAATTTTTTAAAGATACCAGGACCATTGACTAAGCTGACAGGGAAGGATCATAATTCTGTTGGTCTGAGACTTACAGTGAGGCTTATGCTGAGTTGCAGAGCAAGTTGACGTCAGCGCCAGTGTTGACTATTCCAAATGGTTCAGGCGGATTTGTAGTTCACTGTAATGCTTCGGGTAAGGTTCTTGTTGCAGTTCTGATGCAGAAGGGCCGAGTCGTTGCTTATGCATCGAGGTAGTTGAGGCCGCATGAGAAGAACTATCCAACTCATGACATGGAGTTAGCAGCAGTGATTTTTGCTTTGAAGCCGTGGAGACATTATTTACTTGGAGACCGAGTGGAGATCTTTACTAACCACAAAGTCTCAAGTATGTCTTCACCCAGAAGGAGTTGAACATGAGGCAAATGAGTTGGTTATAGCTTATGGCCGATTATGACATCAGCTTGCAATACCATCCTGGTAGAGTGAACTTGGTGCCAGATGCTTTGAGCAGGAGACCAGTAGTTATGTTCCTGACTCAGTAGAGAGATTTGGTCGAGCAGATGTGGAGGTTGGAGTTGGATGTGTTGTTGCCAAGTTCTGATCGGAGTTGTTTGGTGCTTCAGCTTCAGTCCTCTCTTGTTGATCAGATCAAAGAGACTCAGGCTGGTGATGAGCAGTTGCAAGATTTCGGAGCAGAAGTTGAGTCTGGTTCCAGAATGGATATGGTTGTTCATGCTGATGGATCGCTTCGTTTTGGGTCCAGGTTGTGTGTCCCGAAGGGTGTGAAGTTCGTCAGAGGTTGCTTGAGGAAGCCCACCAGTCATCGTATTCTATCCATCCTTGAGGTACTAAGATGTATCTGGATTTGAAGCTTCATTTCTGGTGACACAGTAAGAAGAGGGTTGTGGCTCGGTTTGTGTATCAGTGTTTAATCAACCAGCAGGTTAAGGCCGAGCATCAGAGGACCACCAGACTTCTTTAACCGCTTCCCATTCCGGAGTGGAAGTGGGAACATATCACTATGGATTATGTGACTGCTTTGTCGAAGAGTCCTAAGTGTCACAATGCCATTTGGGGGATTGTGGATAGACTGACGAAGAGTGCTCACTTCATTCCCTTCTGTGTCGGACTGTCTACTGAGAGCCTAGTTAAGAAGTACATGCAAGAGATCGTCAGACTTCATAGGGTTCTAGTCAGTGTTGTATCCGACAGGGATATGAGATTTAGATCTCAGTTTTGGGAGTCTTCAGAGTAGTTTGGGGAGTAAATTGAAGTACAGTACAACTTTTCAACCCCAGCCCGATGGACAGTCAGAGAGGACCATCTAAATTCTAGAGGGCATGTTGAGTTCCTGTACGCTGCAGTTTGGTGGATCATGGGAGGACCATTTGCATCTCGTAGAGTTTTCGTACAATAACAGCTTTCAGGCCAGTCTTAAAGCTGCACCGTTCAAGGCACTTTACGGGCAGAAGTGCAGATCACCAATGTGGTGGGATGACATTGGTGAAAGGAAGTTTTTGGGTCCGGAGTTGTTCACCAGGACAGTTGATGCAGTGACTCAGATCTGGAAGCACTTGTAGGCAGCTCAGGATAGGCAGTGGCGATAGGCTGATGTCCATCGGAGAGTTTTGGAGTTTGAGGTTGGTGACCATGTTTTCCTAAATATATCGCCTTGGTAGAGTGTCATTCGGTTTGGTGGTGGGGGCAAGCGCAGCCCTAGGTTTATTGGACCGTTTGACATTGTGGAATGAGTAGGCAAGGTGGCCTGTCGTCTTGCAATGCCACCAGCTTTATCAGGAGTTCATGAAGTTTTCCATGTCTCACAACTCAGGAGATATATCCGAGATGGAAGCCACATGATCGACTATTCTCAGTTGACCGTGCGGCCAGATTTGACTTGTGAGATTCCACCATTTGCTATTTCAGATCGGCGGGAGAAAGTGCTTAAGAACAAGGTCATCAAGCTGGTTCATGTTTCTTGGAATCCTCACTCGCCGGGTGATTCGACTTTGGAGCTGGAGGAGGAGATTCAGCAGAAGTTTCCTCATCAGTTTGAGTAGCTTTTTGTTTTGTTTTTTCTTTTCTACCCTATGTACATCTTGTTTGAATTTCGAGGACAAAATTCTTCGTGTTAGGTGGGTAGGATTTGTAACCTATGTTTTCCATTTTCTGTATTTTCGGGTGCATTTTCCTTTTTGTGTGTTTATTCTCATTGTATCTCTTTTTGAATCGTATATTGGATCTTCACTTTCAATATATTCATTTATTTGATTTGTTGTCTCCTTATTTGAGTTTCTTGATCCTATTATCTCCTATTATTTCATCTCTGTTTGATCGAGATTGTATTTTTTATCCTCAATATTCAAATTGTTCGTGCCCTATTTTGTTTATTCATTTTTTATCTAATTGTTGGATCATTCTATTATTCTCATGAAGCTTTTATTAAACCCAAATCCACTACCCCATTAATATCCTATTTTCAACCCTATACCCTATTGGATCCACTACTCTTATACCCTACCCGTTTACACCCAAATGCCTACCAGTTATCCTATACCCCTAACCCTAACTTCTGCATATATATTGTCACGTCCAGCTTCCCAAAAAGGAGATATGGAATACGGATACGTGACTAAGTCCAGCGAATGATTTTCGTCATCCATAAGCTGTCAGGATTTTTAAACCAAGCACAATTATAAACAAGAGATATACAAAAGAAATGGTCAACCGTACATGCATAACTGTATCGATATAGTCAACTAGATTACTTGAAACAAGAAGCAAGAATACTGAATTTCAATTAATCATGTCTGGAACAAAAACACAAGTCTAGGACACAAAAGCCCAATACAAAATAATCTGCGTATCCATGTACAGTTATTCAAGATAAGCAACAAGAAAATAAATAGATATAGCAAAAATTTCCAGCCAACTAGAATCTCATATCACCTACTCCATCAGGCACCGGATCACCATAATCTGCAATTCGGAAAAGGGAAAGAGAAACAAAACGGCCATCAATGCAAGTTATGGGCCGCTTGTAGTGCAAACGACAAGTACAAGGAAAGATAAAGAAGAATAGTGTAACAGCGGAAGCAAGTATTGCATGGAAAGGATATAACAAAAAAAATAAAGGAACTAACTCAGATCAAGAGCAGAACAACTAGCATGGCAAGATAAACGAATGCAAGTGGCACGTAACAAGTGTCAAGTAAACAAGTATCATGTAACGAGTAACAGGTACCGAATGTCAAGAATCAAGTATCATGTACAAGTAACAAGTAGCAAGTGTCAAGTGATCATGTTCAAGTCTTGTATCTAATCCTATCTAGGTAGCACTTCATGCGTCCCAGGTTTTTCCCACATGGTTGCTACATTCAAACAGTTTCGTTTTAGATTTCATAGTCGATCATAGAGGGCAGTGTACTCAGGCACAAGTATTAAGCAATCAAGTATCAAGTATCAAGCCTCAAGCATCAAGTATCAAGCCACAAGTATCAAGTATCAAGTATCAAGTATCAAGTAATCACATAGGATTTATAAATCCCCTTCCAAGTACACGTTTCTGTATTTTCAACTATTAGATCTTTTCCTTTAACCCCTGCTTAGTTTCTTATTATTATTATTCAAGCAAGCATGGATCTGCACAAAAAAGTTAGGAAACATGGATAGAAAACAAAGGACAAGTAAAAGTTGAATAAAGGACACGAACGGATGATGAAAGACTCAAAGTAGGCTAAGACAACGAAAATTCTACTTCTAGACAGCAAGACAGTACTGCACCAAATCTGGGATTCCTGTTGCCACAGACATGCAAATCTGCATCCGTCAGAAAATATAGAAAATAGACTCCCGGCCAAATCCAGCAAATATATATAGTCATATGGTATTTTACAAAAACATGACTCAAAACGGAATTGTATCCAGAAAACATGTTCAGCCAGAAATCAGAAACTTGTATTCTTAAACAAGAAAACAGCATAAAAAGTTCTGATTAAATCCAAGAAAAATCTGGGGTGTTCCCTAGTATGTATAGTAACAGAAAATAAAGTTTCATAATTTTCCAACATAGATAGAATAGTCAAATAAATCAGAAAGCAACAAGGTATAGTAATTTTGTAAATCTGAAATCATAAACACAGCAGTACTAAAACAGCAATAAATAACAAAATATAAATCGAAATCCAGATCCGTCGAAAGAGAGATAAAATATATACAATAGGATACAGTTCATATTTACAAAGTTTTTATAAACAACAAATAGAATAAGGTCGAAATTAAGGTTCTTTACTGAACTGATGAAAATTCTACAAGTATAGTAGTTGTTTGCAAGTATAGAATAGTTCATAAAGTCATCAATTAAATCCACAAAAACTTAGGGGTTAATCCCAATCAGGTCTAGTTGTACTCAACAAAATATTGGATCAAAAAATTATCGTTACATCAGTATACAAATAATTTATCATCCAAAATTCATATAAAACAAAATCTGAAATTTTTCTACACAATTGTAGTAAAATAGTCATAACTTGCAACTCATAAATCGAAACTGAGATCTGTCAGAAAATCTGAAAAGTAAACGGAATTCTCTATAATTGATATTTATAAATAATTTTCATATACTGACCTTAATAGGGTCTACAATATTGAACAAAAATGGGGTACAACAAAAAACAGAAATATTCTTCATGCATAAAATCCACATAAATCATATGAAACTCATCCAAATCATAAAAAAATATGAAATATGGTATACTAGATGTCCAAGCAAAATGGTATAGGGTATTTTACAAGTCTACACGAGTTATACTACATCGAACACATTATGTACACAAGATCATACAACACCTCATAATCACGAACACATGCATGTATATAAGAATTGGTTATCTCTAATACTAAATTTATGTCACGTGTGTAATGGGATAACTACGGGCAAATCAATACATAGAGACAAGCTATAACAGGGGTTTTGCACAAGAATTGTCTCTACAACAAACCTACACTACAGGCGGTTTTTAGTACTTGTATTTGCAAAAAAATTAATACAAGTTACTTGCCTTAGAGATGACGATAGGAACGATGCAACGAGCAAGAATAACGGGAACGGATTCCCGGCACGAACTCCACGACAACGAACAACTCATGAATCACACGAACACATGGACAAAATCTCGAGATCACACGCACTCACACACAAACACCAAGAGAGCAAGAGGAAGAGAGAGAGTCGGGGGCAAGCGGCAGTGGTCTGTCGCTGCTAGGCTGGCGACGGCGAAGCAACGACAGGAGGAGGCACTGGCCGAGAGGGGGCGGACGACGGCGGACAGCGGGTCACGACTCGCTGTGGTGGCTGCAGTATGGCGCTGGCTTTGAGATAGGAGAAGGTAAGAAGGGGACTGCCGAGGTGGAGGGAGAGTGTAGTGCCCCGAATTTTCAATATAATATCTCAGAAATACATTGCACAATTTCCAGAATCAACTTCAATGTAATCATAAACATAGCAACCAAATATGGCAAAAATTAAACTTTTTATTACATCAATTGTTTATAAAGCACAGTGGAAAATAAAACACCTCTAATTACAATTTCTTTCCTTTACAACACATTCTTTTACAATTTGTCTAAGCCATATTATCATTCTACCACCCGCATCCAAATCCCAAGCTATAAGCACCTACCTATAAAATATGAGACTAGAGATAATCCTAACCCTCAAAACTATAGGGGTCAGCCATAACGGTGTGAGTGACATAAAAATAAATGCAACATAAATAAAACATAAGGTATAGAGTCATAAACAGCATGTACCAACAATAATAACGATGGAATAAGAAATAACATTAAATAAAATATGAAAACATCAAGTGAAACTAGACTACGTGTCAAGTGTAGAAAAACAGGAAACAACATGCATAAAACCAAGTCAATAAAACACCAATGCTATACGCTGACTCTCTAATGCATACTTGTCGAATTCTATGCATCCCACTTTACATAGGTCCGGTGCAAGCGCTTATCGTTCTCCACTTGATAGGGTTTTATCCCCCACTATGCAACTAATCCTACTACGATGACTACTACGAGATTTAGACATTCTGCAAGTATCGGTTCTCATCCTTGGAATACTAGAGGTCAATCCCACTCCACAGATCATTCTGTGGCCCTTATGTCCATTGTCCCGGAAAACTGGAGATTTCCTCACTCCGTAGGTCATCCTGGAACCCTCATTACACAAACATCCCATGAGCGTCGCTCTCGTCCTCGGAATACTGAAGACCAATCCCACTTCGCGGATCACTCTGTAGCCCATACGTCCATCGTCCCGGAATACTGGAGAATATCTCACTCCTTGGATCATCCTGCAGTCCATAACTCATGTTTGCTCTTATTTCATCATATCGCCATCTAGTGCCGTCCTTATCTTGTTAAGTTAATTAATTATTTATTAGATTGCGAATCTCTTAGAGTTGGTGTACCCTACCGGGCTTAACTCAACTGAACAACAACCAAAATCTCAACCGCTGGTAGTTAGGCACCACTCAATCTCTAAAGACTCATAACTCAACCATTGATTCCAAAACATTCAATAAAACTCACAAATCCATCATCAAAACGATTATATGAAGAAAAATTCTTAAATCAACAAAAATCCAAATCTATATAATATACTCATAAAATTCCAGAATTCAAATAAAATATTAAATCCATTAAATAACAAAAAACCATATTTTGAAGTCGTAGGATATCACAAAACATCAATTCTTTTGAAAACACATATAACTCACTTAATAATGTCATAAGAATACATTTAAAACTCTATTATAAATAAAATATAACTCTCTGTAAAATACTGTAATCTATAGTAAAAATATCATCTAAAACAGTAGAGCAATAATCCATAACATCGAGAAAATAACAATTTAAAAGAAACAAAGAAAACTTAACAAAACGACTCAAAACAGCAGGTGTGGTCATCTGCCTAAACAGTTCAAAATCAGGGCAGTTGACTGCACCTTTTGAAAATTCACAAAAATAGAATGGCGATCGACCGTGACCTGCTATACAGCCAGGTTAGGATTTTTGTGCATGTTTCGACTAATACGTCGATTAAACTTTATTAAATCAAAATAAACAAAATTTATTAAAACAAAAATTTAAACTATTTACCTCTGAGTTGACTAGGCATCATGCCAAGCCAAAAAATCAGAAAATCTGGAGTTTTCACTACAAGTGGTAATTTTGCACAAAAGTCTATCTTTTTGTAATATTTACAAATAGGTCAAGCAATTATCAGAAAAATCCGAAAAAAATCACAAATAATATATAATAATAATTAATGGATTTCCCAAAAATAGTTTTTGACTTTGAACTTCCTAAGAAAATATTTGCACAAGATCAACTTAAATTCCATATTTGCAAAAACACCATATTTGTTTAAATCTTTACCAAATCAACTCTAAATAAAATTCGAATATAAAATCTATCTTCAATGATGACCATGGCAAGCCCAAAAATCAGTAAAAATGAATTTTTCATTATTTTGTTTGAGATACAAACGGCTTTTTACATAAAAGTCCCTCTCTTTCGAAGTATTTATAAAATAGTTTATTTACTCAGAAAAAACCCAAAATTTAGGATAAAATTAATTATAAATAGGAGAATGTATCCAGAAATTTAAAATTGAAGATTTGCACCGAAAATATTTGCTCATGTTTTGCACGTGTAAAATTGAGAAATTTGTAAAATAGTTCAATTAAGTTAAATAAATATGAAAAATTAAAATATTATAGATAAATGAGGAAAATCAATCATTAACCATAAAACTTTAAGAAATCAAAATTTTCTGACTTTGCACGTGTGTTGCATGTGCAAAATTACAATTTCAAGAAAATAGTCAAAATAGTCAACTTTACAAATTTAATATTATTTAATAATGCAAAATAAATTATTTTATTTTTTGGGGTGTTACAAAGAGGATCGGAGGTAGGGGTAGGCACACAGGGTTGAGGAGGAGGAGAGTGGGAGGTAGGAGAAGCTCGGGGGATGGGTTTTTGGCGAGAGCGGCTAGGGTTTGGAGTAACATGGTAGATGAACAGGTAATAATATATATAGGGGTAAGGATATTAGGGTTAGGAGTAGATGGGTAATGGGTGGAGATAATTTTTGGGTTAGGGTATTGGATATCCAATAAGGAATATAGTTGAGGGTGTTATTGGGTTATTGGGTATTAGTGGGCATGAATAAGATCCAATAAGAGATATAGGGTTTTAGGAATAATTGGTTTATATTAAAAGACCAATAAAATTTATAAAATAGCCAATAAAAATATGATTTATAATCAAATGTAATTTGCATTACAATAAAGAATTTATTTGAAATAACTACAAATACAATTAGTACATAGAAGTGGATTTTTAATAACTAGTCAAAATTAATAATATTAATAACAACAATGATAATACCAGTAATAGTAATAATAATAGAAATCAAGGTAATAATAACAATAATAAGATTTGTATTACAATATAAAAATCATAGAAAATAGTTACAAATAAAATTATTGATCAAAAATAGAATTTAATAGAAGATCCAACAATACATTTTGACAAAAGAATTTGAAAGCCAAAAAAAAATAACTTACAAAAAATTTAAACACAGAAAATATGTATTTACAAAAACAGGGGTTACAAATCCTACCCACCTTGCAACAAAATTTCGTTCTCGAAATTTGCTTAGGCGGTACATGTGACAAGGCAAAAAAACAAACTTGAGGGAGGGTAACAAAACAGAGAACTGATGGGGATGGAACAAAGCAGGGCAATACTAGAAAAAGAAAGAAGTGGATAACAATGAGGTCAAATAAAATGCATGAAAGAGAATAAGCAGTATCAAAAGGAAAGAAACAACACAAGATAACAAGGCAAGATAGGGAGTAGGTAGAACTGGAATCAAAGAGAGAAAGGATTAATACGGGAGAATTGAGTCAAATAATGAATTGGTGCATGATGGCAAAATAGAATGCAAGAAAGAACTAACCTGTATAAAAAATGAAGAAGAAACAACACAAGACTTGCAAGATAACAAAGCAAAGAGATGAAGAAATAGATAGAGCTGGAATTGAAGAAAGGATGGGCAAGGAGATGAACCAAGTAATGAGTCAACGGATGAAGACGAGTACAAGGGATGGGAAGAAACAAACAATGCAGGGAATGAGAAACAACAAGAGAATCCTGAGACCTGTGGGTTTTGGGCCCACCACGGTTCCGCTGCGCAACTCTAACCGGGAAGACTTTGCATGAACATCTTGGAGCAAAGGACGACACTTCTTCTTCTGGTGATGATCCAAGCTGCTAACATGTCGTTGAAGATCCAGCAATGCCGATTGACAGTCCAAGCAAAAAAAAAAGAATGGATGGCACAAAAAATCAGAAAGATATGGGTACGAAAAGAATGAATTTATACCCAACAAGAGGTCAATCAAAGAGGACGACGGAAAAAGATGGGAGGATCAAGGAATTAAAGAATTGAATAAGAATGGATCAAAATGAATGGAGCAAGACTTGTTTCCAGATCAATGTTGATTATAATTCATTCATATATGCATGGCCTGTGTACTGTTGAGCCAATCCTTGATCGAGCACTGTAATATCCCAGATGGATATTATATTGTATAAATTATTATTTTTGATATTAAAATATTTTAATCTTTAATTACTCGGTTTTACTGACAAAAAGTTATCCGGATATATATACTAGTAAGTATATATATGTATTGTATAAGTTTTGTGCACTTGTACAAAACCTTGGAAAACGCATTTTTGAGAAAATATCTGGAAAATACCGGGCAGATATTAAAAATTATTATTTTACTATTATTTTATTATAATTTTCAGAATTGAAATATTTTTGATGGACATCACCCGGTTTTGTTAATAAACATTATATATGTATATATACTAGTCGGTATACAACTATTTTGTATCAAATTGATACTGGAATCTTCCGAGCCAGTAATAAAATTATTTTAGTTTTATTTTTTCGGAATTAAATTATTTTTGTACTAATTTTTCCATTTTAACTAATGAAAACTATCTGTATAATCAGATATTCGTACGAAATCAAACTGTATCGATTTCGGGCGTTTGAACAAATTGTGTAGTATGTGATTTTGGGAAATTATATTTTATTTTTGATCCATCATGATCAAATGAGGAGGTTTAGGGATTATTTGGACTTGATTGCAATATATTTATGCAAACAAAACATCAAATGTTTTGAGCCACACAACAAATGAGACTTTTATTCTCTTCTCCACCACAAACCCCTTCATCCCTTCTTATCAAACACCCCCCCCCCCCCCACCCTCCTCAAATTGGCTAGCCCCCATTTCTTGTAGGGTTAGAAACAATTTTCCATTTGTGTGTTCTCAATCCCAAATCTCATCTCATCTCACCACTTCTTCTACTACTACTTCTACTTATTTTTGGTTTTAGAAAAAGAAAGAGAGATTGAAATCAAAAGGAAACTGAGTAGGAGTTCATGGGTTCTTCATGGAGGTGTTCTTGAGGAGAAGCAAGAACAAGGAGCAAGAATAAGGAGGAGAAGGCGAAGCTAGTCCTTCCAACCGAATTAAAGGTGGGGGTTTCTCACTCTTGAATTGTTTTAGTTACTTTAGGAATTATTATTGTTGTATGTTGTTGTACTAGATTCATGTTCATATGAATGGTATGGACTAGATTAGAAGTGTATGCAATTTTTGAAGTGGTAGAACACATAAATTAGGCATAAAGATTCAGGTTTTTATGGTTGTAGGGTTAGATTTAATTAACCGTGTTAAAAGAAGAATTTTGATCCGAGATTTAGGTGGGAGGTTCTCCTTGGTGTTAGTAGCATGCTGTAATTTTTATATATTTGTTGGAGTCATTTTGTTTTGTGAAACGAACCGTTTCCCCAAAACAGCTAGGGTTTCGCACAAAACAGTAAACCTACTATTTTGGGTTAGCATCACAGTAGCTTCGAGGGGCTAGAACTTGGGTTTGCTTGTAGAATTTGAGGTTCGGGCAAACTAAGAAGTTGTAGTAGACGTTCTCCCCTTTACGAATTGATCTCTCGGGTTAAATTCTGATAAGAGACGCAAAAGTTGTGACCGTTACAAAAACAACAACTAGCTGTTTGGCTGAAAGTTGCTGTTTTGGTTGCTTGATACTTTTGAATGTTTTGCTGAATGAACCTGTGGTTCGGGCCAACTAGAGAGTTTTAGTAGACATCTTCTCCTTTCCAAGTTGACCTCTCGAGTTAAATTCCGATAAGCAGAGTAGGAGTTATGCTGTTTGCAAAGTACAGCAACTGGCTGTCTTGATTGAGTGTGCTTGCTTTTTGACTTCTTTGGTGTTTTAGAGTATCTTACCTGTAGAATCTGAGATTCGGGCCAACTAGAGAGTTGTAGTAGACATCTTCCCCTTTCCGAATTGGCCTCTCGGTCTATATTTCGATAAGCGGAGTAGGAGTTATGGTATTTGGAAGATGCAGCAGCCAGCTTTGAGCTGAGTGTACTTGCTGTTCGACTTCTTTGGTGTTTTAGAGTGTCTTACCTGTAGAATCTAAGGTTCGAGCTAACTAGAGAGTTTTATTAGACATCTTCCCCTTCCAGAATTGGCCTCTCAGTCTAGATTCCGATAAGCAGAGTAGGAGTTATGGTATTTGGAAGATGCAGCAGCCAGCTTTGAGATGAGTGTGCTTGCTGCTTGACTTTTTTGGTGTTTTAGAGTGTCTTATCTATAGAATCTGAGGTTTGGGCCAACTAGAGACTTGTAGCAGACGTTCTCCCCTTTCCAAATTGATCTCTCGGGATAAATTCCGACAAGCGGGGTAGAAGTTATGGGGTTTCAAAGTTTTCAGCTTGGCTGAGTATTTAGCGGGTTGGAATTGTATCATTCTTGATTTCTTATAGTTTTTGAGTGTCTTACTCGCTGTTTAACCCTATTTTTAGCCATATCACGAGCCCCCCACTCCCGAAGATTGAGTTTGTTCAGCCTTTGAGGAGTAGTTTTACTGCTTTAATGGCTTACAGGGTGGTACTGGAGTTCAAATGAGGGGTGTCAAATCTTCACATAAGGCAGTGTGGTGATTTTCCGGATTAGTTGTGGGCTCAGGGTCGTTCCTGAGCCCCTTTTCGTGATTTTTATTAATTTTTATTTATTTTTTCGGGTCATTTATTTAACCTTGCGAAGTGTCGATTCGCTGTTCGGGGGTCTTAACTAATTATTCTAAGCAATAATTATTTATTCAGGGGCTCAAAAATATTTTCCTGATTTTATAATTATTTTTTAGAATTTTTAATTAATTTTTCCGAATTTTTAATCATTTTTTCGAAATTTTTAAATAAATAAATAGATTTTAATAAATAAAAATTGATATTAATTACGAATTATGACGTGGCGTGATCTGGACCGCCCATCTCGTGTAGGTGCAAATTTCTGAAAGATCGGATAGCTAGAGTCGCTCGGCAACGTTTTCTTCGCATGAGCAGCTCGGATCGCCAGTTGCTCAGAATCCGAGCGACGTAGCTCGGCGCCATTTCTTCGCGTGAGCAGCTCGGATCACCGGTCGCTCGGAGCGCAGATTCCGAGCGACGTGGGATGATCTGGACCGCTCATCAGGTCGGATTGCTTATTTTGGGGAGATCCGATGGCTGTAGTCGCTCGGCTCTCTTTTTCTTCGTGTGAGCAGCTCAGATCGCCAGTTGCTCGGAGAACGGATCCCGAACGATGTGGAGCGATCTGGACCGTTGGATCGCAGCACGGATCTTGAGGGTAGGCTCAGTTCTCGAGAAAACACTATCTTGTCATTCTGTGGGCATGGCTCGATCTGAGCCGTTCATCACTTTTGGCACAAATTTCGTAATAATCCAACGGCTGGGGTTGCTCGGTAGTATTTTCTTCAAATGTGCAGCTCGGATTGCCATATGTCCGGGTTCCGAGCGATGTAACTCTGACATCTTTTGTATCCGCGAGCGGCTCGGAGCTCTGGTCGGTCGGACTGGGATCCTAATTTACTTTCTCCGCTCGGATTGCTTGTCGCTCGGATTTTGGTTCCGAGGGACGTAATTCGATCTGAGCCATTGGATCATGGCACGGATCTCGAGGTAGGCTCAGTTCTCGAGAAAACACTATCTTGTCGTTTTGTGGAGGTGGCACGATCTGAGCCGTCTGATCGAGATCTTGCACGAATTTTGGGGAGAAATTCATTTTCTCCAATTCGCAGCTCGGATTGGCAGTTGCTCGGTTTCCGAGCTTCTTCTTTGTGTAATCTGCTCGAATCGTTTGTCGCTCGGGCTTTGGTTCCGAAGGACATGAAGTGATCTGACCCGTTGGATCGTGGCACGGATCTCGAGGTAGGCTCAGTTCTCGAGAAAACACTATCTTTTCATTTTGTGGAGTTGGCACGATCTGAACCGTCTGATCGAGATCTTGCACGAATTTTGGGGAGGAAGTTATTTTTCTCCAATTCGCAGCTCGGATTGGCAATTGCTCGGTTTCCGAGCTTCTTCTTTGTGTAATCAGCTCGGATCGCTTGTCACTTGGGCTTTGGTTCCGAGGGACCTGAAGTGATCGGAGCCATTGGATCGTGGCACGGATCTCAAGGTAGGCTCAGTTCTCGAGAAAACACTATCTTGTCGTTTTGTGGAGTTGGCACGATCTGAGCCGTCTGATCGAGATCTTGCACGAATTTTGGGGAGGAAGTCATTTTTCTCCAATTCGCAGCTCGGATTGGCAGTTGCTCGGTTTCTGAGTTTCTTCTTTGTGTAATCAGCTCGGATCGCTTGTCGCTCAGGCTTTGGTTCCGAGGGACGTGGAGCGACCTGAGCGTCGCCCATTTTGCTCGGCGGGGTGCCTCGGTGTCTTGGGTCTTACGGCACAGCCGAGCGGTAGGACTTGTGTCGAACCGTCGCTACCTTTGCGAACGGTTGCCGCTCTTTGCTACTTAATCGTTTGGGCTTCCCTAACGCCTTAGGGGGGAGGCCCAAGAGTTGCGTCTTTACGTTACAAAGCCCAAGAGTCGTTTCTTTTACTATAAGTCTTCACCCCCTCACATTTTACCTCATTCTTCACTTTTCATTTCTTACTTTCACTTTTACTTTCTACCAGAGAAGTTTTCGCTCTCGGGCGGTGCTACTAGCTGTCGCAGCAAGGCGCTTTCAGATTCCGGCGATCTTTTCTGGCCATTCACGTCACCTCAAGATTAGTATATCTCCTTATCCTTAGAAAATGGTTAAGTTCTCTTCTTAGGATGAGACCCCCACCTCGGACCAAATATTACAAGCTACAGAAGTTTCATCTTTTTATTGAAAATCTGTAGTTTGGTAATTGTTTGTGTATGTTCGAGATCAGGAATTTGGAAATCCTTATGGAATCTGAGAAAGTAGTCAACTGGGAAGTTTTAGTAGATATTCCCACCTTTTCAAATTGTCTAGTTTCGTTAGATTCCGATAAGTAGAGCAAAAGTTACAAGCTACAGAAGTTTCATCTTTTTTTGAAAATCTGTAGTTTAGTAATTGTTTGCGTATATTCGATGTTAGGAATTTGGAATTCCTTCTGGAATCTGAGAAAGTGGTCAACTGGGAAGTTTTAGTAGATGTTCCCACCTTTTTAAATTGTCCAGTTTCATTAGATTCCGATAAGTAGAGCAAAAGTTACCAGCTTGCAATGTTTTAGCTTTTTGTTGAAAATCTGAAGTTTGGGTAAACTGTTTGCGTGTGTTTGGTGGACCGGATTTTGGATTCATTGCAGAATCTGAAATAGTGTTCCACTACAGAGTTGTGGTAGATATTCTTACCTTTCTAAAAAGTATATTTCTGTTAAAATCCAATAAGCATAGCAATGGTTGCTTCTAGGCTGTCAGACGGCTTTTATGTCACTTTTAGGCTTCTCATTGGTAAAATGCCTATTTAAGATTATTTATAGATTCTTCTGTTGCTTCTAATTATAGAAGATCAAGTTTTGCTAGAAGCACGTTTGGTTGCTTCTAAGTTGATTATCTGTATGGTTGTTTTTGTGTGTGGTTTTGCTCATACGCGGCTCGACTGGCCCGTATGTAGCTGTTAGTCTCATACGTAGCTTATTTGGCTTGTATATATGTTGTTGTCTCATACGCGGCTCGACTGACCCGTATGTAGCTGTTGGTCTCATACGTAGCTTATTTGGCTCGTACGTATGTTGTTGTCTCATACGCAGCTCGCCTGGCTTGTATGTAGTGGTTGGTCCCATACATAGCCTGTTTAGCTCGTATGTGTTATTTTTGGTTACTCGTATGTAGCTTCTTAGCTAATACGCAGTTGTTGTACTCATCTAGGGTGATATCATTGCCCTAGGGCTATCAACCACCAAGGCGTGTGTTTAACTTACTCCTAAGGGACTGTGGACGAGTCACTCCTTGTGTACCGTCAGATCTTAACCGAGTTCGTTAATTGCGGACCTTGTAATGCCCCGATTTCCACGTAACTGGGAAACCGTGACATAAGCCAGAATCTTTCCATCCATTAGCCACAGTACACAGAAAAGACAGGAAAATTTGAAACTTTTTATTCAACACAAATGTATTACAAATTCAAATGTTACAAAATTGCAATACATTACAACAGTGTTACAATAATACCTTTACAATCCCAAGTGTTATAACTTTCAACATATTACATCAGAGTACAAATGAATAAAGAACAACACTTGGTATTTCGCTTGGATGCTTTCCAACAAATAAATAGATTACAAAACTGTCACAATGGAACAATAGTAACAACATATAATGCAGTGGAAATGGAAACTACTCTTGCTTCTCTCGCTTTGAGTCCTCCTGAATCCTGTACCTGTACTTCTGCAATCCAGTACCTATTGAAATGGGGGCGTCAGTATTCACTGACGCTTTAAGGCTGATAACTAGCAGTAATTCTCCATTTAAGCAAATAGATTAATGAAAAGGGAAACGTGTATATTTAATTGATGTGTCAGTGTATGCTATGCCTTAGACATTAATACAAGATTGACTAACGCCAAGATGTTCTTATTCTAATGCAAGCAAGTCTCCGGAACAGTATGCATCCCATACTACATATGCCCCATCTCAAGCCGTTTCTTCATATATAGGGATTCAAACCCTCGTTAGGAATTCTACATTGTACACAATCCTGTTCCTGACAATACCCCCGTGACTGTGAGGTTGCATGTGGGTCAAGTCCCACCATTGCAGTACGATTATGGTGTCTCTGTTTGCCACTAATACCCGGCATGCCGGACCTTACACAAAAACAAGGTTGTAGGTACGGTCTAGTTCCGTTACTGCAGTCACATAGTGGTGTCCATATTTGCCACTATTGCCCAGTGTATCAGGCCTCATTCAGAAATCCAAAGAACATAGGGTCTCGCAAGCGCAGGGTAGCCCGAAGCCTACCCTGTGGCACCCCTGGGGTTTCGCAAGCGCAGGACTGCACGTTGCATCCTGTGACACCACAAGCCACAGTATTTCAGGAATTAACAGACGAGATACGCAACCCATGCTCCCAACTCGTGAGATGACACCGTACGTATCCCTTTGACGGGAAGGTACAACCCAATAACACCGCCTAGTGTCGACCTATAGGACAGGTCGGATCATAAGGAATCACCCTTAACACCAACACTTTCCCTTCGGCAAAAATAATAATCAGTAAAGTTTAAGTACTAATAGCCATAAGTTACTACCCTAACGATGTCACTAAGCCCGAACAATCTCACGGGGTTTTCAATAACTTTCTTATGATTATCCCGATCCAACTCATGGCCTATCGATCCAAGACACCAATGACGAAAATCTCTGTTACTCATCATTACCCCTAACTCGAATCTCATCAACATTCTCGGCCCACGATCTACCCACATCAATAAAGATCCGTCGGTGCTCGAGGTGTGATTTATCCACTGTTTCTAAGGTGGTAAGATGCGATCCTTGATGTTCGATGACCCCTAGGCTAGCTTTTATCTAGCTAACAATACTAGTGACTTTTCCAACCATTATTTACCATATATTGAAGATGAAGCATGTGCACATCATATGTCCAATTTCAATTAGAAACCATACAACTGGAACTCATGGGTTCTTTTCTCAAATTGAACTAGGACAATATGCGACTAGGTTCATGGGTTCTTTCTCAAAGTTGAGCTAGAATCACCTAGAACCTAATTGCATGGGTTCCTCGCCAATTCAAGCTAGAACTATCATGGAGCTAGTTTCGCGGGTTTCTTCTTAAAAATCGAACTAGAACAACTTGTGGAACATGGTTTCATTTCAATTGGGTTAACATGCAAGCTCAACTCATGGGTTTCTTTTAGAATTTAACCGAAACCACTACAATCATATAACTCAAACATGCATGGATTCCTTTGAATCTAAAACAACTACACATCTCAACATCGGTTCCTTACTAGAACCACTACAATAACACAAGCATGATGGGTTTCTTACTACAACAATCTACAACAACTCAAGCATGGTATCTTTTTATAATCAACCTACAACAATTCAAGCATGGTATCTTTCTAAAATCAACTCAAGCATGGTATCCTTCTAAATCAACTCGAGCATGGGTTTCTCACTATAATCAACCTACAACTCAAGCATGGTATATCTACTATAATCAACTCAAACATGAGTTTCTCACTATACTCAACCTACAACAACTCAAGCATGGTATATCTACTATAATCAACTCAAACATGAGTTTCTCACTATACTCAACCTACAACAACTCAAGCATGGTATCTTTCTAAAATCAACTCGAGCATGGGTTTCTCACTATAATCAACCTACAACTCAAGCATGGTATACTTACTATAATCAACTTAAGCATGGTATCTTTACTACATCTCAAGCATGATGGGTTTCTTTTCTATAATCAACCTACAATAACTCAAGCATGGTATACCTACTATAATCAACCTACAACAACTCAAGCATGGTATACCTACTATAATCAACTCAAACATGAGTTTCTCACTATAATCCACCTACAACAACTCAAGCATGGTATATCTACTATAATCAACTCAAACATGAGTTTCTCACTATAATCAACCTACAACAACTCAAGCATGGTATCTTCCTAAAATCAACTCAAGCATGAGTTTCTCACTATAATCAACCTACAACAACTCAAGCATGGTATATCTCCTATAATCAACTCAAACATGAGTTTCTACTATACTCAACCGACAACTACTCAAGCACGGTATACTTATTAAAATCAACTCAAGCATGGTATATCTACTATAATCAACTCAAACATGAGTTTCTCACTATACTCAACCTACAACAACTCAAACATGGTATACTTACTAAAATCAACTTATGCATGGGTTTCTCGCTATAATCAACCTACAACAACTCAAGCATGGTATCTTTCTAAAATCAACTTAAGCATGGGTTTCTCGCTATGATCAACCTACAACAACTCAAGCATGGTATATCTACTATAATCAACTCAAACATGAGTTTCTCACTATAATCAACCTACAACAACTCAAGCATGGTATATCTACTAAAATAAACTCAAGCATGGTATATGAATTCTTTTTGGAACTAGAACAAGTAAGATTGGGTTCATGGGTTCCATAAGCATGAATAGGTTCATGGGTTTCATGAGCATGAATGGGTTTCCTTGCTACACAACTTAAGCATGGGTGGGTTCACAAGCATGAATAGGTTCTCTTTTTGATATAGAACACAAACATGGTAGGTTCATGGGTTCACATAAGCATGGATGGGTTCTTTACTACAACTCAAGCATGGGTTCTCTAGCAACCTAGAATAGTTTAGGACATGGTACTACGACATTCATCTCAAGCATGGTAGTAAACTTATAAAGCTACTAAGGACTTTATCTAGCTATTACAAAAACTACTTTTTTTGTAAATTACAAGTCCTACTTAACTATTACAAGAATCTATCTTTATTGGATTTACAAGTCCTATATAATACAAAGACTACATTTATTAGTCTACAAATTAGTACATACTACAACCCATTTTTTTCTTCAATCCTACAAGTTCCTACATACAATAAGAGTGACCTTTTATGAACAAGGGTTAGTAAGAATGATTTCTTAACAAAGTAGAGAGCAACATACAATAAAAACTTATCCTTTAAAAAACTAGATGAGTTCTACAACCCTAGAATGGGTAAGTAAACATTCTTACTACACTAATATTTATATGCACATAGCTATAGTCCAAGTGGTCATTTGTGTTAACAAAATAGCCATAATAACAACAATAGTCATAATTAAAGAAACAACCTTTATGCGTTCAAATTAAGTTCCACCACCTATCTTTTTCATGGGATCCTTTTGATCCCTACAACGACTTTATACTTAATAATTAGTCCAAGTTTTTTTTTGAACACACATACAACAAAAGTGGACGAGAATCCACACAAATAAAAAGAGAAAACTTCATCTTAATTTTCCACCATTCTTATGCACAAATCTTAGTCCAATTAGTTCAAAATAATTATTACAACAATACTAACCATACAAGGTCTCAAAAATCAACTTTTATGTTATTTTGTTGAGTCCTTTCAATCTATCTTTTTCATGGAATCATTTTGATCCCTACAAATATGCTTATGCTTAGGAAATAGTCCAAGTTATTTAGGAACATAAATACACAACAACACATCATAAAGATGGGTTCTTTTTAACCTACAACTACTTATATGCTTAGAAAAATAGTCCAAGTTATTTAGAACATACACCTACAACATCCACCATCAAAAAGATGTGTTCTTTTTATCCTACAACAACCAACCATCAAAGATGGGTTCTTTACTCATATAGAACTAAAAATAACCCTAAAGATGGGTTCTTTTCTACATACAAAAATAATTAAGAGAACAAGCAATTTAACTAGAAGTAGAGAATCCCCACCTTTATTCTTTATAGGAAGAACTAGCTAGCAAAACCTTCTCCTTCCTCCAAGTTTCTACTACAAAAACCTCCAATGAAGAACACACCAATGGAAAATCCCCAAATGAAGAACACTTAGGGTTTTCCCTCTCTTTCTTCTCTTCTCTCTTTTTTTTTCTTGTACAATGAGGCAAGAGGTGAAAGGGAGGGGTATTTATAGGATGAAAAGAGGGTGGAAAGTGAAAAATACATCCACACAAGTGCACAAACCCCCTTGGGGTCATTTTGGCTGGCCTCAGAAGGATGAGGTGGAGGGGGTGAGGTGGAGGGGTGAGGTGGAGAAGAGTCTTCTAGCAGAAGATACAATTTAAACCCTTATGTATCCCTAATTAATCTTAACCCTAGGTTTAAGCCTCCAAACAAATCCTAGCCCTCCAAATTTGATTAATCATGATAAAAATAAGATATTTTTGTCCAAAACACATACTACATGGTTTGTACAAACGTACGAAATCGGTACAATATGCATACGTATGTATATATCTATATACCAATAATTTCCGTTTGTAAAACCGCACAATCCGTACAAAAATAATTTAATTATGAAAATAATAATAAAATAAATTTTATTATCAAACCAGAAGATTCCAGTACCAATTTGATACAAAAAAGATATATACAGACTAGTATCTGTATATATATAATACTTATTAGCAAAACCAGGTGATATCCATAAAAAATATTTCAATTCTGGAGATATAAATAAAATAATAATTTCCAGTGTCTGCCCAGGATTTTTCAGACATTTTTCTCAAAAATGCGTTTTCCAGGATTTTGTACAAGTGCACAAAACTGATCCAATACCTGTATATACTTACCAGCATATAGGTCCAGGTAACTTTTTGTCAATGAAACCAAGAAATTCCCAATTAAAATATTTTAATTCAAAAATAATAATTTATACAATATAATATCCGTCCGGGATATTACAGACCTTGTGTTTACCTTACTAGTATTGTCAAGGCCTTGGATCGATAGGCCGTGAACCAGATCGTTAGGGATTCTGGTAAGTCTAGGTTGAGCAGCCTAGTAGAGTTATCTTGCGAAGTCTAACTTAAGACCTACCATGTTGTGTTAATATTGTTATCATCCCTAGGATTGTTCAGGATTAGTGATATCATTAGGGTAGTAACTTATGGCTATTACTACTTAACCTTTACTTATTATCAATTTTGCCAAAGGGAAAGAGTTGGTGTTAAGGGTGATACCTTATGATCCGACCTGTCCAATAGGCCGACACAAGGAGGTGTTATTGGGTTGTACCCTTCTTGTCAAAGGGATAGGGTTTGTGCCTTCTCATTAGTTGGGAGCACGGGATTCGTATCTCGTCTGTTAATTTCTGAAGTGCCTTGATAAGCGGGAGCGATTCCTGTCGGAGCTAGGGGGATGAACCCCCCAGAACTCGTGTTGTCTTGTATCTAAGGGCGAGAAGCCACAGACTACGATCTGGCTAGGGGGTGGCAGGGGATGCTTCAGGCTAACCTGGTAACCAACAGAAACTCCAAAGATTCGTCAGATATTTGAGTGAGGTCCGGTGCGCCTGGCGGGATTAGACCATTTCAGGAAAACCTCATCAGTCATGTAATATCTTCATAAACAAGTCGAGTACAAAATTATAATTCATGGCGTGGGTTCAAATCCCTATATATGAAGAAACAGCTTGATAAGGGGCGTATGTAGTATGGGCTCCATACTATCCCAGAGTCTTGCTTGCATTAGAATAAGAGCATCCTTACATTAGTAATCTTGCATAAGAGTCTAAGTCATAACTTACACTGACACATCAAATATATATACACGTTCCTCTTTTCATCAATCTGTTTGCTATAGTTGAGATTTGCTGCTAGTTATCAGCCTTAAAGCGTCAGTATATATACAGATGTACCCACTTCAATAGGTATTGGATTGCAGAAGTACAGGTATTGGATTGCAGAAGTACAGGTACTGGACTGCAGAAGTACAGGTACAGGTTTCAGGAGGACTCAAGACAAGAGAAGTAAGGAGTCGATTTCATTTTATGTTTTTGCTGTAATATATATTGTAATTTCATTTGTTACAATTATTGTAATTTATTCATTGTTGTAATTTAATTGTTGTTGAGAAGCATCCAAGTGAAATACCAAGTGTTGTTTTTTATTTATTGTATTCTGATGTAATTTGTTGAAAGTTGTAACACTTGGAATTGTAAAGATATTATTCTAACACTGTTGTAATATATTGCAGTTTTATATTATTCGGACTTGTAATACATTTGCATTGAATAAAAAGTTTTAAATTTTCCTGTTTTTCTGTGTATTGTGGCTAATTGAAGGAAAGATTCTGGGTTATATCACGGTTTCCCAGTATATGGAAATCAGGGCGTTACAGAGTGGTATCAGAGCCGACTTCAATTTACAGTCCAACACAGTAGGAAAATTATACCTGAATGCCTTTTAGGAGTCAGACTTTAGCTAGTTGTAAACAGTTATAATTCATATTGTTGTTTCGTTCAACTTATGTTTTATAAATTTTCTATATCTGGACTAATTCCAATATGTGTGTTTTAAGGATGGTGTTCGAAGATATCCTGACCGAGGATGTGTTGATGAAAGAGAGTGAGCCGATTTCAAGGGGTGATCCGATGATCTCGAGTGAGGAACTGAAGAAGATTTCACCATCGCCGGAACTAAGTGTGGATCAACGCACAGCGGCAGCAGCCAGCAAACATCGGGAAATAAGGAAGCTGAGGAAGTACGTGACCAAGAAAGGTCGTCAAGTTAAGTAACTGAGAAAGGCTCGCAGAGCTACATTAGCAGGCCTAGCAAAGGAGCAAGAATACTTTAATTCCATATTGGCACAACTACAGCATGAATAGGAGCAAATCCAGGAAACCACCGAGGTTGTCGTATGCCGCTTTTGTGAGGGATTTGGGCATAAGAAATCATTTTGTCCATGACTATAAGAAAAAAGATCTGCACGAGCATCAGGGTTCGAGAACCGAGGTCAGAAGCATAAGACCCAGAAAACGGGGGGCAAACTTCGAGACGTCAAACCAGAAGGTTGCTTCCTATGTGGTGAGCAAGGTCACTTCATGATCCAGTGCCTGAGGAAGGACCCTCATGTGGAGACCCGTACATGTTACAATTATGGGAAGATTGGTCATATTAGGCTGAACTGTCTCTAGTTTCACAAGAAGGACGGCAGATTAGTACTGAAGATGAACAATAAGGGAAAGGAGCCTGTTCACCAAGGGTAGAGTTCGCACTTACTACCAGCAATCTGAAGAAGGCAGGAGTGCCAGTACCAGTATGTGCATATGGAACTGCAACTAAGTTAAAAGCTGTATTTTTGAAATTTATTTTGGACTAAGAAGTAATGTGTGATGAAACACTTTTTGTAACCAGTTTGATTTATATATGTATGAAATCTAGGCAACTATTTTGTTCAAACTTGGTTCATCATATGATTTTGTCTGAATTATTTTTTTTTCAAGAGTTGAGATGTGTGCGGGATACGACTCTAGATTTGGTTTTGTTAATTACACCATCTAGAGCGTCAGCTTTGAGAAAATTATAGGAGAGAATCATCGAAGGCAGAAGTGATGTTCATAGGCCATGTCCTATTCTAAGGGGGGAGTGGCTACCGAAGTGCAAAAGATCAAGGTAGTGAAGTATTAGCCTCAGCCAAAGACCACGAAGGAAGTAAGAAGCAAGATGATGAGATCAGTCAAGCCAGTATTGAAGTGATTACTCAAGATTGAAGCTCTGTTTTGGCACGATGGAAGATGTAGCCGAGTCTAAGTGAGCAAGTCAGAAGGCTTAGGCAGGAGATGCAGGGACTGAAGCACCAAAATGGTATGATGATGAAGGAAAATATCAGAATATCAATATGGACTTCATCACAGGATTACTCAGGAGTTCGAAAATGTATGACTCAATTTGGGTTATTTGGGACCCGGTTGACAAAGTCTGCACATTTTCTTCTAATGAAAATGACTTAATCGCTAGAGAAATTAGCGGGAGTCTACATTGAAGGAGTAAGGAAGTGACATGGAGTGCCAGCGTCAGTAGTTCTGACCAAGATTTGAGAGTTACGTCTCGACTTAGGCAGGTTCTTCAGGTAGCTTTCGGATCGAGGTTGGGTTCTTTGGAGAACCAGTTCTTGGATGAGCACTTGGGAGCCAGAAAGCCGTATAAGCTTTCTTTCCCCAAGTTATTTAGTGTATGAATGCTTGCCTGTTTTTCTAAGTTAACGTAGTTCTAAGGACAAAACTATTCTAAGGAGGGAGTATTGTAACATCCCGGACGGATATTATATTGTATAAATTATTATTTTTGAAATTAAAATATTTTAATTGGAAATTACTCGGTTTTACTGATAAAAAGCTATCCGGATATATATACTAGTAAGTATATATATGTATTGTATCAGTTTTGTGCACTTGTACAAAACCTTGAAAAACACATTTTGAGAAAATATCTGGAAAATACCAGGCAGATATTAAAAATTATTATTTCATTATTATTTTATTTTTATTTTCAGAATTGAAATATTTTTGGTGGACATCACCCGTTTTTGTTAATAAACATTATATATGTATATATACTAGTCGGTATACGAATGTTTTGTATCAAATTGATAATGGAATCTTCCGAGCCAGTAATAAAATTATTTTATTTTTATTTCTCGGAATTAAACTATTTTTGTATTGATTTGTTCGTTTTTACTAATGAAAAATATCTGTATAATCAGATATTCGTACGAAATCGAACTGTATCGATTTCAGGCGTTTGAACAAATCGTGTAGTATATGATTTTTGGAAATTATATTTTAATTTTGATCCATCATGATGAGATGGAAGGTTAGAGATGATTAGGACTTGAGTGCAATATATATTTGCATACAAAACATCAAATGTTTTGAGCCACACAACAAATGAGACATTTGTTCTCTTCTCCACCACAAACCCCTTCATCCCTTCTTATAAAACACCCCCCCCCCCTCAAAGTGGTCGGCCCCCATTTCTTCTAGGGTTAGAAACCCTTTTCTTTTTGTGCGTTCTCAATCCCAAATCTCATATCATCTCACCACTTCTTCTTCTACTACTACTACTTATTTTTGGTTTTAGAAAAAGAAAGAGAGATTGAAATCAAAAGAAAAGAGAGTAGGAGTTCATGGGTTCTTCATGGAGCTGTTCTTGAGGAGAAGCAAGAACAAGGAGCAAGAACAAGGAAGAGAAGGCGAAGCTAGTCCTTCCAACCAAATTAAAGGTGGGGGTTTCTCACTCTTGAATTGTTTTAGTTATTTTAGGGATTATTATTGTTGTTTGTTGTTGTATTGGACTAGATTCATGTTCATATGAATGGTATGGACTAGATTAGAAGTGTATGCAAAGTTTGAAGTGGTAGAACACATAAATTAGGCATAAAGATTCGGTTTTTATGGTTGTAGGGTTAGATTTAATTAACCTTGTTAAAAGAAGAATTTTAACCCGAAATTTATGTAGGAGGTTCTCCTAGGTGTTAGTAGCATGCTGTAATTTTTATAGACTTTTTGAAGTCATTTTGTTGTGTGAAACGAACCGTTTCCCCAAAACAGCGAGGGTTTCGCACAAAACAGTAAACTATTGTTTTGGGTTAGCATCACAGTAGCTTCGAGGGGCTAGAACTTGGGTTTGCTTGTAGAATTTGAGGTTCGGGCAAACTAAGAAGTTGTAGTAGACGTTCTCCCCTTTACGAATTGACCTCTCGGGTTAAATTCTGATAAGAGACGCAAAAGTTGTGACTGTTACAAAAACAACAACTAGCTGTTTGGCTGAAAGTTGCTGCTTTGGTTGCTTGATACTTTTCAATGTTTTGCTGAATGAACCTGTGGTTCGGGCCAACTAGAGAGTTTTAGTAGACATCTTCTCCTTTCCAATTTGTCCTCTCGAGTTAAATTCCGATAAGCAAAGTAGGAGTTATGCCGTTTGCAAAGTACAGCAACTGGCTGTCTTGACTGAGTGTGCTTGTTTTTTGACTTCTTTGGTGTTTTAGAGTATCTTACCTGTAGAATCTGAGATTCGGGCCAACTATAGAGTTGTAGTAGACATCTTCCCCTTTCCGAATTGGCCTTTCGGTCTATATTTCGATAAGCGGAGTAGGAGTTATGGTATTTGGAAGATGCAGCAGCCAGCTTTGAGCTGAGTGTACTTGCTGTTTGACTTCTTTGGTGTTTAGTGTGTCTTACCTGTAGAATCTAAGGTTCGAGCTAACTAGAGAGTTTTATTAGACATCTTCCCCTTCCAGAATTGGCCTCTCAGTCTAGATTCCGATAAACAGAGTAGGAGTTATGGTATTTGGAAGATGCAGCAGCCAGCTTTGAGATGAGTGTGCTTGCTGCTTGACTTTTTTTTGTGTTTTAGAGTGTCTTACCTGTAGAATCTGAGGTTTGGGCCAACTAGAGACTTGTAGTAGACGTTCTCCCCTTTCCCAATTGATCTCTCGGGATAAATTCCGACAAGCAGGGTAGAAGTTATGGGGTTTCAAAGTTTTCAGCTTGGCTGAGTATTTGGCGGGTTGGAATTGTATCAGTCTTGATTTCTTATAGTTTTTGAGTGTCTTACTCGCTGAATCTAAGGAGCCGTCCAACTAGAGAGTTGTATTAAACGTTCTCATCTTTCTGAATTGCCCTCTTGGGTTAAATTCGATAATTGGAACAAAAATTATAGTCTTTCAAAGTTTCAGTTTTCTTTTGTCAAATCTGCTGTTTTATTGCCATTTGCGTGTGTTCGATGGGTAGGAACTTGGAATTCCTTATAGAATCTGAGGAATTGGTCAACTGGAAAGTTTTAGTAGATGTTCCCACCTTTTCAAATTTTTCAGTTTCGTTAGATTCCGACGAGTAGATTAAAAGTTACAAGCTATAGAAGTTTCATCTTTTTATTGAAAATCTGTAGTTTGGTAATTGTTTGCGTATGTTCGAGGTCAGGAATTTGGAATTCCTTATGGAATCTGAGAAATTGTTCAATTGGAAAGTTTTAGTAGATATTCCCACCTTTTCAAATTGTCTAGTTTCGTTAGATTCTGATAAGTAGAGCAAAAATTACAGCTACAGAAGTTCCATCTTTTTATTGAAAATCTGTAATTTGGTAATTGTTTGCGTATGTTCCAGGTCAGTAATTCGGAATTCCTTATAGAATCTGAGAAAGTGGTTAACTGTGAAGTTTTAGTAGATGTTCCCACATTTTTAAATTGTCCAGTTTCGTTAGATTCCGATAAGTAGAGCAAAAGTTACAAGGTACAGAAGTTTCATTTTTTTATTAAAAATCTGTAGTTTGGTAATTGTTTGCGTATGTTCGAGGTCAGGAATTTGGAATTCCTTCTGGAATCTGAGAAAGTGGTCAACTGGAAAGTTTTAGTAGATGTTCCCACCTTTTCAAATTGTCTAGTTTCGTTAGATTCCGATAAGTAGAGCAAAAGTTACCAGCTTGCAAAGTTTCAGGATTTTGTTGAAACTCTACAGTTTGGGTAAACTATTTGCGTGTGTTCGATGGACCGATTTTGGATTCCTTACAGAATCTAAAATAGTGTTCCACTAGAGAGTCGTGGTAGATATTCTTACCTTTCTAAAAAGTATATTTTTGTTAAAATCCTACAAGCAAAGCACTGGTTGCTTTTAGGCTATCGAACGGCTTTTATGTCGCTTTTGGGCTTCTCATTGGTAGAATGTCTGTTTTAAATTGTTCGTAGATTCTTCTGTTGCTTCTAATTATAGAAGATCAAGTTTTGCTAGAAGCACGTTTGGTTCTTCTAAGTTGATTACCTGTATGGTTGTTTTCATGTGTGGCTTTGCTCATACGCGGCTCGGCTGACCCGTATGTAGCTGTTGGTCTCATACGTAGCTTATTTGGCTCGTATGTATGTTATTGTCTCATACGCGGCTCGACTGGCCGGTATGTAGCTGTTGGTCTCATATGTAGCTTATTTGGTTCGTACGTATGTTGTTCTCTCATACGCAGTTCGCCTGACTCGTATGTAGTTGTTGGTCCCATAATGTAACACCCCGCAAAATTGGAAATGATAATTTTGTCCTTCTGTGTTACACACGTGTATTTGGTATCATTACTGGTAATATTTGTAATATGTTTTCATTATGTATTGTGATTTTCGACTATTTATACATTTCCCATATATTTTATCCTATTTGAGTCAAATAAAATATTGTTTTTCAATCTCTGTTTATACGTGTTTTTTACGTGTTTTAGATGCACGTATCGATTACGTGTTTTTTCACAGCTATTTGTGATATTTTTGTGTTTCAATTATTTATTTTAGGTATTCAAATCTATTTTTATAAATGGAAATTCATTTTTCCATATTTTGATTGAAATAATTTTGTACGTGTAATACACGTGTTTTCTACGTCTGTATTGATTACGTATGATAATGTAAAAATAAATAAATATATTTTTTTTATCTTGTATTTTTGATTATATTTAACATTTTCGTTGATAACATCGAATTTCGTATTTTTGATATTTTACGTGCGACGCACGTGTTTCTTTCGATGCGCGTGTTTAAGCGTATTTATTTTTAAAATTAATTTTGAAGTATGTATATATTTTATTTTTGCATGAAAAATTAAAGATTTTAATTAAAATGGTTTTTACTTACATACTACGTATAAATACAATTTATGTCTTTTAAAAATAATTAATTTGAGGAAGAGAGCGTGCTAGTGCACACACATGCACGTGTTTTGGATTAAAAAAAAGAGGGAAACCATAATGTTTTGGAGTAGAGGGAAAATTTTGAGAGTGGATGAGAGAGTGGAGGAATGGTGTTCATGGGGGTAGTTATTATAACTATCTTTATTATCTCTTATATAATACCCCCAACTCCTTCATTCTCCATCATTCATTCTCTCCTTCCTCTGTGTATTGCCGAAACCCCCTCTTCAATTGTCCAACATGTCTTTGCTCTCTCCATTTATCCACCATATAAATTGTATGTATACATATATATGTGTGTGTGTGTGTGTGTGTGTGTGTGTGTGTGTGTGTATACCTACTCTATGCTTTCTCCCCCATTCATTCTTTCCTCTGTGAACCTGCCGAAAGCCCCAAGTCACCATCAGCCATCTCTCCTTGATGTGCTGTCTCCAACCTACAACTACATACATATATATATCCTATAGATATTCATTATATATAGGTACATGTATGTGAGTTGAGTCTTCCTGTGCTTCATGTCTCTGCCGAATCCCACCCAACAAATCACCTTGCTTTCTCACTCAATCCCACCAAACATATATACACCTATATCATTTGCATACATATATATTTATATATGTAATGAGGATGGGGTTGAGATGCCTTCACTGTTGCATTTGCCGTAAAGGAGAAGAGATGCCCTTGCTGTCGTTTGGCCGATTGGAGAGTTGGGGAGCTTTTTCTTGTGCACGGATTTCGAGGAGGAGAAGCAGAGTTTCTAGGAACTCTCATTTAGAAGTGCAATTGCTAGGAATTAAATTTTCTTGGGTGCGTGTTTCTTAAATCCTTCTAATTTAGGAGTAGAAATTGCATGATATATAATATATAATTTATTTGTTAAATTTGAATTGGCATGATAAAAGTAAATTTATGGTAGAATTTAATTAGTGTGGTAGATGTGAATTGCTCTCTAAAGTTGTTATAATGGGTGTTAGTATATTTGTATGCTAAAATATTTGCAATTTGATGAATCGTGGTTGTATGATGCATGATTAGAATAGTAGTAGAAATAATGCAAATATATGAAAAATGACTTATGATGTTAATGTGGCAAAGAAGTGCAGTTCTAACCTCAAAAATATTTATTTTATGAGTATAGGAATTTTATAAAGGAATTTTTTATGCAAGACAATATTTTGTTTTGGGAAAAATTGATTATATATGTTTTTATACATTTTGAAGAAAGATCTTATTATATTGCAAACAAAAGAAAACATGTACAATTTTTTTTTTCAATGAAGCATATTCTAGAAAAAATATTTATATTTTGTGGAGCTATTGGTTTTGGGTTCGAGTCTCTTCAGAGACTTTAATTTTTGGAAGTTTGATTTTAACTCAAAACTGAAACCCGAAGCTTACATAGAATTTAATTCACCATTAAATCAGTTACTCACCTTGGCCATATTGGTCAGAGGGTGCGAATTGGGTTGTTTACTGTTCACTGTGTGTCTGGAATTTGGTACTGGGTTCGAAACCTGGTTTTGACACTTTAATTTTTTTTTTTGATTTTAATGGGTTTTTTGAGAGTTTTAATGAAACAAAATTGGAAAAAAATTCTATTAAATTGTCTAAAATTGTTTAGACTTTATGAAAATTATTTATACGTTATTTGGACATGTTTTATGAGATTAAAAGAGGATTTTACATTAAAGAACTTGAGTTTATTCAATTAGAAAAATAAGAAGTTATTTTTATCGAAAAGTTTGACTCTTGCTTAATTAAATAGAGATGAATATTTGAATTGAAATTAGATTTCTCTCTTAATGAAATTTTATGATTTTAATACTTGATTGAGATTATTTGAAATGCACACAAGGGTATGAATGATGAAATTGATAAGAGGTTCAATTGAATTGTTCTCATGTTATGAGATTATCAAAGAAATGTTTTTGAGAAAGATATAGGAATAAAGAAAATGAAAGATTAATTTGAGATTGATTATGACTTATTGTTGATCTCTAGAAAGTGATAGTTGTTGGAATCTAAAGGCTAGGAGAGACCCTAGTAACCGGCAGTTTTTATAAATAATTTTAAGAGCTAACCAGTCTGGGTTGAGCATCTCTTGAGAAGTAGCCAGGTAGGCTGACTGTCTCTTTTGTTTTGGTTTAAGTCCGGTAGGGTAAGCTAGCTCTAGGTTGTGATGATTTTCTTTGAAAACAAACAAAATTGTAAGGACTAGATACATAGTGAAGATGTGATGAAAGTAAGAGGAAAACACGAGTATGAGGGCCATCAGATTGGCTATGTGAGAGTGATTCATAGACTTCCTGCTTGATGCGTCATGTCATGGCGTGAGCACTACTCCGGAATTATCGTCCCGGTGGCGACGCTTGTGGGGTGTTTGGTGACTACGGATGGTGTCATCGTTCCATGACGATGGCTGAATTGTTCATAGTCTACCAGCATGATGTGTCATGTCAGTGCGAGGAATTCCCCTCCAGGCTGTCTGGACATGGGCTCGTAACTTATAGAATATCCAAGATACTTACCGTAGTTATCGTTGTAGTTTAACTCATGGCGAGAGATTGAACCCTGCAAGATGAAGAACCTATGTAGTATGGGATGCATAAAATCCGAACAAGTACGCATTAGTGTCATGTAATATAAATAACTGTATTAAGAACTAAGTGCACAGCACAACACGACATCGATAGGATAGTCCCTTTTTAGCTTTATTTGTGATCAAGTTTTTGTTTGCTAAAGTATTTAAGAATCGTTATACTGTTCGGCATAGCAAGGATAGCCGTGTATAATATTTCGTCGGTTGTAAGCAACTGACGTGCCCACAGTTTTATATGCAGGATTAAAAGTTTATAAGAAGATATAAAGATGATTCGATGCTGTTGATTACTTAAATGTTAAAGCTGTTACAGTTGTACATTTATTATTGTTGTATTTTATTTATTCCGCTGTGTGTTGATGTAAAAGTCTCTGATGTAATTATTGTGGAAATAAAAGTTTTAAATTCCTTGTAAAATTGTACGAAATGAAGTGAAAAGATCATGTGGAACTCGAATTCAGTCTTATTTAGAATTCGGGGTGTTACAGAGTGGTACCAGATCTATATTTCAATAAGTAGTACAAATTTACAAGAACGACACGTTAGGGTGGACATTAGAAGTGTGAGTTCAATTTATAGAGATTTAAATGTAAGTGATTTACATCTGTGTTCCTATATACACTGACGTTTCTGTTCCCTTTTTCCTTTCGGATGGCTGGAGTCATGAATGAAGTAGTTATTGAACCTTTATTCATGATGTTCTCCATGTATACATTTATGTGAGATTGTATGCAAGCACATTTTCCCCTTGGTATCAGCTTGAAAAATCACCATACCGCCTCCTACAAAGATTCGAAACCTTCCATTTGGACTCTGATACAACTCCGACAGCCATTAAAACAGTAAAACTACTCCTCAAAGACTGATCAAACTCCGTCTTCGGGAGTGGGGGGCTCGTGATATGGCTAAAAATGGGGTTAAATCGGAGCCGTCCAAATCGGGCACGAATCTTAAAGCCTAGGGAAAAAATGGTAATTTCACCTACTAACGGGTCTGAAATAGGTACTAGATCTCCTCCCCAAAGATCCAATAACCCACGAACGGATCTATCTCAACTGGGTGCGGGTTTCGACCCGCAGCAAACCCGGTCCAGGAAGATAGGATTAGGGTTTCTGATTAATACTAATCAACAGCCCTGATTCACGTCTATCCTTTCACTGGGAATTAGGGATTACATTCCTTATCTGATCACAGGGATCACATTCCTAATCTGATCCCAACGGCGACTATAAATACCCCCCATCAACCACCATTAAGAGGTAATCACTCTTTTGCCAATTTACGCTCTTTCATAATCATTCCTGATTACTGACTTGAGCATTGGAGGGTGCGTCGCCGGGATCAACCCCGGTGTCTCGCACTTTTTACAGGTGAACGATCGGAGTCAACGATCAAACTCCGGCGGAACATGTTTCAGGTTTGCTATTCAAGATTCCTAAGAATCCACAAATACTGTCTGTTTACCGCCACACCAGATTTAGCGGTAACAGATTGGCGCTGTTTGTAGGAATCAAACGAATAACAGCCTCCCTTCTTCCCGTTGGTCAGAACTTCTCCAGCCATGCCTCCTAGGAAAGTAAGATCCAGAGGGTCCAACCGTGGACCCAACCCCGTTGATCAGCAACAGGAAGTCCCCATCCAACCCGCTCAGCTGCAGGGGCAACTTCCTCCTCAAGCTGAGGACCCTCTCCAGCAGGACCAGCCTCCTCTTCAAAATCAGCAACCTCCTAAGGGTCCCCCCAGTCCTCAAAATGCCGGTGCGGGAACCTTGCGTCCCAACCCACAGAAATAATCTCTCCATCAAGACCGCATCTCAATACACAATGCCTCTACGGATTCTTTGGCCTCCCACAATCTCCGAGCTTCCGACCTTCGCAATACCATCCTCAATCGGCTGAAGGATGAGGATCTTCGCTGCCGTCTGCATGAAAAGCAGGCCCAAAAGGGAGCCTCCCGCCAACAACGTCCGGATGAGCGATCTCCTCACCACCGAGACTACAGAAGGTCCCCTACCCGAAGAGGGCAAAGAGAGTCCCCCGAGCATCACAGGAGAAGACCCCATTCCTCTGCCGGTCGGCAACATCCGAGGAACGATGAGGCACCCATCACTCATGCCGAGTTCCAGCAATTCCAAGCAACGGTGTTGCAAGCTCTCAACCTCCGACCCAACAACCATAATACCCAAAGGGTTCCTACTCCCCCACGGGTCCAAAGTCCTCACCATCGGTCCATAACTCCTCCTCCGATTTCTAACGACCAACAACATATCCCTAGTCCTCGCCGCTCCCAGGGTTACCGTCGCCGCAGTCCCCGCTCCCCTTCCTATGAAGATGAGTCCAGGGGCTCGTTCGACTACCGTCGGAGGGACGATGCTCTCTACCGCCGTCTCCACGAGATGGAGAGGCGCATCGGCCGAATAGACAAGAATGAGGAGTTAAGAGGAAGAACCATCCACCCGAGCAGACCTTCCTTCTCCCGAACCATCATGGAGACTCCTATCCCAAAAGGTTTCAAACCCCCGCAGTTCGAAACTTACTCGGGGGAGTCAGACCCCGTGGACCACATTGAAAGCTTTAAAACCCTCATGCTAATCCACCAAGCTTCCGATGCCTTGCTGTGCAAGACCTTCCCCGTCACTCTTAAAGGTTCGGCTCGGGAATGGTACTCCCGCCTCGCCCCGTCCTCCATATTCTCCTTCAAACAGTTTGAGACCCTCTTCATCACTCATTTTGTGAGTAGGAGACGCACGAAGAAGACCAGCATCTCGTTACTCCAGCTCTGCCAGGAGAAGGAAGAGAAATTGAGAGACTACGTGAGGAGGTTCACTACAGAGGTAAGATCCATCTCCTTCCTCGACCAGTCAGTTGCAGCGGCCGCCTTCCAATCAAATGTCCTCAACTCTAACCTTTGCTCCTCCCTCGCCAAGAAGCCTCCGCATAATTTTGCCGACCTCCTTCTTAGGAGTGAGAAGTACATTCGGGCCGAAGAAGCCGAATACCTCCCGGGCTTCGGAAGGTCTACCTCCGGGACAAAAAGAAAGGCAACTGCAGAAGAAGGGGTCAAGAAGGGTAACACCTCGGATTTTAAAATACTGAAAATATTCGTTTTTATATTTTGTAGGGGTGAGAATTATTTTAAGTGATATCTTATTGATACTGGTATGGATATTTTAATTGAATTGGTGTAGATGATATGTTGAAGCCATGAGTTGAGATTTTATGTGAAGAAATATTATTTACTTTATTTTATAATTTTGGAGGATTGTTATGAGATGATTTAATGTATTTTGTATTATTAGTATTATTAAAGTATAAAGTTGGTGTTTATTTGAAATATTTTAGGGTATTGGGGGTTTATTTGCTAATAGCCTTTATTTAATTATTAGTATTATTAATATTTTTATAAACCCCCCCTTCTCTTCTCCTTCCTCCTCCATTCTTTTCTTTTTCTTTCCCGATCGCAGCACCCGGCCGAACCCATCGGCCTCCCTCACTCCCGCTCAAATCCACTTGGATTTTCCGTCAAATCCAAATTAATTTAAGAGGCAGGCTAATTGAAGGGTTCTCTACATCGAGGAAGTGTCGGATTTTCGAAAGGATTTCGAAAAGGTATATCATATTTTATTTATTCGTATAAAATTAAGTGTGGTTAGTTTTATTGAGTAGGATTATTATGGTAGAGAGATTTAGAGATGTTGGAAGTGGTAGATTTGAGGAATTAGTGGATTGTTAGAGAAATTACAAGTTGTTAGTAAATTAGGATTTTGGGTTTGTAAAATAGAGATATATATATATATATATAAGAATTATCTCTTGTATGGTGGTAAAATTGTATTGAGCCATTAGAATAAAATGGGGAGTAGTGATTTTGGCATAAACTCGAACTATAGGGTTTATGAAATCGGGTAGAAAACTCGATCCAAATAATTGTAGAAAATGCATATGAGGGTGTAGAGTATTATGCATGGATTAATATTTATGATGATTTTTATAGGCTTCCAGCTCAATTAAATTGAGTGAAATGAATTATAGGTGAATAGTGCACGCCGGGTATTCGGTGAAATGCCCGAGCGATATAGAGGTGAGAATTTGATGAATTCGGGGGCGTAGATGAGTCTTATTATTGTTGTTAACCCTAATTTGAGATATTAGGACAAAGGGATTGAAGAAATTAGGAAATAGGAAATTTTCCTATTAGAAAGCCTCCGATCAAAAGGTAAGTTCTTGTATTGGGGTTCGAATTGGGAATCCGTCGATGTAGCTCGCCTACGTATGTTATTTGTGACATGTGGGTGAAGACAGATTTGAATTTGGAGATCCATAGGTCGAGTTTTGAGTTTCGTGCTAATCGAACCTATAATTTCCTATTTAGGTGGAAAAAGTCGAACTTCGGCTGGCTACAGGGCGGACGTGGGACATTGTTTGCTCGACCCGTCAGGTGAGTATGTTGTGTTTATAAATATTTTATATTGTGGCCGAATTTCGTGGCCTTTGGATATGTTTTGTGGGAGTTATGCCAAAAGTGGATTTTTATTGAAAATACGGATTTTTAAGGATCCAAAATGGGTTTTTGAGATATGTGGTGAAAGTGACTATTTTAAGTATATAAAATCTATAGTATGGGTTATTGTGATGTGTTTAAGTATAAAAACTAATTATATTAGATTGTTTATGTATACTTTTATTCAGTGCATGTTTTGTGCATGTTTTGGGGCATATAGGCCCTTATAGGTAATTATAATTACATGGAGCATGGTGTACGAGCTAGTATGCTATAATTAGACATTATAAGATTTAATTAGAGGAAATAAGTGATTTTGGCCCCTTTTTTTCTAGAAACCAGCATGTGTGGTGTGTATTTGTAAACTATATATAGATGATTATGACGTGTGATGCAATAGTTGATGAAATTAATAATTGGGTACATGTTTACATTTTAATTATGTTTGAAGTGAATTAATGGGCAATAATATGATATTATTCTGTGGTGAATTATATATTTTGATACGCTTACGATACAGACTAACATCTTATATTTCTTTTATTTATGATATAACTTGGTGTATACCTATATGTGATTTAATGAAGTAGTAAATAGCATAGTATTCATAATGGGTGATGTTATGGCAAATTAAATAGTATGGTGCATTTATGATGTGTAATACTATGACATGATGGTTTCTATGTTAAATGACATGGTGTATGTGTATATGTGATACAATGAGATGATAATTAATATTGTGGATGTCGTATATGCATCAAATGGTAAGATATAAGATAAGATGGTAAGTGTTAATAAAATGTGTTATTATTCACATGATTAAAGTCAAGGTTGTGGCAGCTATTGAATTAATAAGTGAAGCGCTTGTGTGATAAAGTAAAATGGAAAGATGCAATGATTAATGAAAATAACAGATGGTTTTGTTGACCAGTACCTACAGCAATCCTGGGGGTTTGGGCTAGACCTCCTAACGCCCAAGGACCGGCTTGGGAATAGTGGACCCAAACTATGTTTGGGGTAAGTGTTTTTTATCGCCCAAACTATCGTCTTGAGGCCCGGTTTCCCTTGATGATACCCCAGGTGGGACCTGGGAGAGCAGATACCTCCGGTGGGACCGGAGAGAGATATGATACCTCAGGATAGACCTGAGAGAGAGTTGATACCCCAGGATAGACCTGGGAGAGCAGATACCTCCGGTGGGACCGGAGAGAGAGATGATACCCCAGGATAGACCTGGGAGAGCAGATACCTCCGGTGGGACCGGAGAAAGATATGATACCTTAGGATAGACCTGAGAGAGAGTTGATACCCCAGGATAGACCTGGGAGAGCAGATACCTCCGGTGGGACCGGAGAGAGAGATGATACCCCGGGATAGACCTGGGAGAGCAGATACCTCCGGATGGACCAGAGAGAGAGTACCCAAGTTCTACTTGGGGTTAGTGGTTCCCTCGCTAGTTCGGCTAGGAGGAAGACGTAGCCTCAGACGAGTAAGACTCTGTGTGAGCATCGGGCCGCGTGTTTACTGGGCTGTCAGCTTTCAGTATGTTGGGATATTGTGGCTCACTGGTCGACAAACTAATAAAATAACTAAGTGTTAACAAAAATGTGAAAGTACAGAAAGTGAATTGTGAATTGTGGATGAAAAAGAAAGTAGTTGTGAATGAAGTAAATGTGAAGGAAAATGAGTTATGGGTTAGTGTATGAAAAGAAGTGATAAATGTAGTACGTGGTTAATTTAAATGAAATAGTAAAAGAGACATGTGTTCTTATGAATAGTACGAAGTAATTGTATTATGTATGTGATCATTAAAGTAAAATATACAGTTGATATGAGTTGTACCTTGGAATTGTGTCAAGGAACTACCTGCGCGCTATTTCTGTGGAAATGGTGGGAACTACCTGCCTTGGCATAATTCGCAGGGTGAGCTGGTATGATAGTGGTAATGATTAATGGAAATAAAGAATTAAGTAAAGTGAAGATGATAAGTGAATGAAGTGAATTAATAACCAAGCTATCGGCTTGAGATGTGATGTGATATTACCCAAACTGTGTGTTTGAGGTGCAGTGATTATTACCCAAGCTATCGGCTATGGGGTGTGATATGTTGTGGCCCCAAATTGTGTTTGGGGATTAAGTGAAAATGATAATAATAATATATATTACTTATAAGAATGAGAATTACTAAAGTGGTATAATGAGACGGGAATGAGCTATAAAACATGTTTTTGATGTAAGGAGTATAAGCATTCTATTAATGATGTGATGAAGTGTGAGAGCATTGCAATAAGCAATAAGATGTTATATTTGCGTTATAAGACAGGAATGAATGTGGCATTATGAAAATAGAAGCATATATGTAAGAAGTGATACTTGTTATATTATAATAAAATAAATACCCGTATTTGGAGAAGGGTTACGAAAATGGTTAATGGAGAAAGTATGTTGGGTTACGAGTTTGTATTCACATAAAGGGTTATTAAAGAAAGATATAATAGCATCAAGTAAGTGATATTTATATAAATAGCGAAATGCTAATATGATGATAATTGTGGAGGAATGAATATTCTGGTTAGGGGATTTAAATTGAAAGGGAATGGATTGAATGGAAATTTGTATTGCGCGAATATAAAATAAGGAAAGATATGAGGTTGATGTGAAACATATAGTGGAATGTGTGAATTATGGGTAATTTTATAATTCGATGCAGACTTGAAGAGTATTGTGATATAAAATCATATTAATGATGTTTTTAAGTTCAGATGTTCAAGGTGTATCTTCTTACTTGATGTTGTAAGTTTAAATTATTTTCTTTATACAATTTAATTCATTTGTTAGACTTTTAAATTATACTCACACCAGAAATGGCTAACCCCTGATGTTTTATGGGGGTTAGGGGGGTCCCTCCCTAAGAGGGGACAACCCTAACTCTCTTGCAGGTTGGTAGCAACATGGCGAGGTAGTTATAGAGTTAGGAATTTAATTTTGTCGAGATGTTAAATTATTTATGTATTTAGTATAAGTAGAAGAGTGAATAGTTGATGTATTATTTTGTACTATGGTAAAGGTATATGTATATAGTGCTGTGATGAGGTGAGAAAGCCCGTACCCACCTCGTTGTAGAGTATTGGGTTCTGTGGTTGGTTTTCAAAAAGGTTTTTCTAAATTTTTACAAAAATCCTTTATATTTTCAAAGGAATTTATGGTTTTTATTGAATATTTGATAATCCAGTATGAGTTTGGCCCCCAGAGCAATATATTATATTACCTGTGTGTTTCTGCTCATTTTGGCCTGGGGAACCCGTGAAATTATTGCATGCATTGTAAGCTACGGAATTTTGAGCAGAATTCCGTAAGCTATTTGTGTTTCGGGACAAAATTTACAGGGGAAACTCTGCCAAAATTTTCCTTGAAATATAACTTTCTTAGTTTATGTTTAAAGTGATATAGAAATTGAAAGAATTGAATTTCGAGGTTTAGTTTTCAAAAAAAAAAAATTTGGGGTGTTACAAGAAGCTTCAGAAAGACAATGGCGGTCAGCGCCGACCTCCCCCCAGATTTGAAAAGGTCACTCCTCTTAACGCCAACATTTCCACAATTCTCATGGAAGTCGAGAAGGAGGGAATGATACCTCCTGCGCCAAAGATGAACGCCCCTGGCAAGAAGAGGGACAAAGAGAAGTGGTGCCGCTATCATCGGGACCATGGCCACGACACCAATGATTGTCGGACCCTGAAGAATGAGATAGAAGCCCTCATCCAGAGGGGGCAGCCGACCAAGTTCGTGAGAAAGGACCGAGCCGATCTTCCTCCCCCACCTCTGGAGGCTAACAAGTGTCCTGAACGCGATAAAACGCCCGAATTTGAAGAGGAGTGTGTCCTACACCTCATTCATGGGGGCCCAATGGGGGGCTCCTCCAACTCCTCTCGAAAGGCATTTATAAGGGAAGTTAATTCGGTTCACGCCACACCTCCTCCTAAAGGCCTCGGAGTACCCGTCACATTCTCAGATGAAGACCTTGAGGGTGTCCGAACCCCCCATTGTGACGCGCTTGTCATCAACCTCCATATGGCAAACTTTAAAGTGGAGAGGATCCTGGTGGACAATGGCAGCTCCGTTAACATCCTCTTCCTCGCCGCAAACTATCCCGAGACAGACTTAAACCCACTGGCTACACACTCCATGGGTTCACGGGAGTGCCAGTGACTATTGAAGGGGTGATCACCCTCGACGTAACCGCAGGCAAAACTCCTACTACCCGAACGGAGTCAATGGACTTTATGGTCGTGGATGTCCCTGCAGCTTATAATGTCATTTTGGGTCGGCCCGGCTTAGCTGCTCTCGAAGCCATCCCTTTCGCTCATCACCTCAAGATGAAATTCCCAACCAGGGCAGGAGTTGGGGAAGTAAAAGGCAGTCAAGAGGTTGCCCGCAAGTGCTATATGACTTCAGTAGGGGGTCCAGTCCTCTCCCTCGAAACACTTGAAATACCTCAAGAGAGTGTCCGACCAACGTCCGAGCCAGTGGACAAATTGGAGGAAGTACTCTTCTCTGAGCAAGATCCGAGCCGAAAGTTCTTTATTAGCAAGACCCTCCCATCTGCCCTATGCTCCGACATAGTCTAGTGCATCCGTAGGAACCGCGACCACTTTGCTTGGTCCGCTGCGGACATGCCTGGGATTTCAGAAGAGCTTCTAGTCCACCACCTCAGCGTTGCTCCGGGGTTCAAACCGGTCCAATAGAAGAGGCACAAGTTTTCTCCCAAGCGCCAGCAAGCTATAAAAGAGGAGGTGGACAAGTTCTTGAAGACTCGGTTCATACAAGAGGTCAATTATCCCGAATGGCTCTCGAATGTAGTGATGGTAAAGAAGTCCAACGGGAGCTAGAGGATTTGCATCGACTTTACCGACCTCAACAAGGCATGCCCCAAAGATCCGTTCCCACTTTCAAGCATCGATACTTTGATTGACGCCACTTCGGGCCATGAACTCCTCAGCTTCATGGACGCCTTCTCAGGCTACAATCAGATTCGTATGTTTCCCCCGGATATCCCGAAGACCTCCTTTGTAACCGATCAGGGCCTCTACTGCTACAGGGTAATGCCCTTCGGTTTGAAGAATGCAGGTGCCACTTATCAACGCCTCGTCAACAAGGTTTTTCAAGCACAGATCGGCCAAAATATGGAGGTATATGTTGACGATATACTTGTGAAGAGCATCCACGGGGCCGATCATGTGGCTGATCTACAAGAAGCGTTTGACGTACTCAGGAAGCACGATATGAGTCTCAATCCGAACAAATGTGCGTTCGGAGTCTCGTCAGGGAAATTCCTAGGCTTCATGGTCAGCCAAAGAGGAATTGAGGCCAACCCCGAGAAGATCAAAGACATATTAGACATGGCTCCCCCGAAGAATGTTAAAGAGGTTCAGAAGCTAACGGGTCACCTGGCAGCCATAGGGCGCTTCCTTTCCAAGTCAGGGGAGAAGTGTCTTCCCTTCTTCAAAGCTCTCAGGGGGGTTAAAGGCTTCAAGTGGGGTCAGCAACAACAAGACTCATTCGACCAGCTGAAGGCTTACTTAGTCAATCCTCCCCTCCTCAGCAAACTTGTTCCCGGGGAAGCCCTCTACCTTTACTTAGCCACCTCCGAGCAGACCCTCAACGCCGTCCTCGTGAGGGAAGAATATAATACTCAAAAGCTCATCTATTACGTGAGCAAGGTACTTCGGGATGCCGAGCTCTGCTACCCAAGGATAGAGAAGATGGCATACGCCTTAGTCATGGGCGCACGAAAGCATTGCCCATATTTCCAGTCCTTTCGGTGGTCGTTCTTACCGACCAGCCGCTGAAGCAAGTCCTCCACAAGTTGGAGACCTCCGGTCACCTCATGAAGTGGTCTATCGAGCTTAGCCAACACGACATATCGTACTAGCCTCGGACCGCAATCAAGGCTCAGGCCTTAGCTGAATTCATAGTCAAGAGTACCATCCCCGAGGTTAGCCAAGCAATGAAGGGACCGCCTGTCTGGTTGGTTTACGTGGATGGATCCTCTTGTAACGAGGGAAGCGGAGCCGGGGTCATTCTGGCCGGCCCAGATGATTTCGTCCTCCAATACTCCCTCTGCATCAACTTCAAGGCCTCTAACAATGAAGCAGAATATGAAGCACTCATAGCCGGCCTAGGAATGGCTCGCAAGGCAGGGGCGCAACACCTTCGGATCTTTAATGACTCTCAACTGGTCGTAAATTAGGTCCTAGGCGAATACGATGCATGAGATGACCGAATGGTGAAGTACCTAGCCAAGGTCAGGAATCTCATGGCCCTATTTGAAGAAGCTCTCATCCAGTGAATCCCCCGAGAAGAGAATTACCAAGTCGATGCCCTCTCCAAGCTAGCCTCCTCCTCCCTCCAAGGTCTCGAGCAGACCGTCTTGATCGAGGTGATCCTAGAGCCAAGTATAGAAGATGAAACTTCTGACTCGATGGAGTCGCTACCTATCCTGCTTCAAGATAATTGGATGAAACCCCTGGTAGAATTCCTAAGGGATGGGCTCCTCCCCAAAGACCCTAAAGAAGCTCGCCGAGTTAGAACCCGAGCAGAGCGGTACATGCTTATCGAGGGCATCCTATACAAGCGCTCCTTCACACAAGTAGACGGCAGGCCTTATTTGAGATGCCTCTCCCCGGAATAAGCCGATTACATCCTGCAAGAGCTCCACGAAGGCATCGGCGGGGCACATTCAGGGTCCAGATCCCTAGCCCGGAAGGTGTTGAATTATGGATATTTCTGGCCCACTCTCCTACAAGACGCCGAGCTGCACGTTCGGCAATGCAGCTCTTATCAGAAGTACTCCAACGTCCGTCGCCTCCCACAAGCTCGACTCACCTCCCTATCAAGTCCTATCCCTTTCGCAATGTGGGGGATGGATTTACTGGGGCCATTCCCACCCGCTCCTGGCCAGTTCAAATTCTTAGTCGTGGCAATCGACTACTTCTCGAAGTGGATAGAGGCCGAGCCCTTGGCCACAATCACCGAGAACAAAGTACTTCAGTTCTTCTGGAAGAACGTTATCTACCGATTCGGTGTCCCTCAAGTCCTCATAACAGGCAGCGGAACCCAATTTACTGGGGCTGCCTTCCGAGCTCTATGTGAAGACCTCGCCATCCAACAATGTTTCTCCTCCATCTCCCATCTACAGTCGAATGGTCAAGTGGAGAATGCCAACCGACAGATCCTCTCCGGTATTCAGAAGAGGCTGAATAAGTGCTCTAAAGGCTTATGGGTCGATCAGCTCCCTAACGTGCTGTGGAACTACCGCACCACGAAACAGACCCCCACCGGAGAGTTGCCATTCAACCTCACATATGGGTCCGAGGCTGTGATCCCATTGGAAGTCGGCATACCTTCTCCTTGCCTTGTTGCCTACGAAGAAGAACAGAATGCCAGAGAACTCCGGGAAAACTTAGACTTGGTCGATGAGCTACGGGAAAGAGCGTCAATCCGCCAACAGAGCTATCGGAGGAGGATCGAGTTGGCGTACAATAAGAGAGTGCGTCCCACCGACCTCAAAGAAGGGGACTTGGTCCTCCGAAAGTTAGCAATCTCTTTTCCTAGTCAGAAGAGTAAACTAGCTCCAAATTGGGAGGGACCCTACAGGATCACCAAAGTGGTTCGGCCCGGGACATATCATCTAGAAGACCTCAAAGGCAGAGAGATCCCCAGGATTTGGAATGCTGACCATCTTTTGAAATACTAAGAGAGCACTTTAACGCCTCTCTAAGTATTCTGGGATGTCGAACCGTTCCTCTCCTTTTACTTGTATTTTTCCCTTTATTTCTCTTATGTAATAACGGCTCGCAACTTAGAAGCAGCCAACTATTAGTGGTCAATAAAGAACGTTTTTTCATATTTTACTTGTAAAATTGCTTGTATCTCTCTGCTTTTACTCTTCACTCCAACGACAAGTTCGGAGTCTAACACTTGGCTCGACTCTGCTTCGCAAGCTCGCTCTTAAGCGAGCTAGAAGTGGTTCGCCATTCAGAATTGCTCCCACAACCGTTGAACAACTCTAACAACGAGTTCGGAGTCCAACACTTGGCTCGACTCTGCTTCGCAAGCTCGCTCTTAAGCGGGCTAGAAGTGGTTTGCCATTTGGAATTGCTCCCACAACCGTTGAACAAACTATAACGACGAGTTCGGAGTCCAACACTTGGCTCGATTCTGCTTCGCAAGCTCGCTTTTAAGCGGGCTAGAAGTGGTTCGCCATTCGGAATTGCTCCTACAACTGTTGAACAAACTCTAAGGACGAGTTCGGAGTCCAACACTTGGCTCGATTCCGCTTTGCAAGCTCGCTCTTAAGCGGGCTAGGAGCGGTTCGCCTTTCAGAATTGCTCCCACAGCCGTTGAACAACTCTAACGATGAGTCTGGAGTCCAACACTTGGCTTGATTCCGCTTCGCAAGCTCACTCTTAAGCGGGCTAGGAGTAGTTCGCCATTCGGAATTGCTCCCACAACCGTTGAATAAACTCTAATGACGAGTTCGGAGTCCAACACATGGCTCGACTCTGCTTCGCAAGCTCGCTCTTAAGTGAGCTAGAAGTGGTTCGCCATTCGGAATTGCTCCCACAACCATTGAACAAACTCTAACAACGAGTTCGGAGTCTAACACTTGGCTCGATTCCGCTTCGCAAGCTCGCACTTAATCGGGCTAGGAGCAGTTCGCCATTCGGAATTGCTCCCACAACCGTTGAATAAACTCTAACGACGAGTTCGGAGTCCAACACTTGGCTCGACTCTGCTTCGCAAGCTCACTCTTAAGCGAGCTAGAAGTGGTTCGCCATTCGGAATTGCTCCCACAACCATTGAACAAACTCTAACAACGAGTTCGGAGTCCAATATTTGGCTCGACTCCACTTCTCAAGCTCGCTATTAAGCAAGCCAAAAGTGGTTCGCCCATAAGAAAGAAGATTTTCTTCTGATTTTGAGTAGTTGTCAAAAGTTGGAGGAGTTATACTTAAACTAATACCAGCCAACGCAGCATTCGAACATCAGAAGCAAAACAATTTTTTTTAAATTAAGAGCTCAAACGAGGCTGACACTACAACAGAGTTTTACAATAACTTGAAGAGCATTATACAACTTGTTTAGCGCTTCTTTGGAAGAGGAACGCTTCGGTTCAGAGACACACGAGGGCAGCGTCGCCTTACCTCTGAGCTCGACTCTAAACCAGCAAAGCGAGACCCCCCTTCGCCGCTGATTCTAGTTGTGGCCCCAACCGAGGCGCCACTAGACGAAACAGCTACACCACTCTGAGCGTCAGTCGGGCTCCGCCTAATGTCAGGCGAACGAGTTGCAAGTTCGTAGAACGAGATTCCTCTTTCCCTCTCTTCGCGAGTACATGACATACTGCGAACATTGATCCTTTCGGGCTGAGGTTTCAGCGTTGCAATCTTCTCCTCTAGCTCGACGATCCTATCTCTCAGAAGATCGCCCTCTGCCGATACTTTGAAACAGGGAAGTTTAGACGAGCCTGCGACATTAGTGCTGTCGGCCACAATACGACGGAAACGAGTCACTTTGATACCCCTGTCGATCGTGATCCTCCTCAGTTTGTCAATTCTAGCCATCAACTCATCGCGCTCGGACATCAACTTCCCCACCCTCGAAGCTAACTCCTCTTCCTCCGCCGAATGTTCTTTCACCGTTACCTCCAAATGACGAACCTCCGCCAGTAGTTCACTATTCCTTTGGTCGACATCGAAGAGCTCCTTATGGAGCAACTCTATCTCGCCTTCGAGACGAGTCTCTCGAGGTTGCTTCCACAGTTGCCTCAACTCGCGAAAATACCCTCTCGCAGTTGCTTTGATGTCCTCCAACTTCAAGAAGTCATAAAACGAGTTATCCCGACTGCGAGAAAGAGCCCGCTTCGCTTTCTTCAGCTCAGTACGAAGATGGGAGACCTCAGTAATCGGACCCAACTCGACCTAAAAAGCGAAGAGATGTCAACATAGAAAGGCGAAGAGAAGTTCTCAATGCAAATGAAAAGTTTCCAACACTTAGAAAAATTTCGGGGTGTTAACAACGCTTAAGTTCCTAGCGGGCGAAAAAAAAGGGGGGCGTTCACAACTCTCGAAATTCTCAATACCAACGAAAGGTGTCCAACACTAAGAGAAATCTCACAAATTTTCAATACAAAACCAAGCGTCAGACTGCTCGAATGTTCGGCCAACAAAAAGCGAGTCATTTCATTGAAAACTCCAAAAGTATACACAAAAGCGGTGTCCAGTCCGCAGTTTGGCATTACAAAAACAAAACGAAAAAAGCGAAAACAATTAAGAAGAGACGACTAAGTCAAAGGTTGCTCTGAGCCATCATCGCTCGGCACAGTAACTATAGCCCTCTTGACTTTCGCCTCGTCCTCGTCCTCGGCCTCGTTCTCCGTCTCATCCTCGGCCTCATCCTCGGTCTCGCCCGTACCTTCGACGCCCTCACTCCCCGCGGGTCCGAGCATTGCCGGAAGAATTTCTTCCTCCCCCTCCATAAGATCGTAAAAGTGATAGGAGGAGGTATCGAACCCGGGGTTCCGAGCCAAGATGTGTAGCAACGCGCGGCCGTAGGCTTCCTCCATGTTTTTGAACATATGGGCTTCGGCCTCATCCGGGATGGCCTTCTTCGCCTTGGCCACCTTTGACGCGTGCTTGGCCAACACCTTCTTGGTCGTCTTCCGAGCCTTCTCCGTCTCGGCCTGTGCCTTGGCCAGCTCCTCCTTGAGCTCGGCATTCTCCTTTTCCAAGGCTACAACCTTGGATGCCTCGTCAACCAACTGCTTAAGTGCCTCGGCCAGCTTCGTCTCCAGTCCGGCCACCTCGGCCGCCCGCGAAACAGAAAGAAGCTGCTCGGCTTCAAACAGCTTCACCACCTTCACACGCTCCGACCTCTCTCGGTTGGTCAGCACGGTCAGCTCTTTCTCTTTGCTCGCAAACTTCTCGAGCAAATGATTGAAGTGGCAGAGGGTCTACAAGCAATACAAAAAGCAGTTAAGCACGAGCACAAAAACTTACCGACATGGTCGTCTGGTACTTACCGACATGGTGTTCCGAGCGATCTGCATCGCATCATCACCAACTAGGCCCGCCTCTAGTGCTGCTCGGTCTTTAGGGGTCGACAGATGCTACACCGCCTACAGGCAAATATTTTCGTCCCCAAGGAACCCATCCACCTTCATCACCTGCCAATTGGGGACGAAGATGTGCTTGAGCTCCTCGGTCAGTATCTGCTCGGCCTCGGCTGTGAGAGGCGGAACCTCAAGGGCTATGGCCGCGCTCACATTGAACGCTCCGCTCGACGACCCTGGAGCATCCGTCCTCACCGTTTGAGTCGGCACATCCGAGGCAGGTGGGCCAGAGGCCACCACGAGGCCTTGAACGGGCTCGATCGGAGGTGCCTCGACGACCTGCTGCTCCACGATCGGTGAAACCGATGGGATCTTGGGAGCTTGGCCACCCTGAGGCCCGGACGAAGTCCTCTTCCTCTTTCTCTCCTCCTGCTCCCTCGCCACCCTGGCCTTGACCATCAGACCCTTCTAGTCCATACCGGGAGTTTATGTAAAGACCGAGCGAAAAAAGTTATAGAATTTTTTTTAACGTCACAGACAAAGTAAACAAAAGAAAAGAGAAAAGCATACTGGGGTCGATCGGACTGAGACCCCCTCGGAATAAGACCTCCTCAGTGATGTCCTTCCAACTGAGGGCTGGAAGGCCGAGGAGCTTCTCTACGATATCTGCCTCCTCGTTGCTGAGCACGGGTAACTTCTTCGCTCGCTTCGGAACACCGTCCCTCAACCACACCGTCGGGATGACCCATGGCTCGGGAGCTCGGACGAGGAAGTACTTCTCCTTCCAATGCTTGATCGAGTCCGGGTTCTCGATCAGCTTTACGCCCTTCCTCGGCGAGAGATAATACCTCTGCTCGTTTTTGTACATTTGGCACGGGCGGTAGTGGCTCCGGAGGATGAACATCGAAGGCAGCGCGCCGATCTCCTGGCATTGAAGAACGAACACCATCACATGCCGCCAAGTGTTCGGCATCAACTGAGCCGGGCTCAACTCGTACCATTGCAGCACCTCGATCACGAAAGGGTGCAAAGGCAGCCGAAGGCCTGCATTCAGAGCGTCAGCAGGGAAGATGCAAGTGTCGGCCGAAGACGACGTGCACGCTCGGACGCCCGGGCCGGGGAGGAGAAGCCTATATTCTGAGGGGATCCTGAAACCACTCCGAATCCGATGTAAGTCTGCCTCGGTCAATATTGAGGAGATCTTATCCACCTCGGAAAATTCCCTCGGCTCATTCTCCTTATACGCCTTGGCCGAGCCCTGCGTCACCTTCCCTAAAAGGTCCTCGGAATAACTCCGGACCCCGCCGACACTAGAAAGGGTAGACGAGTGTCGACCCAGCTCTCCCGCGGTCTTCGGGTGCTCGAATATCGTCACCACCCCCTTGCCTTTGCTGGATCTGACGGTTACCTCTTGGAGTGGCTCAGCAACCTCCTCGCTTTCGCTCGGCCTCACCGTTGTCTCTACGGTCAGCTCGGAAGGGTCCTTCCCTTTTTCCGACCTAACCATCACTGCTCGGCTGACAACTTGGTCCGTGGTAGGGGTCTCATCCGTAGAAGAAATCTTAACCATATTTTCAAGAATAAGGAGAGAGACTGACCTTGAAGTGACTAATACGGTCGGAAAAGATCGCCGGAGCTCAAAACGCCTTGCAGCGACAGTTAACGGCACCACCCAAGAGCTAAAAATTTCGCTACCCACGAGTAAAATCAAGAGTGAGAAAGTAAAAGTGAAGAATGAGGTTAAGTGTTGAGGGGGTGAAAACTTATAGTAAAAGAAAAGTCTCTTGGGCTTTGTAATGTAAGGGCGCGACACTTGGGCCTCCCCTAAAGCGTTAGAGAAGCCCAAACGACTAAGTAACGAAGAGGCATACCAACAAGTCACATCGCTCGGTCATGACGCCGAGGCATACCAACAAGCAGTTGGGGGCAACGCTCCGATCGCCCCACGTCCCTCGAAACCAAAATCCGAGCTACAGGCGATCCGACCTCAACACCCAAGAGAATAGCTCGGATTCCGAGCAAGTGCCAATCCGAGTTGCGAATTGGAGAAAAACGACTTTCCCGTCAAAATTCGCGTAAGATTTCGATCGGACGGCTCAGATCGTGCCAGTGCCACTAAACGACAAGATAGTATTTTCTTGGGAACTGAGCCAACCTCGAGATTTGTGCCATCATCCAACGGCTCCGATCGCCCCACGTCCCTCGAAATCAAAATCTGAGCGATAGGCGATCCGACCTCAACACCTAAGAGAATAGCTCGGATTCCGAGCAAGTGCCAATCCGAGTTGCGAATTGGAGAAAAATGACTTTCCCTTCAAAATTCGCGTAAGATTTCGATCGGACGGCTCAGATCATGCCAGCACCACTAAACGACAAGATAGTGTTTTCTTGGGAACTGAGCCAACCTCGAGATCTGTGCCATCATCCAACGGCTCCGATCGCCCCACGTCCCTCGGAACCAAAATCCGAGCGACAGGCAATCTGACTTCAACATCCAAGAGAATAGCTCAGATTCTGAGCAAGTGCCAATCCGAGCTGCGAATTGGAGAAAAACGACATTCCCCTCAAAATTCGCGTAAGATTTTGATCGGACGGCTCAGATTGTGCCAGCACCGCTAAACGACAAGATAACATTTTCTTGGGTACTGAGCCTGCCTCAAGATCCGCGCAGATATCCGACGGCTCAGATCGGTCCACGTCGCTCGAAATTCCGAACCGAGAAACAAGCGATCCGAGCCACTCGCGCAAGGGAAAAACCGAGCCACTTTGCTCGGATGTCGAGCAAGTGCCAATCCGACCCGCAAAAGTGAAGAAAAACACTGCTGAGCGTCTCCAACCGTTGGATCATTGTGAAAATCGCGCCGGGGATGATGGACCGTCCAGATCACGCCACGCCCGCTAAACGTCAAGATAGCGTTTTCTTGGGAACCGGGCCTGCCTCGAGATCCGCGCTGAGATCCGACGACTCAGATCGCTCCACGTCGCTCGGAATTCCGAACCATGTGACAAGTGATCCGAGCCACTCGCGCGAGGGAAAAACCGAGCCACTTCGCTCGGATGCCGAGTAAGTGCCAATCCTACCCGCTAAAGTGGGCAAAATGCTGCTGAGCGACCCTGTCCATCCGATCTTTCAGAAATTCGCGCCCGCATAAGATCAGCAGTCCAGATCATGCCATAATTCGGTGCTTAAAATTAAATTTTATTTATTAAAATTGTTTTATTTATTTAAAAATTGTGAAAAAATGATTAAAAATTCGTGAAAATTAATTAAAAATCCTAGAAAATAATTAAGGTCGGGGGTATATTTTTGAACCCCCGAGTAAATAATTATTGCCTAGGACCATTTATTAAGACCCCCGAACGACGAATCGACACTTCGCAAAAATTAAGTAAATATTCCGAAAAAATAGATAAAAATCATCTAATGTCCAGAAGAGCTCAAGAACAACTTAGAGCGCAACCAGCTTGAAAAATCACCATACTGCCTCCTACAAAGATTCGAAAACTTCCATTTGGACTCCGATACAACTCCGCCAGCCATTAAAACAGTAAAACTACTCCTCAAAGACTGATCAAACTCAGTCTTCGGGAGTGGGGGGCTCGTGATATGGCTAAAAATGGGTTAAATCAGAGCCGTCCAAATCGGGCACAACTCTTAAAGCCTAGGGAAAAAATGGCAATTTCACCTACTAACGGGTCTGAAATGGGTACTAGATCTCCTCCCCAAAGATCCAATAACCCACGAACGGATTTATCTCAACTGGGTGCAGGTTTCGACCCGCAGCAAACCCGGTCCAGCAAGAGAGGAGTAGGGTTTCTGATTAATACTAATCAGCGACCCTGATTCACGCCTATCCTTCCACTGGGAATTAGGGATTACATTCCTTATCTGATCACAGGGATCACATTCCTAATCTGATCCAAACAGCGACTATAAATACCCCTCATCCACCACCATTAAGAGGTAATCACTCTTTTGCCAATTTACGCTCTTTCATAATCATTCCTGATTACTGACTTGAGCATCGGAGGGTGCGTCGCCGGGATCAACCCCGGTGTCTCGCACTTTTTGCAGGTGAACAGCGGGAGTCAACGGTCAAACTCCAGCAGAACAGGTTTCAGGTTTGCTATTCAAGATTCCTAAGAATCCACAAATACTATCTGTTTACCCCCACACCAGATTTAGCGGTAACATAAACCTACATTTATGATACCCTACACGTAGATACGCTTCCCTCTCAAATTTTTCTTCGTGAATTTTTATCATAGTACTTTTTCCATATTTTCAAATAAATATTTTCTTATACTAGTAAAACACTTGAATATGTATTATTTTGTCTATCTTCCTTAGTCTTGATCTTTTGAACTTGTTTTATCTGTTTTTCAGTCTTAAAATTTTGTCTTTCATATTTTTATGTCACTTTATGTATCCGTTTACATTGTTATTACTTTATGTATTTTATTAAATTAATATTTTAATTATTATTTACTTTATTTACCATTATATTGTGAATTTTGCTTATATACATTCATTTTACATTATTTGATTTTGTGGTCATATATTTTCCATTCCCTATATTGTCTTATAAATTTCGGTATATTTTCAACAAGATTGAAATATTTTACATATATAAATATGACATACTATTTTGTTTTATTGTCTACATTCGATACTATCGTTGTTGCATATAATCTACTAATTTGTTTTGTTATATTCACTTTTACTATTAATCACTACTCATAAAATTTGTAGTTTTACGCTTCTTCAATATAATGCATACACAACATAATTATCGTTTTTATTTGCATTTTCAGCTCGTGCATATGCTTTACATTATTTTCGTCTAAATGTCATCAATCCTTTTCATTACTACAAATTTTGTATACCCAATATTTAAAGTCTATATATCTATTTAATGTTTTGTCGTTGTAATTTCCTACTTCATTAACAACTTTTCCAACTACTTATATATCACTGATTTCAAAATGTAACACCAGACTTCATTAAACATCCAATACCAAGTGTATATGGAAGATTACATCTTTCCATCTTCCATTTTGGTGAAACCTAATGTCGAGAGGGCAAATCTACAACTAGATGTCAATGGAGGCAAACTGCAACTGGTCGTCGGGGAGGCAAAGTCTGCAACCGAATATCCAGAAGGCAAACTGCAATCAGATGTCGTAGAGGCAATACTACAACTTGATTTCAAGGAGGCAAGTCTGTAGTTGGACACCAACGAGGTGAACCTACACAAGAAGAAAATTTTCTGCTTTGATAACCCGTACTTTGTTTTCTATAATATTTACTTACCCCTGTTCTATTTTTGTACTAGCTTATACTATTTTATACTGTTTTGCAAACTAGCATTATATTATTTGTACTGATTTCTATATCTATCCTACTTGTATATTTACTATTTAATCTCAACTATCTTGCCATTTTCTTTTTTATTTTGAATCTTTTCATGAGTTAGTATTTCATACCACTTTATCGTATTTTGTTTTTGTTATTAACTTATCTTAGACTTGGTGGCTACTCACCTAATAAAAAATAAATTGACATTTTTATTTTTCTTCGATTCATAAGCTTTTTCTATATAAGTTTCTGCATTGTTTCAATAATGTATTATTGTTTTTCAACTATAATGTTTTGTTTTACCCCTACAAATTATTTATAATCTTCATATCATAACATTGCTTGTTTCACCCCTATAATTTTATGCCTATGTATGTATATAAATTTTTCATGATGATTTTCTTGCTCTACTTGATAATTCGGAAGTATTTCGATGTATGTCTTCTATATCATTAATTTTCAAATCGTATGTAAAATTATTATAGTTACCTTACAAATTATTTTATTGGTATACAAAATCATTTTTTACGTTGTCTATGCTTTAGACTATATTTCATTCTCGTTTATTTTCCAAACTGTTACTCAATAGTCTTCTTTTAAAAATTGCTAATTCAATTTTTGGTCATACAATACAAATTCAGTTTGCGATTTTCTACTTCTTATTACTTTCATGAATTTTGACTACTAAATATATCTATAAATTATTCATTGACTATGTTTCTTTTTATTGCGTTGTTTTCTGAACTATTTCAAAATAATGACTTAATTGATTTTTCATTTTATCCAATGTTTTACCTAACATTATTTTTGTATGAAATTTCTCCCAATCTATCCTATCTTTTGTCATATTTCAAGTTATTTTCCTAGATTTCTTGTTCCGTTCTTGTGAAATTTTGATACTCGTAGTTTTCTTATATAAAGTTTGTCTTGTTTTCCTCATTGCTTATTTTTGTACTACATTTATTTCTTGGTGTTTACAGTTTTTTATATATAATAATGATATTTTCTTTAGTGTGTACAAAATACAACCTTTACCCTAGCAAGTTTCGGGGACGGAATTATTCTAAGGGGGGAGAGTGTAACACCCCGCAAAATTGGAAATGATAATTTTATCCTTGTGTGTTACGCACGTGTATTTTGTACCGTTATTGATAATAATTGTAACGTATTTTCATTACGTATTGTGATTTCCGACAATTTATACATTTCTCGTATATTTTATCCTATTTGAGTCAACTGAAATATTATTTTTCAATCTCTGAATTTTACATGCTTTTTACGGGTTTTTGATGCACGAATCGATTACGTGTTTTTCCACCGCTATTTGTGATATTTCTGTATTTCAGTTATTTATTTTAGGCATTCAAATCTATTTTTTTAAACTGAAATTTATTTTTTCTTATTTTGATTAAAATAATTTTGTACATTTAATCCACGTGTTTTCTACATACGTATTTATTAAGTATGAAATGTGTACAAATTAATAAATATATTTTTCTTGTATTATATTTTTGATTATCTTTAATATTTTTCGTTGATAATGTTGAATTTCATATTTTTCATATTTTACGTGCGACGCACGTGTTTCTTTCGGTGCGCGTGTTTAAGCGTATTTGTTTTCAAAATAAATTTTGTAGTATGTATATGTATTATTTGTGCATGAAATATTATAGATTTTAATTAAACTAATTTTTACGTACATATTACGTATAAATACAATTTATATCTTTTAAAAATAATTAATTTGAGGAAGAGAGTGTTTTAGTGCATGCACGTGCACGTATTTGGATTAAAAGAGAGAGGAAAACCAGACTATTTTGGAGTAGAGGGAAAACAAAATTTTTGATTTTGAGAGTGGATGAGAGAGTGGAGGTATGGTGTTCATGGGGTAGTTTTTATAACTATCTCTGTTATCACTTATATAATACCCCCTACTCCTTCATTCTCCATCATTCATTCTCTCCTTCCTATGTGTATTGCCGAAACCCACTCTTCAATTGTCCAGCATGTCTTTGCTCTCTCCATTTATCCACCATACAAATTGTATGTATACATATATATATATATCTGTGTGTGTGTGTGTGTGTGTGTGTGTGTGTGTGTGTGTGTGTGTGTGTACCTACTCTATGCTTTCTCCCCCATTCCTTCTTTCTTCTGTGCACCTGCCGAAAGCCCCAAGTCACAATCAGCCATCTCTCCTGGATGCGCTGTCTCCAACCTACAACTATATACATATATATATCCTTTTGCTATTCATTATGTATAGGTACATGTATGTGAGTTGAGTCTTCCTGTGCTTCATGTCTATGCCGAATCCCACCGAACAAATCACCTTGCTTTCTCACTCAATCCCACCAAACATATATACACCCATATCATTTGCATACATATATATTTATATATGTAATGAGGATGGGGTTGAGATGCCTTCACTGTTGCATTTGCCGTAAAGGAGAAAAGAAGCTCTTGCTGTCGTTTGGCCGATTGGAGAGTTGTGAAGCTTTTTATTGCGCGCGGATTTCGAGGAGGCGAAGCGGAGTTTCTAGGAACTCTCATTTTAGAAGTGCAATTGCTAAGAATTAAATTTTCTTGAGTGGGTGTTTCTTAAATCCTTTCTAATTTAGGAGTAGAAATTGCATGATAGATAATATAAAATTTATTTCTTAAAATTGAATTGGTATGATAAAAGTAGATTTATGCTTGAATTTAATTAGTTTGGTGGATGTGAATTGCTCTCTAAAGTTGTTATAATGGGTGTTAGTATATTTGTATGCTAAAATATTTGTAATTTGATGAATTGTAGTTGTATGATGCATGATTAGAATAGTAGTAGAAATAATGCAAATATATGAAAAATGACTCGTGAAGTTAATGTGGCAAAGAAGTGCGGTTCTAACCTCAAAAATATTTATTTTATGAGTATAGGAATTTTATAAAAGAATTTTTGATGAAAGACAATATTTTGTTTTGGGAAAAATTGATTATATGTTTTTTTATACATTTTGAAGAAAGATCTTATTATATTGCAAACATAAGAAAACATGTACGATATTTTTTTCATTGAAGCATATTCTGAAAAAATTATTTATATTTTGTGGAGCTATTAGTCTTGGGTTCGAGTCGCTTCAGAAACATTAATTTTTGGAAGTTTGATTTTAACTCAAAACCGAAACCCGAAGTTTACATAGAATTTAATTCACCATTAAATCAGTTACTCACCGTGGCCATATTGGTCAGAGGGTGCGGATTGGGTTGTTTACTGTTCACTGCGGGTCTGGGCTATGGTACTGGGTTGGAAACCTGGTTTTGACACTTTAATTTTTTTTATTTTAATTTTAATGGGTTTTTTGAGAGTTTTAAAGAAACAAAATTGGAAAATTCTATTAAATTTTCTAAAATTATTTAGACTTTATGAAAATTATTTCTACATTATTTGGACATGTTTTATGAGATTAAAAGGGGATTTTACATTAAAGAACTTGAGTTTATTCGATTAGAAGAATAAAAAGTTATTTTTATCGAAAAGTGTGACTCTTGTTTAATTAAATAGAGATGAATATTTGGAATGAAGTTAGATTTTTCTTTTAATGAAATCTTATGATTTAAATACTTGATTGAGATTATTTGAAATGCACACAAGGGTATGAATGATGAAATTGATAAAGAGGTTGAATTGAATTGTTCTCATGTTATGAGATTATAAAAGAAATGTTTTTGAGAAAGATATAGGAATAAAGAAAATGAAAGATTAATTTGAGATTGATTATGACTTATTGTTGATCTCTAGAAAGTGATAGTTGTTGGAATCTAAAGGCTAGGAGAGACCCTAGTAACCGGCAGTTTTTATAAATAATTTTAAGAGCTAACCAGTCTGGGTTGAGCATCTCTTGAGAAGTAGCCAGGTAGGCTGGCTGTCTCTTTTGTTTTGGTTTAAGTCCGGTAGGGTATGCTAGCTCTAGGTTGTGATGATTTTCTTTGAAAACAAACAAAATTGTAAGGACTAGATACATAGTGAAGATGTGATGAAAGTAAGAGGAAAACACGAGTATGAGGGCCATCGGATTGGCTATGTGAGAGTGATTCATAGACTACCTGCTTGATGCGTCATGCCATGGCATGAGCACTGCTGCAGAATTATCGTCCCGGTGGTGACGCATGTGGGGTGTTTGGTGACTACGGCTGGTGCCATCATTTCATGATGGAGGCTGAATTGTCCATAGTCTGCCTGCATGATCCATCATGTCAGTGCATGGGATTCACCTCCAGGCTGTCTGGACATGGGCTCGTAATGCATAGAATATCCAAGATACTTACTATAGTTACCGTTGTAGTTTAACTCATGGTAAGGGATTGAACCCTGCAATATGAAGAACGATTAAGGGCTTGCCCTTAGACCTATGTAGTATGGGATGCATAGAATCCGAAAAAGTGCGCATTAGTGTCATATAATATTAATAACTGCATTAAGGATTAAGTGCACAGCACAACACAACATCGATAGGATAGTCCTTTTGTAGCTTTGTTTGTGATCAAGTTTGTGTTTGCTAAAGTATTTAAGAATCATTATACTGTTCGGCATAGCGAGGATAGCCGTGTATAATATTTCTTCGGTTGTAAGCAACTGACGTGCCCACAGTTTTATATGCAGGATTTGAAGTTTACAAGAAGATATAAAGATGATTTGATGTTGTTCAGTAGTTAAATGTTAAAGCTGTTATAGTTGTACATTTATTATGTTGTATTTTATTTATTCCTCTGCGTATTAATGTAAACGACTCTGATGTAATTATTGTTGAAATAAAAGTTGTAAATTCCTTGAAAAATTGTATGAAATGAAGTGAAAAAATCTGTGGAACTCGAATTCGGTATTATTTAGAATTCGGGGTCTTACACATACGTAGCTTGTTTAGCTCGTATGTGTTGTTTTTGGTTACTCGTATGTAGCTTCTTAGCCAATACGCAGTTGTTGTGCTCATCTAGGGTGATATCATTGCCCTAGGACTATCGACCATTAAGACATGTGTTTACCTTACTCCTAAGGGACTGTGGACGAGTCACACCTTGTTTACCATCAAATCTTAACCGAGTTGGTTAATCGCAGACCGGAGTACGATGAAATCCAAGTTCTAGGTAGTAGCATGCGAATACGCTCGTATTGCCGAACTCTTTGATCGATAGGCCATGAACCAGATCCTAAGGGATTCTGGTAAGTCTAGGTTGAGCAGCCTAGTAGAGTTATCTTGCGAAGTCTAACTAAAGACCTTGCATGTTATGTTAATACTGTTGTCATCCCTAGGATTGTTCAGGGTTAGTGACATCGTTAGGGTAATAACTTATGGCTATTACTACTTAACCTTTACTTATTATCAATTTCGCTGATGGGAAAGAGTTGGTATTAAAGGTGATACCTTATGATCCGACCTATCCTATAGGCCGATACTAGGCGGTGTTATTGGGTTGTACCCTTCTTGTCAAAGGGATACGGTCTATGCCTTCTCACGAGTTGGGAGCACGGGATCCGTATCTCGTCTGTTAATTTCTGAAGTGTCTTGATAAGCAGGAGCGATTCCTGTCAGAGCTAGGGGGGATGAACCCCCTGGAACTCCGTCTTGTCTTGTATCTAAGGGCATGAAGCCATAGACTACGGTCTGGCTAGGGGGCGGCAGGGGATGCTTCGGGCTAACCTAGTAACTAGTAGAAACTCCAAAAATTCGTCAGATATTTGAGTGAGGTCCGGTGCGCCTGGCAGGATTAGACCGTTTCAGGACAATCTCATAAGTCATGTAATATCTTCAGAAACAAGTCTAGTATAAGAGTAGAATTCATGGCGTGGGTTCAAATCCCTATATATGAAGAAACAGCTTGATATGGGGCGTATGTAGTATATGCTGCATACTGTCCAGAGTCTTGCTTGCATTAGAATAAGAGCATCCTTGCATTAGTAATCTTGCATTAGAGTCTAAGTCATAACATATACTGACACATCAGATATATCTACACGTTCCTCTTTTCATCAATCTGTTTGCTATAGTTAAGATTTGCTGCTAGTTATCAACCTTAAAGCGCCAGTATATGTATTGACGTCCCCACTTCAATAGGTATTGGATTGCAGAAGTACAGGTAATGGATTGCAGAAGTACATGTACTGGATTGTAGAAGTGCAGGTATAGGTTTCAGGAGGACTCAAGGCAAGAGAAGCAAGGAGTCGATTTTATTTTAAGTTTTCGCTGTAATATATGTTGTAATTTCATTTGTTACAATTATTGTAATTTATTCATTGTTGTAATTTAATTGTTGTTGGGAAGCATCCAAGTGAAATACCAAGTGTTGTTCTTTATTCATTGTACTCTGATGTAATTTGTTGAAAGTTGTAACACTTGGGATTGTAAAGGTATTATTGTAACACTGTTGTAATGTGTTGCAGTTTTATATCATTCGGACTTGTAATACATTTGTGTTGAATAAAAACTTTTAAATTTTTTGTTTTTCTGTGTATTGTGGCTAATTGAAGGAAATATTCTAGCTTATGTCACGATTTCCCAGTATATGAAAATCGGGGCGTTACAAGCAAAGACTTGTCTAATATATTAGTCAAACTAATACAATAGCCAAAACTTGCTCTGATACCACTAAAAACCTTGTCATGTCTCGCTTCACAAAAACGAGATACGGAATACGGATACGTGACTAAGTCCAGCGAATGATTTTCATCATCCATAAGCTGTCAGGATCTTTATAACCAGCACAAGTTTAAACCAGAGATATACAAGAGAAATAGTCAACCACGCATGCATAACTGAATCAATATACTCAAATAGATTACTTGAAACAAGATGCAAGAATACTGAATTTCAAATAATCATGTCTGGAACAGAAACACAAGTCTGGGACACACAGCCCAATACAAAATAATCCACGTAACCAAGTACAATTATTCAAGATAAGCAACAAGAAAATAAATAGTTATAGCAAAAATCTCCAGCCAACTAGAATCTCAGATCACCTACACCATCGTACAGCTGGTAATCATAATCTGCAATTTAACAAATTGCAGGAAAAGAGAAAGAGAAATAAAATGCCCGTCAATGCAAGTTATGGGCCGCTTGTAATGCAAACGACAAGTACAAGGAAAGATAAACAAGAATAGAGTAATAGCGGAAGCAAGTATAGCATGGAAAGGATCTAACAACAAAATAGAGATACTAACTCACATCAAGAACTGAACAACTAGCATGGCAAGATGAACGAATGCAAGTGGCATGTAACAAGTGTCAAGCAAATAAGTATCATGTAACGAGTAATCGGTACCAAATGTTAATAATCAAGTATCATGTACAAGTAACAAGTAGCAAGTGTCAAGTGATCATATTCAAGTCTTGTATCTAATCCTATCTAGGTAGCACTTCATGCGTCCCAGGTTCTTACGATATGGTTGCTACTTTCAAATAATTTCGTTTTAGATTTCATAGTGGATCATAGAGGACAGTGTACTCAAGGACAAGTATCAAGTAATCAAGTATCAAGTTTTAAGCCTCAAGTATCAAGTATCAAACCTCAAGTATCAAGTATGAAGCCTCAAGTATCAAGTATCAAGTATCAAGTATCAAGTATCAAGTAATCACGTATGATCTGTAGATCCCTTTCCTAGTACATGTTTCTGTATTTTTCACTATTAAATCTTTCCCTTTAACTCCGGCTTAGTTTCTTATTATTATTATTCAAGCAAGCATGGATGTGCACAAACAAGTCAAGAAATATGGAGATATAACAAGGGACAAGTACAAGTTGAATAAAGGACATGAACGGGTGATGAAAGACTCAAAGTAGGCTAAGACAACGAAAATTCTAGTTCTGGACAGCAAGACAGTACTACACCAAATCTGGAATTCCCGCCACGGATATGCAAATCTGGATCTTTCAGAAAATCTAGAAAATAGATCCCGGCTGAATCAAGAAAATATATATAAGTCATATGGTATTTCACAAAAACATGACTCAAAATAGAATTGTATCCAGAAAACATGTTCAACCAGAAAATCAGAAACTTGTATTCTTAAATAGGAAAACGGCATAAAAACTTACTAATTAAATCCAAGAAAAATCTGGGGTACTCCCTATTATGTCTATTAACAGAAAATAAAGTTTCATAATTTTCCAACATAGATAGAATAGTCAAGTAAAATCAGAAAGCAGCGAGGTTCAGTAATTTTGTAAATCTAAAATTATAAACACACCAGTACTAAAACAACAATACATTACAAAATATTAATCGAAATTCAGATCTGTCAAAAGGGTGATAAAATAAATACAATAGGCTACAATTCATATTAACAAAGTTTTTATAAACAGCAAATTGAATCAGGTCGAAATTAAGGTTCTTTACTGAACAACATGAAAATTCTGCAAGTATAGTAGTTGTTTACATGTATAGAATAGTTCATAACAGTCATCAATTAAATCCACAAAAATTAGGGGTTAATTCCAATCAGGTCTAGTTATGTTTAGCAAAATATTGGATCAAAATATTATCGTTAACATCATTATAAAAATAATTTATCATCCAGAATTTATATAAAACAGAATCTGGAATTTTTACATATCTGTAGTAAAAGAGTCATAACTTGCAACTCATAAATCAAAACTGAGATTTGTCAGAAATTATGGAAAGTCGAAAGAATTCTCTATCATTCATATTCACAAATAATTTTCATATACTGACCCTAATAGGGTCTAAAACACTAAACAAAAATAGGGTACAACAAAAAACAGAAATATTCTTCATGCATAAAATCCACATAGATCATATGAAACCCATCCAAATCATAACAAACGTGAAATATGGTATACTATATGTCCAAGCAACATGGTATAGGGTATTTTACAAGTCTACACGGGTTATACTACATCGAACACATCATGCACACAAGATCATACAACACCTCATAATCACGAACACATGCATGTATAAAAGAATTTGTTATCTCTACCCCTAAATTTATGTCGTGTGTGTAATGGGATAACTACGGGCAAATCTACACATAGAGACAAGCTATAACAGGAATTTTGCACAAGAATTGTCTCTAGAACAAACCTACACTACAGGCGATATTTAGTACTTATATTTGCAAAAGAAATTAACACAAGTTACTTTTCTTAGAGACGACGGCGGGAACGGTGCAAAGAGCAAGCATAATGGGAATGGATTCCCGGCATGAACTCTACGACAACGAACCACTCACGAATCACACGAACCCACGGACAAAATCTCGAGATTACACGCACTTACACACAAACACCAAGAGAGCAAGAGGAAGGGAGAGAGTCGGGGGCAAGCGGCAGTGGGCTTTCGCTGCTGGTGGGTGACGGCGAGAGGAAGCACAGGCCGAGAGGGGGCTGACGACGACGGACAGAGGGTCGCGACTCGCTGTGGTGGCTGCGGTTTGGCACTGGCTTTGGGAGAGGAGAAGGGAAGAAGGGGACTGCCGAGGTGGAGGGAGTGGATCGGGAGTGGGGGTAGCCATATAGGGTTGAGGAGGAGGAGAGCGGGTGGTAGGAGAAGCTCGGGAGATGGGTTTTTTGCGAGAGCGGCTAGGGTTTGGAGTAACAAGGTAGATGGACAGGTAAATATATATATTGGGGTAAAGATATTAGGGTTAGAAGCAGATGGGTAACGGGTGGAGATAATTATTGGGTTAGGGTATTGGATATCCAATAAGGAATACGATTGAGGGTGTTATTGGGTTATTGGGTATTAGTGGGCATGAATAAGGTCCAATAAGAGATATAAGGTTTTAAGAATAATTGGGTTTATATTAAAAGATCCAATAGAATTTATAAAATAACCAATAAAAATATGATATGTAATAAAATGTAATTTGCATTACAATATAGAATTTATTTGAAATAATTACAAATACAATTAGTACATAGAAGTGGATTTTAATAACCAGTCAAAAATAATAATAATAATAACAACAATGATAATACCGGTAATAGTTATAATAATAGAAATCAAGGTAATAATAGCAATAATAAGATTTGTATTACAATATAAAAATCATAGAAAATAGTTACAAATAAAATTATTGATCAAAAATAGATTTTAATAGAAGATCCAACAATACATTTTGACAAAAGAATTTGAAAGTGGAAAAAAATAATTTACAAAAATTTTAAACACAGAATATACATAGAATATACGTATTTACGAAAACAGGGGTTACAAATATACCATGCGTGCATATCCTAATCATCTGCCCTCAGCAGCCCTATTCTTCTTCCCCATTCAACCTCCTCCCAAACCCGCTCCCGACCACCCACCTGTCTCCCGCTCCTTGCCGCTCAGCCCCGCTACCGACCCCCCCTTCTCGACGCCAGCGCCAGTCGCTCCACCGTGCCGCACTCCTGCCACCTCCTTGGCATTTCCCCTGTGCACTTCCAACAGCCCCAACCCACCCCCACAGCTGCAGCAGCAGCACAGCCCCACTGTGTGTCTCCCCCTGACGCTGCGACAACCCCAGTTGACGCTGCTTCTTCCCCACTCCTCCTCTTGCTCTTCCCCGACGACAGCAGCAACTGCAGCACCTCCCTGTGTCGTGTCGCAACGGGAATTCCATATTTAATTTCAACAAGAAAAGAAAGATCTAATAGCCTTCATTGAGAGAGAGGGAGATAGAGAGAAACCCTACACCTTGGTGGTGAGTTCTTGAGAGATTTGTAAACTTATTGTTCATATTTCTTGTGGAAATTGCAGGAGCGCCTATGTGCGAGGAAGTAGCCATTGCATTGGGTGAACCTCGAAAAAATCTCGTATTTGCTTTTGCTTGTTCTTTGTTCTCTTGCTTTTGATTCTATTGTTCTTGTATCTTTGTTGGTGAGTTATTCCGCGGTTAAAACTCAACATGAACAAGTTCGATCGTATCGAATTCATATTGACTGAACTACATCTACTTTAAACTCTCTCAACAAAGAAGTTGTCTCTCTCTTTCTACGTCTACTAAAAAATCCATCGACTATGTTTTATTCTATAGCATCTCTATTATAATTTTCTCTCTCATTTCGATATACGATTATTCGTGAAGTACGATATCAAAAATTTTCAACCAGATTCAATTTGCTTTCTATAAAAACTTTGTGAATATGAATTGTAGCATACTGTATCGATTTTATCACCTTTTTGACAGATCTGGATTTCGATTTATATTTTGAAATCAATTGCTATTTTGGTACTGCTGTGTTTATGATTCCAGATTTACAAAACTATCGTATCTTGCTGCTTTCTGATTTTACTTGACTATTCTATCTATGTTGGAAAATTATGAAACTTTATTTTCTGATACTAAACATGCTAGGGAATACTCCAGATTTTTCTTGGATTTAATCAGAATGCTTTTATGTTGTTTTCCTTTTTATGAATGCAAACTTCTGATTTCTGGCTGAACATGTTTTTTGGATACAATTCTTTTCTTTGCCTTGTTTTTGTGAAAATACTGTATGACTTATATATATTTGCTGGATTCGGCTGAGAGTCTATTTTCCAAATTTTCTGACGGATCCATATTTGCATATTTGTAGCAATGGAAATTCCGGATTTAGTGCAGTGTTGTCTTGCTATCATGAACTAGAATTTTCGTTATTCTATCATTTTATGAGTTATCTTTCATCTGTACATGTTTATCTTTTAACTGGAACCTGTTGTTCATGCCGTGTTATTCTTTCCCTATTTGTGATACATACATGCCTGTTTGATAATAATAATAAATAACGAAGCCCGGGTTGAGAGGAAGATCTAGTAGTGGAAAATATAAAAATGTGTACTTAGAAGGGGGCCCGTGTTTCCCACCTATTACGTGTTCATGACTACATGATATACGATCCTGTTTACCTGATTACCTGACAGAACACTTCCCTATAGGAAGGTGTACTCGAAAGAGGACTAGTAGGTTCTACCTGTACCTGTTCCTGTTCCTGTTTTCCTGATCCCTGAGTACAAGGCCCTATAGCCTCCACTATGAAATCTAAACGTAACTTGTTTGAAAGTAGCAACCATATGGTAAAAACCTGGGACGCATGAAGTGCTACATAGATAGTAGTAATACAAGACTTGATATAACATGATACCTGTTACATACTTATCTGTTACATGATACTTGTACATGCTACTTGATACCTGTTTACATGTTTACCTGTATACCTGATTACCTGCTTGCATAACACTTGATACATGTTACCTGTACCCCGTTAGTCTATCATGTTACTTAGTTTTCGTTCGTGATTCATGTTAGTTATCCTGCCTTGTTGACATGCCTATTCCACGCTATGTTGTTTCCGCCGTTACTCCATATTTATTTATTTTCCATGTACTTGTTCCTGCGCTACAAGCGGACCGTAACTTACATTGACGGGCATTTTGTTTTCTTTTTTCCCTTTCTGCAATTTATTAAATTATAGAGCATGGAGACCAGTTGCCTGATGGTGTAGGTGATCTTAGATTCTAGTTCCTGGAGTTCTGGCTATTATTATTATTATATCCTATTGCTTATTTTGAAAAATGTATTTGTTACTTTGATTATTTGTATTGGGCAGTATGACCCAGGATTATTGACTTGTTTCCAGATGTAGTTTATTTGAGATTATTACATTTTCGTTTCAAGTAAATTCCTGTTGGTATATTAATTCATATATGCATGCGTGGTTGACTTCTCTTACTTCCTACTCTGATTATTCCTGTGAAATATTGTAAAGATCCTGACAGCTTATGGATGATGAAAATCATTTTCTGAACTTAGTCACATATCCATATTTCGTATTTTCTATTTGGGAAGCGGGGCGTGACAGGGGAAGTCAGGCAGAAGTTACTCGAAGAAGCTCACCGTTCGCCATATTCTATTCATCCCGGTGGTACGTAGATGTATCGCGATTTGAAGTTGCATTTCTAGTGGCATGGTATGAAGAGAGATGTTGAAAGATTTGTTTCGCAGTCTTTGATCTGTCAGCAAGTGAAAGCAGAACATCAAAGGACTGCTGGACTTCTTCAACCGCTTCCTATTCCGGAGTGGAAGTGGGAGAACATTACAATTGGTTTTGTGACTGCTTTGCCTCGAAATCCCATGGGTCACAATCCATCTGGGTGATTGTGGATTGCTTGACGAAGGGTGCTCATTTTATTCCCTTTAGAGTGGGTCAGTCTATGGAGAGCCTTGCAGAGAAGTATATGCAGGAGATTGTGAGGTTGCATGGTGTTCCTGTCTGCATTATATCAGATAGAGACACTAGATTCAGATCTCAATTTTGGGAGAGTCTTTAGAATAGTCTTGGGAGTAAGTTGAGATTCAGTACTGCATTCCTTCCACAGATAGATGATCAATCGAAGAGGACTATTCAAACAATGGAGGATATGTTGTGGTCCTGTGTTTTTCAGTTTGGAGGATCTTGGGAAGATCATCTACACTGGTAGAGTTTTCATACAACAATAACTACCAAGGAAGTCTTAAAGCAACTCTGTATGAAGCTTTGAATGGTCAGAAGTGTAGATTACCAGTGTGCTGGGATGACATTGGTGAGAGGAAGCTTTTGGGGCCAGAGTTGATCACGAGGACTGTTGATGCAGTTGCCCAGATTAGGAAGTATCTCCAGGAAGCTCAGGACAGACATTCACAGGAGGCCATTGGAATTCGAAGTGGGGGATCATGTGTTCCTCAAGGTATCGCCATGGAGAGGTATTATCCGATTGGGAGGACGTGGCATGGTTAGCCCTAGATTCTTTGGTCCGTTTGATGTGGTGGAGCGAGTAGGTAAGGTGGCCTATAGATTCACATTGCCACCAGCCCTTTTCTGCAGTGCATGACGTCTTCCATGTCTCCCAACTCAAGAAGTATATCAGGGATGATAGTCATCTCATTGACTGCTCGGAATTGTCTGTTCGACCAGATTTGTCCTATGAGATCCGTCCGGTGAAGATTGTGGACCGACGGGAGAAGATTTTGAAGAACAAGGTTATCAAACTAGTTCATGTTGCTTTGAATCCTCACTAGCCGGGTGAGTCGACTTAGGAGCATGAGAAGGAGATTCAGAAGAAGTTTTCCCATCTTTTGTGTAGTTCTTTTCCTTTCTTTTCTTCGGGGTTACCTTACTACCACTTGCTTAAATTTTGAGGACAAAATTTTATTGTAAGGTGGGTAGGATTGTAACTACCGTTTTCATTCTTTTCATTTTCCCTTTTATTGTAATATTTTATTTGTTTTTGAATAATATACTCTATTTTTCTTGATCATCTTGATCTATTTTGTTCATGAATTATTCTTGTTCTTCTTTGTAGCACCCCGAATTTCCAATATGATATCTCAGAAATATGTGGCACAATTCCCAGCATCAACTTCAAATGTAATGTTAAACACAGCCCGAAATACCAATAAAACTTTTCTCAAAATTTTATTACAATAATATTTACATAGCACAGCGGAATACATACACCTTGAATTACAAACGTCCTTTCTTTACAACACTTTCTTTTACAAAATCACACAATCCATTACATCAATTTAACTCAAGCATCCAAATCCCAAGCTATAGGTAATCACCTGTAAAATATGAGGCTAGAGATAACTCTAATCCCCAAAACTAAAGGGGTCAGGCATAACGGTGTGAGTGACATAAAAACAGACAACATAAATAGAGCATTGATTCATCAACAACAGGAAATAAACAAGAGTAAATGAATTAGGGAATAAACATGAAACATGAAAACATCAAGTGAAGCTAGACTAAGTATCAAGTGTAGAAAACTGAAAACACATGCATAATACCAAGTCAAGAAAACATCAATGCTATATGCTGACTCTCTGATGCGTACTTGTCGGAGTCTATGCATCCCACTATACATAGGTCCGGTGCAAGCCCTTAACGTTCTCCACTTTATAGGGTTTAATCCCCCTCTATGCAACTAATCCTACTTCTATGATTACTATGAGATATAGATACACTGTGAGTATTAGCCCATGCTCTGATAGTTTCGGAGGTCAATCTCTATCCACAGATAATTTCGGAGACTATTTCACTCACACCTAGGAATCTTCGAGAATACTCCACAATGCAAGATATGGCACCTCATCACACGAATACCACATGAGTGTCGCCTCGACCCCGATAATTCCGAAGATCAATCCCACACCACAGATAATTCCGGAGACTATTTCACTCACACCTGGATAATTCCGGGGATTATCTCATACCGCGAGCCATACTGTAGTACCCCGTATTTTTAAATATTATTTTTAAGATTTATAAATGAATTAAAATGATTTTTGAAGATTTAATAAATATTTTTCTGATGATTTATCTTTTTACACGTGCAAAATACGTGCAAATGTTTTCTTGAGAAGTTCAAAGTTAAAAATTATTTTGTGGAAAATCAATATTTATTATTAGATATTATTTTTGAATTTTCTAGATTTTTCTGATATCTATTGGACCTATTCGCAAATATTACAAAAAGAAGGACTTTTGTGCAAAATTACCAAATGGGGGTGAAAACTCCAGATTTTCAGAATTTTAGGGCTAAGTATAATACCTAGTCAACTCAGGGTTAAAAAGTTTACTTTTCGTTTTGGTGAATTTGGTTTATTTTAAAAGTTTTGATAAAAGATGATCTTTTTGCAAAATTGTTATTTTAAGGAGGTGAAAGTGCAAAATGGTTTTCTGGACTTTCCAAATAGTGCCAGCTGGAAATAAAGTGTTTATTTTTTTTTCAATCTCAATTAAATTGGTTTTGTCAAGTTTCGAGGTATATGGATCTTTTTATGTAAAGTTATATTTAAAAGGATTATTTTGCAAATTGTGTTCAAACTCTAATTTTCTTAATTCCGGCCTATTTAAAAGGTGGAGTGCAGTAGTCTTTCACTGCACAACACAAAGGTTTTATTGTTTTCATTTTCTAGGAGATTTAAAGAGAAGAACTTGGATTTCTTGCAAAGGAGAGGCTTTATCCTATTTTCTATTTGTCTTCGTTTGATCTCTTCAACAAGGTGAGTGATATACTTTATTTTGTTGTGTTCTTTGAATAATGTATGTGGTGTTCCATCTATTAGAAAGCATGCTAGGATTTTGATATGAATACATATGGTGGATTGAGTGAATTGATAAGTTAAAAAATTGGATCTATGAGAAAACCCTAGTTATTTGTGAGTAGAATTGCATGTGGATGATTTTAGATTGTTGGAGAACCTAATATAAATTGTGAGTAGGCTATTTCTTTGGGGTTATTGCTGATTTGATTGGAAATAATGAATGTTATGCATAAACTGATTTTAAAATGAGATTTTTGACTATTGGTGAGTTGGATGAATACAACTTTGCCATGTTAATGATAAATTTGTTTTGTTCATGAATTAACTATTGAGAATAGTTGAGATTGCGTTTGAGGAATTTTGAGAAGGGATAATGGATTAAAAGATCATGTTTTGAGGATTTGAGTTGTGATGACTAAATTTGGGTTTGATACATTTTGACCAAATTTGGGGATTTTGGATTTTGTAAAAGATTTTACTTGAAGTTGGATTTTCTCAAATACTAACTTTTAGTCCGAATATTTTGTTATTTTAATTTACGAATTTGTGAAGTTCTTTTGGTGCACAAGCATGCATAAATGTTTTTCATGAATATAGTATTTTTGTTGTTTTAGAAGAAATTGAGTTTTAAGCATTTTAGAAGGATTTAACTATATCTCAACTTATTTTGGTATTGTATGGTTTAGAATATAAAACAAAGTTATTTTGATGTGTGATTGATTCTTAAAAACACTAATTTTGATATATGCACAGATTCATGTTTTACTTGGAAAAAATTCATCAAAAAACTATTTTATCAATTCAAGTGGTTTTGATTAGTTTTTATGGATCTTTGTATATCCTATAAGTTGTATTTGATCATATCAAAAATATACTTTTTATAGATTTCGTTTTTGTAAAGTAAATCTTCGTATCGGTTGAAATATGCACAACCCAAACTGCAGTCTGTAGGTGTGACGGTTGACTGGTATGTTTGGACAATCGACCGTTTCTACCTGGCAGTTGTGTTTTCTCGTTTTGTTGAAATCTCGTGCAGAACAGTCGACGGAACATATGTTTTCAAGATATTTTATAGTTGGATTTGGATTCTGGAATTTTATAAAAGATTTAGTTTTGTTGATTGGAGAAGTCTCTTCATATGATCAGTTTAACGATGGATTTGTGAGTTTTGGTCTTGATGATATCTTTAGAAGTTGAGTGGGAATCTTGTGAACCGGCAGTTGATATTTGTTGATTTAGACCTGGGGGGTCTTGGTTTGGTTGTTGTTGAGTATTTAAGTCCGGTAGGATACACTAACTCTAGAGATGGGGATTTTGTGTTTTTAATAATAATCAACTTAAGGACAGTTACTAGTGGGGATGTGATGGAACTTGGGAAACATAAGTATAGGCTCATGGTTTTGTTAGTCCAACGGATGCGTTCCAGGACTGTTTGTTGTTCTGTCTCGAGAGGACATTTATATATTCTCATGTCGAGGGTCTGCAGGCCTATTCACGGAGCATGCAGGGTGTATTCACGTGTCGAGGGTCGGCAGGCCTATTCACGGAATGTACCTGGTGTATCTACACGTCGAGGGCCTTGCAAGCCTATTCGTGGGGTACACGGTTTGGGAGATGAATCTCCGGTTGTTTTTTAGCTATCTTACATGATGCTTGCGCATCGAGGGCTGTGGTGCCTATTCGCGGAGTATTCTGGATCTTGTTTCCATCACCGTAGTAGGATTAGTTGCATAACGAGGGGTTATCCCTATAAAGTAGAGATCGTTAAGGGCTTGCACCGGATCTATGTACTATGGAATGCGTAGGATTCAACAAGTACGTATTAGAGAGTCAGCATATAGAATTGTATTTTCTTGACTTGGTTTTATGCTTGTGTTTTCCTATTTTTTTCTCCTACACTTGACACTTAGTCTAGATTCACTTGATATTTTCATGTATTACTATCTACTATCCTATATTGCTTGATGTTTTAATGCTTTACTTATTGTTAATTCTCTTGTCATTTATTCTTGCTGTTAATATATGTTGTTGATGACTCTATGTTCTAAGTTTATTTATGTTGTTTTGTTTTTATGTCACTCACACCATTATGGCTGACCCCTTTAGTTTTGGGGGTTAGGGATATCTTTAGCCTCATATTTTACTGGTAGGTGCTTATAGCTTGGGATTTGGATGCTTGTGCTAGAAAGATAATAGTGTTTGTGTAAAATTTTTAAAAGAAGTGTTGTAAAAGAGAAAGTTTGTAATTCAAGGTGTTTTGTATTCCGCTGTGTTTGTAAACAAGTGTTGTAATAAAGTTGAAATAAAAATTATCTGTGTTTTTGGCAATGTTTACTATTGCAATTGAAGTTGAAGCTGGGAATTGTGCCACGTATTTCTAAGATATCATATTAGAAATTCGGGGTGCTACAGAGATTGGTATCAGAGCATGCTTCAATAGTAATAATAGACTTGGTATGAAAGCCAACCTAGGTGTGGACACTAGAGCGTGAGTACCTAGGTGTGGACATTAGAGTGTGAGTATCACCTAGAGTTAGAACATGATGTTTTGGTTTGGGGTATGGTTGAGGTTTTGCCAAAGGGTATTGATGTGAATGTGAATTGTGTTGTGATGCTTTAACTTTACCCTCATTTTGTAGTATTCAATAGAATGGCAAGACCCAGAACTAGGAATGGTGGTAATTGCGATGGGGCTGGTAGTTCCCAAGGGGTAGGAGTTGATCTCGAGGCCGAGTTTGCTAGGGTGTATCAGACCTTGGACACATTCATGGCAGCTAATATGGTGCAGAATCAGAATCAGAATCAGGAAGCTGGACCAGTGTTTGTTAATGCTGATCCGATCAAGTAGGTGGAGTCCTTCAAGCGGATGAAGCCGCCTGTGTTTAAGGGGCAGTCTGATCCAGTTAGGGCTGATGATTGGATTAGACAAATGGAGATGATCTTCGAAGTCTTGGAGACTCCAGCAGTCAATAAGGTGCAGTTGGCTGTGATGCAGGTAGAGATGGATGCTGGCATCTGGTGGCAGTCAGTGAAGAGGACCTTGGGAGATCAGCAGGTGACTTGGGAGGCTTTTCTAGATGAATTCAGGGAGCATTTCTTTCCCTTGGATATTCAGGAGAGGAAGGCAACGGAATTCCTGAATCTACAGCAAAGCAGCATGTCCGTGTGAGAGTATAAGACTAAGTTCGCTCAGCTATCGATGTATGCACTAGAGCCGATTTTGGATGAAGCGAAGAAGGCCAAGAAGTTTGAGCAGGGCTTGAGGCCGAATTTGAGGTCGAAGATGATTCCTTTGGGCATCAGGAGGTTTGATAAGCTGGTCAGGAGAGCAACTATGACAGAAGAGGATATGGACTAATTCCAGAAGGAACAGGAGACCTGGAACAGGAACAAGAGGCCAGCGGATAGTCAGAGTAGGAAGGAGTTCCCAGTGAAGCATGGCAAGTCAGTGGGCCAGCACAGAAGGGACCCGCAGTTCAGGGCATTACCTGTTTCAACTGTGGAGAGGCAGGTCATTATCACGCAGCATGCACCAAGCCTCGGAAAGTGTAGGTTTGTTATCAGTGTGGTCGTGAAGGGAAATCCGACCAAACTGTCTGCAGCTGAAGAAAGATGGTACAGGTGGAGGCAAGGTTCCAAGGCAGGGGCGAGTGTTCGCAATGACTGAGGAGAATGCAGGTAACTAGAGATGTGATCCGTGGTGTGTAAGAATTTTGAATTAATTCATTTATGTATTAAGTAAAACTTTATTTGAGAATAAATTGGAGATTTGAGTATCGTTTTCCATGTAACAAAATTTGTTTTGGTTCATGGAACAAAGATAAAAGTTTTATTTGATACTATTTTCTTGCATACATTTGTGTCGCCCAATCTTGCTAGTCTTAGGTGTGGAGCTTAAGGTGTTTCCAGACGGAGCCTTGACGGTGGCAACACCATCAGGGAAAGAATTGATTGCTGATCGATATTACGAAGAATGTGAAATTGAGAATGGTGGGGGAACATTTGGTATTGATCTCTTTTGAGCTGCAAGTTTGAGGTAGCTTTTCTTGGTCATGTCCTTTCTAAGGAGGGAGTGACCACTGATGATCGGGAGGATGAAGCAGATTGTGGAAGGTCAGAGTTGGATGCAGGAGTTCAGAGGTTGTTGCAGCAGGTTCCCGATGGCAAGTTATCAGAGTGCGCAGAGGGAGGTTTTTCCTAAACTTGTGTATGATTGTATTCTTTTGTTGGATTGTGCTCTTTGAGTTGAATTGCATTTCTTTTGTTAGATTACATTTTCTTGTATGATTGTATTTTCTTAAAATATGTTTCCATCTATGAGATTTCAATTTCCTTGTTTATTTTTGTTTGGACCCTATTAGCAGTAGTTCTGAGGATAGAACTCTTCTAAGGAGGGAGTGATGTAGTACCCCGTATTTTTAATTATTATTTTTAAAATTTATAAATGAATTAAAATGATTTTTGGAGATTTAATAAATATTTTTCTGAAGATTTATCTTTTTACACGTGCATATGTTTTCTTGAGAAGTTCAAAGTCAAAAATTATTTTGTGGAAAATCAGTATTTATTATTAGATATTATTTGTGAATTTTCTGGACTTTTCTGATATCTATTGGACCTATTTGCAAATATTACAAAAAGAATGACTTTTGTGCAAAATTATCAAATGGGGGTGAAAACTCCAGATTTTCGAATTTTTGGGGCTGAGTATAATGCCTAGTCAACTCAGGGTTAAAAAGTTTACTTTTCGTATTGATGAATTTGGTTTATTTACAAGTTTTGATAAAAGCGGATCTTTTCGCAAAATTGTTATTTTAAGGAGGTGAAAGTGCAAAATTGTTTTCTGGACTTTTCAAACAGTGTCGATTAGAAATAAAGTGTTTATTTTGTTTTTAATCTCAATTAAATTGGTTTTATAAAGTTTCCAAGTATATGGATCTATTTATGTAAAATTATATTTAAAAGGATTATTTTGCAAATTGTGTTCAAAACCCTAATTCTCTTAATTCCGGCCTATTTAAAAGGTAGAGTGAAGCCTTCTTTCGCTGCACAACATAAAGGTTTTATTTTTTTTATTCTCTTCGAGATTTAAAGAAAAGATCTTGGATTTCTTGCAAAGGAGAGGCTTTTTCCTATTTTCTATTTGTCTTCGTTTGATCTCTTCAACAAGGTGAGTGATATAATTTATTTTGTTGTGTTCTTTGAATGATGTATGTGGTTTTCCATCTATTAGAAAGCATGCTAGGGTTTTGATATGAATACATATGGTGGATTGAATGAATTGATAAGTTAAAAAATTGGATCTTTGAGAAAACCCTAGTTATTTGTGAGTAGAATTGCATGTGGATGATTTTAGATTGTTGGAGAACCTAATATAAATTTTGAGTAGGCTATTTCTTTTGGCTTATTGCTGATTTGATTGGAAATGATGAATGTTATGCAAAAATTGATTTAAAGATGAGATTTTTGACTATTGGTAAGTTGGACGAATACAACTCGGCCATGTTAATGATAAATTTATTTTTGTTCATGAATTAACTATTGAGGATAGATGAGATTGCGTTTGAGGAATTTTGGGAAGGAGTAATGGAATAAAAGACCATGTCTTGAGGATTTGAGTTATGATGACTATATTTGGGTTTGATACATTTTGACCAAATTCGGAGATTTGTGATTTTGTGAAATATTTTACTTGAAGTTGGATTTGCTCAAATACTAAGTTTTAATCCAAATATTTTTTTATTTTAATTTATGGATTTGTGAAGTTCTTTTGGTGCACAAGCATGCAAAAATATTTTTCATGAATATAGTATTTTGTTGTTTTAGAAGAAATTGAGTTTTATGCGTTTTCGAAGGATTTGACTATACCTCAACTTAATTTGGTATTGATATGGCTTAGAATATAAAACAAAGTTATTTTGATGTATGATTGATTCTTAAAAACTCTAATTTTGATATATGCACATATTCATGTTTTATTTTGAAGAAATTTATCAAAAATCTATTTTATCAATTCAAGTGGTTTTGATTGGTTTTTATGGATCTTTGTATATCCTATAAGTTGTATTTGATCATATCAAAAATATACTTTTATAGATTTCGTTTTTGTAAAGTAAATCTTCGTATCGATTGAAATATGCACAACCCAAACTGCATTCTGTAGGTGTGACAGTCGACTGGTATTCGACAGTCGACCGTTTCTAACTAGCTGCTGTGTTTTCTCATTTTCTTGAAATCTCATGCGGAACAATTGACTGACCCATTTTCCAGTCGACTGTCTCTGCTCGGTTTTGATGTTTCCTCGAAGTGTTGGATTTTCGCTCTGGACAGTCGACCGATGACTTTTGCAGTCGACTGCTACTAATTAGATTTTTATTTCTTGAAGTACTGGTTTTTTCGCTCTGGACAGTCGATCGATGACTTTTTACAGTCGACTGTTACTGATGTTTTCTTGAGTATTCCAGTTGTTCTTTAAACGGTTGATTCTTTAAATTTTTTTGGATGTATAACTTACTATTCGGAATTTTATTCTTTCTACAGAATATATGTTTTCAGGATATTTTATTGTTGGATTTGGATTCTGGACTTTTATAAAAGATTTGGTTTTGTTGATTGGATAAGTTTCTTCATATGATCGGTCTGATGATGGATTTGTTAGTTTTGGTCTTGATGATATCTCTAGGAGTTGAGTGGGAGTTCTGTAAACCGGCAGTTGAGATTTGTTGATTAAACCTGGGGGGTCTTGGTTTGGTTGTTGTTGAGTATGGTTTGGCAAGATACACTAACTCTAGAGATGGAGATTTTGTGTTTTTAATAATAATCAACTTAAGGACAGGCACTAGTGGGGATGTGATGGAACTTAGGAAACGTAAGTATAGGCTCATGGTTTTGTTAGTCCAACAGATGCGTTCCAGGACTGTTTGTTGTTCTGTCTCGAGAGGACATTTGTATGTTCACGTGTCGAGGGTCTGCAGGCCTATTCACGGAGTAGGGTGCATTCGCGTGTCGAGGGTCGGCAGGCTTATTCACAGAATGTACCTGGTGTATCTGCACGTCGATGGCCCTGCAAGCCTATTCGTGGGGTAAACGGTTTGGGAGATGAATCTCCGGTTGTTTTTGAGCTATCTTACATGATGCTTGCGCGTAGAGGGCTGTGGTGCCTATTTGCGGAGTATTCTGGATCTTGTTTCCATCACCGTAGTAGGATTAGTTGCATAACGAGGGGTTATCCCTACAAAGTGGATTAGTTGCATCACGGAATGTACTATGGATTGCATAGGATCTTACAAGTATGCATTAGAGAGTCAGCATATAGAATTGTGTTTTCTTGACTTGGTTTTATGCTTGTATTTTCCTGTTTGTTTTCCCCTACACTTAACACATAGTCTAGATTCATTTGATGTTTTCATGTATTAATATCTACTATCCTATATTCCTTGATGTTTCCATGCTTTACTTATTGTTAATTCTCTTTTTATTTATTCTTGCTGTTAATACATGTTGATGACGACTCTATGCTCTAAGTTTATTTATGTTGTTTTGTTTTTATGTCACTCACACCGTTATGGCTGACCCCTTTTATTTTTGGGGTTAGGGTTATCACTAGCCTCATGTTTTACAGGTAGGTTCTTATAGCTTGAGAATTGGATGCTTGTGCTAGAAAGATAATAGAGTTTGTGTAAAATTTGTTAAAGAAGTGTTGTACAAGAGAAAGTTTGTAATTCAAGGTATTTTGTATTCCACTATGTTTGTAAACAAGTGTTGTAATAAAGTTGAAATAAAAATTATCTGTGTTTTTGGCTATTTTACTATTGCAATTGACGTTCATGCTGGGAATTATGCCATGCATTTCCAAGATATCATATTGGAAATTCGGAGCGCTACACATACTGAGGTCCATAACCCATGTTCTCATTCATCATATCACCATTAGTATCTGTCCTTATCATTTAGGTTATTTAATTACTTTACGAATCTCCTAGAGTTGTTGTACCCTACCGGACTTAACTCAAACACGGATCAACTAAAATGCCTCAACAGGCCCAAAACACAAATATCTCAACCGCCGGTATACTAGGGTCTCACACACCCTCTAGAGACTTACACCCAAATATCCAAACCAATCTGCCATCATAAATTGCTCAATTAAAACAACTTGAAAACATATGTTCAGTAGAAGATAAGGTATAGAATAGTAAGTTATAGATTAAAACATTTAAAAGAACATTCAAATATATCAAGATACATCAGTATCAGTCGACTACAGACAAGCGTCGGTCGACTGTTTAGAGAGAAAAATCCAAAACTTCAATTAAAATAATTCTAAATAGCGCTAGTCGACTGTAAAAAGTCATCGGTCGACTGTCCAAAACGGAATTTCAAGAAAACTAAAAAACACCACTGCCAGGTTGCGACGGTCGACTATAAAATACCACCGGTCGACTGTCGACCTGCAGACTGCAGATTTTTTGTTGTGCACATTTCAACCGATACGGATTTTTACTTTATGAAAACAATTTCTACAAAAAAAAATATTTTTTATATGATCAAATACAACTTATAGGATATATAATAGTCAATAAAACCAAATCAAACTACTCAAATTTATAAAAATACCAATTTGTTGTTTTCTTTCAATTAAAACATGAATTGTGCATATAATCAGAATAAAGTTTCTTAAGAATCAATTATTCATTGAAATAGCTTCGTATTCAAGTCAAACCATATCAATACCAAAATAGGTCAAGATATAGTCAAATTCTTCGAAAACACATAAAAACTCAATTACGTTCAAAACTCACAGCATAAGGTATTCATAAAAAATATTGTGCATGTTTATGCACCAAAGAACTTCACAATCCATCAATTAAAATAAAACATATTCAGAATTAAATCTCAGGGTTCACGAAATCCAAACACAAACAACATTTCATCAAAATCTCAAAATCCCTAATTTGGTTATACTGCATCAAACCCCAAATCAATTTCCACAATTTAATTCTCAAGACTTAATCTCTTGATTCATTAGCCCTTCTCAAGGTTCCTCAAACTCAATCACCATGATTAACTCATGATCATAAACAATTTAACATTACCATATCAATTGCATTCAACCATTTCTCAAGTGTAATAAAAATGTCATCTTTATTCAATATATGCATGACAATCACTATACTCAATCAAGTCAACATCTATCCCCAAGAAATAACCTACCCATGATCTATAATAGGTCGTTCAACATTTTCAAATCATCCACATAAAATTCTACTCATAAATAATTAAGGTTTTCACAAAAATCCAATTTTTGACCATCAATCTAACATCTATATTTGATATGGCTAAAAAACGGGGTTAAATCAGAACTGTCCAAATCAGGAATAAATCTTAAAGCTTAGGGGTAAAATGGTAATTTTACTTATTGTTGGGCCTGAAGCGGGTACTGGATCTCTCCCTCAAAGATCCAATAACCCACGAACGGGTCCACCCCAACTGGGTGCGGGTTTCAACCCGCAGCGAACCCGGTCCATTAGGATAGAATTAGGGTTTCTGATTAATCCTAATCAACGACCCTGATTCATATCTATCCTTTCACTGGGAATTAGGGATTACATTCCTTATCTATACACAAGAATTACATGCCTAATTTGATCCCCTAAGACGCCTATAAATACCCCCCATCCATCTCCATTAAGAGGTAATCAATCTTTCGCTAGTTTTTACGCTCTTTCATAATCTTCTCTGATTACTGACTTGAGCGTCGGAGGGTGTATCGCCGGGAACAACCCCGGTGTCTTGCACTTTTTGCAGGTGTACGGCAGGAGTCAGGGTCAAACTCCAACGGAACAGGTATACAGGTTTGCTATTCAGTTTTCCTAAGAATCCACAAATACTATCTGTTTGCCCCCACACCAAATTTAGCGGCAACAGATTAGCGCCGTCTGTGGGAAACTAACGAATAGCTGCCTACCCTCTTCCCGTGGAACAGATCTTCTCTTGCCATTCCTCCTAGGAAGGTAAGATCCAGGGGGTCCAACCGAGGACCCAACCCCGATCAGCAACAAGAAATTCCCATCCTGCCCGCTCCGCAGCAGGTGCAACTCCCTTCTCCCGCGGAAGACCCACTCCAACAGGACCTACCTCCTCCTCAGAATCAACCACCTCCTAAGGGCCCCAACCCGCAGAAACAACCTCTCCACCAGGACCATGTCTCTATCCACAATGCCTCTACGGACTCTATGGCATCTCACAATCCCCAAGCTTCCGACTTCCAACAAAAAGTCCCTAATCGGCCCAAAGATGTGGATCTTCGCCACCGTCTGGATGAAAAGCGGGCCCGAGAGGGAGCCTCCCGCCAACAATGTCCGGATGAGCAATCCCCTCATCACCGAGACTACCGAAGGTCCCCTATCCGAAGGGGGCAGAGAGAGTCCCCCGAGCATCACAGAAGAAGGCCACATTCCCCCGCTGGTCGGCAACATCCTAGGGACAATGAGGCGCCCATCACCCGTGCCGAGTTCCAGCAGTTGCAGACAACCGTCCTACAAGCTCTCAACCTCCGTCCCAATAACACTGATGCCCCAAGGATTCCCACTCCTCCTCAGATCCGAAGTCCCGCCAACAGTCCCTAACTCCTCCACAAGCTCCTAGCAACTCCCGCTACATTCCTAATCCTCGCCGTTCCAGGAGCTACCGTCGTCGTAGCCCCCGCTCTCCCTCGTACGAAGACGAGTCTAGAGGCTCGGCTGATTACCGTCGAAGGGACGATGCTGTCTACCGCCGTCTCCACGAGATGGAGAGGCGCTTGGGTCAGTTAAACTGAGAAGAAGAGCTCAGAGGAAGGACCCTTCGTCCTAGTCGACCTCCTTTTTCCCGAACCATAATGGATGCACCCGTACCAATCGGTTTCAAGCCTCCTCAATTTGAGACCTATTCCGGGAGACCGACCCTGTTGATCACATCGAAAGCTTCAAGACCCTTATGCTCATCCATCAAGCTTCCAATGTCCTGCTATGCAAGACCTTCCCCGCAACTCTCAAGGGTCCAGCTCGAGAATGGTACTCCGGCTTTGCCCCATCCTCAATATTCTCCTTCGAGCAGTTTGAGACCCTCTTCGTCACCCACTTCGTAAGTAGTCGCCGAACTGAGAAGACCAGCATCTCGCTACTGTACCTCCACCAGAAGAAGGGTGAGAAGTTGAGAGACTATGTGAAGAGGTTGACAGCTGAAGCCAGGTCTATAGCATCCCTCGACCAGTCAGTTGCTGCAGCAGCTTTTCAATCCAATGTCCTCAACTCCAACCTCCGCTCCTCCCTCGCCAAGAAGCCCCCATAGAACTTCTCTGACCTCCTCCTCCGGAGCGAAAAGTATATTCGGGCGGAAGAAGCTGAGCACCGCCCCAACTTGGAGGGGTCTTCCTTCGAGTCTAAGAGAAAGGGAACAGAAGAGGAAGGAGCCAAGAAGCTCCAGAAAGATAATGATGGCCAGCGCCGACCTCCCCCCAGATTTGAAAAATTTACTCCCCTTAACGCCAATATCTCCACAATTCTCATGGAAGTTGAGAAGGAGGGGGTGATACCTCCTGCACCAAAAATGAACACCCCTGGCAAGAAGAGGGATAAAGAGAAGTGGTACCGTTATCATCGGGACCATGGCCACGACACCAACGATTGTCGGGCCTTGAAGAATGAGATAGAAGCCCTCATCCAGAGGGGACAGCTGACCAGATTCGTGAAAAAGGACCGAGCCGACCTTCTTCCCCCGCCTCGGGGGGCTAACAAGCGTCCAGAGCGCGATGAAACGCCCGACTTCGAAGAGGAGCGTGTCCTACACCTCATCCATGGAGGCCCAATGGGGGGCTCCTCCAACTCTTCTCGAACGGCATTTATAAGAGAAGTCAATTCGGTCCGCGCCACCCCTCCCCCTAAAGGCCTCGGAGTGCCCGTCACATTTTCAGATGAAGACCTCGAGTGCGTCCGAACCCCTCACTGTGACGCACTCGTCATCAACCTTCACATGGCCAACTTCAAAGTGGAGAGGATCCTAGTGGACAATGGCAGCTTCGTTAACATCCTCTTCCTCGCCGCTTTCAAAGGCCTCAAACTCTCCTGAGATAGACTCAAGCCCGCCGGTTACACGCTCCATGGGTTCACGGGAGCGCCAGTGACTATTGAGGGGGTGATCTCCCTCGACGTAATTGCTAGAAAAACTCCTACTACCCGAACGGAGTCGATGGATTTTATGGTTGTGGATGTCCCTGCAGCTTACAATGTCATCCTAGGCCGACCCGGTCTAGCAGCTCTGAAAGCCGTTCCTTCGGCGTACCATCTCAAGATGAAATTCCCCACCCGGGCCGGAGTAGGGGAAGTAAGGGCTAATCAGGAAACGGCCCGTAAGTGCTACATGACCTCTACCCTCGGTCCAGTCCTCTCCCTAGAAACTCTGGAAATCCCCCATGATGTCGCCCGACCGACGTCCGAGCCGGTGGATGAGTTGGAGGAAGTGCTCTTCTCAGAGCAGGATCCAACTCGAAAGTTCTTTGTTAGCAAGACCCTCCCGTCCGCCCTATGCTCGGACATTGTACAGTGCATCCGAAGGAAATGAGACCTCTTTGCTTGGTCAGCTGCAGACATGCCCGGTATTTCTGAAGAACTCTTAGTCCACCACCTCAGTGTTGCCCTAGGATCCAAACCCGTCCAACAGAAGAGGCACAAGTTCGCCCCTGAGCGCCAACTAGCTATAAAAGAGGAGGTGGATAAGCTCTTGAAGGCCCAGTTCATACAGGAGGTAAACTATCCCGAATGGTTGTCAAATGTAGTAATGGTGAAGAAGTCTAATGGAACTTGGAGGATTTGTATCGATTTTACCGATCTCAACAAGGCTTGCCCCAAGGACCCTTTTCCTCTTCCGAGCATAGACACTTTGATTGATGCCACCTCGGGTCATGAACTCCTCAGCTTCATGGATGCCTTCTCAGGCTACAATCAAATTCGGATGTTCCCCCCGGATATCCCGAAGACCTCATTTGTGACCGACCAGGGCCTCTATTGCTACAGGGTTATGCCCTTCGGTTTGAAAAATGCAGGGGCCACATACCAATGCCTCGTCAACAAGGTTTTCCAAGCTCAAATCGGCCGTAATATGGAGGTGTACGTTGAAGACATGCTTGTAAAAAGCATCCGAGGTGCCGATCATGTGACCGACCTCCAGGAGGCGTTTGATGTTCTGAGAAAGCACAACATGAGACTCAATCCGAACAAGTGTGCGTTCGGAGTCTCGTCAGGAAAGTTCCTCGGCTTCATGGTCAGCCAACGGGGAATTGAAGCTAACCCTGAGAAAATCAAGGCCATACTAGACATGGTCCCTCCCAAAAATGTTAAGGAAGTTCAGAGGTTAACAGGCCGCCTAGCCGCCATAGGGCGCTTTCTTTCGAAGTCCGGGGAGAAATGCCTCCCCTTCTTCAAGGCCCTCTGGGGGGCTAAAGGTTTCGAATGGGGTCAACAGCAACAGGAGTCGTTCGACCAGCTCAAGGCTTACCTCGTCAATCCTCCCCTCTTCAGCAAACCAATTCATGGTGAACCCCTCTACCTCTACCTGGAAGCCTCCGAGCAGACCCTTAGTGCTGTTTTAGTAAGGGAAGAAGACCGGGCTCAAAAGCCCATCTATTATATGAGCAAGGTGCTTCGGGATGCCGAGCTCCGCTATCCGAGAATTGAAAAGATGGCTTATGCCCTAGTGATGGCCACAAGAAAACTTCGCCCGTACTTTCAGTCCCATTCTGTGGTCGTCCTTACCGACCAACCGTTGAAGCAAGTACTCCACAAGCCAGAGACCTCGGGTCGCCTTATGAAATGGTCTATCGAGCTGAGTCAGCATGATATAACATATCAGCCTCGGACCGCGATCAAGGCTCAAGCCCTAGCAGAATTTATAGTTGAAAGTACCATCCCCGAGTTTAGCCATGCACTGAAGGGACCACCTATCTGGTCGGTTTATGTGGATGGATCCTCCTGTAACGAGGGAAGCAGAGCCGGGGTCATTCTGGCAGGCCCAGATGACTTCATCCTCCAATACTCCCTCCGTATAAACTTCAAGGCCTCTAACAACGAAGCAGAATATGAGGCACTCATAGCCGGTCTTGGGATGGCCCGCAATGCAGGGGCACAACGCCTCCGGATCTTTAGCGACTCTCAGCTAGTCGTAAATCAGGTCCTCGGCGAGTATGAAGCACGTGATGACAGGATGGTCAAATACTTAGCCAAGGTCAAGAGCCTCATGGCACTGTTTGAAGAAGCCCTCATCCAACGAATACCCCGGGAAGAAAACGCCCAGGTCGATGCCCTATCCAAGCTCGCCTCTTCTTCTCTCCAAGGTCTCGAATAGACCGTCTTGATAGAGGTCCTTCTAAAGCCAAGTATAGAGGATGAAAATTCCGACTCAATGGAGTCACTGCCTGTTTTGCTTGAAGATAACTTGATGAAGCCCCTCGTAGAGTTCTTACGGGACGGTCTCCTCCCCGAAGATCCTAAGGAAGCACGGAGAGAAAGAACCCGAGCAGAGCGATACACACTCATCGGGGGTATCCTTTACAAGCGTTCCTTCACCCAGGTAGACGGCAGGCCTTATCTGAGATGCCTTTCCCCAGAGCAAGCCAAATACGCCCTGCAAGAGCTTCAAGAGGGCATCGGTGGGGCACATTTGGGGTCCAGATCCCTGGCCCGCAAAGTGGTGAACTACGGATATTTCTGGCCCATTCTCGTGCAAGACGCCGAATTACACGTTCGGCAATGCATCTCTTACCAAAAGTACTCCAACATCCGACGCCTCCCACAAGCTCCACTCACTTCCCTATCAAGTCCAATCCCCTTCGCAATGTGGGGGATGGATTTACTAGGGCCCTTCCCACCAGCTCCCGGCCAGTTTAAATTCTTAGTCGTGGCAATCGACTACTTCTCAAAATGGATAGAGGCCGAGCCCTTGGCCACGATCACCGAGAACAAGGTAGTCCAGTTCTTTTGGAAGAGCGTAATCTGCCGATTCGGCGTTCCTCGGGTCCTCATAATAGACAACGGAACCCAGTTCACCGGGGTTGCCTTCCGAGCTCTATGTGAAGACCTAGCCATCCAACACTGATTCTCCTCCGTTTCCCATCCCCAGTCGAATGGCCAAGTCGAAAATGCTAACCGACAGATCCTCTCAGGCATAAAGAAGAGGTTGGATAAATGTTCCAAAGGCTTATGGGTTGATCAGCTCCCCAACGTGCTGTGGAACTACCGCACCACAAAACGGACCCCCACAGGAGAGTCTCCCTTCAATCTCACCTATGGGTCCGAGGCTATGATTCCCCTCGAAGTCGGTATACCCTTTCCTCATCTAATGGCCTACGAAGAAGAACAAAATTCCAGAGAACTCCGAGCAAATCTAGACCTGATAGATGAGATCCGGGAAAGAGCTGCCATCCGACAGCAAAGCTATCGAAGGAGGATAGAGCTGGCATACAATAAGAGAGTCCGTCCTACCGACCTCAAAGAAGGGGACCTTGTCCTCAGAAAGTTAGCCATCTCATTCCCAGGACAGAAAAGCAAATTGGCTCCAAATTGGGAGGGACCCTATAAGAACGCCAAAGAAGTTCGACCCGGGATATACAGACTAGAAGACCTCGAGGGCAGAGAGATCCCCAGGACCTGGAATGCCGACCATCTTCTAAAATACCAAGAGAGAGCACCAACGCCTCTCTAAGTATTTTTAGGATGTCAAACCATTCCTCTCCTATCACTTGTACTGTTTTTCTTTGATTTCTCTCTTGTAATAACGGCTTGCAACTTTAGAAGCAGCCGACCACTAGTCATCAATAAAGAAAGCTTTTTCATATTTTACTCTTGTAAAAATTGTTTACATCTCTCTGCTTTTATTCTTCACTCTAACGATGGTTTGGAGTCCAACACTTGGCTCGATTCTACTTCGCAAGTTCGCTTCTAAGCGAGCTAGAAGTAGTTCGCCATTCGGAATTGCTCCCACAACCATTGAACTACTCTAACGATGGTTAGGAGTCCAACACTTGGCTCGATTCTACTTCGCAAGTTCGCTTCTTGGCTCGATTCTACTTCGCAAGTTCGCTTCTAAGCGAGCTAGAGGAAGTTCGCCATTCGGAATTGCTCCCACAACCGTTGAACTACTCTAACGATGGTTCGGAGTCCAACACTTGGCTTGATTCTACTTCGCAAGTTCGCTTCTAAGCGAGCTATAGGTAGTTCGCCATTCGGAATTGCTCCCACAACTGTTGAACTACTCTAACGATGGTTCGGAGTCCAACACTTGGCTTGATGCTACTTCGCAAGTTCGCTTCTAAGCGAACTAGAAGTAGTTCGCCATTCGGAATTGCTCCTACAACCGTTGAACTACTCTAATGATGGTTCGGAGTCCAACACTTGGCTTGATTCTACTTCGCAAGTTTGCTTCTAAGCGAGCTAGAAGTAGTTCGCCAATCAAAATTGCTCCCACAACCGTTGAACTACTCTAACGATGGTTCGGAGTCCAACACTTAGCACGATTCTACTTCGCAAGTTCGCTTCTAAGCAAGCTAGAAGTAGTTCGCCATTTGGAATTGCTTCCACAGCCGTTGAACTACTCTAACGATGGTTCGGAGTCCAACACTTGGCTCGATGCTACTTCGCAAGTTCGCTTCTAAGCGAGCTAGAGGTAGTTCGCCATTCGGAATTGCTCCCACAGCCGTTGAACTACTCTAAAGATGGTTCGGAGTCCAACACTTGGCTCGATTTTACTTCGCAAGTTCGCTTCTAAGCGAGCTAGAAGTAGTTCGCCATTCGGAATTGCTCCCACAGCCGTTGAACTACTCTAACGATGGTTCGGAGTCCAACACTTGGCTCGATTCTACTTCGCAAGTTCGCTTCTAAGCGAGCTAGAAGTAGTTCGCTCTTCGCAATTGCTCCCACAACTGTTGAACTACTCTAACGATGGTTTGGAGTCCAACACTTGGCTCGATTCTACTTCGCAAGTTCGCTTCTAAGCGAGCTAGAGGTAGTTCGCCATTCGGAATTGCTCCCACAACCGTTAAACTACTCTAACGATGGTTTGGAGTCCAACACTTGGCTCGATTCTACTTCGCAAGTTCGCTTCTAAGCGAGCTAGAGGAAGTTCGCCATTCGGAATTGCTCCCACAACCGTTGAACTACTCTAACGATGGTTCGGAGTCCAACACTTGGCTCGATTCTACTTTACAAGTTCGCTTCTAAGCGAGCTAGAGGTAGTTCGCCATTCGGAATTGCTTCCACAACCGTTGAGCTAATCTAACGACAAGTTCGGAGTCCAACACTTGGCTCTATTCTACTTCGCAAGTTCGCTTCTAAGCGAGCTAGAAGTAGTTCGCCATTCGGAATTGCTCCCACAATCGTTAAACTACTCTAACGATGGTTCGGAGTCCATCACAGCACTCAAACATCGGGAACAAAACAAACTTTTTTATTAAGGGCCCGGACCAAGCCGACACTACGACAAGGTTTTTACAATAGTTTGAAGAGCATAATACAACTTATTCAGTGCTTCTTTTGAAGGGGAACGCTTTGGTTCAGAGACACGCGAGGGCGACGTCGCCTCGCTTCTAAACTCGACTCTATACCTACGAAGCGAGATCCCCCTTCGTCACTAGCTCTAGCGGTGGCCCCAACCGAGGCCCCACTGGACGAAATAGCTACGGCACTCTGAGCATCTGCGGGGCTTCGCCTAACAGCAGGCAAGCGAGTCGCAAGTTCATAAAAAGTGATCCCTTTTTCGCTCTCCTCGCGAGTGCATGACGTGTTGCAAACATTGGCCCTTATAGGCTGAGGTTTTAGCGAAGCAATCTCCTCCTCCAGCTCGATGATCCTATCTCTCAGGATCTCGTCCGCCTCCGATGTTTTGAGACGAGGAAGTTTAGACGCGCCCGTGACATTAGTATTATCAGCCACTACGCGACGAAGATGAGTCACTTCGATACCTCTATCGATCGTGATCCGCCTTAATTTGTTGATTCTGGCCAATAACTCGTTGCGCTCAGACATCAACATCCCCACCTTCGAAGCTAACCCCTCTTCTTCGGCTGCGTGTTCTTTTATTGTCACCTCCAATTGACAGATCTCCGCCAGCAGTTCGTTATTTCTCGTTTCGACATCAAAGAGGCCCTTACGGATTAGCTCTACCTCGCCTTCGGGAGGCATTTTTCGTGACTGCTTTCGCAGTTGCTTTAACTCACTTAAATACCCTCTCGCTGTCGCTTTGATTTCTTCCAAATTCAAGAAGTCATAAAACGCTTTGTTCCGATTGCGAGAAAGAGCCTCCTTCGTTTTCTTTAACTTAGTGCGGAGGTAGGAGACCTCAGTAATTGGACCAAACTCAACCTGAAAAGCGGAGAAATATCAAGAGAAATCTTGAACACATTGAGATGTGGTCCGAGCAAAAAGAGTTAAACATTTTTGTAAAGGTTTCATAATCCTCAGCCAAAATCCCACAAAAGTTTGCATTGAAATCCAAGAGTTTACAAAAGGCGGTGGCCAGTCCGCAGTTAGGCGTTACAAAGAAATAGAAGAAAAGAAAAACAGAGCAGAAGACGACAAAGTCAAGGGTCGACCTCGTCAACGGTCGGCACGGTTACAATCGCACGACCAGCACCATCCTCGTCCTCGGCATTCTCGCCTTCCGGCCGTGGCGCGAGCATGGACAAGGGCATTTCTTCCTCGCTCTCCACGGAGTCGTAGAAATAGTAGTCCGAGACGTCAAACCCAGGGTTCCGAGCGACGATGTGCTTCAGGGCTCGGCCATAGGCCTCCTCCATGTTCGACAGCATCTGAGCTTCGGCCTCGTCCCGGACCGCCTTCTCTGCGGCCGCCACCTTCAAAGCTTGCTCGTTCAGGGCTTCCTCCGTCGCCTTCCGAGCCTCAGACAGTTCCCCTTCAAGCCGAGCCCTCTCCTTCTAAAGGGCCTCGACCTTGGAGGCTTCGACGGCTGAGCTCCTCAACGCCTCGGCAAGCTGAGCTTTCAAGCTGCCGACTTCGGCCTCGAGCGATATAGAACGCAGCTGCTCGGCCTCCAGCTCCCTCACCGCTCTGGACCGTTCCGACCGTTCACCGTCGTTCAGAATTGTCATCTCTTTCTCCTTGCTCTCAAATTCCTCGAGCAATTGGTTGAAGTGGCAGAGGGTCTACAGGCAATATGTGAAGCTGTCAAAAACGAGCACAAAAACTTGGAAAAATTTTCAAGAAAGTAATTCACTACTTACCGACATAGTACTCCGAGCAATCTGCATCGCAACGTCACCAACTTCACGAGCCTTTAACGTCGCTCGGTCTTTGGGGGTCGGCAGGTGTTTCACTGCCTGCATACAAATGTTTTCGTCCGCCAAGAACCCGTCGACCTTCATCACCCTCCAGTCGGGGATGAAGATGCGCTTGTGCTCCTCGGTCAAAATCCGCTCCGCCTCGGCAGTAAATGGCAGAACGTCGAGAGCCAACAGCGCACCGATGTTGAACGCTCCGCCGGAAGACCCCGGAGCATCCATTTGCGCTGGCGGGGTCGACACATCCGAGGTTGGTATGACGGTCGGCTCGACGAGCTCTTTCTCGGTCTCGGTCTGGGAAGCCTCAATAGCCGGGCGCTCGGGGGTCAGAGAAACCGACGGTACCTTGGGCGCTCAGGCCACCTTGAGGTCTGGACACAGGTCCTCTTCCTCTTCCGCGTCTCCTGCTCCCTTGCCGCTGGGGCCTTCGCCATCAAGCCTTTGTAATCCATGCCGGAAGATTCTGCACAAACCGGGCGAAGAAAGTTAGAAAAATTTTCAAGGAAAAACTTCAAAGAAAAAACTAGTACAAAAGAGGCCTATTGGGGTTGATCCGACTGAGACCCCCTCGGAACAATGCTTCCTCCGTAATGTCCTTCCAGCTGAGGTTCGGAAGGCCGAGCAACTTCTCCACGACCTCGGCTTCCTCATTGCTGAGCACGGGCTCTTTCTTCACACGTTTCAGAAGACCTTCCCTCAACCACACCGTCGGTATCGCCCACGGCTCATGAGCTCGGACGAGGAAGTACATTTCCTTCCAGTGCTTGATCGAGTCTGGGTTTTCGATCAACTTTACGCCCTTCCTCGGCGAGAGGTAGAACCTCTGCTCGTTCTTGCTAGGTTGGCAAGGTCGGTAGAGGCTCCGAAGGACGAACATGTTCGGCTCGGCGCCGACCTCCTGACACTGAAGAACAAATGCCATCACATTCCGCCACGTGTTCGGCATCAGCTGAGCCGGACACAGGCCGTACCACTGCAGCACCTGCACCACGAAAGGGTGCAGCGGCAGGCGAAGCCCGACATTCAGTGAGTCGGTGAGAAAAACACAAATATCAGCCGAGGACGAGGTGCACGCTCGGAAGCCGGGGCCAGGGAGCAAAAGTCCGTACTCTGCTGGGATTTGGAACCCACTCCGGATCCGAAGTAGATCCGCCTCGGTCAGCACCGAAGAGATATGATCCACCTCGGAGGTTTCCCTCGGCTCGTTTTCCTCGATTGATTGGGCTGTGCCCTGCGTCACCTTCTCCAGCAGTTCTCCAGTGTAGCTCCGCACACCACCGACGCTGGACAGAACGCTCGGTTGCCGACCCAGTTCCCCTGCTCTCTTCGGATGCTCAATAATGGTTTCCACACCCTTGCCCTTGTTAGACCGGCCCTCAACTTCCTGGAGTGGCTCGGCAACCTCCCCGGCTATGTTCGGTCGAACCAAAGTCCCTTCGGTCGGCTCCACGGCCTTCTTCCCTTTATCTTTGCTCGGCCTGACCACTCGACTGGCGCCTATGTCCGAGGAGGGGGTCGCATCCGTGGAAGATAACTTAACCATTTTTACAAAGATGGGGAAAGGGGACTGACCTTGAAGTGACTATTACGGCCGGAAAGATCACCGGAGAATAAAACGCCTGGCCGCGACAGCTAGCAGTGCCGCTCGAGAGCTAACAGCCTTGCTTGCAAGTAAAAATCAAGAGTGAGAAAGTGAAAGTGAGAAATGAGGTGAAGTGTTGAAGGGGTGAAAACTTATAGTGAAAACGGTGCCTCTTGGGCTTTGTAACGTAAAGGCACGACTCTTGGGTCTCCCTTGAACCGTTACAAAAGCCCAAACGGCTAAAGTAATAAAGAGAGACGACTGATGGCAAAGGGAGCGACGTTTCGACCCCCTAAGTAAGGCTGCTCGGCACTCCACATCCAACGGTTGAGATCGCCCCACGTCTCTTGGATCGAACAGCCGAGCGACAGGCGATCCGAGCCGTATCACTCGGATTCCGAGCATGTGCCAATCCGAGCCACGAAATTGAGAAAAACCACTTTCTCCTCAAGATTCGCGCTAGTTTTCGATCAGACGGCCCAGATCATGCAACGTCACTAAACGACAAGATAGTGTTTTCTTGGGAACCGTGCCTGCCTCGAGATCTGCGCCAACATCTAACGGCTGAGATCGCCCCACGTCCCTCGGAATGAACAGCCGAGCGACAGGCGATCCGAGCCCTATCGCTCGGATTCCGAGCAAGTGCCAATCCGAGCTACGAAATGGAGAAAAACAACTTTCTCCTCAAGATTCGCACTGGATTTCGATCAGACAGCTCAGATCTTGCCAGCACCACTACACGACAAGATAGTGTTTTCTTGGAATTTGAGCCCGCATCGAGATTCGCGCAAAGATCCGACGGCTCAGATCGCTCCACGTCGCTCGGCGATCCGAACTGAGTGACAAGCGATCCGAGCCACTTGCGCGAGGGTAAAACCGAGCTATATCGCTCGGATTCCGAGCAAGTGCCAATCCGAGCTACGAAATGGAGAAAAACAACTTTCTCCTCAAGATTCGTGCTCGATTTCGATCAGAGGGCTCAGATCTTGCCAACACCACTACACGACAAGATAGTGTTTTCTTGGAAACTGAGCCCGCATCGAGATTCGCCCCAAGATCCGACGGCTCAGATCGCTCCACGTCGCTTGGCGATCCGAACTGAGTGACAAGTGATCCGAGCCACTTGTGCGAGGGAAAAACCGAGCTATATCGCTCGGATTCCGAGCAAGTGCCAATCCGAGCTACGAAATGGAGAAAAACAACTTTCTCCTCAAGATTCGCGCTAGATTTCGATCAGACGGCTCAGATCTTGCCAGCGCCACTACACGACAAGATAGTATTTTCTTGGAAACTGAGCCCGCATCGAGATTCGCGCCAAGATCCGACGGCTCAGATCGCTCTACGTCGCTCGGCGATCCGAACTGAGTGACAAGCGATCCGAGGTGCTCGCCCAAGGGTAAAACCGAGCTATATCGCTCGGATTCCGAGCAAATGCCAATCCGAGCTACGGAAGTGAAGAAAAATACTGCCGAGCGTCCCCGACCGTTGGATCATCACGAAATTCGCGCCTCGAATGATCGACGATCCAGATTGCGCCACGTCCACTAAACGACAAGATAGCGTTTTCTTGGGAACCGTGCCAGTCTCAAGATTCATGTCAAGATCCAACGGCCCAGATCGCTCCACGTCGCTCGGTATTTCGAGTCGAGCGACTGGCGATCAGAGCCACTTGCGCGGAGGAAGAGCTGAGCCACTTCGCTCGGATTCCGAGCAAGTGCCCATCCGACCCACAAAAGCAAGAAAAATACTGCCGAGCGACTTCGTCCGTCCGATCTTCAAGAATTTCGCGCTCGCTCGAGATCAACGGTTCAGATCGCGCCACACAATAATTTGGTATTTTATTTATTAAAATCGTTTTATTTACTTAAAAAGTTGCGAAAAAATGATTAAAAATTCTGGAAAATTAGTTAAAAATCCTAGGAAATAATTATAAAATTGTGGAAATATTTTTGAACCCCCGAGTGGATAATTATCGCCTAGGACCATTTATTAAGACCCCCGAACGACGAATCGACACTTCACAAAAATTAAGTAAATATTACGAAAAAGTAGGTAAAAATCACCAAATAACCAGAAGAGCTCCAGATCAACTTGGAACGCAACCAACTCAAAAAAAATTACCATACTACCCCCTGCAAAGATTCAAAACCTTCCATTTGGACTCCGATACAACTCCGCTAGCCATTAAAATAGTAAAACTACTCCTCAAAGGCTGATCAAGCTCAGTCTTCGGGAGTGGGGGGGTCATGATATGGCTAAAAAACGGGGTTAAATCAGAACCGTCCAAATCAGGAACGAATCTTAAAGCTTATGGGTAAAATGGTAATTTTACCTATTGTTGGGCCTGAAGCGGGTACTGGATCTCTCCCTCAAAGATCCAATAACCCACGAACGGGTCCACCCCAACTGGGTGCGGGTTTCAACCCGCAGCGAACCCGGTCCAATAGGATAGAATTAGGGTTTCTGATTAATCCTAATCAACGGCCCTGATTCATATCTATCCTTTCATTGGGAATTAGGGATTACATTCCTTATCTATACACAGGAATTACATGCCTAATTTGATTCCTTAAAATGCCTATAAATACCCCTCATCCATCTCCATTAAGAGGTAATCAATCTTTTGCCAGTTTTTACGCTCTTTCATAATCTTCTCTGATTACTGACTTGAGCTGTAACGCCCCGAATCCCAAATACACTGAATTCGAGATGTTCTACAGGATCTTTTCACTTTCTTTAGTACAATTTTACAGGAAAATTTAAACTTTTCATCTTACATCAGAGTTTACATCAATATTACACTTTTCTTTTGCACATCGAAAGTAAAATACAATAATTAAATAAATGTACAACAACATGGTACAATCTTTAAGTATCCATTCCTCTTTAACATGTCATTTACCTGCATATAAAACTGTGGGTACGTCAGTTTATTCAACCAACGATCATTATACACGGCCATCCTCTCTATGCCGGAAATAGTATAACTTAATTTTCCATATTTAACAAACACAAACTTGTTACAATTCAAACTAAAGGGACTACCCTATTGATGTCGTGTTGTGATTGTGCACTTAATCCTTAATGCATTTCTTTATGTTACATGACACTAATGTGCACTTGTTCGGATTCTATGCATCCCATACTACATAGGTCCGAGGACAAGCCCTTATTCGTTCTTCATCTTTGTAGGGTTCATTCCCCCGTTATGATTTAATCTACTACTGTAATTACGGTAAGTATCCTAGATGTTTTCTGATCTATGAACTCATGTCTAGGCACTCTGGAGGGAATCCCATCGCTGACATGACTCATCATGCAGACATCCTGTGGTAATTCAGCTCTCACCATAGACATGACACCACCCGTAGTCTTCAAACATCCCACGAGCGTCGCCACCGGGACGGTACTCTGGAGCAGCATCCTCACCCAGACTCATCGTGGGAATTCCTGGGATACGCTCTCGCCGCTACCCAGGGCCCTCATACTCAATATTTTTCTCTTACTTTCATCACATCTTCACTATGCACTAGTCCTTAGTTTTATAGAATCATGAATAAAATCAAAGTTCTAGAGTTAGCCTCTCCACTAAGCCAGACTTATTCATTTATACAAACGTGACCAACCTTGGTCTTTCATTTCAATATTTCATTTCTTTTTCTTTCCAATTGCCGGGGGAGACTTAGCTACTCTTTCAATTCAATTCCAATTCACAATGTCCACATTGAGTAGTTATAACTCATAAAATTCATATTCATAGCCAACAAATTTCTTTTTCATTAACATGATCTCTAATTCCTTCATTAATCCATAATCATACATGAACTCATGCACTTCATAATTTCACATTCGAAATTCACATCACTATTGGTCATTCATACTTCATATTTTTGCACATTATTCTCAAGTGAGAATAAATAGTATTATGTCACACAACAAGGTTCTTTTTGCCAATCACTTTCTAATAGTCCATTTCAATTTATCCTTATAAGCTATAATTTTTCACAAGTGTATATTCTAGAACCATAGTTCTAATTGTGTCTTTTGTTCACAAACCATAGTGTATTTCATTCAAATAATGCACAAATTACTCTTATAAAATTCCTTACATTTTTATGAGAATAACCATATTTTTTTCACAATTTTTGGACGTCTAGAAACCCCAAAAAAAAAATATTTTTTTTATATATGCCGAGGGTGAGAATCTAACCCAGTCACAATGGAAACAAAGCCAAGAGCACCCGCCGTTCAGCCGAACTGTGCTAGCGTTATAAAGGGGGTCAAAATAGTATATATCACTTTCGGTCGGTAGTTATATGTTCATAAAAATTTGTGGAATATATATGCGGCAACAGGGGTTCGAACCGTTCAACCCAGAGAAGCCAACCGCACACAGTGACCACCTGAGCTACTAGCTCGGGTTGTCACAGTATAAATTAAAAACTTTTTGAACCATTTAGCCACTGTTTGTTAAAACAACTCGATGTTCAATTTAATCTTGGTTCATATTGCCTTTGTAAAAATTTACTGAAAAAATTTCCAGATTAAATCCTCTTCTCATGATTTTCATATCAGCAAGTATAAAATAATTTTTACACTAATAAAAATATATTTTTCACACAAATCCATGAATCATTCATTAAAACTGCTATATTTTTCATTTTCGACATTGGTTAACAATTAGTCTTCAAATATTTTCTATCCAAATTTCTTATACTAATTTTCCGATATTAATCTTTCATCCAACATACAAATCTAATTTCTTTGAATTTGTCCAACCCTACAATAATTCCAAAAGGTCTCTTCACACATTAGCACTAACAAAGTACTAATTTTTACATACAATTAATGATGACAATAAATGTATTTTCTTTAAATCAACATTTACTTCTAGTTCAATCATGTACATCACACATTATATAGCCACTTATCAATTATCATGCTCACACATCAAACATTCAAGAAAGTTACTCTTTCAAAAAGCGTGCTCTTTCTTAATCAATTTGCATGCTTCAATTTTCAATTAAACTAATATCCTCATTAGTGTTCTCAAGCATCAATACTAGCATCATTCATTCATTCTAATAAGCATGGAGAATTTTACCCACAACTTAATTAACAATGTAACCATATGCAAATTGTTCATTAACATACCCATCAATTTGTGAACTAACTTTCCATTAAAATGTATTCTTACTAACATTTTCCATGAATCATTTCTAACTAGAAACAAAGATAATCAACTCACTTTGTAGTCACATTCTTATGGCATACAATCACACATAATTCGCATATCAATAATTCAATTAACTAGAGATCATTTATTCAATTAAAGGCGCATTCTTATTAATCATTTTCATGCAATTTACTAATGAGATCTAGCATATATTCCGATATTAGAAATAAGGAAAATTCTACCCACCTTGTATGGAGAGAAATAAACACTCAAAGCAACAAATCCTTGCGAATGAAAGCACCTCCTCCTAGACGATGCGCGCACAAACTCCACAATCACCACCACCGAATGCTTCTCCTTGTGATGGCCGGCCTCTCCTCCAAGCAAAAAGCAAGCAATCCCACACAACTCTCACTCTCTTTTTTAACTCACTATTACTAAATTAGACTATAGTTTGGAAAGATATAATTTGCATATGAAAATAGCCATGAGAGGGGGGGTATTTATACTAGAAATCAAGTGAAATGGATGGCTAGGATTGATTAGTTGGTTGAAAGATGGAAGGCCAAGATTAGAGTAGGAGTTATAAAAACTACCCACACCTACATAACTACCTCCATGAACACCATGACTAATTTCCAAATTCCCTCCCAAAAGAATGCAACCCGGCCTTGAAGAGGGTGTGCATTGCACGTGTACGTGTAGTGCACGTGCATGCAACTAGGCCTAAATTTGTACAATTTAATTTTGTACAAAAATAAAATAGTTATAAAATAGTCTTCTACATGACAAGTTTTAATAAAAAATAGTTTAATCCATGGGCTTTATTTTGGGCCAAAAGTGTTATTAAAATAAATAAAATAAAAATACATTTTGGGCTTTAAGAAAAAGGCCTTTTAATTAAATTAAAATAAGGCTTTCTATTTATTTAAAGAAAGGCTTTTTGTACAAAAATAATTTGAGAACACATATTTAAATATTTATACACATCATAATAAAATAATCCAAACAAAATATTGCACGTGCACACTACGTGCAAAATAAATAATTTTTCATTAATTGAAAAATCAGGGTATTACATGAGCGTTGGAGGGTGCGTCGCCAGGAACAACCCCGGTGTCTCGCACTTTTTGCAGGTGTACGGCAGGAGTCAGCGTTAAACTCCAACGGAACAGGTATACAGGTTTGCTATTCAGTTTTCCTAAGAATCCACAAATACTATCTGTTTGCCCCCACACCAAATTTAGCGGCAACCCTATCATGATTTCTAGGAGACGAAACACCACATACATCATTCAAAGAACAAAACAAAACAAATATATCACTCACATACAACATACATAAAACAAAACAAAATAAAACATGTCACTCACCTTGTTGAAGAGATCCAACAAAGATGAACAGAAAAGATAAGAAAAGCTCCTCCTTCGCAAGAAATCTAGGATCTCCTCCTTTGAAATCCAAAATAATAGGAAATAAGAAATCTCCTGTGTTGTACATAAAGACGGCTGCACAAAACCCTATATAGTCTGGAATTTAAGATTCTAGGGTTTTAGAAAATATTTGCAAAATACTCCTTTTAAAATATCCTTTCACATAATTCGATCTTTTATTGGAAATTAGTTAAAAACCAATTTAATCATGTTCAAAAATCTAGAAGAACCCCTCCAGCATCAGCCGGCTCTGTAGGAAAATCCAGAAAAACAGTTTTGCACTTTCACCCCTTAAAATAGCAAATTTTGCGAAAAGATCCTCTTTTATCAAAACTTGCAAAATAAATCAGATATGTTGAAACAAAAGGTAAACTCGTTATACCTGAATTGACTAGGCATTATATCCAGCCTAAAAATCCGAAAATCTAGAGTTTTCACCCCATTGGTAATTTTGCACAAAAGTCCTTCTTTTTGAAATATTTGCAAATAAGTCCAATAATTATCAGAAAAATCTAGAAAATTCACGAATAATCTCAAATAATAAATAATGAGTTTTCCCAAAATAATTTTTGGCTTTAATCTTTCAAAGACAACATTCGCACGTGTAAAAGATAAATTTCAAAATGAACATTTATTAATCACCAAAAATAATTTTAATTCATTTTCTAATCCCAAAAACAGTATTTAAAAATATGGGGTACTATATCACTCCCTCCTTTGAAGAGTTCTGTCCTCAGAATTACTACTAATAGATACAAACAAAGGAATGCAAGATCTCATAAATGGAAACATAGTCCAATACGTTCACATACGAAAACATAATTAAATAGAAGAAATACAACTCAACTCAAAGGTATAGTCATACAAAAGAATTACAATCACATATAAGAAAATACAATCATACAAAAAGCTCAGGGAAATCCTTCTGCATGCGATCCTCTGGCTCCCAAGTAGCCTCCTCAAACTGCTGATTCCTCCACAACACCTTCACCATAGGTATCACCTTGCTCCTTAGAACCTTCTTCCTCCAGTCAACAATCTCTACTGGCTGTTCCTTGTAACACAAGTTCACCTGTAGACCTTCAGGAACCTCTACCAACTAATGACTCTGATCTGGCACATACTTCCTCAATAACGACACATGGAACACATTATGCACTTGTGCCAACTCCTCCGGAAGTACCAATCTATATGCCGTCTTGCCAATCCACTCCACAATCCTGTATGGCCCAATATACCTTGGCGCCAACTTGCCTCCCTTACCAAACCTGATCACTCCTTTGGTCGGAGACACCTTGAGGAAAACTGCATCCCCAACCTCAAACTCCAAGTCTCTTCTTCGAGAATCTGCATAACTCTTCTGTCGACTTTGAGCCTCAACCAACCTCTTGCGAATCAGCTCAATCTGCTCTGACATCTGCTGCACGATCTCAAGCCCAAACATCTGCCTCTCGCAAACCTCATACCAACAAACAGGCGTCCTGCACCTCCGCTCATACAAAGCCCCATATGGAGCCATCTCGATACTTGCATGGTAACTGTTGTTATAAGCAACCTCAACCAATGCCAAGTATCTCTCCCAGCTACCACTGAAATCCATAACACAATTCCTCAGCATATCTTCCAGCACTCGATCCACCCTTTCAGTCTGACCATCAGTCTGTGGATGAAAAGCGATACTGAAATCAGTTCTGGTCCCCAAAGCTGCTTGTAGGCTCTTCCAAAACCTTGAAGTGAACCTTGCATCCCTGTCCGAAATAATCGACATAGGAACTCCATAAAGACTCACAATCTCACCAATGTACAACTCTGCCAATTTCTCCAACCACCAAGTAATCTTCATGGCCAAAAAGTGAGCCGACTTAGTCAATCGGTCCACAATAACCCAAATCGAGTCATTGCCCTTCGAACTCCTCGGTAAACCTGTGATGGAATCAATACTGATATTCTCCCATTTTCACTCCGGAATGGGCAACAGTTGCAACAAACCTCCAGGTCTCTGATTTTCTGCTTTGATCTGTGACAAGTCAGACACCTCATCACAGAATCTGCCACATTCCTCTTCATACCAGACCACAAAATGTTCTGTTTGATGTCCTTGTACATCTTTGTCCCTCCAGGATGTACTGACAACAAGGTACTGTGTGCTTCCTGCAAGATACTCTCTCTCAAATCTGCATTATCCGGAACTCACAACCTCTCACCCATCCATAGAACTCCATCTTGGACACGAAACTCTGATAGCTTGCCTACTTAAACCTACTTCAACATCTTCTGATTCTCTGAATTTGATCCCTGACCTTCCACAATCCTCTCTCTCAAGGAAGGCTGTAGCCTCAACTGAGCCAAAGACGCCCCCAAACCCTGCAGAACCACCTCAATACATGTCCGATCAATCTCTGATGCCAACTCACTTCGAGTAGTGATCAAACTTGATAAACTACTCTTCCGACTAAGCCCATCTGCTACCACATTCGCCTTGCCCGGATGATACTCGATCTCAGGACGAATGTCTTCCAACACTTCCAACCACTTTCTCTGCCGAAAATTTAGACCCTACTATTGATAAATGTACTTCAGACACTTGTGGTCAGTGTACATGTTGACCTTCTCACAATAAACATAATGCCTCAACTGCTTCAAGGCAAAGATAATAGCTGCTAACTCCAAATCATGCATCGGATAATTCTTCTCATGCGGACGCAGTTGCCTGGAACCATAAGCAATAACCTTGCCTTCTTGCATCAAGACACACCTCAAACCTCTGAGAGATGCATCACTGTAGATATCATAATCCTTCCCAGCTTGTGGAAATGCTAAGATATGTGCAGTAGTCAACCTCTCCTTTAACTCGAGGAAACTCGCCTCACACTTATCAGTCCATGTAAATGCCACATTCTTCCAAGTCAAACCTGTCAAAGGAACTACAATCTGAGAATAACCTCGAATGAATCTTCTGTAGTAACAGCCAAACCCAAGAAACTCCTGACTTCCTTCACAGACGTTAGCCTGGGCCAATCCTTTACTGCTTCAACCTTCTGAGGATCAGTGACCACTACCTCCATAGAAAGGATATGACCAAGGAAAGCTACCTCAAACTTCCAAAACTCACACTTCAACAACTTAGCATACAAGCTATGCTCCTATAACATCTGTAATACCTCTGTCAAGTGCATAGAATGCTCACCCTCCAATTTCGAATACACCAAAATATCATAGATGAAAACCACTACGAAGGAGTCAATAAATGGCCTCAAAATCTGGTTCATCATATCCATGAATACTGCTGGCGCAGTCGTCAACTCGAATGGTATCACCAAAAACTCATAGAGCCCATGATGAGTCCTGAAAGTTGTCTAACTTACATCTTCCTCCTTGACTCGAACCTGATGATACCCTGACCTCAAATTAATCTTCAAAAACACTGCTGCTCCTCGAAGTCTAGCAAACAGATCATCAATCCGCGGAAGTGGATACTTATTCTGAATAGTCACCCTGTTCAACTCCTGGTAGTCAATGCACATCCTCATTGACCCATCCTTCTTCTTGAATAACAATACTTGCACACCCCATGGTGAAGAACTCTACCTGATAAACCCTTTGCTCAACAACTCCTCAATCTGTTTCTTGACTTCATCTTGCTGTACAGGTGCCATCCTGTACGGAGCCTTAGAAATCGGAGCACTCCCTGGCTGAATAATGCAAAACTCCACATCTCTCTACGGCGGTAATCCTGGCAAATCTTCCAAGAATACCTTAGGAAAATCTCTGACAACCGGAATGCCTCTGACTTCATCTGGAATCACCATCTTGGATACCATTGTAGCCACTTTCGGAACTTTCTTCTTTCCTTGAAAAGTCACTGCAGGACCACTTGGTGCTTTCACCAACACCTCTTTCCGATTGTATTCAATTGTGGCATTAAATATTGCCATCCAACCAATGACCACAATCACATCCACTCCTAAGACTTGCAGCTCGATAAGATCAATGCCGAACAATCTTCCACCAATCTCGATATCACAACCTCCATAATATCGATCAGCAATCAACTCTTCTCCTGATGGCGTTGCCTCCGTCAAGACTGCCTAGAAATATCTTAGGTTCCACACCTAAAGCTGTTGCAAAATTGGGCGACACAAAAGTATGTGAAGGACCAGTATCAAATAGAACTTTTTCTTTTATTCCATTAACCATAACTATTCATGTTACATGAAGAATGATACTCAAATCTCCAATTATTCTCAAATAAAAGTTTTACTTAATACATTGAATAAAAATAAATTCAAAACTCTTGCATACCCTGGATCACATCTTCCGAGTTACCCGCATCCTCCTCAGTCAATGCGAACACTCGCCCTTGCCTCTGGAATTTACCTCCACCTGGACCATCCTTCCTCAACTGTGGACAATAAGGCTTAGAATGTCCCGCTTGCCGACACTGGAAACAAGTCTGCTTCGCCAACTTAGGACATGCTGACCTGTAATGACCTGCCTCCTTGCAGTAGTAACAAGTCACTTCCTGAGTTGCAGGTGCCTTCTGAACTTGACTTGCTTCAACGGGAATCCCTTTCCATTCTGACCTGTTGCTGGCCTCTTGTTCCTTTTTCAGGTCTCTTGCTTCTTCTGAAACTGATCCATGTCCTCCTCTGTCATAACTGCTCTCCTGACCAGCTTATCGAACCTCCGTATGCCCAAAGGAATCATCCTCGACCTCAAATTTGGCCTCAAGCCCTGCTCGAATTTTCTGGCCTTCTTCATCTCATCAACTATCAGCTCCGGTGCATACCTCGACAGTTGAGCGAACTTAGTCTCATACTCGCGCACGGTCATGCTGCCCTACTGTAGATTCAAGAATTCTATCGCCTTCTTCTTCTGAATATCCAGGAGAAAGAAACGATCCCCGAATTCATCCAGAAAAGCCTCCCAAGTCATTTGCTGGTCATCCAAAGTCCTCTTCACTGATTGCCACCAAACACCAGTGTCCTTTTCCAACTGCATAGTGGCCAACTTTACCTTATTAGCTGCCAGAGTTTCCGAGACCTCAAAGATTGTCTCCATCCATCTAATCCAATCATCAGCCTCATTTGGATCAGACTGCCCCTCAAACACGGGCGGCATCATCCTCTTGAAGGACTCAATCTGCTTGATAGGATCAGCGTTAACAAACATTGGTCCAACCCCATGATTCTGATTCTGGTTCTGATTCTGCGCCATATTAGCTGCTATTAGTGCATTCAAAGTCTGATACACCCTGGCAAACTCAACCTCAAGATCAACTCCTGCCGCTTGGGAACTTCCAGTTCCATCATCATTGTTACCATTCCTGGTTCTGGGTCCAACCATTCTGAATACTGCGAAATGAGGGAAAAAGTTAGAGAACCACAACACAATCCATATTAACATCTGGAAAAACCTTAACCATACCCCAAAAGAAAAACATCATGTTTTAGCTCTATGTGATACTCACACGCTAATGTCCACACCTAGGTACTCACGCTCTAGTGTCCACACCTAGGTTACTTTTATACCATGTTTATTATTAATATTGAAGCATGCTCTGAGACCAATCTCTGTAGCGCCCCGAATTTCCAATATGATATCTCAGAAATACGTGACACAATTCCCAGCATCAACTTCAAATGTAATGTTAAACACAGCCTAAAATACCAATAAAAATTTTCTCAAAATTTTATTACAATAATATTTACATAGCACAGCGGAATACATACACCTTGAGTTACAAACTTTCTTTCTTTACAACACTTTCTTTTACAAAATCACACTATCCATTACATCACTTTAACTCAAGCATCCAAATCCCAAGCTATAGGTAATCACCTGTAAAATATGAGGCTAGAGATAACTCTAACCCCCAAAACTAAAGGGGTCAGCCATAACGGTGTGAGTGACTTAAAAACAAACAACATAAATAGAGCATAGATTCATCAACAACAAGAAATAAACAAGAGTAAATGAATTAGGAAATAACCATGAAACATGAAAACATCAAGTGAAGCTAGACTAAGTATCAACTGTAGAAAACCGAAAACACATGCATAATACAGAGTCAAGAAAACATCAATGCTATATGCTCACTCTCTAATGCGTACTTGTCGGAGTCTATACATCCCACTCTACATAGGTCCGGTGCAAGCCCTTAACGTTCTCCACTTTATAGGGTTTAATCCCCCGCTATGCAACTAATCCTACTTCTATGATTACTACGAGATATAGATACACTGTGAGTATTAGCCCATGCCCCGATAATTTCGGAGGTCAATCTCTATCCACAGATAATTTCGGAGACTATTTCACTCACACCTGGGAATCTTCGAGAATACCCCACACCGCAAGGTATGGCACCTCATCACACGAATACCAAAAGAGTGTCGCCTTGACCCTGATAATTCCGGAGATCAATCCCACACTACAGGTAATTCCGGAGACTATTTCACTTACACCTGGATAATTCTGGGGATTATCTCACACCGCGAGCCATACTGAGATCCATAACCCATGTTCTCATTCATCATATCACCACTAGTGCCTGTTCTTATCATTTAGGCTATTTAATTACTTTACGAATCTCCTAGAGTTGGTGTACCCTACCGGACTTAACTCAACAACTGATCAACTAAAATGCCTCAACAGGCCCAAAACACAATTATCTCAACCGTCGGTATACTAGGGTCACACACACTCCCTAGAGACTCACACCCAAATATCCAAACCAATCTGCCATCATAAATTGCTCAATTAAAACAACTTGAAAACATATGTTCAGTAGAAGATAAGTTATAGAATAGTAAGTTATAGATTAAAACATTTAGAGAATAAATCATTTAAAAGAATATTCAAATTTATCAAGATACATCAGTATCAGTCGACTACAGATAAGCGTCGGTCGACTGTCCAGAGCGAAAAATCCAAAACTTCAATTAAAATAATTCTAAGTAGTGTCAGTCGACTGTAAAAAGTCATCGGTCGACTGTTTAGAAAGAAATTTCAAGAAAACTAAAAAGTACCGCAGCCAGGTCACGACGGTCGACTGTAAAATACCACCAGTCGACTGTCGACCTACAAACTGCAGATTTTTGGTTGCGCACATTTCAACCGATACGGAGTTTTACTTTATGAAAACGATTTCTACAAAAAATCAAATTTCTTATATGATCAAATACAACTTATAGGATATATGATAATCAATAAAACCAAATAAAAACTACTTGAATTTATAAACATACCAATTTGTTGATTTCTTTCAATTAAAACATAAATTGTGCGTATAATCAAAATAGAGTTGCTTAAGAATCAATTATTCATTGAAATAGTTTCGTATTCAGGTTCAAACCATATCAATACCAAAATAGGTCGAGATATAGTCAAATTCTTCGAAAATAAATAAAAACTCAATTTCGTTCAAAACTCACAACATAAGGTATTCATGAAAAATATTGTGCATGTTTATGCACCAAAGAACTTCACAATCCATCAATTAAAATAAAATATATTCAAAATTAAATCTCAGGGTTCACGAAATCCAAACGCAAACAACCTTTCATCAAAATCTCAAAATCCCTAATTTGGTTATACTGCATCAAACCCCAAATAAATTTCCACAATTTAATTCTCAAAACTTAATCTCTTGATTCATTAGCCCTTCTCAAGGTTCTTCAAACTCAATCACCATGATTAACTCATGATCATAAACAAATTTAATAATACCATATCAATTGCATTCAACCATTACTCAAGGGTAATAAAAATCTCATCTTTATTCAATCTATGCATGACAATCACCATACTCAATCAAGTCAACATCTATCCCTAAGAAATAACCTACCCATGATCTATAATAGGTCGTTCAACATTTTCAAATCATCCACATAAAATTCGACTCATAAATAATTAAGGTTTTCACAAAAATCCAATTTTTGACCATCAATCCAACATCTATATTAATACCCAAACCCTAGCATGATTTCTAGGAGACGAAACACCACATACATCATACAAAGAACAAAACAAAACAAATATATCACTCACATACAACATACGTAAAACAAAAGAAAACAAAACAAGTCACTTACCTTGTTGAAGAGATCGAATGAAGATGAATAGAAAAAGTAAGAAAAGCTCCTCCTTCGCAAGAAATCCAATATCTCCTCCTTTGAAATAAAAAATAATAAGAAATAAGAAATCTCCTGTATTGTACAGCAAAAGACGGCTGCACAAAACCCTATATAGTCCGGGATTTAAGATTCTGGGGTTTTAGAAAACATTTGTAAAATACTCCTTTTAAAATATCCCTTCACATAATAAGATCTTTTATTGGAAATTAGTTAAAAAACAATTTAATCAAGTTAAAAATTCAAAAAGATCCCCTCCAGCATCAGCCAGCTCTGTAGGAAAATCCAGAAAAACAGTTTTGCACTTTTACCCCTTAAAATAGCAAATTTTGCGAAAAGATCCTCTTTTATCAAAACTTATAAAATAAATCGGATATGTTGAAACAAAAGGTAAATTCGTTATACCTGAATTAACTAGGCATTATATCCAGCCTAAATATCCTAAAATCTGGAGTTTTCACCCCGTTTGTAATTTTGCACAAAATTCCTTTTTGAAATATTTGTAAATAAGTCCAATAATTCTCAGAAAAATCTAGAAAAATCAAGAATAATCTTAAGTAATAAATAATGAGTTTCTCCAAAATATTTTCTGGCTTTAAGCTTTTAAAGACAATATTTGCACGTGTTTTGCACGTGTAAAAGATAAATTTCTAAATGAATATTTATTAAATCACCAAAAATCATTTTAATTCTTTTTCTAATCTCAAAAACAGTATTTAAAAATACGGGGTACTACATTCTTGATGATTTATTTTCTTGTTGATCCCATTTTTATTTGATTGTGAGTATTTTATTTGAACCCTATTGTCTCTAAATTCGTCTCTTATTGAACCCAAAACCCAACTGCAATTATTTCTAGACCCAAACCCATTATTATTGGATCCTAGCCCATTAACCCAACAACCTAATTGCACTCCATAAATACAATCCTATAGCAAACCCTAAAAACACAAAATACAAAACCTAAATTCCTAGCCATCTCTTTTATCTCCTTTTTCCCTCTCTCATCTGTCAGCCAACCCAATTTTTCCTGCCCAAACCCAACTCTCCTTCCCTGACCCAACTCTGGCACCGCTTATCCTGTCGAAGCCCCCACACCTAGTCAGCGCCGCCAGTCACGTCAAGCACAGCCTAGTCGACACCTCCTGCCTCTGCTGCTCCTTGTCTCTACTCGATGACAAACCCGGATGCCACCAACGCCCAGCGACGTCGACCCCCCTTGTGCCACTAGTCGATGCCAGCAACCCCCTATCCTGCTGACGTCAACTCTCGCTGACGTTGCTGTTGCTGCTTACCGCCCTTTACAGTTGCTCTCTCTTGGCTGTTGTTGCTTTGATTTCTTTTGCACGTAGTTTGCACGTATATTCTTCGTAGGTTCTTTGCTCCAGGATACTCATCCCGTTATTCTTGATATTCGAATTTATCATCTATAAGGCATTTACATTTCCTCTAGAATTGAACCTTGTATCAAATTCAAGTTTTTATTGAAATTCTTGAATGTAGATCCAATTGTTCAATGTATCGTATATTATTATTCATCTGTTGAGTATATTAAGGATTTACACGAGCTAATCCAAATATTCTCGACTTCGTGCCTTTGCAGACATTAAAGATCGAATCTTTCATGCATTCATGTAGTATTGGTGATAAGGTTGTTCATATAATCATCACATAAAGACACTGTCGTAGAATAGAGTACTAGGTGATTGCTTGATTAATTGATTGATGAATTGTGCGGTTAATTTAGTATATGTGTGTATTTTTAATTGTATTTACCATGCTATTGTACCTACCGTGCTGATTATGAGATTTGTTTACTATAGAATTGAAACCCATCATGTAATCACTTTATTTCATGAAAAATATCAAGAATTTGTATGTTTACTTGCTGTCTATATTTTGCCTGTCACTTTTGACCCAGTATTTGATCTCAAAATAAATAACTTTCTAAATAAGAGTTGTAGCCCTATGTTTCTAGTTTCCACAAAATCTTGAATCGCTGAATTCCGAGTTGTATTGCAAAAGTTAGAATGATTTTACTACTGCTGTGTTTTATTTTCAGAATTTCACATTCATGTATGTTTCCATGTTTAAACTATAAAAAAGCTAAATTAATTTTAGAATAATCCGCTGATAATTTCCAGAATGATGTTTAATATATTTAGGAGTCTAAAGAATATTTTTGATGATTTTATAATTGAGTTTTCGCTGATTCTAAAGATATAACAACTTAATGTCAATTTTCTGTCTAAACATATAATCTGTAAAGAATGATGTATTTGACCAAACTACTGTTATCGGATTTTATATTTTAAATATGCGTTGGAATCATGTGGAAGTCTAGTTTTCAGAATTTCTGACGGTTTCAGTTTTTGATTTCTGTAGCAGCAGGAAAACTAATTTTTGTACAATGTCCTCTCGTTGTCCAGAAATTTGTTTTCCATATTTTCTTAATGTAATTATTCCTATATCATTGTATTGCATGAATTGAACTGTATATGTTGCATTGCATGATCCTAATGTGTTATTGTCATCATTCTAATTGTCATATCCAAATTGATCATCCTATTATTCCTCTATTGTTACTATCATTCATCCAATGTCTCTAATTGCATAATGTATTGTTGCATTGATAAAATAATTAACATGTCGGGGTTTAAGGGATTGACTTGGGTACTAAATGATATAGTGACTGTGTCGGCCAGTATTTTATCGATTGATTATTGGAGCGCTGACTATGACACCCAAATCTTTCGTGTGTTGTATTAGTGTATCAGTGAATCAGAGAATCATTATAATGTATCGTGCATAATATTGTTATCATATCAGTGATTATTGTACCAACACATGATCTATAGAATTCACCACTAGAGTCTAAACGAAATTGATTGTATGCATCGAACTTGTAGAATGGGATGCAATAGTACGTGCATTAGTTAGGATTAAAATGATCAATAGACTTAAGAATTCTCACAACATCGACATTGTATATTGTACATTATTGTTTCTATTGATATCGAATATTGTCTAAGTGTTATTGACATCGACCAATGAAAATTGTTATCGAATATTGAACCATTTTTTATAACTATTCCTTTGACTATCATTGGTATGGATTATTGCTATCATCCCATGTTATGGATTCCTATTGAACCATTGATTTCATTGTTATACCGTTGTTCCATTGTTCCTTGCTTTTTTTACTTGCTGTCCATGACTTACTCTAAGGACAATTTTTCTTCTCTTTTTAGATGATGTGTTCACAGGTAATGAAGGAGAATTGCTTATTGGAATTAGAGAACAAGCATTCTAAAGTTTTAATGCTTTCTCGTTGATTATTATTTCATGGACTTATGTATTGAAACATATTATTATTATGTTGGGATTTATTATTGTATTGGGCTTATGACCCGGATATGATTATTTCTTTCCTGATGTTGGATTATCATATTTGGTTATTTCATATTGTTTGTTCCAAGTATTATTGTTCATGTGGTTGATATTATTGCCTGTACAATTGTTTTGTGTTAATTTTATTGTTGAGTTGAATAGGTAACGTCACGCCCCGCTTTCCAAAATACGGAACACGAGTACGTAACTTAGGCCCAGCGAATGATGTAAACATCATCCATAAGATGTACCAGACTAATTCAACAATAAGATCAACAAATATACAACCACGTAAGAAACATAGCCACATGAATCAATGATAAAGTTCCAATAATAATGAAATAAACCAACAATGTAAATATTCAACATCTGAGATCAAAACAAAACTACGGGTCATAGAGCCCAAACAAAGTACAAGAGATAACAGTGTTCAGAAAGTAAATCTAGCAATAATTAATAAACTACGCAGCAAAAACTGGATCCATCACTAGAAATATTGCTCACCAATTCCTTCGGGAACAAATCCTTTAGTACCTGTAAATTCCTGGTCTAAAAAAAAATAAAAGAGTACCCTTAGAGCAAGTCGTGGGCGGCAAGTAGAGAAAACAAAGGATAATAGGAAAAACATGAATATCAAAGGAAAGAAACACGGTCAAAGACAAAGAACAAAACAAAGAGTAGGCAATATCAAAGGGTTACAATAATCACACATAAAATGCGTAATGTCAATACAAGATCAAGTATGTAGGTTGTTAAGTATTTTATTAACCTATCTAGTGCATGTACTACTGCATCCCATAATAAAGGTTCCATGCAAGCACAGTGATCGTTTTAGTCTGATAGTGAATTCACGGTTCGTGTACTCGGCATTGATAACAAGAATTTACGTGCAAGAATCATCATTCAATTATTGCAATCAATGCTCCTCCTTCTATGTCAAGTATACGTGCAAGCGAGAAGGTCTTACCGAGTACATTTTCTGATTGTCCACTACCAAGTCTACCCACAATAACCCCGGCTTGTTAATAGTTTATTTTCATCCTATGTGAGCATGCAAGAGGGTGTCAATGTTATATATTACTATGTGTGACTAATTTTAGATGCTACAGGCAAAGCATGAAGCAAACACATCAAATAAACACATTTCACAAAATCAGGACAGCATGACCTTGCTGTACCAAAACATGGATTATGGGCACTACACAATAGCAAAACTGAATCTGCCGGAAGATCTGGAAAATACACTTCCATACGGTTCTAGCGAGTATAATTAAGGTATATAAGTCATAGGAACTAGGGTGAAAGTTCTAATCAAATCAGATTTTAAGTTCAGTCAGCATGTAGTAGGTTAAGTTCCATTAATTAATTTGGGTTAGAAAACTCATTATTAAAATCTACAAAAAATCAGGGAAATAGCTATACATGTTTAGGTCCAGCATGATTTATTTCAAAATTTTCTTTTACTGCTAACAGGGTCAAATAAAATAAATAATAGCAGGATATGCAAGAAATTATGAGTCTGAAAATTACTAACACAATTGCATTAAAGTGATGATATCTAACAGATGACAAATTGGAATTTAAATCTAGACTAGGAAAAAATTATCTACACATCAAGGGCTACGTGTTATGTTCAGTAACTTTTCTCAAATTATGTTATTAACAGGGCTAATAATCTGATTCAAAGTGAAACATACAGCAGTCCCGAAATCAACTTAACATAGAAAAATAATAAATAGTTCACACGATCACATATAGCACGCAAATTGGTCATCAAAGCAATCCTAAGTGTCAACATGCAAATTTCTAAGGTTTAAGATACATTTATCAAGGTCATGGTGTCAATTCATCAATTGTGTTCAATTCTAGCATGTTCAATTCCAATGTCCAATCTATCAAGCAGTCCTAGGCATGAATCTAGTTGTTTAATGTGTAAATTCATAAAACATTGGGTACTAGGTTTTGATCGGATAGAAGCACGATGTTAAAAGTACGTCGGGTTAGCTCATGTAAACCGTCGATAATCTTAACAGAATTGTCAAAAGCAGTTTTGATAATAAAAGGACAGGATCTACTTGCAGGAGATCAAAGAAATCTAGAACACAAATAAATAAAAGGGTTCAAGAAGAAACTTACCTGTTATTGCAGATATTAATAAAATAGAGTAACGGGATCAGAATCCCGGGCGAAAACTCCCAAAATAATGCACGAAGAATCATCAGCAACAGTAATATTCTACAGCAATTCCCACTCACCAGATCGGGAAAGAACGCAGAACACCGAAACTGGATCTGGCGCACACAGAACACAGAACACCAAAACGAACCAATCAAACCTCTACCTCACATCGGATCTGACCCCAAAACAACGGACAGCAACTTCGGATCGGGTGCAGCAGAACACGGGATAGCGAGGGCCAACCAATAGGATCGCGACCTCACACCGGATCCAACCGAACAGGGGACAGCAGCTTGGGGTCGGGTGCGGCAGAACACCGAACAGCGGACTCGCCCAATCACGTCACGTCTCCTTCCTCTCGACAGCGGAACTGAGAGAGAGAAAGCGGCAAACTTGGAGGCGCGACGATGGCGACTACGGCGGCGGAGCGATATCGTTACCACGGTCGAGAAGCGACAGCGGCGACAACAACTCTGGCGAAGGGTTCTATCTTCGCGGTTGAAAATAGGGGACGACGACTCATGACTCTGGGGCTTGGACGGTGGTGCTAGGGCGGTGCACAGGCACGGCGAGGGACAACGAAGACGATGATGGAGCACGGTGAGGGAAAAGGGCGACGGAGATGAAGTTTACAGTGATGGTAAACTCAGCGAAGGGGTTTCGGTGATGGGGATGGCGATGACGGGGGGTAAGAGCGATGGTGATGGGGACGGAGAGGAGACGGATTCGGTGACGATGGTGATGACGAGGGTAAAGGATGGTCGGAGGATGGACGGGGGTCGGGGTGAGAGAGTGGTTGGATTTGGGTTACAGAAACAGAGAGAAAGAGGGGGTACGGGGAGAGAGAAAGCGGCGAAAAAAGAGAGAGAGTATATTAATTAGGGTTAGTTAATGGGGGTATTTATAGGGATCAGGAAATTAGTGTTCTGGGTCAATATATTGGGTTCCGGGTATCGGTTTTGGCTCCAAAAGACACAAACCAAAGCAATAAGATGAGACGAACACATAGGAGACCAAAATCGAATTTAAAAAAGAAAAGAGCCAAATCCACAAATGACAGAATCCAATCAAAAGAATATAGATTGATCCAAAGAGAACAAAAGAACCCAAGAAAGACAAAATGCACAATAATAAATGAGTTCAGATACAATAATCAAAATAGTACAAAATACAATAAAACTGAAAATAGGGCTTACAAATCCTACCCACCTTACAAGAAGAATTTCGTCCTTGAAATTCATACAAGTGGTACATAGGACGAGCCCTGAACAAGCAAAGCAAAACAAAGCAAAACAAAGCACTACTCAAACAAATGAGGGAACTTCTTCCGAATCTCTTCCTCTAACTCCCAAGTAGACTCCCCTGGCGAGTAGGGATCCCAAGAAACTCGGACCAACATGATGACTCTATTCTTTAGCACCTTCTTTCGATGGCCTAAGATAGAGACGGGTCGAATTTCACAGGACAAATCCGGCCTCACAGACAAGTCTGAGTAGTCAACCACATGACTATCATCTCTGATGTATTTCTTGAGCTGAGAAATATGGAATACAACATGGACACCTGCTAAAGCTGGCGGTAATGTGAGCCTGTACGCAACCTTGCCTACACGTTCCATAATATCGAATGGACCGATGAATCGAGGACTCAACTTGCCTCCACTACCGAAACAGATAACACCTTTCCAAGGTGATACCTTGAGGAACACATGCTTGCCTGCCTCGAACTCTAGAGGTCTCCGACGACAATTAGACCACCTCTTCTGTTGATCCTGAGCGGCCTGCAAATGCCTGCGGATCTGAGCCACGACATCAACTGTCTTCGTGATCAACTTAGGGCCCAAAAGTTTCCTCTCGCCGATATCATCCCAACAGACTGGCGATCTACACCTGCGCCCATACAGAGCTTCGAATGGAGCTGCCTTGAGACTCGCCTGATAACTGTTATTATAAGAGAACTCGACCAAGTGGAGATGATCTTCCCACGAACCTCCAAATTGAAGAATGCAGGATCTTAACATATCTTCTAGGGTCTGAATTGTCCTTTCTGACTGCCCATCCATCTGAGGATGGAACGCTGTACTGTAGCTCAGCTTGGTACCCAAGCTCCTCTACAAACTCTCCCAGAACTAAGACCTGAATCTCGTATCCCGATCCGATGCGATGCTGACAGGAATTTCATGCTGATGAACAACCTCCTGAACGTACTGCTTGGCCAAACTCTCCGTAGACTGACCCACACTGAAAGGAATGAAGTGAGCACACTTCGTCAACCGATCCACTATCACCCAGATAGCATTATAACCTTTAGGACTACTCGGCAAAGCTGTCACAAAGTCCATCGTGATATTCTCCCACTTCCATTCAGGGATAGGAAGGGGTTGCAAAAGTCCTGCGGTCCTCTGATGCTCTGCCTTCACCTGCTAACAGATTAGGCACTGAGCGACGAATTGAGCCACATCTTGCTTCATACCATGCCACCAGAAATGCTGTTTCAAGTCCCTGTACATCTTGGTACCACCAGGATGGATAGAATACGGGGACCAATGAGTTTCCTCGAGTAGCTTCTGCCTGACATCTCCTCTAGGTACACACAACCTGGAGCCAAACCGAAGCGACCCATCAGCATGGACAACCAAATTAGATCTCAAACCAGTTTCAACCTCGCTCCGAAACTTCTGCAATTGCTGATCACTCCCTTGATCTGCTCTACTAAGGAAGATTGCAACTGAAACAACATAAGCTGCCGATCTGATCCAGGAAGCAACACATCCAACTCTAGCCTCCTCATGTCCTCTATAAGCTCCAGATCATGCGTAAGATAGTTATTCTCATGAGGTTTAAACTGCCTCGATGCATAAGCGACAACCCTGTCTCGCTGCATCAGCACTGCTCCAAGATCTCTTCCCGAAGCATCACAAAAGATCACAGAACCACCCGAACTGTCGGGTATAGTCAGCAGTGGCGCTGACGTCAACCGACACTTCAACTCGGTGAAAGCTCCATCAAAAGCTTCATCCCAGATGAACTTCTTCTCCTTCCTGGTCAAACTGGTCAAGGGTCCAGTGATCTTGGAGAAATCCTGAATGATCTTTCGATAGTAACCAGCCAAACCAAGGAAACTCCGCACTTCAAAAACAAACTTTGGAATAGGCCAATCCTTGACTGCAGAAACCTTCGACGGATCCACAGAAACACCAGCACCGGAGATAATGTGGCCAAAAAAAGAAACCTGATCCAGCCAAAACTCGCACTTATTGAGCTTCCCATCCAGCTGGTTCTCCCTCAAAGTCTGCAGAACCACCTTCAGATACTCAACATGATCCTCCTTGTTCCGCGAGTACACTAATATATCGTCGATGAAGACCACGACAAACTGATCCAAGAACGGCGAAAACACACGGTTCATCAAACTCATGAACACTGCCGGTGCATTAGTCACTCCGAACGGCATCACCAAGAACTTATAATGCCCATTTCTCGTTCGGAAAGCTGTCTTCGGAACATCCTCTGACTTCACCCTGACTTGATGGTACCCGGAAAGCAGATCCAACTTCGAGAACACTGAAGCACCACCAAGTTGGTCGAACAAATCATCAATCCTCAGCAGTGGGTACCGATTCTTGACAGTAACATTGTTCAACTCCCTGTAGTCAATGCAAAGCCTGCAGCTTCCATCCTTCTTACTAACAAACAGAACTGGGGCTCCCTATGTCGAAACACTAGGTCAGACAAAATCCTTATCAAGCAGCTCCTGAACTTGCACCTTCAGTTCTGCCAATTCGACCGGTGCCATACGATACGAACTCTTGGAAATAGGGACCGGACCGGGCTGGACATCAATGCTAAACTCAACATCTCAAACTGGTGGCAAACTGGACAATTCCTCGGGAAACACATCAAGGAAGTCTCGTACAACCAAGGGTGCAACAACCCTATCAGAACCCAGCGACGTAAGAGAAACAATCTCAGAATCCAACAAGTTCTTGACACGCCCTGATGGTGTCTCACCCGCATGGAAAACAGATTCTACCTGACCAGAAGGCCTGAAAGTCACCTTCTTCTCTTGGCAATCAATCACGGCACAGGAAACACCCAACCAGTTCATGCCCATAATGACATCCAAACCGGAGATGGGAATCACAATGAAATCCGCCAAGAAAACCACACCACCAATCTGCAACGGACTCTACTTGCAAACCCTAGAACAGACAATGACACCTCCGTCAGTGGTGATGTCCCAAGCTGTGGGCATAGCATCGCAAGCCAAACCATGCAGATCGACAAAGCGAGCAGAAATGAAAGAGTGGGTAGCACCCGAATCAAACAACACATGAGTAGGGAGAGAGAAGACTAAAATCACACCTAGAAGAAGATCAAACAAAGGATAAGGTGCCAGCAGAATATACATGAATAATTGCACAAGGAGGGGGAAAATAAATAAAAATAACATGCAGCAAACTGAAAGAAAGAAAGAAAGAAAGAAAGTACAACTACTGTGATATACTTGCAACCACTCCAACAGCAACTGCCGCTTCCTCGGCTGTCAGGTTATAAGCCTGACCATGACCACCAACCTGACCTCCTCTAGGAGCCACACGTCTCTGATCGAAGACTTGCCTCTACGGAGGAAGAGATGGGCTGCCCTGACCACGCATCGGCACTCCTAGCTAGCAGCACCAGTAACCGGTGCAGGAGCTCTATTCCTCGGACAGTCATGAACCATATGATCACTGCTCTTACACACTAAACACTATCGGTTGGCCATCCTGCAGTCTCACTGTGAAGGCCCAGTCTTAAGGCAGTAGCCATAAGTCTCAACATTCCTCGGGACAACAGGTGCGTACGGCTGTGCTCTCGCGGGAGGGGGCAGAACTCGCCTCCGAATAGGTCCTCCGGAAGACCGAGGTGTAACGGGGTGCGAAACAGTCCTCTGAGGAACACTAGACCTGCTGAGTGTCTGCTCCTGGATCCGAGCTGCATCCAGAACATCGGAGTAAGCACGAAGTTGAAGAGCGGTCCTGGAGGGGAAAGCTTAAGCCCGACATAAAACGACTAGCCCGAGCCTCATCAGTGGCAACGAGGGTAGGGGCGAAGCAACTGAGCCGAGTAAACTTTGCAGCATACTCGTCCACGGAACGGGTTCCCTGATTATGATAATGCTCAAATTAATACCGTCACAAGTGAATTAGGCAACAACAAATGACAATTTAGAACATTATCTAGCTGACCTGAGTTAGGGAAACAAACTGTCGCTCCATCTCTGCCTTGGTGACATTGGGAAAGAACTTTGCCATGAAGCTCTCAGAGAAAGTGGCCCACTCAATGGGTCGCGGCTTCCTCTCGGATTCAACCTGCCACCAGATATGAGCGAGATCCACCAGCTGGATGTGAACCACATCCACATGATTTGCCTCCGCAACACGAGCGGTGACCAGCAGTTGCTCCGTCCGGATAAGCCATTGCTTGGCCTCCAACGGAGACTCAGTACCCAAAAACTTATCCAGGTGTAGCCTCATGAAATTCGCTACCGTACCAGGCCTAGGTGGCAGAGCACCAGGTGGAGGTCCAGCGACATTCCCATTGGCTGCCAAAGTGGCTCTCATCAGCTTATTGTGCTCTTGCTGAAGAGCCATCATCTGCTAAATCATCTGAAGAATAGCAGCGTTGTCCAGCTGCTGATCCGCCGAGCGAGAAAAAGAATTCCCACGAGCCATAGCTTGAAACACGATCAAAGATGGCCAGTACCCAGATTATATGTTGGTTATTATACAAGTATTCATGTGATTATCGTGGTGTGCAAATCACTAAGTTAACCCAGCTAGAGCCAAACTCGATTAATATACCAATCAAAGCTAACCCTCGTAAAGATATTCATGTTTGATTGATATAATACTCAACCTTGCGCTCTGATACCACTAAAAACCCTATCACACCCCGCTTCCCAAAATACGGAACACGAGTACGTAACGTAGGCCAAGCGAATGATGTAAACATCATCCATAAGCTGTACCAGACTAACTCAGCAATAAGATCAACAAATATACAACCACGCAAGAAACATAGCCACATGAATCAATGATAAAGTTTCAATAATAATGAAATAAACCAACAGTAAAAATATTCAACATCTGGGATCAAAACAAAACTATGGGTCATAAAGCTTAAACAAAGTACAAGAGATAACAGTGTTCGGAAAATAAATCTATTAACAATTAATAAACTACGCAACGAAATCTGGATCCATCACTAGAAAAGTTGCTCACCAATTCCTTCGGGAACATCTCCTTCAGTACCTATAAGTTCCTGGTCTAAAAAGAAATAAAAGAGTGCCCTTAGAGCAAGTCGTGGGTGTCAAGAAGAGAAAACAAAGGATAATAGGAAAAACATGAATATCAACGGAAAGGAACATGGTCAAAGACAAAGAACAAAACAAAGAGTAGGCAATATCAAAAGCTTACAATAATCACACATGAAATACGTGATGTCAAGTCAATGTCAATACAAGATCAAGTATGCTGGTTGTTAAGTATTTTATTAACCTATCTAGTGCACGTACTACTGCATCTCATACTACATGTTCCATGCAAGCACAGTGATCATTTTAGACCGATGGTGAATTCACGGTTCGTGTACTCGGCATTGGTAACAAGAATTTACGTGCAAGAATCATCATTCAGTTATTGCAATCAATGATCCTCCTTCCATGTCAAGTATACGTGCAAGCGAGAAGGCCTTACCGAGTACATTTCCCGATTGTCCACTGCCAAGTCTATCCATAATAACCCCGGCTTGTTAATAGTTTATTTTCATCCTATATGAGCATGCAAGAAGGTGTCATTTTTGTATATTACTATGTGTGACTAATTCTAGATGCTATAGACAAAGCATGAAGCAAACACATCATATAAACACATTTTACAAAATCAGGACAGCAAGACCTTGTTGTACCAAAACATGGATTATGGGCACTACACAATAGCAAAACTGAATCCGCTGGAAGATCTGGAAAATAGACTTCCATACGGTTCTAGCGAGTATAATTAAGGTATATAAAAGTCATAGGAGGTAGGGTGAAAGTTCTAATCAAATCAGGTTTTAAGTTCAGTCAGAATGCACTAGGTAATGTATCATTAATTAATTCGGGTCAGAAAACTCATTATTAAAATGTACAAAAATTCAGGGAAGTAGCTATACATGTCTAGGTCCAGCATGATTTATTCAGATTTTTCTTTTACCGTTACCAGGGTCAAATAAAATAAATAACAGCAGGATACGCAAGAAATTATGAGTCTGAAAATTACTAACACAGTTGCAGTAAAGTGATGATATCTAACATTCAACAAATTGGAATTTAAATCCAGACTAGGGAAAAATTATCTACACATCAAGGAATTTTATGTTCAGTAAGTTTCCTCAAATTTTGTCACTAACAGGGTTAAAAATCTGATTCAAAGTGAAACATTTAGCAGTCCAGAAATCAACTTAACATAAAAAGATAATAAATAATTCACACGATCACATATAGCATGCAAATTGGTCATCAAAGCAATCTTAGGTGTCAACATGCAAATTTCTAAGGTTTAAGATACATTTATCATGGTCATGGTGTCAATTCATCAATTGGGTTCAATTCTAGCATATTCAATTTCAATGTCCAATCTATTAAGCAGTCCTAGGCATGAATCTAGTTGTTTAATGTGCAAATGCATGAAACATTGGGGACTAGGTTTAGATCGAAGAGAAGCACGATGTTAAGAGTATGTCGGGTTAGCTCGTGTAAACCCTCGATAATCTTAAGGAATTGTCAAAAGCAGTTTTGATAATAAAAGGACATGATCTACTTGAAGGAGATCAAAGAAATCTTGAACACAAATAAATAAAAGGGTTCAAGAAGAGACTTGCCTGTTATTGCAGATATTAAAAAAAAATAGAATAACGGGTTCAGAATCCCGGGCGAAAACTCCCAAAATAATGCACGAAGAATCAACAGCAACAGCAAGATCCTAGAGCAATTCCCACACACCAGATCGGGACAGAACACAGAACACCGAAACTGGATCGGGCGGACACAAAAACGGAACACCAAAACGAACCAATCAAACCTCTGCCTCACACCGGATCTCACCCCAAAACATCAGACAGCAACTCCGGATCTGTGGCAGAACACGGGACAGGGAGGGCCAACCAATAGGATCACGACCTTACACCGGATCCAATCGAACAGGGGACAGCGGCTTGGGATCGGGTGCGGCAGAACAGTGAACAGCGGACTCGCCCAATCGCATCGCATCTCCTACCTCTCGACAGCGGAATCGAGAGAGAGAGAGAGTGGCAGACTTGACGGCGCGATGACTGCGATGGTGACTGCGGTGGCGGAGCGGCATCGTTACCACGTCAGGAAGCGACAGCGGTGACAACAACTCCAGCGAAGGGCTCTGTCTTTGCGGTTGAAAATAGGGGATGGCGAATCGCGACTCTGGGGCTTGGACGGCGGTGCTAGGGAGGTGCACAGGCACAGCGAGGGACGACGAAGACAATGATGGAGCACGGTGAGGGAAAAGGGCAACGGAGATGAAATTTACGGCGATGGTAAACTTGGCGAAGGGGTCTCGGTGACGGGGATGGTAATGACGGGGGTAAGAGCGACACTGATGGGGATGGAGAGGAGATAGAGACGGTGACGATGGTGATGACGAGGGTGAAGGATGGTTGGAGGATGGATGGGGTCGGGGTGAGAGAGTGGTTGGGTTTGGGTTACGGAAATAGAGAGAGAGGGGGTACAGGGAGAGTGAATGCAGCGAAAAGAGAGAGAGAGAGTATTTTAATTAGGGTTAATTAATGGAGGTATTTATAGGGATAAGGAAATTAGGATTTTGGGTCAATATATTGGGTTCTAGGTATCGATTTTTTCTCCAAAAGAGACAAACCAAAGCAATAAGATGAGACGAACACAAAGGAGAACAAATCGAATTCAAAAAAGAAAAGAGCCAAATCCACAAAAAATAGAATGCAATGAAAAGAACACAGATTGATCCAAAGAAAACAAAAGAATCCAAGAAAGAAAAAATGCACAATAATAAATGAGTTCAGATACAATAATCAAAAGAGTGCAAAATACAATAAAACTGAAAATAGGGCTTATAGGTAAATAGCTTATAGATGTCGAAAGTCATTCGTTGGGCCAATATCACATGCTTGTGTTCCGTATTTTTGGGAAGCGGGCCATGACAAGGTTTTTAATGGTATCAAAGCCCAGGTTTGGATAATGTATCATTCTAACATGACTAACATATGGAAGTTTGGCTTTGACTGATATATTAGTCGGATTTGGGTTTTACCGCTTTGACTCAACAGTATGTGCAATATAGGAATCACATGGATAATTGATAATCAAAATATAATATGGGAACTAGTCTTCTTTTATTTGTTTTTGGTCCCTTCATATTCAATTCTCTGATTCCTTGTTTCCTTCTCTCTCTTGCAGTCATCCTTATTCGTTGATTCCTTATTGATTATAATTTCATTATTTTCGTACCCATACTCTTTGATTCTGGTCTCACCCATTCTTTTTCATTCTGCCTAGTTTGTCGATCGGCATCGCTTGATCTGCTACGACATGTCTACAACTTGGAACTTCACCATCAGAGTGGTGCAGCGGAAGCGTGGTGGGCCCATAACCCACAGGTCCCAGGACCCCCTTGTTACTTTGTCATGTTATCCTTCCATTCATGCTTATTTCTTGCATTTTACTTCTGCCTATTGTGTTCTCATCTTGACATCTTGCTAGGCATTATCCTTGTTCACACCTTTCCCGCTCATGTTCTTTTTGACTCTGGTGCTACTCATTCCTTTGTTTCTTCCCGCTTCATCGAACTGCATCACTTGGCTAGCAGCGCTATGCCAGCAGCATGGAACATTACTACAGGTGGAGTTGTTGTCTTGTATTTTCAAATCTTTGAGCAGAGTCCTTTGGTTATTGGTGGTATTGATTTTGTTGCCGATCTGATTGTCATCAACAATTCTGGTCTTGATGTTATCTTGGGGATGGATTGACTTGGCGTCACTCATGCTGTAATTGACTACCGTAAGAAGAAGGTGGTGTTTCGAATGCCAAGATGTCAAGAATTTGAATTCTGTGCCACTGAAACACCACTTGCTTGTGAGGAGAAGTTGGCAAGTCAGGAAGTTGGAGTGATGGAGGAAGTGTGTGCAGATGGTGATGTTGCATTGTTGGTTGTGCGGAATTTTCTGGATATTTTTCCTGAGGAATTACCGAGATTACCGCCAAATCGTGAAGTGGTGTTCAATATTGATGTTCAGCTAGGTACAGCTCCGATCTCTAAGAGTCCATACAGAATGGCTCCTGTCGAGTTGGCTGAGTTGAAGGAGCAGATCCAGGAGTTGCTGGATAGATATTTTATCAGGCCGAGTATTGACGAGACAGAGGAGGAGGGTCGGGGTTCGGCCTGGTGGTTTCGGGGGTGTGCTGCTGGCGCTGGCTGAAGGCGGTGACGAGAGGGGTCGCCAAAGATCGGGAATGGCCTGAGTTAGTGCTGGAGAAGATGAATAGAGGATGGGTTTTGAATTTAGGCAGGATTTTAGTGACAGGGAGAGAGAACAGGAGAGGAGAGAGAATAAGAGAGAGAGAGAGAATGGGAGAGGCGAGAGAATAAGAGAGAGAGAGAATAAGCGGTTAGGGTTTCAATAATGTGCAATTTTTAGGGTTTGCAATAGATTTTTATTTATAGGGTATAATTAGGGTACTAGGTTAGTGTTTTAGGATCCAATAACAGCGGTTTTGGGTCAAGAATAAACGAAATTGGGTTTTAGGGTTCAAATCAAAATACCCACAATTCAATACAATAATATTCACAAGATAGATAGCCCAAAAAAAGAGACAATAGTTCATGAACGAAAATTTAATTCAATTAGATAAATAAATAATACGATGAATAAATATAAATTGGGGCTTGAAAAATAAATCAGATATCACCAAGAAAATTAGATCAAATAATAAAATAATTCAATAGACGAACTTTAACGAGTAATTAATAAATAATAATTGATAATTATAATCTTAATAAAATTAGAATAATGTTTGGTTTTAACAATTTATTAAAATAATCCAACAATAATAATGTATTTGTTTTCGGGCTCAAATATAAATAGTCGATCAATAAGAAATAAAAGTAAGATTAAAATACATCGTCATTCGAAATCAATATAATTATCGATTAGAAAACACAGAAAATACGTTTTAAATAATCAAGATATAGAAATACACGGAAAATACATATTAACGGGAATGGGGGTTACATAGTCATACTTGACTTAGCCAGGATTAACTCAACAATAAACAGGCAATGCAATTACATGAACAATTGATAATCAACTTGATCGGTACACTAATTGTTTTGGGTTTTGTGCACACCATTGCCCGCAGAATTGCTTCTTCTTCCCGCTCCTAGGATGAACAGCCTGAGTTGGCGGCAGTTACATAAGTGCTACGATAGATAGTCTAAATGCAGCAAGAGCACAGTGAACTGGTGATGACCGCGTTGGAGGCTACCAACCGGAACCCTGTTGTGCCAACTCCTGCTGTGCCCGCTCAGGCATCTCTTCCCCCTAGTCCTAGTACCATTGTAGACCTTATGAGGCTGTATCCCGACAAGTTCGCAGGCACTGAGACGCCACTGGAGGCTGAAAAGTTGCTATTCCGAACAGAGAAGCTGCTGCAGGCAGCTAGGGTCGTAGATGTGGATCATGTGGATGTTGTGAGCATCTAGCTGGTGGACCTTGCACACATCTGGTGGAGGGCTAAGTCCGAGAGGCTTAAGAAACCTATTGCTTGGGTCACTTTCACCCGGAGCTTTTTGGAGAAGTTCTTTCCTAACATCACCAGGGTGGAAATGGAGCAGCAATTTCTGAAAAGAATAGAGTTTTAACCTTAGTTTCTATATTTTTTATATGTCGTATATATATTTGCTGGAACCGGCAGAGATTCTACATTCTAGAATTTCTGACGGATCCAAATTTGCTTTTCTGTGGCAGCAGTAGTCTGTGTTTTAGTACAGCAACGTCATGTTGTCCTGATTATGTGATGTATGTTTAAATGACTTGTTTGCTTCATGCTTTGTCTGTAATGAGTAGATTTAGTCACGCTTAGTATCCTAAAACATTGACACCTTCTTGCATGATCACATAGGATTAAAATAAACTAATAAAAAACTAGGGTATTATAGGTAGACTTGGTAGTGAACGATCATAAATTGTACTCAGCCGGGCCCCACTGCCTGACCTGTACTGACCTGTACTGATGGCCATAAAACACTGCCTGACCTATACTGTCCCTAAACATAAAACACCGCCTGATAATCACTGACACTCAACATTAAACACTGATTACTGGGCCGAGTACACGAACCGAGAATTCACCATTAGTCTAAAACGTTCACTGTGTGCTTGCGCCGAACCTGTGGAATGGGACGCAGTAGTACGTGCACTGGATAGGCTAATGAAATGATTAATAACCTGCATTCTTGATCCTGTATAGAACTGATTAAATATAGTCCTTTGATATTATTGTCTACCTTTGCTTTGTTCTTTGACTTTGATCTTATCCCTTTTTTTTGATATACATGCTTCCTTTATCCCTTTTTTTTTTCTACTTGCTGTCCACGACTTGCTCTAAGGACACTCTTTTCTCTCTTTTTAGATCAAGTGTTTACAGGTACCAAAGGAGCAATACCAGAAGGACTTGGTGAGCATACTGTCTAAATATCGGAGCTGGACTATTAGACTACTATAGCCATCTCTTGCTATTGCTTATTGTATTGCTTTTATCATACTTTGTATTCCGGAATTTTATGACCCGAAGTTTGTTTTATCGGAGATGTTGGATTATTATTTGGTGAATTTATTTCATGATTATTTTGGAGTTTATTCATTATTTATGTGGTTACATTTCTCTTACGTTGTTGTATTCTCTTGTATATTGTTGAGTTAGACTGGTACAACTTATTGATGATGTATAATCATTTGCTAGGCCTTCGCTACGTGCTCGTATTCCCGTATTTTGGGAAGTGGGGTGTGACAATAATATTGCATGTGTGATGTTGAATGATTTGGCCTAGGGAGGATTGAAAAATATTACAGGTACATTGTTTTGTGTGATTGTTTGTAGATTTCCGTAAGGAAACTCTGTAAAAGGGCTAATATTTCAGTGGAAACTCTGCCGAAATTTTTATTTGAAATATAACTATCTTAGTTTTTTTTTTAAAGTGACATAGAAATTGAAAGAATTGAATTTGGATATTTAAGTTGAAGATCATTGGAATAAGTAATAGTTAAAAAAAATAATAATAATAAATAAATAAGTACATAAATAAAATTGGGGTGTTACAGGCAAGGAGGGGCACATTAGGCCTAATTGTCTGCAGCTGAAGTAAGGTGGTGCAAGTGGGAACCAGCCATGGAAGAAGGAGAAGTCACACTGGCAAGGGTGAGTTTTTGCATTGACAGAGGAAGATGCAGAAAACTCAGAAGATGTTATCACTGGTATGCAAGCATTTTAGTAATGGTTGAAGTTGTATTAAATAAAACTTTGTAAACAAATAACTATGAAGTAATGAGTATCTAATTCTTCATGTAACAAGATTTGTTTTGATTAATGGAATAAAGGCCAAAGTTTTTTTGATACTGTGTCTTCGCATACGTTTGTGTTGCCCAAATTTGCGACGGAGTTAGGTGTTGAAACTTAGATCTTTCCGGGCAGAGTTTTGTTGGTAGCCACGCCTTCGGGAGAGACGTTGACTACTGATCGATATTACACAGGTTGTGATATCGAGATTGGAGGAATCCTATTGGGGATTGACCTCATAGAGCTAGAAGTTTAGGGGATTGATGTGATTGTTGGCATTCCTTGGATGGCAATCTATGATGCTACAATTGAATGCAAGAATAAAGAGGTAGTAGTGAAGGCGCCAGAAGGACACACAGTGACATTCCAAGGGAAGAAAGGATGCCAGAAAGTAGTGGCGGCCTTATCGAAGATGAAGATTCCAGAAGAAGTCAGGGTGATTCCAGTAGTTCGAAATTTTCCAACAGTGTTCTTGGATGATCTACCGGGATTACCACTGCAATGTGATGTTGAGTTCTGCATCTATATACAGCTAAGAAGTGCTCCAATATCTAAACCTCCTTACAGAATGGCACATATAAAACATGATGAAGTGAAGAAGCAGACTGAAGAGTTGTTGCATAAAGGATTCGTTCGACCAAGTGCTTTGCATTGGGGAGCGCTGGTGTTTCTAGTGAAGAAGAAATGATGGATCAATGAGGATGCATATTGATTATCGTAAGCTGAATAAGGTGACTATTCCGAACAAATATCCAATCCCTCGGATTGATGATTTGTTTGATCGGCTTCAGGGAGCAACAATATTCTCAAAGATTGATCTACAGTCTGGTTATCACCAAGTTCGAGTTAAAGTGGAGGATGTGCACAAGGCATGGGCATTATAAATTTTTGTTTGTGCCGTTTGCGACAAATATGCCGACAATATTTATGGACATGATGAACAGAATTCTACGACCATTCATTGATTCGTTTGTTGTAGTATTCATTGATGACATCCTTGTGTACTCAAAGTCGTAGGAAGATCATGCCAAACACTTAGCAGAAGTGTTGAAGAAGTTGCGAGAGCAGAATTTGTATGCCAAGTTGTCTAAGCGTGAATTTTGGAAGTCTGAGGTGGCTTTTTTGGGTCATATCCTTTCTAAAGAGGGAGTGGCCACTGATCCACAGAAGATTGAGGTAGTGAAAGGATGGCCTACACTGGCGACTGTGTAGGAGATCAGAAGTTTCTTAAGGCTGATGGTTTACTATCGGTGTTTTATTTAAGGATACACGTAGATAGCAGTTCCGTTAACATGTCTAACTAAGAAGAATGTGAGTTCCAAACTGATCAGTGTGAAACAAGTTTTCAAGAGTTGAAGGAGAAGTTGAAGACAACACCTATTCTGGTAATACCACAAACTGGCAAGGACTATGCTATCTACAGTGATGCTTCTCACAAAGGTTTGAGTTGTGTTTTGATGAAAGAAAGGAAAGTTATAGCTTACAGATCAAGGCAGTTGTGTCCACATGAGAAGAACTATCCGACCCACGATCTGGAGCTAGCAATAATTATTTTTGCCTTAAAGCAGTGGAGGCATTATCTATACGGAGGAAAGGTCAACATGTATACTGATCACAAGAGTTTGAAGTAAATCTATCAGTAGAAGGACCTAAATCTATGGTAGAGATGGTGGTTGGAAGTATTGGAAGACAATCGTCCTGAAATCAAGTATCACCCAGGAAAGGCAAATGTAGTGGCCAATGAACTCAGTAGAAAGAGCAGTCTATTTTGTTTGATTACAACGCAGAAGGAGCTAGCGGAAGAATTGGATCGGGCAGGTATCGAAGTCGGGATACGGAGTTTGGAGGTGACGTTGGCATAGTTGAGGCTTCAACCCACACAAAGGGAACTGATTATTAATGTCATAGTTACGCCACTAAGTTGGAAAGGAGCATCTCAGAAACAAGATCATTAAGGGTTAGAAATCAGATGCAGAGATTCAGAAGATGAAAGAGCCAGTTTCTATATGCAAGTTATAAGAATTTCATGTTCAGGATGAAGTTCTATGGATGGAAGAGAGGCAGTGTGTGTCGGAAAGAGGAGATTTGAAGGATAGCATTTTGCAGAAGGCACATAGTACCTTATTATTGGTACACCCTGAAAGTATGAAGATGTATAAGGACATCAAACAACATTTTTGGTGGCCAGGCATGAAGAGAGACGTAGGAGATTTCGTGCCGATGTGTATTACTTGTCAGCAGTTCAAAGCGAAAAATTAGAAGCTGTAGGACTACTGCACCCACTGCCTATTCCAAAATAGAAGTAAGAGGATATCAGCATGGAATTTATCATGGGTTTACCTAGAAGTCGGAAAGGTAATGACTCGATATGGGTTGTTGTGGACCGATTAACTATGTCGGCACATTTCTTGGCAATGAAGATTACTTGGTCATTGGAGAAATTGGCGGAAATGTACATAGAAGATATTTTAAGGCTTCATGGAATACCTGTAACAATTGTTTCGGATTTAGATGCAATGTTCACTTCGATATCTTAGAAGAGTTTGCAAGCTGCTTTGGGTACTAAAACTGACTTTAATATGACTTTTCATACACAAACAGATGGACAAACTGAATGGGTGAATCAAGTACTGGAGGACATGTTGAGGTCATGCATCATGAATTTTGGAGGAAGTTGGGAGAAGTGCATAGCACTGGTAGAGTTTGCTTACAACAACAATTATCATGCTAGTATTGGTATGACACCGTATGAAGCATTGTATGGGAGGAAGTGCAGTATACCCATTTGTTGGAACGAAGTAGGAGAATGGCAGATGTATGGGCTAGAGATTGTACAGTAGACTTCGCAGAAGATCGAGCTGATTCGGAAGGGCTTGGTTGAAGCACAGAGTAGGCAGAAGAGATATGCAGATCTCCATAAAAGGATTTGGAATTCAAGGTTGAAGATACCGTTTTTCTTAAAGTATCACCAACTGTTGTTGCTGCTTTTGGTGTGGGAGCAAACAGATGAATTTGTGGATTTTTGAGAAAACAAATAAGGCAAACTTGTTAACCTTTTGACCTTCACCAATGTGTTGGCCTTGTTTTCTTATTGCTGCTGTGAACCTGCAAAAAGTGCGATACACCGGGGTGGATCCCGGCAATGCACCTTCCGACGCTCTTGTCAGTAACAAGATGATTATGAAAGAGCTTTATGTAGGAAAATATTGATTACCTTCTTATGGTGGGGGGAGAGGGGTTTTCATAGTCGCCTTAGGGATCCATTTCGAGATAATAACAAATCTCTACTTCCCGGTACGGATGGAAGAAGTGGTTAAAACCACCTCTTAGGGATACTTATGAATCTGAATTCTTCTTTATCCTTCTGAACTAGTTTATAACGGGTTAGGACCCGTACCCAGTAAGACAGATCCGTTTATGGGTTATTAGCTTTGAAGAAAGACTCAGTTCCCATTTCAGACCCGTTTGTAGGTGAAATTACCATTTTACCCCTAAGAGCTTTAAGATTCGTGTCCGATTGGAACGGTCCCGATTTAATCCCATTTTTAGCCATATCACGAGCCCCCCACTCATAAAGACTGAGTTTAACAACCTTTGAGGAGTAGTTTTCTATTCTAATGGCGTAAGGGATTTTTTCGGAGTTCTCGGGGGAATTGGATCTTTCTCGGGGTGTAACGGTGTTATTCTGAGCTTGAAAAATACCCAAATTATTCTCAAACTTTTCTGGATTGTTTGAGATTTTTCCAGATTTTTCTGAATTTTTTCGATTTTTTATTCAATTTCCGAATTAAATAATTAATTATCGAAAAATTTAATTAATTATTCTAATTTAATAATTATTATTTTCAGAATTAATAATTATTTTTAGAATTTTTTAATTCAATTTTTTCGATTTTTAAATATTTTTTCGAATTTTTTAAAATAATTAATTCGATTAAATAAATAAATAAATAAATTGATTAATACCTGATGACGTGGCACGATCATGCGCACCGATCAAGATCAGGGAGCGCACATCGCAAAGCGGCAGTTTTTCCCCATTTTTCGTTCGGGAACAACTCTGTTCGACACGTTCGACGCGCGTTCGTCGTGGCAACACGTGTCGGTCAACGGGGTTGTTGACCAATTTTTTTTTTTCTTTTTATTTTGTTGCTTCTTTCCTCTTGCTTTCTTTCCTGCCTTTGCCTTACGTCTTCTTCCTTCTCCTTTCTTCTTCACCTTCTTCTTGGTCGAGGAGCTCGCTACGTGGAGGCGAGCTTGAGGTGGAGCTCGGCGAACGAGAGTGTTGCTCGACGAAGAGGGAGTGGCGAACGTGGTGAGGCTCTAGCTCAGCGAATGAGTGTGTTGCTCGACAAAGAGGGAGTGGCGAACGTGGCGAAGCCGAGCTCGGCGAACGAGTGTGTTGCCCGACGATGAGGGTGTGGCGAATGTGGTGAAGCCGAGCTCGGCGAACAAGGAGACGTTCAGCAAAGATCTTCGTGGAGGTTGGCGATGAGAGTGGCGAACGAAGATGAGCTCGACAGTGTGATGGTTTGGCGAACGTTCGAGCTCAGCGAACAGGGTGAGTCTGTTGAGGTGATGAGCTTAAGCTTTGGAGGTGATGGGTTCGGTGCTTTGGCGAAGGAAACGCTCGGCAAACAATCGATGAGAGTGGCGAACGAAGATGAGCTCGACAGTGTGATGGTTTGGCGAACGTTCGGCGAACGAGTGTGTTGCTCGACGAAGAGGGAGTGGCGAACGTGGCGAAGCCGAGCTCGGCGAACGAGTGTGTTGCCCGACGAAGAGGGTGTGGCGAACGTGGTGAAGCCGAGCTCGGCGAACAAGGAGACGTTCGGCAAAGATCTTCGTGGAGGTTGGCGATGAGAGTGGCGAACGAAGATGAGCTCGACAGTGTGATGGTTTGGCGAACGTTCGAGCTCAGCGAACAGGGTGAGTCTGTTGAGGTGATGAGCTCAAGATTTGGAGGTGATGGGTTCGGTGCTTTGGCGAAGGAAATGCTCGGCAAACAATCACGCTTCGGCAAAGGAGCTCGTCGATGTGGGAGCTCGACAGTTGAGACGCATGAGCTCGACAGTATAGCTTCGGTGAAGGTGGCGAGGCCATGGCAGAGCTCGGTGAAGGAGAGCTCGAAGTGGGTTCGAAGCTTGTGAGCTCAGAGAACGAGGCGAGGAGGTCAGCGTTCGACGATGGAGCTCATAGAGGTTGGCAAGCGGTTGGATTCGACGCGTCGAAGGGGTGCGTTGCTCGACGAAGAAGGAGTGGGTTTGAAGAAGAATTTTGGCGAGCGGTTGGACTCGACGTGTTGAAGGGGTGCGTTGCACGATGAAGGAGTGGGTTTGAAGAGGAATATTGGCGAGCTAGGCGAACGGAATCGAGGTTAAGCTCGGTTTTGGAGACGCTCGATGGCGGATTCGGACGTGGAGGTGGCGAGCTTATCAATGGAGAGGGAGCTTGGAGCTGTTTGGGTTTTTGCCCTGTTTTGGTTTTGGCGGGAAACCATTTTCAGAAGGAAGAAGAGAGTGGGTTGCGGGTGTGGGTCACTAACGGATTCAAACCCGACCCGTTAACCCTTTAATTCTTTTTTCTCTTTATTTGTTTGTTTGTTTGGCAAATCTTATCTGTGGATCTTGATTTGAGTGCGGATTTTGAGGTGATCTGATGGCGAGCGTGGGCTTCCAGTTCCCCATTTTTTGTTCGGGACCATGTTCGTTCGTCAAGCAGCGGCGAATGCGTCAAACGTGGTGAACAACAGGGGAGTGACACGTGTCATAGGGGCCGTTGACTGGTCAACGTCTTTTGCTCGCAATACATTTGGGAACACGTCTGTCCGATATCCAGCAGAAAACGTGTCGAACGAGCCGTCGAGCACGGCGAACGACTGGAGAGCGACACGTGGCACTGGCAGCATTGGCTGGTCAATGCATTTTGCTCAATTTACGTTCGGAATCACATCTGTTCGACAACCAGCGGCGAACGTGTCGAACGAACCGTCGAACATGGCGAACGACTGGGGAACGACACGTAACACTGGTGGCGTTGATTGGTCAACGCATTTTGCTCCTTTTGCGTTCAGAATCACATCTATTCGACAACCAATGGCAAACGTGTCGAACAAACCGTCGAACGTGGCGAACGACTGGGGAACGACACATGGCACTGGCGGCATTGACTGGTCACAGTGTTTTGCTCCTTTTGCGTTTGGAATCACGTCTATTCGAGAACTAGCGGCGAACGAGTCGAACGAACCGTCAAACGTGGTGAATGACTGTGGAACGACACATGGCACTAGCGGCATTGACTAGTCAACTGTGTTTTGCTCCTTTTATGCTCGGAATCACGTCTGTTCGGTGCGTGCTAGCGAACGTGGCGAACGATAGGCACTATTTGGTGAACGGTTGAGTTGAGCTTTGTATGACTCTTGAGAAGACCCATTCTCGGAGGCAGGTTTGAGGTGCGACTCTATGAGAGAGTTGTGCTCCGAACTCGTCGAGAAAATGTCCGTTCTAGAGGCGAGCGGAGCAGAGAGCCTGGCTCTAGGAGAGAGCCGTTTGAGAGACAAGTTTGAGGAGAAACTCTAAGGGAGAGTTTTAGCTCTGAACTTGTTGAGAAAATGTCTGCCCTGGAGGCGAGCAGAGCAGAGAGCTTGGCTTTAGGAGAGAGCCGTGTGGGAGACAAGTTTGAGGAGCAACTCTAGGGGAGAGTTTTAGCTCTGAACTTGTGGAGAAGAGGTCCATCCTGGAGACGAGCGGAGCGGAGAGAATGGCTCTAGGAGAGAGCCATTTAGGGGGTAAGTTTGAGGAGCAACTCTAGGGGAGAGTTTTAGCTCTGAACTTATTGGGAAGAGGTCCACCCTGGAGGCAAGGGAGCAGAGAGTTTGGCTCTAGGAGAGAGTCGTTTGGGGGACAGGTTTGAGAAGAAACTCTAAGGGAGAGATTTAGCTCTGAACTTGTTGAGAATAGGTCTGCCCTGGAGGCGAGCGGAGCGGAGAGCTTGGCTCTAAGAGAGAGCCTTTTGGGGGACAAGTTTGAGGAGCAACTTTAGGGGAGTTTTAGCTCTGAAATTGTTGAGAAGATGTCCGCCTTGGAAACGAGCGGAGCGGAGATCTTGGCTCAAGGAGAGAGCCGTTTTGGGGACAAGTTTGAGGAGCAACTCTATAGGAGAGTTAGCTCTAAACCTGTTGGTAAGAGATTCAATCATTGTGGAAGCAATTCCAAATAGTAAGCTGCTCTGCACTTGCTTATTTGCAAGCGGCTAAAGCAATGTCGAACTAAGTGTTGGACTCTGAACTTGTTGTTAAGAGAGTTAACGAGTTGTAGGAGCAATTCCGAATGGTGAGCTGCCCTGCACTTGCTTGTTTGCAAGCGGCTAAGACAACGTCGAACAAAGTGTTGGACTCCAAACTCGTCTTTTGAGCTTAGTAAGTTATAGGAGCAGCCCTGTAGGACAAGATGGACTCCAAACTTACTATTTAGCGAGTCGTAAAAGTGACTCAGAGAGGTAGAAATGAAGCAAATGCAATATCTTTCAATAGAAAAAAGCTAAGTTTTATTGAGATGAACTAAGTGGCCGCTTTAATTGGGCTAGCCATTATTACATGCTTCTTGGCTGTGTTACAAGCATCGGCCTTATTCAAAACTGAAAACCAACTTCTACAATAGGGTGAGGGCCTCTTGGGAGGAGTTTGGTTCTCCCCCATTGGACCTCCATGGATAAGGTGGATGACGGCCCCAGGTTCGGAATCTTGGAACTCGGCGGACCTCTCTGTTCGCTTGTAGGCACCTCGGGGTGGAGGATCGGCCCCATCTCTTAGGACGAACTTGGGCAGGTGTCCCCGCAGTATGAGTTCTTCGATCTCCTCTTTAAGAGCCCAATAATGGCACCAATTATCCCTTGGCCAGGTGTCCCTGCCGTGGTCCTTGTGAAAATGGCACCACTTATCCCTATTTCTTTTCTTACTAGGGGTATTCATTCTAGGGGTAACGCGGAGTAACCCTTCCTTGTCCACCTCCATAAGAACTGCTGATATACTTGCATTGAGGGAGGTGAACTTCTCAAAATGAGGAGCTGAGCGGTGTTGGCCATTGTCGTTCCTCTGGAGTTTCTGGGACCCTTCTTCGCCCATATTCTTTCGTTTGTTCCCGGAAGATGGTTCCTCGAGAATGGGGGGGGGGTGTTGAGAGCCTCTTCCACTCGGATGTACTTCTCACTCCTAAGCAGAAGTTTGAGAAGTCTCGAGGAGGCTTCTTGACAAGGGACGCCTTGAGGTCGGCGTTAGTGACGTTGTGCCCAAATGCTGTAGAGGCTACTGATTGGTTGAGGGAGGCAATAGACCAGGCTTCGGGGGTAAAGTGCCGAACATAATCTCTTAGGCGTTCACCCTTTCTCTGGTTGAGGGTCAACAAAGATACACTTGTTTTCTCGACCCGGAGGCTACTCAAGAAATGAGTAAGGAAGAGCCCTTCGAACTGATCGAATGAGAAGATGGAGGCCAGGATGAGTCGAGAGTACCATTCTTTCGCAGGCCCCTTCAGCGTGGCAGGAAAAGTTTTGCAAAGGAGCGCATCTGAAGCCTGGTGGATCATCATGAGAGTTTTAAAACTCTCGATGTGGTCGGCGGGGTCCGACTCCCCATTGTATGACTCAGAGTTAGGGGGCTTGTAGTTTTGCGGGACCGGAGCTTCCATGATGGCTCGGGAGAACGAGGGCCTGCTCGGATAGAAATTCCTCGCCCGTTGTTCTTCTTCTCTGTCAAGTCGGCCAAGGCGCCTCTTCATCTTGTTGAGACGGTGGTAGACCGAGTCTTCCCTTCGGTCATATCTTGTCGAGCTCCAAGACTCGAAAGGGGACTAGGAGTGCGGTGGTGACGGCTTGGGGGGGGGGGTTGAGGACTAGGTGCCCGTTGCTTGTGGTTGGGAGCGACATTGAGGGCCCGCAGAACGGCCTTTTGAAAATCTTGAAACTCCGCCCTTGTGACTGGTGCCCCTCCAGCTTGGCGGTCCCTATGTGTGGCTCTGCTTACTGGAGAATGACTTCTCCGGCGATGATGTTGAGAAGACTCTCTCTGCCTCCTCCTGGGAAGGGATCTCCTGGTCCTCGGTCTGCGGGGGGTCTGGACTCTTGAGACCCCTGGGTGCTCAGGTTGGTGGACTCCCCGAAGGGCTCGCCATCTATTCAGGCAAGTTCGGAGGTCGACCCCTTCTGGCGGTTGACAATCACTTGACGGAGATCCCGCTCGGGAGGGCTTTGAGAAGCCATAGAGTCAACTTGAGGGGCTGTTGAGGAAGAGGAGGAGGAGGAGCCTGGAGGGGCCTGTTAAGGAGGAGGCTATGGAGGAAGAACACCTTGAGCTGAAGGAGGAGGAGGAGGAAGAGGAGTGGTTCTTCGGCTGGACACCGCTGCCTTCCTATTCTCTTTTGGATGCAGGGCTTGAAACTAATCTCACTGATGAAGTTAGGTTGGATTGCTTTTTTGGTTCCCACAGACGGTGCCAATCTGTTACTGCTGATTTCGGTGTAGGAGCAAACAGATGAATTTGTGGATTCTTGAGAAAACGAATAAGGCAAACCTGTTGACCTATTGACCTTCACCAATGTGTTGGGCTTGTTTTCTTGCTGCTGCTGTGAACCTGCATAAAGTGCGATACACCGGGGTGGATCTCGGCGACTCACCCTCCGACGCTCTTGTCAGTAATCAGGAAGATTATGAAAGAGCTTTATGTAGAAAAATATTGATTACCTTCTTATGGTGGGGGGGAGGGGTTTTTTTAGTCGCCTTAGGGATCCGTTTTGAGATAAGAACAAATCTATACTTCACGGTGTGGATGGATAGAAGTGGTTAAAACCACCTCTTAGGGATAATTATGAATCTGAATTCTTCTTTATCCTTCTGAACTGGTTTATAACGGGTTGAGACCCGTACCCAGTAAGACAGATCCATTTATGGGTTATTGGGCTTTGAAGAAAGACCTAGTTTCCATTTCAGACCTGTTTCTAGGTGAAATTACTGTTTTACCCCTGAGAGCCTTAAGATTCGTGTCCAATTTGAACGGTCCCAATTTAATCCCATTTTTATCCATATCACCAACGAAGGGGGTAATCAAATTCGAAGAGAAGGTAAGTTAGCACAAAGGTATATTGGACCCTACAAGATACTGAAGCAGATTGGTAAAACAACATACAGATTAGAGTTACTTGAAGAGTTGGCACAGATGCACAATCTGATCCATGTGTCAATGTTGAGGAAGTAGGTGCCGGATCAGAACCATTAATTGCCTGAGGTACCGGAAGGGTTAAAACTGAATTTGAGCTATAAGAAGCTACCAGTGGAAATCATGGATCAGCGGGAGAAAGTGTTGAGGAGCAAAGTCATATCGATGGTCAAAGTGTTCGAGGACTCAACTGTTCGAGGAGGCTATGTGGGAGTCTGAAGATCGTATGAAGAGTGACTTTCTGGAATTGTTTGTGTAGGTTCCGTGTCTTGTTTTGTTTCTCCTGCTAGCAGTAGTTCTTAGGACATAACTATTCTAAGAACGGAGTAATGTAACACCCCATAAAATAAAATGAATTATTTTGAATTATTAAAGCAAAGATTTGGTTAAATTTTTTTATTACTATTTTGCACGTGCAAAACACTTGCAATGTTTTGAATTTATAAATTTTAGATTATTGTTGTAAATTATTATTTTTCATCATTATTGTATATTATTTACTTATTTATTTATTTATTTATTTCAGTTGTATGAATGATGAGTAAACTTTTGTGGGCAAACAGTGAAATAAGAATTGATCATATTGTAATAGGTTGTTTTTGGGCCATAAAAAGCCCGAAAATGTGAAATAAATTTCTTAAATCCTAATTGTGGTGGCCAACAAATTGAGGATCATGAGGGGATAAGATTAAATGTTCTATTTGGTTAAAATAAATCAAATTGGTTTGGATGCATAATTAAATAATGAAATTTTCAAATCTAGGAGGACCTTTGTGCAAAATTCCCTCACAAAAACCCTAATATGGATCCTGGCCTATATATAAGAAGGAAGTAGGTTTCTTTTACTGTTTTTGCTTTTGTTGGCTTTGGAGTTTGGAGACCTTAGTTTTTTAGAGGAGAAGGGCTTCTTGATTTTTCTAAGAACATCAACTAGAGGTGGATGCTCTTTCATATCTGTTGCTATGTTTAAAATTATATTATTATGAACGAACGTAGTAGAGAGCATGCTAGGGCTTGTTGTGGATTTATAGATCTATATTTTTATAGTTCGATTATGGTTAACATATGAGATAATAATTGTTATGCATGATGAATGAACTTTTAGATGCCTATATGAAATAAAGATGCAATTTTTATGATTGATGGATAATGATGCATGATAGATCAAAATTTTGATTTATAGAATTGATTGGATGATCATAGATTTAATTTTGGATGATTATAAGCTATTGTATGATCATAAACTCTTGTTGTCTAATTAAAAAGATGAATTCTTGATTTTTATTCACAGGTTTTATTTTATAAAATTTTATGATTCGAATCCTAGAATTTTTTATACATAGATGTATATGAAGTAGAAGTTTGTGTATAAATTTGATTTTTTATACATAATTTTTTTATACATAAACTTTAAACTACAAGTTTTGAAGATCAAGTTCAAGATTTTTATGAAGCTTAGTTTTAGAATTTTATCATCAAATTTTTGTATGTTTGAGTTGCAATTTTTACGATGACATTTGTATTTTGGAAGGGTATACTTTTTAGTTTTTGAAGAATAAATATTTCAGTTTTGGGGGATATATTTCTAGATTTGTGAAGATATGATTTCATATTTTTAGTGATTAGAATTTCAGATTATGAAACATAAAGTTTCAGGAGTTCGAGGTATAAAATTCAAGATTTTAAATAAGTTGTTTTCATCTTAAATGAATAAAAAATCCAGAATCTAATGGTGAAGTTTCAATTAAGGAAAGAAGTGTTATAAGTTGAAATGGGAATATTTTGGTGATTTTTTGAATTTGTTTCTATAATTGACGATTTTATAGTGATCTATTCGTTTGCAAAAATTAATGGTTTATGAGTTGAATATGAAAAGAATAGAGATGCATTAGCTTGCGATTAATGTGGTTATGTGAAAAATCCTTTTTTGGAATGAATGAAAGTTGAGAAGATTAAGAATGACCTCTTTGTGGTTATTTTTTAGATTAGGGTTAATGTGGGAAACTCTAAAGAAAGAATGTGATGATTGTTGGTTGTGAGAGCTATAGAGGCTGAGCAGGAGCCTAAATACGCAGGTCGTTATTATTTAAAAATGTGGGAGTTAGCCATGTTGGGCTAGATTTTTCCTGGAGATGGTTAAGTCTGGTAGGGTGAGCTTGCTCTAGGGGGGCGTGGTCATTTTGTTTCCACCTAAGGATAGGCACTAGATGAAGAAATGATTGAAAACAGCGACGAGCATGTCTGGTAAAGAACTGTGGTCCCTAGGAATGTTCGGGATGGACATGCTATGCCCGGTAAATCCACTGAGGTGGGCTAGGGGTAGGCCTAGTTCATAGTTGCGGGGTGATTGACATGTCAGGGTTAACGAGCATGTCCAGTAAAGGACTGCGGTCCCTAGGAATGTTCGGGACCTATGTATGCCCTTGTAAATCCACAAATGTGGGCTAGGGTAAGGCTGATAAAATGCACGATCCTGGAGGTGCAATTGCACTTAATCGCGCGTTGGAATACCATCATCGTGTTAGTTCGCAAAACGAGCGATTTAACCCTGAAATTGGGTGAACGCTAAGGGCATGCCCTCGGGCCAATGTTGTATGGGCGGCATAGAATCCGAAAAAGTATACAATAGTGTGCATTGTGTGTATTTGATGTTTTCTCGTACATTTGTTTTTTTTATTTTTTATATCAGTTTTTATAGCATACACTCATACACTTAGATTAGATTCACTTGCTATTTCATAAATCTTTATTATTTTGTTGTTTTATTTTTTGTATCAAGAATTTGGTTGTGAGAATTAGAAGTTCGCTACTTTTATCAGCAGAGTGTCAGGTATATGTAACTGATGTGCCCACAGTTTAATAGTTTTTGCAAGATTATTATTAATGAGAAGCATGGATTCAAGTTAAGGCATAGATTAATTTGAAGAAGAAATGTTGTAGCAAGTTGTAATAAATGTGTATTATTTTCGGTTGTGCATTGTAGAGAGAATTGTTGTATATGAAAGTTTTAATTTCCCTGTATTATTGTACTGTGTTTATATTACATTGATGCAAAATATTCTAGATTGTGTCATGGATTTTCTGTGTTTGAAATTCGGCGCAATACAATACACGGGGGGCCGATGGGGGGTGACTCGAACTCTTCCAGCAAGGCGTCTGTTAGGGAAGTGAACTCAGTTCACAACTACTCTCCTCCCATTCCCATTCTTCTACAAGGACATTGAGGGCGTCCGGATCCCTTACGACGATGCCTTGGTCATCAGCCTCGGCCTAGCAAACCACGAGGTCCGACGCATCCTTGTGGATAAGACAACTTGGTTAACATAATGTTCCTTGCTGCCTTCGAGGGACTGAAACTCACCCAAGAAAAGCTGAAACCCGCCGGCTACACCCTTCACGGCTTCTTGGGTGACACAGTTCATATTGAAGAGATCATTACTCTCGACGTTACCGCGGAAAAATTTGAAACCTCCTGAACCGAGCCTATGGATTTCATGGTGGTCAACCGTAACGCCCCGGATCCCCGTTACTGGACATCCGTGACGCAACGAGAATCTTTGCCTTCAAATGCATCTCAACACAGTAATAACACGAAAATTCAAAAACTTTTTATTGCCAAATAAGGTCATTACATGATTAATTACAACTGATATCTTGTTCTTGGACAAGAAGTATAAATACATTGACTCGTTACAACTTATTACAATTATTTATAGACTCCACTTGTAAAGCTATCAGCTGCCTCTCGAAATGGTAATCGACTGATTACTGTCGAAACTCCGCTGAGTGGCCCATCTGCTCCCCTGGGACTTGCTCCTCGGCTTGAGTCTTCTGCGGCGCGACTCTGATATTTATGTACCTGCTAGAAAGGTAGGACCGGTACCTAAAAGGTAGGAAACGTCAGTACTTCGACTGATGTAATGATGATAATAACAGCGATCTCCAAATTGGCAACCACAAACCATCTTGAATGGAAAAAGAAACGTGCATCCTAATTTCCTAGTGTTCGGGTATGCCATGACCTAACAACTAAATGCACCAGTCACATCCCTACTTCTAATGCAGCAAGACTTTGGGACTCTGGATCCGCATGCATCCCATACTACATACATTCTAGAATCATGCATGGCCTAATCTAATGCACACAACAAAGTCACATGCCTACTTCTAATGCAGCAAGACTTTGGGACTCTAAATCTGCATGCATCCCATACTACATACATTCTAGAATCAAGCATGGCCTAATCTAAAGCACACAACAAATAATGCACATGATGCACCTGTTCTAATGCAATTTATTTGGGAACGTATGCATCCCATACTACATACTTCCCCAAAATCAACTTCAATAGAAACGTATGCATCCCATACTACGTACTTTCCAAAGTGTTTGCCTCCCCTGATTGTAGGGTTCAATTCCTCGCCATGCATCCTACCCTTGTACTCACCTATTCCCAATAGATTTTCGTGTCTGAGGAGGTTGCAATCATTCGGTCTACTACCGCAGTGCAGTCCCTAAAAGTGGTGGTCGTGTTTTCCACTTAGTACCTTCGTACGGACCTCACTCAATAAGCCGCGAAACCTTTCAGTATGAAACCATGTACTAACCCTAAAATAGACATTACTCTCAGGTGTACAGAACCACATACTAAGTCTTACTCAAACAGAGCCCTCAGCTCAAAACTAGGTTTCTGTCCAATCTTGCAAAATTCATAATTAATAATCTGATCACAAGAATTTCTTAAAATGAATCTCTTTGGAAATCTCTAGATGTCTACTACAAATTCTTAGTAGAACACTTCCTTAAATTCTGCTCTTATAAAGCTTCAACAGTACCATCTTATCAAAGTGTCCATTCTGGCTGAGTTAAGCACAATACATGCTAAAATATTCATCATAAATCATATACTCATCAAATGGTCGTCAAATTTCCATTAAATAAACTAGACATCATTATGTACAACATGCAAAAAGTTTCACATGCAAATTCCAAGGAGTCAATGAGTTCTATCTGTTTTAAACATGCATAAAAGTCCTGCTGTTCTTCAGTCGCAACCTTGACTACTGTTGATTGATTAATTTTGAACATGCATGGAACTTCTTCCAAATAATTTCATAATTTTTCTGTAGAGTCTAGATGGATGCAAAAAAGCATGGTAAGAATTTTTGCCATAGATCATGTGCCAATTAATTATAAGAATTCCCACAAGATCAGTTATCACATTAAACAGATCCTGTTCGTGACTTATGGCTCAGTCCACAAAATAGATTTAATTAAAATATCAATAATGATCAGAAAATTCCGAAATAAATTATGCATCTTCTAGACATATTTGAGATCATCCTGTATAAATTTCACTAACAAATTTCAAGCAGTTTGTTCTCTGAAAATTCGAAACTAAGGCATAGGGATCATGGTTTTCTGTTTTAGTTCCAGATTTCTAACAATCTACTCTTAAGTCAACCATCCATAACTACTATTACTCCTGCATGCAAGAAACTTGAACAAGAATGAGCAAGACCAACATTAGAGAACTCCCCACCTTGAGTTGGCTTGAGAAGATGTGGTTGCCTTGAGCTTGCTCCTCCAAAGATCCAACTCCAAGCATGAGAAGTAGTCTTCAAATTACCTCCTTTCTTTCTCTCCTTCTCTTTCACTTTTTCCTTTCTTTTTTTTCTCCTAAAATTCCAGAGCTTGGGAGGGGGAAGAAGGGGGTTTTTAATGAGAGGTGAGTGAGGACAGAGGAGGAAAAGAGGTGGTGTAGGCCGCCCCAAGGGGTAGGGGGTAGGGGGGTAGGCTAGGTGGTTTTCTACAAAACCATAGTCTAGCTCTTGGTTTTGAGTTGGAGCTTGGGATGAAATTGTTTGGTCTTGGTCAAGCACTAAATGAGAGATGAGAGGTTAGATTTGAGTACATGCAAAGTATACTCATTGTAGTATCATACAATTGCATATTTGCATACGTACCACACTCAAAACTAGTGCATGTACTAGTATCGGTCCGTCTCATTCTCGTGCATCGTCAAGAACGCAACCACCCACATGAACCGCCCCGCAAACTTACACATGCATACATATATCAACTGCAATATGTATACATACATACAGACAATATATATATATATATATATATATATATATATATATATATATATATATATATATATATATATATATGTATATATATATATCCGGGGTATTACATTACTCCCTCTTTAGAATCGTTCTGTCCTGAGAACGACGCTAGGGCAAAAATAGAAGACAATCATCCATGATCAGAAGATACTTTCCTCGATCATCTCCAATTTCTTCGAGGAATACCCTCGAAAACTGACTCTTAAAGTGCTCAACGCATCATTCCATCATAGAGATCAATCTCATCATCTGCATTTTTTTGGGGCTTGCCTCATCCCGCATCCACCGTACTGGGGGTGAATCACTTTGGGGGATGTCGCTTTCATCCTTGGAATACTAGATACCAATTCCTACTCTGCAGAACACTCTGGGGCCTATATCATCCCTCGTCTGAAATACTAGGGAATGTCTCACTCCATGGATTATTCTGGAGCCCTCACCACACAAACTCCCCATGAATATTGCTCTCATCCCGAAATACTGGAGATTAGTCCCACTCCATAGATCATTCTGGAGCATATTTCATCCCTCGTCTGGAATACTGGGGAATATCTCACTTCGTTGATCATTCTGGAGCCCCTACTCATCCCTGAATTCCTTCGTGGGTATTACTCTCGTCCTTGGAATACTGGAGATTAATACCACTCCACAGATCACTCTGGGCCTATTTCATCCCTCGACTAGAATACTAGGAAATATCTCACTCTTTGGATTATTCTGGAGTCAATGTCCGACTAACCTGCTTGTGAAAGTTACTCTCGTCCCTAGAATACTGGAGATCAATCCCACTCCACAGATCATTCTAGGGCCTATTTCGTCCCCCATCTAGAATACTGGAGAATATCTTGCTCCATGGTTTATTCTGGAGCCACTGTCACACAATCTTTCCCATGGGTGTTGATGTCGTCCCTAGAATATTGGAGACCAATTCCTACTCCATAGACCATTCTGTGGCCTATTTCATCCCTTGTCTGGAATACTGAGGAATGTCTCACTCCATGGATTAATTTTGGAACCGACCTCATTATACGAACTCCCCGTGAGTATCTCTCTCGTCCCGAAATACTGGAGATCAATCTCACTCAACAGATCATTCTTGGGCCTATTTCATCCATCGTCTAGAATGCTGGAGAATATCTCACTCTGTGGATCATTTTGGAGCCTTCCTACTCACAATCGTTCTTGCTTCATCATATCTCCTTCTAGTGCCCGAGTCAAGCTCTCAGCATATCTTCTAGCTTTCAGTTATGCTACTTGAGTGTTGGTGACCACTCCCTCCATAGAAGAGAACGAGGCTTACCAAGGAGAAGGCAAAAATTTAAGTTTTATGCCTTATCGAAAACACTTAATAAAATAAGCACAAGACATGAGATGACCAAATGCCCAAAATTTTTTATGCTTTATAAAAATTCATAATATCTTGCTACAGAACACAATACAAGTTCGTTATTCATGCCTTGCAAAAATGAAACTAACAAAATATATTGCTATTCTAGACCATGATAGTCCATACCACTTCATACTTCTTTCCAGTTAAGCTGAAGCTCGTCGAACCAATTTTTCAAACCTCCGAATGGACAATGGTACTAACTTGGTTCTAAGTCCAGGCCTAAGTCCCTGTTCAAATCCCTTTGCCTTTGTTACTTCGTCTTGCACCATTTCTTGGGCAATAACGAGACAGTTGAGTAAATGTGGTTTCATATTCCCGGATGGTCATACCTCCCTGCTTTAGATTTTGAAATTCCATTGTCTTTTCTTCTTGTATGTGGGGGAAAATATTGTTGCTCAAACTTGCCCAGGAAATCCTTCCCATTCTATGGACTCTCTTCCCATTCTTCATTTCATAAACTTCCTCCATTGCCTTCCTTGGTATGTCATGAATTCTAGTCTCAACACTGAGTCTCGGTGCGGCCTTGTTGTTCTTCCTCAACTTTGTGCTGCGACTCGTCCTCATTTGTTGTTCGACTGCAGACTTGCTACCTACACATCAGGTAATGAATTTTCCTTTTCTACATCCGGTTGCAGATTTTCCTTCTAGACATTCGGTCGCAGACTTGCCTTCTGATATCCAGTTACAGGTTTACCTTCTGGAACTTTGGTTCCAGATTTGCCTTCCAATATCCAGATGCAAATTTTCCTTCTGGACCTTCGGTTCCATATTTGCCTTCCGCTATCCAGTTGCAGATTTGCCTTCTACACATTCGGTTGCAGACTTGCCCTCCGATATCCAGTTGCAGGTTTGCTTCCATTGATGTCTGGTTATAGACTAGCCGCCATTTGATCTTGACTGCACCAAGTTTGTTAGTAAAAACGAAATACACTGAGACTGGTTCAGATATAGGAAAGATCATAACCATAAGTTGTAAAGCGCTACCATATGATTTACGATCATCCTATCTGCCAAACTAAAATTAATTTATCTGGCCTTCAAGTATAATTTCCTACGGTGTTAGACTGCAATTTGAAGTCAACTCTGATACCACTTTTTGTAATGCCCAGGATCCCCGTTACCGGACATCCGTGATGCAACCAGAATCTTTGCCTTCAAATGCATCTCAACACAATAATAACACGAAAATTCAAAAACTTTTTATTGCCAAATAAGATCATTACATCATTAATTACAACTGATATCTTGTTCTTAGACAAGGACTACAAATACATTGACTCATTACAACTTATTACAATTATTTACAGACTCCACTTGTAAAGCTATTAGCTGCCTCCCGGAATGGTAATCGACTGATTACTGCCGAAACTCTGCTGAGTGGCCCATCTGCTCCCCTGGGACTTGCTCCTCGGCTTGAGACTTCTGCTGCGCGACTCTGATATTTCTGCACCTGCTGGAAAGGTAGGTCCGGTACCTAGATGGTGAGGAACGTCAGTACTTTGACTGACGCAATGCTGATAATAACAGCGATCACCAAACTGGCAACCACAAGCCATCTTGAATGGAAAATGAAACGTGCATCCTAATTTCCTAGTGTACGTGTATGCCATAACCTAACAACTAAATGAACCACTCACATGCCTACTTCTAATGCAGCAAGACTTTGGGACTCTGGATCCGCATGCATCTCATACTACATACGTTCCAGAATCAAGCATGGCCTAATCTAATGCACACAACAAAGAATTCACATGATGCACCCACTCTAATGCAATTCATTTGGGACGTATGCATCACATACTACATACTTTCCAAAGAATTTGCCTCTCCTGATTGTAGGGTTCAATCCCTTACCATGCATCTCACCCTTGTACTCACCATGTTCCCAACAGATTTCTGTGTCTGAGGAGGTTGCAGTCATTCAGTCTAGTCTTGCACTGCAGTCCCTAAAAGTGGTAGTCGTGTTTTCCACTTAGTACCCGCAAACGGACCTTACTCAAAAAGTCGTGAAACCTTTCGGTACGAAACTGTTTACCCAATAACCTTCCGGTACAGGCCATGCACCTAAATGATGTCAGTGATTCATATAAGAACAAACCCACGCCCATAGGAACATGGCGGCTTCGAGGGTCAAATTCCCCTTATCCGACCAGAGCACCTCCGGTTCCATAATCCGGCTCTTTGGGAATTAACAGATCGAGACACGAAACCGCGAACTCAAACCTGAGAACCAAATCTATATCCCTTTGACAGGAAAAGTACGACACCCGATTATGGTCTGCTAGTACTAATGCAATGTGCAAACCCCTAATACATCCCTCTAGTCCAAGACTCACTCTAACCATCAGTAAAAGATGATTGCTTCCAAAACTCTGCCCATCGAAAACCGGCCCCGGCGACACAAGTCCTGCTTGCCACTTCCCCTAGTTTGGAATCATCCCTCACCATGGCACAGTTCATCCTTAACCGGCATGAATAGAATCTTGACGGCACCACTTGGATATCCAACGCCTTGGTGAAAATTCACATCTAAGGTCGATAGACATAGGGTATCACCTACCCTAGTGACTAAATCGAGTCACAACAATCCTCCACAGGAGTCGCACCAAAAAGACCAGCAAAGACTCCATTCATCCCCAACAATGAGTTTTTAACTCTTAGGTACACAAAGGAAATGCTTCTTCCAACACTTAGCCAAAACCTTGACTAAACCAAACTAATGGTGCCCTGCCTGAAACTTAAAAAGATCATAACTCCCACAATACAACTCAGATTTGGGTGTTCAAGACCAATTTGAAAAGATAAAGACCTAGGCTAACACTCATTAGTTGATCATCACCTCAGATTTAGTCATCTAAATCCTCAAATTAGCCTTACAAGCCTCAGTCTATGTACTTCATGTACACTGGCTACACCTCCCCAACAGCATAAAACTCTACCTGTTCATCGGAATGATACAAACCTAGGTTCAGTGGAAAGGTTTGAATGTCCTCTACAACTTCCTTGTTGATCACTAACCCAAATTATAATATTTGATCACCCTAAAATGGACATTACTTTCAGGTGTACAGAACCACATACTAAGCCTTACTCAAACAGAGCCCTCATCTCAAAACCTGGTTTCTATCCAATCTTGCAAAATTCATATTTAATAATCTACTCACAGGAATTTTTTCAAATAAGGATCTTTGGAAAGCTCTAGATGTTTATGACAAATTCTTAGTAGAACACTTCCGCAAATTCTGCTCTTACAGAGCCCCTCAACAGTATCATTTTATCAAAGTATCCATTCTGACTGTGTTAAGCATAGTACATGCTAAAATATTCATCATAAATCATATACACATCAAATGGTCAACAAATTTCTATTACAGAAACTAGACATCATTATGTACAATATGCAAAAAGTTTCACATCCAAATTCCAATGAGTCAATGAGTTCTATCTGTTTTAAACATGCATAAAAGTCTTGTTGTTCTTCAATTGTATCCTTGACTATTGTTAATTAATTAATTTTGAACATGCATGAAATTTCATTCAAATAATTTTAAAATTATTCTGTATAGGCTAGATGCATGCAAAAAATCATGGTAAAATTTTTAGCCATAGATCATGTGTCAATTAATTATAAGAATTCCCACAAAATCAGTTATCACATTAAACAGGTCTTGTTCCTTCCTTACGGCTCAGTCCATAGAATGGATTTAATTAAAATATCACAAATGATTAGAAAATTCCGAAATAAATCATGCATCTTTTAGACATATATGAGCTCATCCTGTATAAATTTCACCAACAAATTCTAAGCAGTTTGTTCGCTGAAAATTCGGAACTAAAGCATACAAATCATGGTTTTCTGTTTTAGTTCCAGATTTCTAACAATCTACTCTTAAATCAACCATCAACAACAACTATTACTCGTGCATGCAAGAAATTTAAACAAGAATGAACAAGAGAAGATTAGAGAACTCCCCACCCTGAGTTGGCTGGAGAAGATGTGGTTGCCTTGAGCTTGCTCCTCCAAAGATCCTACTCCAAGCTTGAGAACTCCTCTTCAAATTAGCTCTTTTCTTTCTCTCCTTCTCTTTCTCTTTTTCCTTTCTTTTTTTTTCTTTTGAAATTCCAGAGCTTGGAAGGGGGAAGGGGGGGGTAGGCCGGCCCAAGGGGTATGGGGCGTAGGGGGTAGGCTAGGTAGTTTTCTGCAAAACCATGGTCCAGATCATGGTTTTGAGTTGGAGCTTGGGCTGAAATTGTTTGGTCTTGATCAAGCTTTAAATGAGAGATGAGAGGTTAGATTTCAGTGCATGCAAAGTATACCCGTTGTAGTATCATACAATTGCATATTTGCATATGTACTGCACACAAAACTAGTGCATGTACTAGTATCGGTCCATCTCATTCTCGCTCATCGTCAAGAACGCAACCACCCACAAAAACTGCCCCGCAAACCTAAACGCACTCCATCATCATACGCATACATATATCAAACAAACACTGAAAAATGTATACATACATACAAACAATATATATATATACATATATAAAGGCATTATATTATTTGGGGTATTACATTACTCCCTGCTTAGAATCGTTCTGTCCTCAGAACGATGCTAGGGCAAAAATAGTAGACAATCATCCATGATGAGATGATACTTTCCTCGATCATCTCCAATTTCTTCGAGGAATACCCTCCAAAACTGACTATTAAAGTGCTCAACGCATTATTCCATCCTGAATATCTCGCTCCATGGATTATTCTGGAGCCAACGTCACACAATCTTTCCCATGAGTGTCGCTCTCGTCCCTGGAATACTGGAGACCAATTCCTACTCCACAGATCATTCTGGGGCCTACTGAGGAATGTCTCACTCCATGGACAATTCTGGAGCCGACCTCATTATACGAACTCCCCGTAAGTATCACTCTTGTCCCAAAATACTGGAGACCAATCTCACTCCACAGATCATTCTGGGGCCTATTTCATCCCTCGTCTAGAATGCTGGGGAGATCATTAGAGAGCCTTCCTACTCCCAACCGTTCTTGCTTCATCATATCTCCTTCTAGTGCCTGAATCAAGCTCTCAGCATATCCTCTAGCTCTCGGTTGCACTACTTGAGGGTCGGAGACCACTCCTTCCTTAGAAGAGAACGAGGCTTACCAAGGAGAAGGCAAAAATTTCAGTTTTATGCCTTATCCCAACACTTAATAAAATAAGCACAAGACTCGATATGACCAAATGCCCAAAAACTTTCATGCTTTATAAAAAGTCATAATATCTTTGCTACAGAACACATTACAAGTTCGTCATTCATGCCTTGCAAAAATGCAACTAACAAAATATATTGCTATTCTAGACCATGATAGTCCATACCACTTCATACTTCTTTCCAGTTAAGCTGAAGCTCGTCGAACCAATTTTTCAAACCTCCGAATGCACAATGGTACTAACTTGGTTCTATGTCCAGGCCTAAGTCCCTATTCAAATCCCTTTTCCTTCTTTACTTCATCTTGCACCATTTCTTGGGCCATAACAAGACAGTTGAGTAAAGTTTCATATTCTCGGATGGTCATACCTCCCTGCTTTAGATTTTGAAATTCCATTGTCTTTTCTTCTTGTAAGTGGGGGAAAATAATGCTGCTTAAACACGTCCAGGAAATCCTCCCCATTCTATGGGTTCTCTTCCTATTCTTCGTTTTACAGATTTCCTCCATTGCCTTCCTTGGTATGTCGTGAATTCTAGTATCAACACTGAGTCTCAGTGCAGCCTTGTCGTCCTTCCTCGACTTTGTGATGCGACTCACCCTCATTTGTCGTTCGACTGTAGACTCGCTACCGACACATCAGGTTATGAATTTGCTTTTTCGACATTAGGATGCAGATTTGCCTTCTCGACATTCGGTCGTATACTTGCCTTCCGATATCCAGTTCCAAGTTTGCCTTCTAGACATTCAGTTGCAGACTTGACCTCCGATATCCAGTTGCAGGTTTGCTTCAATTGATGTTCGGTTATAGACTAGCCACCAATTGAACTTGACTGCACCAAGTTTGTTAGTAAAAACGAAGTACACTGAGACTGGTTCAGAAGTAGGGAAGATCATAATTATAAGTTGTAAAGCGCTACCATATGATTTACGATCCTCCTATCTAGCAAACTAAACTCAATTTATCTGGCCTTCAAGTATAATTTCCTACCGTGTTAGACTGGAATTTAAAGTCAGCTTTGATACCACTTTTTGTAATGCCCCGGATCCCCGTTACCGGAAATCCGTCACGCAACCAGAATCTTTGCCTTCAAATGCACCTCAACACAGTAATAACACGAAAATTTAAAAACTTTTTATTGCCAAATAAGCTCATTACATCATTAATTACAAAGGATATCTTGTTCTTGGACAAGGAGTACAAATACATTGGCTCATTACAACTGATTACAATTATTACAGACTCCACTTGTAAAGCTATGAGCTGCCTCCCGGAATGGTAATCGGCTGATTACTACCGAAATTCCGCTGAGTGGCCCATCTGCTCCCCTGGGACTTGCTCATCGGCTTGAGTCTTCTGCAACGCGACTCTGATATTTTTACACCTGCTGGAAAGGTAGGACCGGTACCTAAAAGGTAGGGAACGTCAGTACTTCGATTGATGCAATGCTAATAGTAATAGCGATCTCCAAACTAGCAACCACAAACCATCTTGAATAGAAAATGAAACGTGCATCCTAATTCCCTATTGTTCGTGTATACCATGACCTAACAACTAAATGAACCAGTCACATGCCTACTTCTAATGCAGCAAGACTTTAGGACTCTGGATCCGCATGCATCCCACACTACATACGTTCTAGAATCAAGCATGGCCTAATCTAATGCACACAACAAAGAATGCATATGATGCACCTTCTCTAATGCAATTCATTTGGGAACGTATGCATCCCATACTACATACTTCCCCAAAATCAACTTTAATAGAAACGTATGCATCCCATACTACATACTTTCCAAAGAGTTCACCTCTCCTGATTGTAGGGTTCAATCCCTCGCCATGCATCCTACCCTTGTACTCGCCCTGTTCCCAATAGATTTCCATGTCTGAGGAGGTTGCAGTCATTCAGTCTAGTCCCGCACTGCAGTCCCTAAAAGTGGTGGTGGTGTTTTCCACTTAGTACCCGCGTACAGACCTCACTCATAAAGCCGTGAAACCTTCCGGTACGAAACCATGTACCCAATAACCTTCCGGTACAGGCCATGCACCTAGATTATGTCTATGATTCATATAAGAACAAACCCACACGCAGAGGAACATGACGGCTTCGACGGTCAAATTCCCCTTATCCGACAAGAGCACCTCCCATTCCTTATTCCGGCTCTTTGGGAATTAACAGATCAATATACGAGACTGCAAACTCAAACCTGAGAACCAAATCGGTATCCCTATGACAAAAAGTAAAACACACGACTATGGTCTGCTAGTACTAATGCAATGTACAAACCCCTAATAGGTCCCTCTAGTCCAAGACTCACTTTAACCATTCAGAAAAAGATGATTGTTTCCAAAACTCTGCCATTGCCTATCGGCCCCGGCGACACAAGTCCCGCTTGCCACTTCCCCTAGATTGGAATCGTCCCTCACCGTGGCCCGCTTCATCCTTAACCCGCATGAATACAATCTTGACGGCACCACTTGTACGTCCAACGCCTTGGCGGAAGTTCACATCTAAGGTCGATAGACGTAGGGTATCACCTACCCTAGTGACTAACTCGAGTCACAACAATCCTCCATAGGAGTCACACCAAAAAGACCAGCAAAGACACCATTCATCCCCAACAATGAGTTTTCAACACTTAGGTACACAAAGGAAATTGTTATTCCAACACTTAGCCAAAACCTTGACTAAACCAAGCTAATGGTGCTCTGCCTGAAACTTAAAAAGAACATAACTCCCACAATACAACTCAGATTTGGGTGTTCAAGCCCAATCTGGAAAGGTCATGACCTAGGCTATAAATCTCTAGGTGATCATCACCTCAGATTCAGTCATCTAAATCCTCAAATTAGCCTCACAAGCCTCAGCATGCATACTTCCTGTACACTGGCTGCACCGCCCCGATAGCATAAAACTCTACCTGCGCATCAGAATGATAGAAACCAAGGTTCTGTGGAAAGGTGTGAATATCCTCTACAACTTCTTAGTTGATAACCAACCCAAATTATAACATTTGATCACCCTAAAACAAACATTACTCTGAGGTATATAGAACCACATACTAAGCCTTACTCAAACAGAGCCCTCAACTCAAAACCTGGTTTCTATCCAATCTTGCAAAATTCTTATTTAATAATCTTATCACAAGAATTTCTTCAAATAAGGCTCTATGGAAAGCTCTAGATGTCTTCTACAAATTCCTACGAGAACACTTCCTCAAATTCTGCATTTACAGGGCCTCAACAGTACCATCTTATCAAAGTGTCCATTCTGACTAACTTAAGCACAGTACATGCTAAATTATTCATCATAAATCATATACTCATCAAATGGTCATCAAATTTACATTACAGAAACTAGACATCATTGTGTACAACATGGAAAAAGTTTCACATCCAAATGCTAAGTAGTCAATGAGTTCTATCTGTTTTAAACATGCATAAAAGTTCTGTTGTTCTTCAGTTGCAGTCTTGACTACTGTTGATTGATTAATTTTGAACAGCCTTGACTACTGCATAAAACTTCATCTAAATAATTTCATAATTTTTATGTAGAGTCTAGATACATTCAAGAAATCATTTAAAAAATTTTAGCCATATGCCATGTGTCAATTAATTATAAGAATTTACACAATCTCAGTTATCATATTAAACAGATCCTCTTCCTGCCTTACGGCTATGTCCACAAAATGGATTTCATTAAAATATCGGAATCATTAGAAAATTCTGAAATAAATCATGCATCTTCTAGACATATATGACACCATCCTATATAAATTTCATCATCAAATTGCAAGCAGCTTGTTCTCTGAAAATTCGGAACTAAGGCATATAGATCATGGTTTTCTATTTTAGTTCTAGTTTCTAACAATCTACTCTTAAATCAACCATCCACAACTACTATTACTCATGCATGCAAGAAATTTGAACAAGAATGAACAAGACAAGATTAGATAACTCCCCACCCTAAGTTGGCTTGAGAAGATGTGGTTGCCTTGAGCTTGCTCCTCCAAAAATCCTACTCCAAGCTTGAGAACTTCTCTTCAAATTAGCTCCTTTCTTTCTCTCATTCTCATTCTCTTTTTCCTTTTTTTTTCTCTTCTGAAATTCTAGAGGTTGGGGGGGAAGAAGCGGGGTTTCTAATGAGAGGGGAGTAAGGAAAGAGGGGGGGTGGGGGGGGGGGGGGGGTGGGTGGTAGGCTGGCCCAAGGGGTAGGGGAGTAGGGGCGTAGGCTAGGCGGTTTTCTACAAAACCATGGTCTAGCTCTTAGTTTTGAGTTGGAGCTTGGGCTAAAACTGTTTGGTCTTGATCAAGATCTAAATGGGAGATGAGAGGTTAGATTTGAGTGCATGCTAAGTATACCCATTGTAGTATCATACAATTTCATATTTGCATACGTACCGCACTCAAAATCAGTGCATGTACTAGTATCGGTCTGTCTCATTCTCGCGCATCGTCAAGAACGCAACCACCCACACGAACCGCCCTGCAAAGCTAAATGCACTCCATCATTATACGCATACATATATCAAACAAACACTGCAATATGTATACATACATACAGACAATATATATATATATATACTAGATTTGCTCGTGGGCACGTGCCTACGACACGTCTTCGAAACGATACAGCATATGAAAGTCTTGTAAACAGTAAAACAACAATTATGTAGCTCAAGTTTTAATAGTAGAACACTAATTAGTTGTAAATAAAAGTCCATGTTTCCATTAGCATATGTTGAAAAATAATTATAAATGACGGTGTAAAATCCAACTTCTTAGAACTTTGAGTATGGAAAATGATGAAATTTAACTGTTGATGAGATATATGTTATTTTCAATGTAACATGAGTAATAAAAAAAGGCATAAAAAATCTGAAAATTTACAAACTTGAAATCTGAAAATATAAATTTTTGAGTAGAGAGAGAGAGAGAGAGAGAGAGAGAGAGAGAGAAATAAAAAATATGTTTTGGGCGGGAAAATATGTTTTCTGAGGTTAAATTTGGACCATTGATTTCAACCTTATTGAATGAGAGCCACTTGGTAGCTTTCTTTGTGTTTTAATATATATATATATATATATATATATATATATATATATATATATATATATATAAAGGCATCAACGTAATTACGGCTTATAATGCCATTCTCGGGCACCCTAGCCTTACTTCTCTTCAAGCTGTACCCTCGGTATACCACGTGAGGATGAAGTTCCCAACCAAGGCTGGTGTCGGGGTCATCAAGGGTAATCAATAAGCCACTCGGGCCAGCTATACAGCCACGGTGGCTGGTTCGGTCCTCCCTTTCGAAGTTGTCGAACTCTCCTGTGATCGGAGCTCAATCGACTACGTTCCAGTTAACGATTTGGAGGAGGTCCCCTTCTCCGAAGCAGATGGGACCAAATGGTTTCAAGTGAGCAAGGCCCTACCCGCGGACCTAAAGAAAGATGTCATCAGCTGCATCTAGTGGAACCAGGATTTATACCCCTGGACCCCCTTAGATATATCGGGCATCTCAGAAGATGTAACCCCCGTTCTCGCAAATACATATTTCCTGAATATTTTCTTTATTTTGATTAATTATAAATTTTTTTTTTTAAGTTCATTTTGGACATTCTATTAAAATCTTTTCAAATCGAAAATTATATTTATTTCAAATAATAATGTAGTTTAACTTTATTATATATTCCTAATTGATCGATTATTTTTATTATTATCATTATTCTTCTTATTATTACTACTACTACTACTACTACTACTACTACTACTACTACTATTATTATTATTATTATTATTATTATTATTACTACTACATTTGATTGTTTATTAAAAATTCATCTTTTGTTATTTATTAATTTGTGGAAGCCTATCGATCCTAATCTATATTTCATTATCATTGGAGTATGAATTTTAGGTATACTATTTGATTTAATTAATTAATATGTACTACTATATTGTTATATTTTGCCCAAATCAAATCCAATCTTATTTATTTTGTGAATCCATATATTTGATTGTGTTTATTAATAGCTGAGTGTTAATGTAATGCATATTATTTGACTTAATTGTTATATTATATTACTATTGATTTATTTGTTCAACTTTTAATCTAAATCCTATTTATTTTTCCCTGTTGGATCTAAACCCAAAACCCTACAGCCTTTTTTCTCTTTTGATCCTAACCCACTCCTTCTGGATCTTGACCCACAAACCCGCTAACCCATTACCCAAACCCACTAGCTTAATTTCCCTATAAATACCCCTTAAAACCCCAATCTCTCATTAACCCCTTTAACCCTAATCACCCTACATATTACCCAGCTGCCACTGTGCAAACCTACCCTCTACCCCCGCCGCTGTTCCCCCCCCCCCATTCATCTTCAACCTCCCGATCACCCTTCTTCCTTCTTCCTCACCGAGCGCCCCCATCGCCATCCCACACTTCGCCTTCCTCGCCCTGAGCCTCGCACCACCGTCGACAGCCTCGCCTACCCCTTATCCTCCTTCTCCTCTGTTTTCGTCTCATCACCTCATCACTCAACCAACGTCGCATCCTCTCCCTCCTCGATGTACAACCGACCCCATCGTCCTCTATCATCGTCTGCAACCCATCACCATCCTCCTTGTCGAGCCTCGCTGTCATCCTTTCCGATCGCCTCCTTCCTCTGTTTCCTTCTTGAAACAGAGTACGCAACCCTTCGACTGCTCCACGCGCCCCGTCGATCCCTCGCCATCTCCCACCTTCCGAAACCCATTCCCTGCTCATCGTCGTCGATGCCAACACCTCCACCCTGTCGACCGCCACAGCGTCACGTCACCAACATCGAGCCCCGCTCGCCTCTTTTGTTTTCTTCCTCTTCGTTGTTAGGCGTCGAAATCCAACACCGCACACAACTGCCGTCAAAGCCAGTGCACCAACGACCCACCATTGCTATTCCCCCCGACGAACTCACCCCCACTCGCCACGACCCCCGACGCTGCTACACCCCGCCGTCCGCCGTCAAAGTTGAGCCAAAGCCATAGTTGCTGCTGTTTGTTGTTTGGCCACTTTCGCTGTGTTTGCTGTTTGGCCACTTTCACTGTGTTTGTTGTTTGTGATTTGCTTGCACATAGTGTGCACGTGTTTTTGCTGGTTCGTGCGCGATATATGATTTTCACATGTCACCGTGGGGATTCTTATGTCGTTATTCTCTTCAAATTCAAATTAACCGTCTATCAGCAAGTCACTTCCCTCTTGAATTGCATATTGTGTCAAATTCACGGTTTTTATTGAAACTCCACAAGTAGATCCTAATTGTTTACCATATTGTTATATCGTTTATCTTCTGTTGAGTATATTGAGGGTTTGTTGAGTATATTGAGGGTTTACACGAGCTAACCTAAGATATTCTTGACTTCGTGCCATTATTGACACTAAAATATCGAATTCTTCATGCATTCATGTTGTATTGATAACAAAAAATATTCATACATGACACCGCACAAATAAACTATTGTAGAATTGATTACTAGGTTGTTGTGCTTGAATGATTGATTGATGTCTTGTTTGATGTTAAACTAGTGTATGGATGTATTTCTTCATTGTGTTACCAAGCTGAATCTAAGATTTGTTAAATATTGAATTGAAGTTTCCCATGTTTAGATTGCTTTTATTTCATGAATTATGTTGTACCATGATTTTCACTGTCTGCCTGGAATTTGTGAGACCTTTTGGACCCAGTATTTGACATAAAAAATTATAGCTTTCTAAACAAACATTGTAGCTCTATGTTTCTAGTTTCTAGAACATCTAAAATAATTGAATTCCGAGTTTTATTGTTAAAGTTATGGTGTTTTTTCTACTGCTGAGTTTTTACTTTCAGAATTCCTGATTCATGTATCTCTTCATGTTTAAGTTATTAAAAAGCTAAGTTAATGTTAGAATATGACCCTGATAAATTCGAGATTATTAGTTAACATGATTAGGAGCTTAATGAATATTTTTGATGAATTTAAAATTGGATTTTTACCGATCTTACAAAAAAACAACAACTTGATGTCTATTTTCAGTTAGAACGTGTAAAAAGAATGTTGTAATTCACCTATCTACTTTTATCAGATTTTGTATTTTAAATCTGCATTGGAATTGTTGGGAAGTCTAGTTTCTAGAACTTCTGACGTATCTAGTTTTGAATTTCTGTAGCAGCGGAAAACTGAATTTTGGTACACTAACCTATTGCTGTCTAGAATTGTGTTTCCATATTTTCTTAATATAATTGTATATACATCATTATCTCGAATGGATTGAAGTGTATAAATTGCATTGCATGATCCTAATTGACTATTATCACCATTCTAATTGTCCCATTCAAATTGATCGTCCTATTGTTACTTCTACTGATACCATCGTTTATCGGATTCCTCTAAATTGCATAATGTATTGATTACATCGATATAATATTTAACAAGACGGGGTTTAAGGGTTGACTTTAGTAGTGCACAATATAGAGACTGTACTCGGAGGAAGGGCCCGTGTTTTCCTATTCATCGGTCATATCAATCATATCGATCATCGATTAGTTGCGGATTACTGATTACAGTATTCCGATTGAATCGTGTATCAATCATCAGTCACTAAATTATCGGTCAATAAATTATCGGTCATTATTGTTTATCGTTATCGAGTGCATGAACTATAGAGTCTACCACTATAGTCTAAACGACATTGATTGTATGCATCGAACCTATGGTATGGGATGCAGTAGTACGTACATTAGATAGGCTAAAAACTAACAGACTTAAGGATTGACACAGTATTGACACTGCATATCGAACATCGTCATTGCTATTGATATCGAACATTGTTATTGATATTGACATCGACCATTGAGTGTTAGCATCGAATATTGAAATATCCTTTATTGTTATACCCATTGCATTGTTACCATTGATATTGATTATTGCTATCATCCATTGTTATTGATTCCTATTGTTTTATTGAATTCATTGTCATATCGTATTTCCATTGTTCATTGTTTTCTGTAATTGCTGTCCATGACTTGCTCTAAGAACAATTTTCTCCTCTTTTTAGATGAGGTATTCACAGGTGATCATGGAGAGTTATCTTATCTGTCGGACTTGGAGAACAGACTTTCTAAGGATTTATTACTTTCTAGATTAATCGTTATTTTATTGGACTTCTTGTATTGAGTTTCATTAACATTGTATTATAGGCTTTTGATCCGGAGATTGTTGTTTTGTTTCTATACGTTGGATTATCGTATTTGGTTATTTCATGTTTTATTCCAATTATTGTTATTCATGTGATTGTTCTTATTGCATGCGTGATTGTATTTATTTTGTTATATTGTTGAGTTGAACATTAACTGCTTATGGATGATGCAAGTCATTCGCTGGGCCAGTGTCACGCATTTGTGTTCTGTGTTTTTGGGAAGCGAGGCATGACAAAAGACCTGATCATCCATATGCTAAGTGTTAATCCGGTCTCAAAGCCGGTGCAACAAAGGCACCGGAAATTTACCCCAAAAGGCAACAAGTAGTGAAGGAAGAAGTCGAGAAGCTCCTCTCGGCCCGCTTCATCCAAGAGGCCAACTACCCCGAGTGGTTAGCCAATGTTGTGATGGTGAAAAAAGCCAACGGAAAGTAGAGGATATGCATTGACTTCATGGACCTCAACAAGGTCTGTCCGAAATATTCCTTCCTCCTTTCAAGCATCGATGCAACGTTCAGGCACGAGTTCTTAAGCTTCATGGATGCCTTCTCCGAGGTACAATCATATTTTGATGTTCCACCCGATATTCCGAAAAACTCCTTCATAACTGACCATGCACTCTATTGCTATCGAGTCATGCCTTTCAATCTCAAAAATGCTTGGACAACATATTAGAGGCTAGTGAATTGGGTCTTCAAGGAACAAATAGGATGAAATATGGAGGTATATGTGGACGACATGCTCATCAAAAGCCTCGGGTGAGAGTGTAACACCCGGCAAAATAGTATATAGCTATTTTGCATTGTAATTCGTGCACAGTTGAGAATTGCACGCGATCATGTATTTTTCTAATAATAATTGATTTTAATTGAAAATTTTCAGATCTGTTAGCGATTCTGAACCGATGAAATAGATTTGGGAATAATAATATTTTCTATAAACATATTTTTATAAATTCAAATTATCTTATTTTAAGTATATAGGTAATATATCTATATATATTTGATTTGATCGTATTGGATCATATATGATATACGATCTATAATTTCTTTGAATGTGAATACGACCGTGTATATTTTATAATTAGAATATATTTTGCTATGGATATCAAAATATTAATTTGAATTGTAAATAACCGTACAAGCTTTTGCATTAGGGTTGGGGTTTGTTGATCTAGGGTTCCCTGACCTAGGGTTAAGAACCCTACTTCTAGATGAGGACTTGATGATATTGGGTGGGAATCTTGATGAGATCCAAAGGCTCAAAAGGAGCCAAGTTTGTGGTGGAGAATGAGCATGAAGAAGTTGCTAGGAAACTTCCTAAGACTCATGTTGACTCAATCCACACCATCCATTTTCCACTCCCTTCACAAACCCATCTCCACCCTCCACCTGGAATCCCGGCCACCCCCTTTCTTTCCCTCCCTCCATTCTATAAAACTCCATCCTCCTTCTTCATTCTTCACTTTCATCTAGTTGTTTCAAAAAAAAAAAAGTAGAAGAAAAAGAAAAGAAAATAGTAGGTTCTAGCCAATAAGAAAATCTAGTCTTGTTGTAGGTGGTGTTCTAGTAGGAGCAAGCTAGGAGGAGAAGGGAAGCCAAGAAGACAAGGTGCTCATCTCAAACTTTAGGGTGGGGGTTCTCTAAACTCTATTTTTATTATTTTCTTATATGATTCTTGTGAGTAGGAGTAAAAAGATAGTAGCTTGTTAACATGAATGAATATTTGTTGAGTCTCACATCTTGAGTTTGATTATTAAGTAAAATTTTATACCTAGATGCCATGAAAGAATGCGTACGTGATGTTGTAAGCTTGGGAATTTCTATCTAACAAATGGCTTAGAATCTTGAACCAAGATTTTTAGGGTATGTTCTACTATGATTCTGGAGCATACTTAATTTATTTTAAAAATATTTGGGGTTCATTTAGTAGCTCAAACAATTATTTCTTTTCGGAGCAGTGAGCAGTAGGAAACTGCTGTGTTTATGAAAACTTCTCTGCTCCTCGAAAAATCATATCTCGGAATTGGTAAGCATTTTAAACCCAAATTTTTACTAGGGGTTTTTTAATGTGTTAGAAACCATATTTCCAAAGTTCACTTTTTTCTGAGTTCATTTCAAACTTCAAAAAAATATTGGTTGGCAACTGGTCCAGAACCAGAAGCTAGTTCTTCTCTGTTTTAGAATTGAAGTTCAATAACTCATAACTACTTATTGGTGCATAATCATGGCAATGAAAATTTTAATTTAGTATGTGGTCTGAATCTAGATCATGTTTCTAAAATTTCAGAATTGATAGATAACATTTGATAGGGTTTTAAAAATAGTTTGTAAAAGGAGGTAGGCACCGTGTTTGAAAACCTAAGGAATTGTTATACTGAGTTTAAAAAGCTATAGCTCTCTGCGTGTTATGAATCTGAATGTAATTTTTGAATATGTTAGACTTGTATATGTATAGTTACTGAATCTAAAATTTCATAAGTACTTGACTTATGGTTAAATTGATATTGAATTTTTATTGTACTATGTTCAGTTTTAGCTCAGATTAGCTAGTTTGCGAACTTATGTTTTTTTGGATTGATGTGTTTAGAATCTACGGAAATGATTAACTAGAGAAATGGAATAGAGACTCTTAGATTTCCAAAAAGTCAAGAGTCATGTAATTCCATATTGTAGAGTAATACATATGAATTTTCGAAGATCTAGTCTATGTAAAAGACCTTGTTTGATAATTGGGTTAATTTTTCCTGTGTGTACTCTGATGAAAATAGGGGGTTATAGAGTGCTTTAATGGATGAATTTGATGATTTGATCAACTAGGAAGTTGTAGTAGACACTCCCTGCTTTCTATAAAATCCAAGATCGCATAAATCCGATAAGTGAGCGAATTTTTATGTTATTAGCAAGATGCAGTAATTGCATTGAAGAAGTGTGTAGCTGTTAAAATGTAGAAATTTTATAGTATCTAATTGGCTGAATCTGAAGGAATGGTTAACTAGAGACTTGTAGTATAGAGTCTTAGCTTTCCAAAATAAGTAAGACCATGCAATTCCAATTTGTATCTTAAAAGCTATGAATTTTCTAAGTTCAGGAGTTGTGTATGAGTTGATAAAGAATTTGAGAAAACTTGTTGGCATAACAGTAAACTTGTGGATTTGTGGAACTGTGTTTGAAATCTGAGAAAATGATCAACATAAGAAATGAAGTAGATCCTCTTAGATTTCCAAAGAGTGTTCAATCATGGAATTCCGGTGTGTGGATTAGAAGTTATGAATGTTTTTCTAATGACTAGGTAGATTCACTTTAGTAGTAGTTGTGATTTTGCTCTACACCTAAGTCTTGGACTTGTGTGTTAGTAACATTTATATGTTGGAAATACTTGTTTCTATTAGGGTTTGAGTTTGTCTCATTGTGTAGGATGGTTAGCATGATTTGAGTTTTCTAAGGGATCGTCTAGGGTAAGGTATTACCCTACGACTGACAAACTCTTAAGCTAAAAATAAATTCTTCCGCCTCGAGAACTGGATAGTCATCCCTCGTGTACCAACGAACTCTTGCCCAATGGGTAATTGATCTCGGACCCAGATACTAGATGTGATCCTAGTCAGAGGTTTGCGGCGGACAATGGAGATTGGGTCGCCAGTGTTTGAGTTAATTGATCAGGTCAGATCCATTTCTGACCTTTGTATTACTGAAACTGATCGATGTATTAGTACCCTAGGTCTGTCATTAAGTCAGGTGTTGATGATTATGTATGTTTACCTCTAGTGCCGGATGTAAGGCTTCCCTAGGGTCACAGGCTGGGGATTTGGTCGAGGACCAACGAGGGTATGGTAGCCGATGAGTATCGACTCGCCGGGTTATTAATTTGATAGACCAATCAGGGATCAATTGTTTGATAAAACTTCGTGCATGATTTTGGGTGACAAACGTATTTTTTTAGTGAACTGTTATTTAATTAAGTTTCTTTACTTTTCGCTAAATGATCGAGTTGGTGTTAGGGGTGATTTTCTATAATTCGACTTATTCTAAAGGCCATCACTAGGCGGTGATTAACCAGGATTTTCTTTCCCTGTCGTAGGGATACGGGTTGTATCTTCTCACTAGATGAGCATACGAGAGCCATATCTCTCTCTGTTAAAACCTGAGGTACCTTGATAAGAATGGGTTGTTCCCCTATTCTATGTTGGTGGACACGAACGGACCATGGGGCTGCGGTCTCGTGGATCTTCGGCGCCATGGGTACGTTGCGGTGTATCTGTAAGTTTGTCACGACTTTTGAGAGAGATCCGGTGCACCGGTTATTAGTGACAAACGGGAATACCCAAAGTTTTGTAACCTCTTCAATCATGTTGTACTTATCGGGAACAGAAAGTGTACAACAATAGAATATATTGCATGGCGAAGGTTCGAAACCCTGAAACTAGAGGAAATGGCTTGGTTTGGAGCGTATGTAGTATGGGATGCATGCGTGTCCAAAGTCTTACTGATATTAGACTACATGCATCTGTTTTTCCATACATTGTGTACTATGCATTAGACTTTAGGTCATGGCAACACTGACACTAGGAAATTAGGATGCATATTTTTGTTTTCATCAAAGGCTGGTTGTGATTACTAGTTGAAGATCATTGTTTTCTTATCAGCATTGCATCAATATATGTACTGACGTGCCCACTCAATTAGGTGCTGGATACCGGGTCGCGAGTGCAGGAGAACTCAAGACAAGCAGGGCTTCCAAGTGGAGTAGTAATATACCTACCTACCTTTCGAGCAGGTGCAAGAATATCATAGTAGCACAGCAGAAGATTCGAGCTACATGGCACATCTCAGGCAAGCAGTTTGACCATTCAGTGGAGTTCTAGTGGAAGATCAGTTGACTACTGATCTGCAGGGTAGGCAAAATGTTTAAGTAGTATTTGTAATGCTTTAATGTAATTTGTATTCCTTATTCAAGGACAAGATAATATTTGTAAATAAAGATTTAATGAATTCATTTTGGAAATAATTTTTTTTAAATTTCCGTGTTATTACTGTGTTGAAATGCTTTTGAAGGAAGAGATTCTATTTTGTGTCACGGATTTCCGGTAGTGGGATCTAGGGCGCTGCAAAGAGTTCCACGTAAAGGATCTCGATGAAGCCTTCGGAGTCTTAAGGGAGCATAACATGAGGTTCAACCCTTCTAAATGCCTCGGGTAAATTACCCGACTTTATGGTTAGCTAACGAGGAATGGAGGCTAACCCCGAAAAGATTTGGGCCATCTTGGACATGGCCCCTACTAAGAATACCAAAAGGTGTAGAGGCTCATTGGTCAGCTCACAACCATTGAGTGTTTTCCCTCGAAGTTCGGAGACAAATCCTTTCCATTCTTCAGGGCCCTCCGGGGGTCAAAGGATTTAAAAAATGGGGGAACCCCAACAACATGCTTTCGACCATTAAAATACTACCCCGCCAACCCACCTCTACTCAGCAAACCTAAACCCGATGAGGTGCTCTATCTATACTTGGCGGCATCTGAGCATGCGCTCAACGTGGTCCTGATCCGAGATGAAGATTGGACATAAAGGACTGTATATGTAAGCAAGGTGCTCCGAGACACTGAGCTCAGCTATGCCAAAATGTAAAAGGTTACCTCCGCCGTAGTCATGACTGTGCAGAAGCTTTGCCCCTTTTTCCAAGTTCACTCCATCAAAGTACTCACGGACCAAGCACTTAAGCAGGTCCTCAACAAGTCAGAGAGCTCAGGTTGGTTGGTTAGGTGGTTCATCGAGCTTAGCCTGTATGACATCAGTTATAAGCCAAGGACTGCTATTAAGGGTCAGGCACTTGCTGAGTTCTTAACCGAGTGCACCATCCACGAAGCATCCGAAGTTTGGAAGACGAGCTGGTCTAGGAACTCTATGTGGATGACTTATCCTGCGATGAATGAAGCAGGGCAGGAGTTACATTGAGTGGTCAAGACAGCTTCATCCTACAATACTCCTTGTGCCTCAATTTTAAAGCTTCCAAGAATGAATCTGAGTACGAGGCCCTAATTGCGAGACTCCTCCTAGCCCACAAAGCCGTGGAAAAATGTGTTAAAGTCTTCAGCGATTCCCAACATATAATCAATCAAGTATGCAGGGAGTACAAGGCTTGTTATACTGGGATGATTCAGTACCTGCCTCACGTCAAATTCCTTTTGGCGAATTTTGAAGAGGCTTATGTTTTCTGAATCCCCCGAGAGCAGAATAGCCAGGCAAACGCAATATCCCAGTAGGCTTGCTCTTCTTTCGAAGGACTTGATCGCACTGTGCTAGTGGAAGTTGTAACCCTTATTTTCGCAAATCCGTATTTTCTGTATTTAAAATTTTTGTAAATTATTTTTTTCGCTTTCAAGTTCTTTTGTTAAAATGTATTGTTGGATCTCCTATTAAAGTCTATTTTTAATCAATAATTTTAATTGTAGCTATTTTTCCAATGAATTTTTATATCGTAATACTAAACCTATTATTCTTGATATTATTATTATTTTTATTTTTATTACCTTTTGATTTTATATTAAAAATCCATTTCTATTAAAAATCCATTTATATTAAAAATACTGCTCTTCTTCCTCATTCGGCTTTCCAAGCTCAGATCCGACATCCCCTTACTTTATTCCCTCCCCCTTCCTTCTTTAAAGATCCTCATCTCGTCAAGCTCTCCATAACTTTTTCATTTCAAGGCCTCGCATCCTTTCTCCCGTTTAGACCCTTTTCTCATCCCCACCGTATCATCCTTATAGTTGCATCGTTGGGAGGCGCTCTTCCAGTACTCCAGAGTCCTCTTTTGGTGGCTCTCGTCCTCTGATCTGTTTCGTCCAGAAGTTAGGGCCCTTCCCTTCTTGTGCGGAGCGTGTTAGCACTCCGGTTCTATCAGTCCCCCTTCCTGTGTCGTCCCGGTGATTCTGTTTTCAGAGGTAGTGGTCTCATCTTTTGATTTCCCTCCCGAACCAACCACTGTAAGTTGCTTTTAGAATATTTTTTTTCGATTCAGCGACGGTGTTTCTGGTTAGTTTCCATCTTGGTGGATCTGATTTTTATGAGCGGTCTGGCTGGCCTTTGCTATGAGTTGCTTAGTGCCTCTTCAGATCGCTGGCTTCATCTCTGCCGGGGTACTCCTTACCCATCCAGATTGGGGATTCTCCGTCTCCTCATTTTTTCTTTTCACTCCCCCTCGTCCTTCTCTTTGATGAGGTGATTGGGACTCTCCGTTTCCTCAATTTTTTTTCATTCTCCCTCGTCCCCCTCTTCGGTGAGGTACTAACCATCCACCGCCTCCATTCCCCTTTCGTCTGAGTGCCTTAGCACTGCCCCATCTTCTCCATTGCCATTTTAGGTGCTCATTCTTATTGGGCCTTCTCACAGTGTGGCTTTCTATTTTGAGCCCATGGACCTCTCATAGGTGGAAGTGGTTAAAAAATAAAAAAGTAAAAAAAAAATAGTAATTGTTTTAACAACCAACGGCTCAACGCCCCCCCTTTCTGGACCGGTCCTTTCTGGGCCACTGAAGCCCAGAATCGAGAAACATCTTAGGGTGACTAACACCCTCTTCTCTCGCCACTATCCTTCACCTAACTCTTCATCTTCTATCTCCTCTCCCTCTCATACTCTCCGTTCTCCTCTTCGCTGTTTTCAGTGCCTTCAGATTGGGCATATTAAAAAATACTGCTCGTTCAAGATGAAATGCCTATTTTGTCTAAAGCCTGGTCATAGGCGTTCACGATGATTCGCTCTTCAGAAGTTGTTGGGACTCACTTTGGGAGCCCCCATATCAGAGCAGGTACTTGCGGCTCTCGATTTCCCTTCCCTGCAGCGAAAACTTGCTGAAGATCAAGCCTTCAAAGCTAAGAAGCAGAAGGTGTCTTCCAAGTCCCCATTACTCCCCACGCCTCCGATTGCTAGTTGGCTTTCTGACAGCATCTGCCCCCCTAATCACGTTCCGTCTGATTCTCTAGTTCTCCCCCCCCCCCCCAAACCGGTCATTACTCAGGTTTTCATTCCGAACATGGAATTGTCAGATAGGCTGAAAATTTTCGATTCCTATGGAGCTATATCCTTCAATGGAGGTACGATCCCCTTGTTCACTTTAAACTCCTTCCTCAGTATCTCCTGCAACGTTAAAGAGTGAGATTGAATCCTTAGCTCCTGTTTTAATGGCGATGTTGTTATCCGCTGTCCTTCCCCCAAAGTTCTAGAAGAGCTGATCGATAACTCCTCCCTTGCGATTGGAGCTATCACCCTGACCATCCAGAAATGGTTTCATTTTCGTTTAACAATGCAAGCTATTGGCACCTCCACCTCCAAGGTTACGCTTCTTGGCCTCCCCCCTTTTTGTTCATCCTTGCATCTGGTGGGTGAAATGTCCAAATGCATCAGAGAGGTCATTAGCATCTCTTCCTCGGCTAAGTTAGCTTCGGGGTGTCTCCAAGTGGAAGCTCTCTTTCGAGTCCCTTTGCATCAAGATCGCATCGAGGTATACTGACTAAAAGATGATTTAAACTCCTTCACGGTCTCCGTGCAATATCATGATTCGGTGATCCCTGGTGGTCCTTCACCTTGGCCTTACACTGGACTTCCGAAGCCAGCCACCAAGCCTTCTATGACTCCCGCTCCCTTACACCCCGGTTCACCCTCCTCCTCTAAAATGGTGTGGAAAGGGTCGCAAAAGCTCTCATCAAGGAAGAAGTACCCTCCCTCTAGCAAGCATTTTGTCTCTCCAAGCAGCAACAAGATCTCTCCCTCCAAAGCGCCGAACCTTGTTTGGATTAACCCCGATATTGTTTCTCAACAAGCGGGGAAGGTGCCGGCTACTCTTACTTCTTCCTCGACTTCCCTCCCTCCTCTTCCTCCTTCCACCACTCTAATTAAGTCCGCTCCCCTGGAGAGGCCCTCCCCAGCACTCTGTCCCTCTTCACCTCCTGCTACCAAGCCTCAGTCTCCTGCCTCTCAGTGGCCTGCTTGGGAAGCCAACCCTTATTATGCCTCCGACTAGGAGAATTTTCAAAGGCAAGCGCATTTCCCCTGTATCACAGCTTCGGCCCCGTATCTCTCTCCCATCAAGGTCAGTCTACTAAAGATGAGAGCTAGATTGAACAGGATAATTTGCTTGATGAAGAGGAAGCGGAGCTAAAGTGTGAGCTGTATCTTAAGGAGGTATCCCCTGGTTGTATTTCATTTAATTTCCTTCAGAGTGTTTTTATTGCTTTGAATTGGCGAATGGAGTTTTTTTGGTATTTTACCAAATTCTCTTTCTGACCTCTCCGGCCTCCTCTCCTCACTTTTTTCAATTCTTCGTTTCCCTTTTGGTTTTCCCTCGACCTGAAGGCAGAGGTGGAAGCTAAGCTGGGTGTTTCTACACCCAGCGTTTGCTCCACAGCCTCTTCTCTCACAGGTGCTTGGTTTCGGGCTGATAAGCCAATACTGTCCCCCACTACAGTCCCTTCTTCTCCTTCGTTTCTCTCCCCTATCGTTTCTATCGATAGTTCACCTCCTTGGGCTCTTATTAAGGAGTTAGGAGGGTCCGATTTTAAGTTCTCGCGGTGCTGTATGCTCCCGCAACATGCTATTCGATCTAGCGCCCGAATTTTGGCAAAAAAAAATAGCATTAGCACCTTCAACGAACTCTCTCGGTACCTCCCCGTTAGCTTTAGTCTTTCCATGTGCCAAACCAGCTCTCTCTCAACCACAACAAGAGCAAGATGTATTGGGCTCTATTTTCCATCCCCAATTTGACTTGTTGTCTGATCAACAATTGGCTAATATCGCTCATGATATGGGTTTTATTGTAGATTCGGATAATTAATCATTGATCTTCTCAATTAGATAGAAAGAACATATAAGAGTTCGGGAGCATCTACTATTCAATGATTAGTCTTTCTTGGAACATCCGAGGTCTCAATTACCCTGTTAAACAAAGGGCCATTTTTCAATTAATTAATTCTTCCCGCTGTGATCTTATTTCTATACAAGAATCGAAAATCGATTCCCCCTCCCCAACTATCCTTCACACTATCGGCGGATCCATTTTTTCCAAATGGATCTCGCTAGACGCGAGAGGATCTAGAGGAGGTATCCTTTTCGGCTTCAAAGAGTCGGTTTTTTCTCGTACCGCAGTTCGACGACTTAATTTTTTCCTTATCGTCCAACTGCACTGGATGACTTTCAATTGTCCTCTCACGGTAATTTCGGTGTATGGCCCCTCCTCTTCAGATGGGCACCCTCTTTTTTGGAACGAATTCCAATCGCTTCACCATTTCATTAACGGTATCTATTTCCTCTGTGGGGACTTTAATGTCACCAGATTCTTCTCTGAAAGGACTACCCCATCCTCCTTTGATTATCAATCCGCCTTTTTCAACGAGTGCATTCGTGCGCTGCAGTTGACCGATATCCCTCTTAATGGCAGATCGTTTACCTGGTCCAACCAGCGCCAATCTCCGATGATGGCCAAACTTGACGGGTTTCTGGTTTCACAGAACTGGATTAACCAGTTTCAAAACACGTTCTCCACGGCCTTACCCAACCCCTTCTCTGACCACGTTCCCATCGCTCTCTATTCTAACTTCTCTTTCCCTCATCATCATAAATTCTGCTTCGAAAAATTATGGTTACAAGATCAACTGTTCGTCAATCTTATTGAGGAATGCTTATCTGTAATTACCGGATCTTCTGGCTTGGGTATCATCCTCCTTAAACTTCATGCTATCAAATTCGGTTGTAAGATTTGGCGCAACGACAGACAGTATAACACAATTTCCTTAAAAACTATCTGCTAGCTTCCATCGAGTCTCTGGACAAGATGGAGGAGCTGGGTCCTCTTTCTGACTTAGCTCGTGCTGAAAGGCTTTCCTGTAAGCGAGATTACGCCAACATCCTTTATTAGGACCACATCAAATGGGCTCAAAGAGCCAGAGTGAGATGGTTAAAGGAAGGTGACGGCAATTCCGCTTTCTTTCATAACTTTACGTCCCACAGGCAACGTTGTAATCGTATCTCAACGATCTCAGACAATGGTGTCGACCTTATTTCCGACGGTGAGATCCATCGAACTTTTCTTTCCCTCTATAAAAACCTTATTGAATCGTACAAACAGCGATCCATTAGCCTAGATTGCCATCATCTATACGGTCCTCAGTCTCAAGATCTATCGTCCCTTGAAGTCCCCTTTTCCTCGGAGGAGATTAGAGCGGTGGTTTTCGCTTTAAAAAGCAATTCAGCGCCAGGATCGGAAGGATTCGCCGCTTTCTTCTTCCAAAAGTTCTGGCACTGCCTTAAAGATGACCTCTTTCGTATGTTCACGGAACTTCATCAGGGGACTTTTTCGTTCGATCGCATCAGTTATGCGCACATCATGCTTATCCCTAAAATGTTGGGTGTGCATACCGTGTCGAACTTTATGCCGATTAGCCTTATCAACACCACCTTCAAAATCATCATGAAAGTCCTTTTCGTGCGGCTAAGCGCAGTACTCTCTCCCTTTATTGATCCTGCCCAATCGGGATTTATCAAGGATCGCTTTATCCTTGATAGTGTTGTTTCGGCTCAAGAAATTATTTCGCATTGTCACAAGTCTAACTCTGAAGGCATTCTTCTCAATTTTGATTTCCAAAAAGCTTACGACAACGTCAGCTGGGATTTCTTGTTTGATATTCTTATCAATAGAAGATTCGGTCCCAAATGGATCGCCTGGATTAAATCCAGCCTCTTCTCTGGCACTTCTTCCATTGTCATTAATGGCTCCGAAGGTCACAAATTTAAAATGAAATGTGGCCTACGCCAGGGAGATCCCCTCTCGTCCCTCTTATTTTCCCTAGTTGCAGACGTCTTTAGTAAACTTCTTCGCAACGCTTGGGAAGCACAGGCCATTGAAGGGCTAGGTGACTCGCATTTTTTTCATGGTGTTCTTAATCTGCAATACGCGGATGATACAATCATTTTTGCTTAACCAAACCCTCACTCTCTCCGTAACCTTAAACTTCTCCTTTACTGTTTCGAACTTATCTCGGGACTTTCGATCAATTTTCAAAAATCTTCGGTTCTCTGGCTGGGAGGTGATCCCAATTGCTAGATCGAGATATCCAACTTCTTTAACTGCCCTATTGCTTCTTTCCCCATTACGTATTTGGGTATTCCCTTGAGATGGGGCAAACTGCATAAATCAGATTGGTTGCCCATGGTGGATAAGGTAGAATCCAGGCTTAATGTTTGGACTGGGAAGCTCCTCTCCCGTGGAGGTAGACTGATCCTCCTTAACTCGGTCCTCTCGTCTATCCCTCTCTATATTATGTCTTTCTATTATGTTCCTTCTTGGGTTATCAAGAGAATAGCCCAAATCAGAAGTAATTTTTTGCTGGTCAGGTTCTTCCAATCATAAGCTAGGTTCTCACCTTAGCAACTGGAAATTGGTCTGTTCCTCCAAAGAGGCAGGAGGCTTAGGGGTCTTGAACCTCAGAAACCATAACTTAGTCTTGTTGGGTAAATGGCTTTGGAGGTTCTTTAAACTTGACCATTTACACTGGATCCAAAGTATCAAGGCCAACTGCTATTCCAATCGTAGGTGGTGGGCTTTCCTCCACAATATCCACCGCAATGCCTTCCCTTTCTGGAAGGGGGTTTGGAAAGCGTCTGCTACTTTCCAATGCGGCATCTACCATGACTGCTTTGACGGATCCATGACTTTGTTCTGGTATGATCTGTGGATTGATAATTCCAAACTCGCAACTTCTTTCCCGGCTCTCTTCTGCCTGGCATCCAATCCTCTTGCCACGGTAGCAGACTCTTTCACCCTCATTAACTCGCAAAGGCATTGGTTCATCCCTTTCTTAGCCAGTCTCCCGACTCACTTAACTTCTAATCTTAACGATCTCCTGTCTTCCCTAAACAATTACGAGTGGCGCCCAAAAGAAGATATCTCTTGGCATTGGAACTCGGCAGAGATTTACTCGGTTGAATCATTTTATCACTTTCTTAACTTTAGAGGCACCCTCTCTCCTTTTGCTGATTTTATTTGGCAATCCTGCGCTCCCCTTAAAATTGTCTCCTAGCTTGCTCTAAACAATAGACTGCTTACTACAGAAATCCTCAAAAAAATGAACTTAGCATGGGGGCAGTTGTGTCCTCTCTACTCCATTTATTTTGAAGAAGTAGATCACCTATTTGTGAGATGCAACTTCACGCGTCCACTGTGGAAAATTAGTTCTCTTGCTTGAGAATTCTCCTCTATCCCTCCCAATTTACACTCTTGTTGGTCTATCTATCCCCCCGAACAAAATATACCACAAATCGTGGAATCTTTCGGTTCAAATTATTATTTGGATCATTTGGATGGAAAGAAATAAGAGGTTATTCAGAAATTGTGTTTCCTCCATTAATATCATTATTGAAGAGTTTTTATTTCTTTTCAATTTCTAGTCTTTTATGTTAAAAATTGAAGCTAGAGATGCTCTTTTCAGTTGTAGGCTAAATGAAGCCATTCTCTGCCTTCGTACCCTGAACGCTATTTAAGTTTCTCTTATTCTGAGATTTTTTGGTTTTTGTTCCTTTTTTTACTGCTATTCTAGTTCAACCTTCTTCTTTCTCGCAGGTTTGAAGTTGCCATGGGTTGTATTTTGATGGTACCGGCGATGATGAGCTTTTTTGCTTGGTTTTGTATTTTCCACTCTAGTAGTGCAGTGGATGCTCTTAGTCCTGTCTTCTTTGTTCATAAAACATTATGCTGTTTAATTATTTTGAGCACCTCTCTCCTCTCAGTCGGGCTGTATGGTGACGGCTTTTTCTTTTGCTGCTGTGCTTTATCTGGATGTTGTTTCTCTGGCTGTTGTTGTAATTCCATGAGGTTTGGGGCCTCTTCGCTGTGTCCCATGTCTCCAATGGTTGTTGGTTTATTTAGTTTGCTTGGATGCACTTGTGTGTTTGTTAGAGCGGCACTCCTTTGGAATGTTGGTTGTGATGTGTTGGCCTCTCGTTTGCTTATAGGCAATTGCCGACTTGTGCACTCATTTAGCTCTATGCTCTTATCTTCTGAGCGAAGCGCTGGAGGATTTTGCCTACCTGTTTATATGTGTCTCTCCTTTGGCTATCTATGACTTTTAAATTTCGTTTGCTCTGGTTTTTGAGCTTTCTGTAACTATTTTACTTCCTTTCTATCTATAATTGGGCTCCCTTGCTGCGGGACGTGAGCCATCGCTGGGATTTTTAAGCTGTAGTGGGGATTGCCTTTGTGGTTTGCGCTGAGCTAGGCCTTGAGTTTCCCCTCACGTGTCGAGTGCTGTAGTCCACGGCATTTGAGATAGTTCGGGACTACTCTGGAACTCGCGTCTCCGCACTGTTGGTGCTAGTCGGGTGTAACTTGCTGCGTACTCCTCATGCAGCCGTGCTCGATCATAGCGCCCAGCAAGACTTCCCCTTGGCAAGGGGTAGTGAGGCATTGTTTGATCTAGCGGTGCAGTCCCCTAATTTGGGACAGCTCGCAGACTATATTGGATTCGTCCTTCTGTAACTTTTGTTTATTCTACGATGTATTCCTGTTTCTGCGATGGCTTCGGGTGTTTTACTTGTTCTTCTACACCTGTATGTTTTGGTTTTATGTCTTGTAAAACTCCTCTTATAATTCTTTCGTTTAATGTTATTGATTGTATGGCTGGAGTCGCAAGACTCTATCCAATTCATCAAAAAAAAAAATACATTTCTATGTATAAATTATATTTGTACTTATTTCAAATAAATTCTATATTTTAATGCAAATTATATTTTGTGATAAATCTTATTTTATTTTGCTATCTTGTCCCCTATTGGATTTTAAAACCCAAAATAATACCCTACCCTTTTAAAAACATTATTGGATCTTTTTTTATACCCTATAACCCATTATACCCTCTGTTTTAATACCTTTCAAAACCCTACTGTGCACCCGTTAACCCGGTTACTCCAATATCCGTTATCTACACCCAAACCCATTTTACCCCATTATACTCTAACCTATACCCGTATATCCTACCCCAGCCGTCACTTATTTCTCCAACCCTAAAAACTCTTTATACCCATATATATACAAACCCTTCATGCATGCCCGTTCACCTTCTTCCCAGCCACTTCATCTTCTCCACCTATCCCGACCTCCTCCCTGGTTCCCTCACCCTCTCCCGACCTCCCTCTCAGCTATACAACCGCCTTCATCCCTGTCACCCCCTTGTTCCGGTACTCCCCAGTAGCAACTCCCAGTCGCAACGCCCTTCTGTCTGATTGCAGACCCAACCTTGCCTTGACGTCGACAACAGCTCCAGTCGCGATGCCACTCTGCTGCCAGCCCCCGTGCCCTGCCTCCTGTCGCATCGTCGACAGCGGCCATCCCCTGGCCATCATCCCACCAGCTCGCCTTGCCACCTCGCCAGTGCCGCCCTATGCACCGCCACTCGCCGTCAGAGCCAGAGCCATGGAGTTGTTGTTGATGTAGGTTTTGATCACCTTGAGTCCTGGCCGTCCGATCTCTTCTTGATCGTCGCGATCATAATGATCATCAAGCTCCCTTTGATCGCAGCCGTTCGATCGATCGATCTTGATCATCATGATCATCTTCATCATCAGGGAGATCTGGACAGTCTGATCTGATCGTGATCATCATCTCCATCATCATCAGTCTTGATCTAGCCGTCTGATCTGATTCGATCATCTTGATCTTGATCTGTTGAATCTAGCTGTTCGATTGTGTTCGTGATTGTTTGTGATCTTGTTCGTGTCCTCTTGCTTGTGTTATTGTGTTCATGCCTGTGAATCCATTCCCGTTATTCTTGCCCTTGTGCCATTTCTGTCGTCGTCTCTCAGGCAAGTAACTTGTATTTTTTTTTGTGTAATACAAGTACTAAATACCACCTGTAGTGTAGTTGGGTTCTAGAGACAATTCGTGTGCGAATCATCTGTTACATATTATCTCTATTGTGTTGATTCGACCATAGTTGCCTCACGACATACATGACATGAAAAAACTAGGGATGACCACTTTTTGGATTATATATGCATGCTATTTTGTGATATCGTATGCTTGATGTGTTATTCATGCTATAACTTGCCTGGGACTTGCAAAATACCCTATACCATGTTGTTTGGACATCTAGTACACTATAATTTATGTTTGGATTGATTTGGATGAGTTTTACATGAACTAGATGATTTTATGTTCAAAGAATAATTCTGTATTTTTCAGTTACCTTGCTTTTGACCAGTATTTTAGATCGTATTAAGGTCGTAATATGAATTTTATTGGTGAACATGAACTGTAGAGAATTTTGTCTATTTTCCAACCCTTATGACAGATCTCAGTTTCGTTTTATGGATTGTGAGTTATGTCTATTTTACTACAGAGGTGTAGAGAGATTTCCATATTTTGTTTTCTATGAATTCATAAGAGTAATCTATTTTTATTCTAATGTTAAAAGTATTATTTTGATCCAATATTTTGCAAAATACAACTAGACTTGATTGGGATTATCCCTTAATTTTTGTGGATTTATTTGATGAGTTTTACAAACTATTCTATATTTGTGAATAACTACTATACTAGCAGATGTTTCATATTGTTCAGTAAAGAACCTGATTTTCGACCTAATTCTACTTGCTATTTGTAAAATATTTGCTAATATGAAAGTTAACCTACTGTATCTATTTCATCACCCTTTCGGTGGATTTGGATTTGGATTTGGATTTATGTTTTGTGAGATATTGTTGTTTTTGTACTACAGTGTCTATAATTCCAGCTTTACATAACTAATGCATCTTGATGTTTTCTGATTTTTGTTGACTACACTGTTTTGATGAAAAATTATGAAACTTTATATTCTGGTGCTGCACATATAGGGGAATACTCCAGATTTTTCTTGATTTAATTAATGAGTTTAATGTTGTTTTCCTGACTTTGAATACAATCTTCTGATTTCTGACTGAATGTGTTTTCTGGATTAAAACCTGTTTTGACTTATGATTTTGTGAAATACTTTCTGACTTATATATATTCGCTGAATTCGGCCGGAAGTCTAATTTTCATATTTTCTGACGGATTCAAATTTTTATTTTTGTAGCAACGGAAATCCCAATTTTAGTGTAGTACTGTCTTGCTGTCCTGAACTAGAATTTTCGTTGTTGAACTCTTTTATGTGTTATATTTAGTCTGTATATGTTTGTCTGTCACCCTGAACCTGTTACATGTTTGTACCATGCTATTCTCATTCTGTTATTTGCACATACAAGTTGTTCTGATAATAATAACAAAATAACCAAGCCAAGGTTAAGGAAAAGATCTAGTAGTGAAAAATATAGAAATGTGTACTGAAAAGAGGGCCCGTGCTCCCCACCTATTACTTGTTAATGACTACATGATACACGACCCTGTTTATCTGAACCCTGACTACATTACTTTCCTATAGGAAGGTGTACTCAGAAGAGAACCCATAGGTTCTATCTGTCTGTCTGATCTGCATCTGATATCTGTCTGTCTGATCCCTGAGTACACGGCCCTATGGACTCCACTACAAAATCTAAACTAAACTTGTTTTTAATGTAGCAACCATGTGATAAAAACTTGGGGTGCATGAAGTGCTACCTAGATTGTAATAAACACAAGACTTATAAGAACATAACATCTGCTATCTGTTTATCTGTATTTGTTATCTGACATATGTTATCTGGTTATCTGTTTCTTTTTTACTATCATCTGACACTATCATCTGCATATCTGTCTGCATACCACTTGACACTTGACACATGTTATATTTACCTGTTAGTATACCATGCTATCTGATTTGTTTTCCTGATTCATGTTAGATATTATATTCTGTAGATATATCTATGCCATGCCATGTTTGTTCTGTTATTATTTTATATTTGTTATTTATTCCATGTACTTGTATCCTGTACTACAAGCGGCCCGTAACTTGCATTGATGGGAGATTGTTTTCTCTTTTACTTTTTCCTGCAATTTATTAATTGCAGATCAGGGTGACCAGCTGCTAGATGGAGTTGGTGACATGAGATATTAGTGCTGGAGTTTTTGCATTTATTATTATTATTTCTGTTGCTTAATTTGGAATAATGTATATGTACTTGGATTTATTTTGTATTTGGGCAATGTAACCCAGGATATTGACTTGTTCAGATCTAATTTATTTGAGATTAATATATTTTGTTTCAAGTAATCCTGTTGGTATTTTGATTCATAAATGCATGCTTGGTTGGCTTTTCTTGCTTCCGACTCTGATTATTCCTGTGAAATATTGTAAAGATCCTGACAGCTTATGGATGATAAAAATCATTCGGTGGGCTTAGTCATGTATCCGTATTTTGTATTCTCTTTTTGGAAAGTGAGGCGTGACAAGATTTTTAGTGGTATCAGAGCCCAAGTTTGGCTAATGTATTAGTTTGACTGATATATTAGACAAGCTTGGCTCGATTTGGGATTGGCTCAACAGCACATAGATCATGCATGCATGAATGAATTATAATCAACATTGATCTGGATGCTAGTCTTATTCCTTTTATTTTGATCTCTTCTTATTCAATCCCTTGATTCCTTGTTTTCTTCTGTCTCTTTTTCAGTCATTCTCTTTGATTGATTTCTTATTGGGTATGAATTCATTCTTTCACACCCATATCTTTCTGATTTTGGTGTCATCCATTCTTTTCTTCCTTCTTGGTTCTTCAATCAGCATTGCTAGATCTTCTTGATCAATCAGAGTGGCGCACCGTAAGTGTGGTGGGCCCATGACCCACAGGTCGCAGGATTCTCTTATTGTTTCTCCTTCCCTGCATTGTTTGCTTCCTTCCATCCCTTGTACTCTGTTGACTCATTGCTTGGTTCATCTCTTCCTTGTCCATCTATTCTTTCGATTCCAGCTCTATATATTTTTTCATCTCTTTGCTTTGTTATCTTGCAAGTCTCGTGTTATTTCTTCTTCATTTTTTATACCGGTTACTTTTTTCTTGCATTCCATCTTGCCATCATGCACCCATTTATTATGTAATTCAATTCTTTCCTGTTCATTCTCTCTTTGATTCCAGTTCTACCTACTCCTTATCTTTCTTTGTTACCTTGTGTTGTTCTTTCCTTTTGATACCGTGTGCTTCTTTTCTAGCACTTCATTTGACATCATTGTTATCCATCTTCCTTCTTTTTGGTGTGGGCACTGCTTTGTTTCTTCCCCTTTAATTTTCTGTTTTGTTACCCTTCCCCAGTTTGCTTTTGCATTGTCCTATGTACCGCATAAGCAAATTTCAAGGACGAAATTTTGTTGTAAGGTGGGTAGGATTTGTAACCCTATTGTCGCAAATACGTATTTTCTATATATTTTCTGTATTTAATATTTTTGTAAATTATTTTTTTCGCTTTCAAGTTCTTTTGTTAAAATGTATTGTTGGATCTCCGATTAAAGAATATTTTTAATCAATAATTTCAATTGTAGCTATTTTTCCAATGAATTTTATATTGTAATACTAAACCTATTATTCTTGATATTATTATTTTTAATTTTTTTTTGTTATTACCTTTTGATTTTATATTAAAAATCCATTTCAATATATTAATTATATTTGTACTTATTTCAAATAAATTCTATATTTTAATGCAAATTATATTTTGTTATAAACCTTATTTTATTTTGTTATCTTGTCCCCTGTTGGATTTTAAAACCCAAAATAATAACCTACCCTTTTAAAAACATTATTGGATCTTTTTTTATACCCTATAACCCATTATCACACTGTTTTAATACCCTTAAAAACCCTACTGTGCACCCGTTAACCAGGTTACTCCAATACCCGGTATCTACACCCAAACCCATTTTAAACCATTATACTCTAACCTATACCCGTATACCCTACCCATCAGTCGTCACTTATTCCCCAGCCCTAAAAACTCTTTATACCCATATATATACAAACCCTTCATGCATGCCCGTTCACCTTCTTCCCAACTGCTTCGTCTTCTCCACCTATCCCGACCTCCTCCCTGGCTCCCTCACCCTCTCCCGAGCTCCCTCTCAGCTATACAGCCGCCTTCATCCCTGTTACCCCCTTGTTCCGGCGCTCCCCTGTAGCGCCTTCCAGTCGCGATGCCCTCCTGTCTGACTACAGACCCCACCTTACCTCAACGTCGACAATAGCTCCATTCGCGATGCCACTATTGTGCCAGCCCCCGTGCCCTGCCTCATGTTGCATCGTCGACAGCGGCAGTCCCCTGGCCATCGTCCTGCCAGCCCGCCTTGCCGCCTCGCCGGCGCTGCCCTATGCGCCGCCACACACCGTCAGAGCCAGAGCCATGGAGTTTTTTTTGATGTAGGTTTTGATCATCTTGAGTCCTAGTCGTCCGATCTCTTCTTGATCGTCACAATCATGATGATCATCAAACTCCCTTTGATCGCAGCCGTTCGATCGATCGATATTGATCATCATCATCAGGGATATCTGGACCATCTGAACGTGATCATCGTCTCCATCATTACCAGTCTTGATCTGGCCATCCGATCTGATCCGATCATCTTGATCTTGATCTCTTGGATCTAGCCGTTCGATTGTGTTCGTGATTGTTCGTGATCTTGTTCGTGTCCGCTTGCTCATGTTATTATGTTCGTGCCCAGAAATCTGTTCCCGTTATTCTTGCTCTTGTGCCATTTTCGTCTTCGTCTCTCAAGCAAGTAACTTGTATTCTTTACTTTGTGTAATACAAGTACTAAATACCGCCTATAGTGTAGTTGGGTTTTAGGGACAATTTGTATGTGAATCCTCTGTTATATATTGTCTCTATCGTATTGATTCGACCATAGTTGCCCCACGACATACATGACATGAAACAACTAGGGATGACCACTTTTTGGATGTATAAATGCATGCTATTTTGTGATATCGCGTGCTTGATGTGTTATTCGTGCCCTAACGTGGCGTGGACTTGCAAAGTATCCTATACAATGTTGTTTCGACATCTAGTACACTATATTTCATGTTTGGGTTGATTTGGATGAGTTTTACATGAACTAGATGATTTTATGTTCGAAGAATAATTCTGTATTTTTCTGTAACCTTGCTTTTGATCAGTATTTTAGACCCTATTCAGGTCAGAATATGAATTTTATTTGTGAACATGAACTGTAGAGAATTCTATCTATTTCTCAACCCTTCTAACAGATCTCACTTTCGTTTTATGGATTGTGAGTTATGTCTATTTTACTATAGAGATGTAGAGAGATTTCTAGATTTCGATTTCTATTAATTCTGATGAGTAATATATTTTTATTATAATGTTAAAAGTATTATTTTGATCCAATATTTTTCACAATACAATTAGACTTGATTGGGATTAACCTTGAATTTCTGTGGATTTATTTGATGAGTTTTACAAACCGTTCTATGTTTCGAAACAATTTCCATACTAGTAGAATTTTCATAATGTTCAGTAAAGAACCTGATTTTCGACCTAATTCTACTTGCTGTTTGTAAAACATTTGTGAATATGAAAGTTAGCATCTTGTATCTATTTTATCACCCTTTCGGTGGATTTGGATTGCAATTTATGGTTTGTGAGATAATTCCTATTTTTGTACTACAGTGTTTATAATTCCAGATTTACAAAACTACTGCATCTTGATGTTTTCTGATTTTTGTTGAATACACTATTTATATTGAAAAATTATGAAACATTATATTCTGATGCTGCACATATAGGAGAATACTTTAGATTTTTCGTGGATTTAATTAATGAGTTTTCATGTTGTTTTCCTGACTTTAAATACAATCTTCTGATTTCTGACCGAACGTGTTTTCTTGATTAAAACCTGTTTTGAGTTATGATGTTGTGAAATACTATATGACTTATATATATTCACTAAATTTGGCCAGAAGTCTACTTTTTAGAATTTGATGGATTCAAATTTGCATTTTTGTAGCAACGGGAATCCCATTTTTAGTGCATTACAGTCTTGCAATCCTGAAATAGAATTTTCGTTGTTCTGCTCTTTTATGTGCTATATTTAGTCTGTATATGTTTGTCTGTCACCCTGAACCTATTACATATTTATACCATGCTATTCTCACTATGTTTTCTGCACATACATGTCTGTCTGATAATAATAACAAAAAAACCAAGCCGGGATTATGGAAAAGATCTAGTTGTAGAAAATATAGAAATGTGTACTGAGAAGAGGGCCCGTGTTCCCTACCTATTATGTGTTCATGAATACATGATACACGACTTTGTTTATCTGAGCCCTGACTACATTACTTCCCTATTGGAAAGTGTACTCAGAAGAGAACCCATAGGTTCTATCTGTCTGTCTGGTCTGCAACTGATATCTGTCTATCTGATTCCTGAGTACACGGCCCTATGGACTCCACTACGAAATCTAAACGTAATTTATTTGAATGTAGCAACCATGTGATAAAAACCAGGGGCACATGAAGTGCTACCTAGATAGTAATAAACACAAGATTTATAAGAACATGACATCTGCTATCTGTTTATCTGTATCTGTTATCTGACATCTGTTATCTGATTATCTGTTATCTATCTTACTATCAATTGACACTAACATCTATATATTTGTCTGCATACCACTTGAAACTTGACACATGTTATGTGTATCTGTTAGTATACCATGCTATCTAATTTGTTTTCCTGATTCATATTAGATATTATATTCTGTTGATATGCCTATACCATGCCATATTTGTTCTCTTGTTATTTTATATTTGTTATTTATTCCATGTACTTGTATCCTACACTACAAGCGGCCCGTAACATGTATTGACGGGATTTTGTTTTATCTTTTCCTTTTTCCTGCAATTTATTAATTGCAGATCTGGGTGACCAGCTGCCAGATAGAGTTGGTAACATGAGATATTAGTGCTGGATTTTTCGCATTTATTATTATTATTTCTGTTGCTTAATTTGGAATAATGTATCTGTACTTGAATTGATTTTGTATTTAGGCAATGTGACCCAGGATATTGACTTGTTCAGATCTGATTTATTTGAGATTAATATATTTTGTTTCAAGTAATCCTATTGGTATTTTGATTCATATATGCATGCTTGGTTGGCTTTTTTTGCTTCCGACTCTGATTATTCCTGTGAAATGTTGTAAAGATCCTGACGGCTTAGGATGATGAAAATCATTTGCTGGGTTTAATCACGCATCCGTATTCAGTATTCTCTTTTTGGGAAGTGGGGCATGACAGAAGTCCTCGTTCGACCGGCATCGACAAAGAGAACCCCGAAGTCCATAACCTCGATCAGTCAACACAACTAGCAACATGGATGGATCGAATCATGAACTTCTTAAAAAATGGTGAACTGCCGCAAGACCTGTAGGAAGAAAGAAATGTCAGAATCAGGGCCGAAAGGTTCGTACTTTTCGATGATCTGCACTTCAAGCGTTCATACACCAAGGTCGACGGTCGACCTTAACTTTGATGCTTAACCCCTGAAGAATCCAAGTACGCGCTCAAAGAGATGCATGAGAGGGTCGGAATGTAACCCATGTTTTCCATTTTATGTACTTTTGGGTGTATTTCTTTTCTTTTTGTGTATTATTTCATTGTATCTCTTTTGAACCATGTATTGGATCTTCTTTTTCAATATATTCATCTATTTGATTCGTCGTTCCTTACTTGATCTTCTTAATTCAAATTATCTGTCTATTCTTCCATTCTTGATTGGTCGAGCTTTTATTCTCATCCTCTTTGTCAAATTTTTACTATCCTATTTTTATTATTTTGATCATTTTGCTCTATCTGGATATTTGGATCTTCTCAACCCTAATACCCATTGGCTAAACCCTAAAAACTAATACCTAAAACCGATTTATAAAGCCTATACCCGGTTTTATACCCAATACCCTATTTAAATGCACTACCAAAGACCCACAACCCATCTGCATCATCCCTAACTTTGTGTATATATACCCAGACCCTACTGTACATCTCCTTCATCCCATCCCCTAGCCGCCTATCCCTTGCTCCGAAACCCTAACCCTAGCACCCTCGACCTCCTCATTTTTCTGATCACCCCTACCATGCACCATCCCACCTTTGTTTCCCCAGGTGCTTCCGACCTCTCAAGCTCCCCCGTGCAACATCTCCTGATCTCCTTCCTCCTGTCGCGACCCCTGCGCCCTGTCGTCTTCAACATCAGCAGCATCGCGATGTCATCCCGATGCCCCTGGTCACCTCTCCTTGTCGTTCGGTAGCAGCAGCAGCGGCACAGCGACCGCGCTGTGCTTCTCCCCCTTCAACGCTAGGCAGCAGCACCGACAGCAGCTGCTGCCGTCACTAGGACCCGCTGCCATCGTCTCTCCCCTCTCGCTCTCTTGGTTGCTCGTGCGAGAGTTTGCACGTGTTAGTGCGTGGTCACAGGTTTAGTTCGCTGTTCATGAGTTTGGTCTGTGGTTGCATTGTTCGTTCATTCGGTTGAGTTCGTGTTCCGGGAATCCGTTCCCGTTATTCTTGATCTTCGTCATTTTCATCGTTGGCTAAGGCAAGTAACTTGTATTCTTTTCTTTGTGTAATACAAGTACTAAATACTGTCTGTAGTGTAGTTGGGTTCTAGAGACAATTCGTGTGTGAATCCTATGTAATATATTATCTCTATTGTGTTGATTCGACCATAGTAGCCTCGCGACATACAAGATATGAAACAACTAAGGATGACCACTTTTTTTGGATGTATATATGCATGATATTTTGTGATATCATGTGCTTGATGTGTTATTCGTGCTATAACCTGTCGTGGACTTGCAAAATACCCTATACCATGTTGGACACCTAGTACACTATATTTCATGTATGGATTGATTTGGATGAGTTTTACATGAACTGGTTAATTTTATGTTCGAAGAATAATTCTGTAATTTCCGTTATCTTGCTTTTGATCAGTATTTTAAACCCTATTCAGGCCAGTATATGAATTTTATTTGTGAACATTAACTGTAGAGAATTCTACCTATTTTCCAACCCTTCTGACAGATCTCAATTTCGATTTACGAGTTATGAGTTATTTCTATTTTACTACAGAGGTGTAGAGAGATTTCCATATTTTGTTTTCTATGAATTCTGAAGAGTAATCTATTTTTATTCTAATGTTAAAAGTATTATTTTGATCCAATATTTTACAAAATAAAACTAGACTTGATTGGGATTATTCCTGAATTTTTGTGGATTTATTTGATGAGTTTTACAAACTATTCTATACTTGTGAACAACTACTATACTAGCAGATGTTTCATGCTGTTCAGTAAAGAACCAGATTTTCGACCTAATTCTACTTGCTGTTTGTCAAATATTTGTGAATATGAAAGTTAGCCTACCGTGTCTATTTTACCACTCTTTCGACGGATCTGGATTTCGATTTGTATTTAGTGAGATATTGCTGTTTTCGTACTGCAGTGTTTTAGATTCCAGATTTACAAAACTGCCATATCTTCTTGCTTTCTGATTTTACTTGACTATTCTATGTATGTTGAAAAATTATGTAACTTTATTTTCTGTTACTAAACATACTAGGAATACCCCAAATTTTTTGTGGATTTAATTAGTGAGTTTTCATACTGTTTTCCTGTTCTTGAATACAAACTTCTAATTTCTGGCTGAACACGTTTTCAGAATCCAATTCTGTTTGGAGACCTGCTGAGAAATCCCATATGACTTATATATATTTGTTGGATTCGGCCGGAAGTCTATTTTCCAGATTCTTTGGCAGATTCAGATTTGCATTTTTGTAGCAACGGGAATTCGTGTTTTAGAGCAATACTATCTTGCTGTCCTGAACTAGAATTTTCGTTGCACTGTTCTTTTATGAGTTGTCCATCATCTGTACATGCCTGCCTTTCACCCTGAACCTTTCATTTGTTTATACCATGCTATTCTTACTTTGTTTAATACACATACATGCATATCTGATAATAATAATAAATGACCAAGACGGGGTTTAAGGGAAAGATCTAGTAGTGGAAAATATAGAAAGGTGTACTCGGAGGAGGACCGGTAGGTTCTTACTGTCTGATTACTGTTACTGATTACGTGACTGCACACTTCCCTATAGGAAGGTGGGACCAGTAGGCTCTTATTGTCTGATTACTGTCTGATTACTGATACCTGAGTACACGACCCTATATGATCCCCTACGAAATCTAAAACGTAATTTGTTTGAATGTAGCAACCATGTGGTAAAAGGATGGACGCATGAAGTGCTACCTAATTAGTAATAAACACAATACTGTAAGAAGTGACATCTGTTACACTGTTATCTGTTATCATCTGACTGTTATCTGACACTATTATCTGTTACTGTCTGACTGTTACTTTACACTGCTATCTGTACATTTGTCTATATACTGTTTGACACTTGATACATGTTACTTGTACCTGTTAGTATACCATGCTACCTGATTCTGTTTTTCTGATTTATGTTCTACTTTGCTGACATGCCTATTCCATGCTATGTTTGTTCTACTGTTGTTTTATATTTGTTTATCCATTCTTGTACTTAGTCCTGCACTACAAGTGGCCCGTAACTTGCATTGAAGGGAGTTTGTTTCCTTTTTCCTCTTCTTGCAATTTATTAAATTGCATATCAAAGTGATCAACTTCCATATGGTGTAGGTGATCTGAGATATTAGATGCTGGAGTTTGCTATTATTATTTTCTGTTGCTTATTTGAACAATTGTATTTGACACTTGGATCTCTGTCATTATCTCAAACCTTTCGCAGCCATGCCAGACAAGGTCCTGCACCTAATCTGAAAAAAATATTTACCACACAAGATGAGATTGATATATAGCCCAACAGAAATATATGCAATTAAAATAAGAAAACAAATGGATTTTTAGAAATCAAAATGAAGTTCATGTGGAATCATGCTAATGAAGGAAATATGTTGTAACTTTTTACTAATCGCAATGATAACATAATGTCACAAAAATGTCCATACAGAATCTTTCAGATACATAAGATTTTGCCAACCCAATTGAATTCTAACATCAGCACTAAAAACCATAACTCCATATCAAATACTATTGGAATATACATCATAATACTTGACAAATATTGCATTCTAAAACTCAAAATTTTTTTCCACAAAGATGCTAAGAGGTTCATAATGTTACTGATTTATCATTTCTATCTCACAACATGATGCCTGTAACAGGTTAATTTTTTTATAAAAAGACCTATTCACTATAGTTGTGTGATTGAAAAAATAATGTAAGTCAATTTCATGGCACGATGCCTTAAACATGATGAAAATTCAATAGGATTATTTTTTAGCATTCAAACTTTCATTTTTCATAGAAGATGTAGATGGTGATACATTTGCTAAACAAAAGTTATCTCATTAGCCACCTTTGCAACTTTTTTATGTTTTATGTTTTGTTATAATCTTTACTTTATCTTGAAGAAATTACTATATATACTTCTATTTCCATATCAATGAAACCTCTTCCTGAAATCTTGCATATGGATATGGATAATAATCATTAAGAATGATATATATGAATTTTCACCAAGAGCATGCAGGAATGTTGTTCATGGAATGTTAACATCGAGCTATGGGTCCATACACATAGCTTCCACATTGTAATAGAAGTTTCTTTCACTTGAAAGCTCAAAAATTATGAACCATCCTCTGAAAAACAAATTTCTCATATTAGTACATCAGCAAATTAATCATAAATACTTCCATCTCATATTAGTACCTCAACAAATAGTTATTGTTTGCTGTTTGTTGTTAGTTAGTTTTAAAACTCTCATTGTTTTCATTGATTATTGTAAACTCTTACTATTTGTTTCAAAACTCTTACTGATTTTTTAGGTACACTGTTTGGTCCCATTTTTGAAGACTTGAAGCATTGTGTTTTTCTACAATATTGTAAATTTTTTTACCTCTCATTCAGTTGGTTGGTGTAAATTTTGGGGAAGGATGTAATAGTTGTAATATTTAGCATTTTGGGAGATGATGTAAGTATCTGTATATAATGATGATATAATATAGTTATGGTAATACCCGTACCCTCAATTTTGTGGAGTATTGGGTTCTGTGTTTGGTTTTTGAAAGGTTTTTCGAAGGTTTTTCAAAAAATCCATTACGTTTTCAAACGAATTTTTGGTTTTTATTTTGTATCTTGCATTATATTATGATTTTTTTTCCCAGAGCCTTATATATATGATGCTTGTGTGATGTTGCTTGGTTTCGCCTGGGGAGGTTTGATATTTATTGCCTATGATGTCATATTTTTAATTATTAGCAGAATTCCGTAAGGAATTGCTGTAAAAGGGCTAATATTTTAGGGGAGATTCTGTCGAAATTTTTACTAAATTTTCTAAAATCTATTATGTTTTCAAACGATATCTTGGTTTTTATTTTGTATCTTAGTTATATGAAGATTTTTTCCCCCAGAGCCCTATATATATGATGCATGTGTGATGTTGCTTGGATTGGCCTGGGGAGGATTCATATTTATTGCCTGTGATGTTAAATTTTTAATTATTAGCAGAAATCCATAAGGAATTGCTGTAAAATGGCTAATATTTTAGGGGAGGTTCTGTCGAAATTTTTACAAAATTTCCTAAAATCTATTATGTTTCCAAACGATATCTTGGTCTTTTATTTTATATCTTTAGTCATATGAAGATTTTTTTCCCCAGAGCCCTATATATATGATGCCCGTGTGATGATGCCTGTGTGATGTGGCATGGATTGGTCTGTGGAGGATTCAATTTGACTGCATGTGATGTTAATTTTTTAATTTTGAGCAGAATTCCGTAAGGAATTTCTCTAGAAGGACTAATATTTCAGGAGAGAAGACTGTCGAAATTTTGACTAAACAACTTAATTAATTAATCATTTTTCGCGATAACGTGTCGTAGGAAACAATATAACGGTGATTGTATTACAAAACTATTAGGAAGCAATATAATTTCAAAGGAGGCCTGTATAGAGTAGATGATTGTATTAGAAAGGTGGTTGTATTTGTTTACAATCATTTTCTTTTTCCTATCATGGTGCATTTTTTTAATTGATGTTCTCACATTTCTTGACAAAAAATCTAGCTTTTTTAAGCATTGGATAAGTCAATATTTAGATAATTAAGGGCAATAAAGATAAATTCCTAAAAAACTAAAACATTTTAACGAATAATTGTTAAAGAAGTATAAAGAGGTATATTGAATGATGGTAGATAAATTTATAACTCCAACTATATTAAATGTATATTGTATAAATTTATATGCAGTTCACCCAACCAAATAACTCCAACTAAATTTATATGCAGTTCCGAATACGTGCTGTAGGCACGTGCCACGGGCATACATAGTATATATATATGTATGTAAGTATATATACTGTATCAATTTCGTACGTTTATACAAAATCATGTAGTATGTGATTTTGGAAAATTATTTATTATTTTTGATTAATCATGTTCAAATGGAGGGTTAGGATTGGATTAGGGTGTGATTGTAATATTAATTTGCAAATTGATCTCAAAATTGTTGAGCCACAAAAGAGAGTGACACTTGGGTTCTTCTCACACCATAAGCTCACTCCCTCTCCTCCTATAAAAACCACCTAATGCCGGCCAACCTCAAGGGCAAAGCCCTTTTCATTTTGTTTCTCATCTCACTCATCCTATTCTCCTTCTTCTAGTTGTTTTGCTTTAATTTTTAGGAAAATAAATTCAGAAGAAAAGAAAAGAAAGATAGATCAAATAAAAAAAAATAGAGTGGGTTCATTTCATGGATTGTTCTTGAAGTGGAGCAAGAACAAGGAAGGAGAAGGAGCAAGCAAGTTCTTCCAAACCGATTTTGAGTGGGGGTTTCTCAACTTGATTTTATTTGTTTGTATTATTTTTATTATTTTTAATTAATTGAAGATCTTTGACTAATTTCATGTGCATATTGATGACAATGGACTAGAATAAATTGCATACAAAGATTGAAGTGGTAGAACTCAAATAGAACACTAAAGATTCAACCTTTAATGACTAGTATGTAGTTACGATGATTAGGAATTAATTGCTTGTGCTAAAATTGGAATTTTGACTCCAAATTAATATGAGAGGTTCTCATACTTGTTCTTACCATGCTCTATTTTTTGTAGATTTTTCTGGGTTAATTTACTAGGCCAAACAAATCGTTTCCCCAAAACAGCGAGCAACAAAATGCTGCTGTCTTGGTTGATTTTGACTTGTGTTTAAAGAGCATGAATTCTAGTTCTATACGGAATCTGAAAAAGTTGTTTACTAGAGAGTTGTAGTAGATGTTCCCACATTTCTAAAAATTCTAATTTTGTTGAATTCCAATAAGCATAGTGATATGGCTAAAAAAGGGGGTTAAATCGGAACCGTCCAAATCGGGCACGAATCTTGAAGCCTAGGGGTAAAATGGTAATTTCACCTACCAACGGGTCTGAAGCGGGTACTGGTTCTCTTCCCCGAAGACCCACTTACCCGCAAACGGATCCGTCTCAACTGGGTGCGGGTTCCCACCCGCAGCAAACCCGGTCCAGAAGGGATAGAATTAGGGTTTCTGATTAGATCCTAATCAACGGCCCTGATTCATATCTATCCCTTCACTGGGGGTTAGGGATTACATTCCTTATCTAACCACAGGGGGATTACATTCCTAATATGATCCCAGCGGCGCCTATAAATACCCCCCATCCATCTCCATTGAGAGGTAATCAATCTTTTCCCAGTTTTTGCGCTCTCTCATAATCATTCCCGATTACTGACTTGAGCGTCGGAGGGTGCGTCGCCGGGAACAACCTCGGTGTCTTGCACTTTTTGCAGGTGTACTGCGGGAGTCAGTGTCAAACTCCGGCGGAACAGGTAACAGGTTTTCTATTCAGTTTTCCTAAGAATCCACAAATACTATCTGTTTGCCCCCACACCAGATTTAGCGGCAACAGATTGGCACCGTCTGTGGGAAACTAATGAATAGCAAACTCCCCTCTTCCCGTTGGTTAGATCGCTCCAGCCATACCTCCTAGGAAAGTCAGATCCATAGGGTCCAACCGAGGACCCAATCCCGATCAGCAACAGGAAGTTCCCCCTCAGCCCGCTCAACAACAGGGGCAACTTCCTCCTCAAGCCGTGGACCCTCTTCAACAAGACCTACCTCCTCCGCAGAATCAACAACCTCCAAAGGGTCCCAACCCGCAGAAACAACCTCTCCATCCGGACCACGTCTCCATCCACAATGCCTCTTCGGATTCGAAGGCCTCTCACAATCCCCAAGCTTCCGACCTTCGCAACACCGTCCTCAATCGGCAGAAGGATGCGGATCGTCGCCACCGTCTGGATGAAAAGCGGGCCCGAGAGGGAGCCTCCCGCCAACACCGTCCGAATGAGCGATCTCCTCACCGCCGAGACAACAGAAGGTCCCCCATCCGAAGGGGGCGGAGAGAATCCCCCGAGCATCACAGAAGAAGACCACACTTCCCTGCAGGTCGGCAACAGCCTAGGAACGATGAGGCACCCATCACCCGTGCCGAGTTCCAGCAGTTCCAAGCGACCGTCCTACAAGCTCTCAATCTCCGTCCTAACACCCATGCTCCAAAGATCCCCTCTCCTCCTCCGGTCCAAAGTCCTCGCCGACGGTCCCCAACTCCTTCTCCAGCTCCTAGCAACTCTCGACATATGTCAAGTCCTCACTGCTCCAGGAGCTACCGTCGTCGTAGCCCCCGCTCTCCCTCATACGAAGACGAGTCTAGAGGCTCGGCTGATTACCGTCGAAGGGATGACGCCGTCTACCGCCGTCTCCACGAAATGGAGAGGCGCTTGGGTCAGTTAGACCTAGAAGAGGAGCTTAGAGGAAGGACCCTTCGTCCTAGTAGACCTCCTTTTTCACGAACCATAATGGATGCACCCGTTCCGATCGGCTTCAAGCCTCCTCAATTTGAGACCTATTCCGGGGGAGACTGACCCCGTCGATCACATCGAAAGCTTCAAGACCCTAATGCTCATCCATCAAGCTTCCAATGCCCTGCTCTGCAAAACCTTCCCCGCAAATCTCAAGGGCCCTGCTCGAGAATGGTACTCTCGCCTTGCCCCATCCTCGATATTCTCCTTCGAGCAATTCGAGACCCTCTTTGTCACCCACTTCGTAAGTAGCCGCAGAACTGAGAAGATCAGTATCTCGCTATTGTACCTCCACCAGAAGAAGGGCGAGAAGTTGAGAGACTATGTGAAAAGGTTCACAGCTGAGGCCAAGTCCATAGCATCCCTCGACCAGTCGATCGCTGCAGCAGCATTTCAATCTAATGTCGTCAACTCCAGCCTCCGCTCCTCCTTCGCCAAGAAGCCCCTGCAGAACTTCTCTGACCTCCTCCTCCGAAGTGAAAAGTATATTTGGGCCGAAGAAGCCGAGCACCGCCCCAACTTGGAGGGGTCTTCTTCCGGGTCGAAGAGAAAGGGAACAGAAGAAGAGGGAGCCAAGAAGCTCCAGAAGGATAATGCCGGCCAGTGCCGACCTCCCCCCAGATTCGAGAAATTTACTCCTCTCACCACCAATGTCTATACCATTCTGATGAAAGTTGAGAAGGAAGGGATCATACCTCCTACTCTGAGGATGAACACCCCTGCCAAAAAAAGGGATAAAGAGAAGTGGTGCCATTATCACCGGGACCATGGCCACGAAACGAATGATTGTCGGCCCTTGAAGAATGAGATAGAAGCCCTCATTCAGAGGGGGCAGCTGACCAGGTTCATGAGAAAGGACCGAGCCGAACTTCCTCCCCCGCCTTCGGGGGCTAACAAGCGGCCTGAACGCAAGGAAATGCCCGACTTCGAAGAGGAGCATGTCCTCCACCTCATTCATGGGGGCCCAATGGGGGGCTCCTCCAACTCCTCTCGAAAGGCATTTATAAGGAAAGTCAACTCGGTTTGTGCCACCCCTCCTCCTAAAGGCCTCGGAGTGCCCGTCACATTCTCAGATGAAGACCATGAGGGTGTCCGAACGCCCCATTGTGACGCACTCGTCATCAGCCTCCACATGGCGAACTTCAAAGTGGAGAGGATCCTGGTGGACAATGGCAGCTCCGTTAACATCGTCTTCCTCGCAACTTTTAGAGGCCTAAAGCTCTCCCGAGATAGACTCAAGCCCGTCGGCTACACGCTCCATGGGTTCACGGGAGTGCCAGTGACTATTGAAGTGGTGATCACCCTCAATGTAACCGCTGGCAAAACTCCTACTACCCGAACGGAGTCGATGGAATTCATGGTCGTAGATGTCCCCGCAGCCTACAATGTCATTCTGGGTCGGCCCGGCCTAGCCGCCCTTGAAGCCGTTTCTTCCACCTATCACATCAAAATGAAGTTCCCCACCCGGGCAGGAGTAGGGGAGGTAAAAGGCAATCAGGAAACGGCCCGCAAGTGCTACATGACCTCTACCCTCGGTCCGGTCCTCTCCCTAGAAACTCTGGAAATCTCCCAAGATGCTGCCCGACCGACGTCCGAGCCGGTGGATGAATTGGAGGAAGTTCTCTTCTCAGAGCAGGATCCGACTCGAAACTTCTTTGTTAGCAAGACCCTCCCGTCCGCCCTATGCTCGGACATTGTACAGTGCATCCGGAGGAACCGAGACCTCTTTGCTTGGTCAGCTGCAGACATGCCCGGAATTTCCGAAGAGCTCTTGGTCCACTACCTCAGCGTTGTTCCGGGGTCCAAATTGGTTCAACAGAAGAGACGCAAGTTCACCCCCGAGCGCCAGCTAGCCATAAAAGAGGAGGTGGACAAGCTCTTGAAGGCCTGCTTCATAGAAGAGGTGAACTATCCCGAGTGGTTGTCGAATGTAGTATTGGTGAAGAAGTCCAATGGGACTTGGAGGATTTGTATCGATTTTACCGATCTCAACAAGGCTTGCCCCAAGGATCCCTTCCCTCTTCCGAGTATTGACACTCTGATTGATGCCACCACGGGACATGAGCTCCTCAGCTTCATGGATCTCAGGCTACAACCAGATCCGGATGTTCCCTCCGGATATCCCGAAGACCTCATTCGTGACCAACCAGGGCCTCTACTGCTATAGGGTCATGCCCTTCGGTTAGAAGAATGCAAGCGCAACATACCAATGCCTCGTCAACAAAGTTTTCCAAGCTCAAATCGGCCGGAATATGGAGGTGTATGTTGACGACATGCTTGTAAAAAGCATCCGAGGAGCCGATCATGTGACTGACCTACAGGAGGCGTTCGATGTTCTGAGAAAGCACAACATGAGACTCAATCCGAACAAGTGTGCGTTCGGTGTCTCGTCAGGAAAGTTCCTCGGCTTCATGGTCAGCCAACGAGGGATTGAAGCCAACCTTGAGAAAATCAAGACCATATTGGACATGGCCCCTCGCAAGAATGTTAAGGAAGTTCAGAGGCTGACAGGCCGCTTAGCCGCCATAGGGCATTTTCTCTCGAAGTCTGGGGAGAAATGCCTCCCCTTCTTCAAGGCCCTCAGGGGGGCTAAAGGTTTCGAATGGGGACAGCAACAGCAGGAGTCATTCGACCAGCTCAAGGCTTACCTCGTCAACCCTCCTCTCCTCAGCAAGCCCATTCCTGGTGAACCCCTTTACCTCTACCTAGCAGCCTCTGAGCAGACCCTCAGCACCGTTTTAGTAAGGGAAGAAGACCGGGCTCAAAAGCCCATCTACTATGTAAGAAAAGTACTTCGGGATGCCGAGCTCCGCTACCCGAAGATAGAAAGGATGGCCTATGCCCTGGTGATGGCCGCGAGAAAGCTTCGCCCGTATTTTCAGTCCCATTCGGTGGTCGTTCTTACCGACCAACCGCTGAAGCAAGTGCTCCACAAGCCGGAGACCTCCGACCGTCTTATGAAGTGGTCTATCGAGCTGAGCCAGCATGATATAACTTATCAGCCTCGGACCGCGATCAAGGCTCAGGCCTTAGCCGAATTCATAGTCGAAAGTACCGTCCCCGAGTTCAGCCAAGCGATGAAGGGACCGCCTGTCTGGTCGGTTTATGTGGATGGATCCTCGTGTAATGAGGGAAGCGGAGTCGGGGTCATTCTGGCAGGCCCAGATGACTTCATCCTCCAATACTCCCTCCGTATCAACTTCAAGGCCTCGAACAACGAAGCAGAATACGAGGCACTCATAGCCAGCCTTGGAATGGCTCGCAATGCAGGGGCGCAATGCCTCTGGATCTTTAGCGACTCTCAGCTAGTCGTAAATCAGGTCCTCGGCGAGTATGAAGCACGTAACGACAGGATGGTTAAATACTTAGCCAAGGTCAAGAGCCTCATGGCACTGTTTGAAGAAGCCCTCATCCAACGAATACCCCGGGAAGAAAATGCTCAGGCCGATGCCCTCTCCAAACTAGCCTCTTCCTCCCTTTAAGGTCTCGAGCAGACCGTCTTGATAGAAGTCCTTCTGAAGCCAAGCATAGAGGACGAAACTTCAGACTCTATGGAATCGCTGCCTGTCCTGCTTGAAGATAACTGGATGAAACCCCTCGTTGAATTCTTGAGGGACGGGCTCCTCCCCGAAGATCCTAAGGAAGCTTGAAGAGTGAGAACCCCAGCCGAGCGTTATGCATTAATCGGAGGCGTCCTATATAAACGCTCCATCACACAGGTAGACGGCAGGCCCTACCTGAGATGCCTCTCCCCCGAGCAGGCCGACTACGCCCTACAAGAACTTCACGAGGGCATCGGCGGGGCACATTCGGGATCCAGATCCTTAGCCCGCAAAGTGTTGAATTACGGATATTTCTGGCCCACTCTCCTACGAGACGACGAACGACACATTCGGCAATGCGGCTCTTGTCAGAAGTACTCCGACATCCGACGCCTCCCACAAGCTCCACTCACTTCCCTATCAAGTCCAATCCCTTTCGCAATGTGGGGGATGGACTTACTAGGGCCATTTCCACCGGCTCCCGGTCAGTTCAAATTCCTAGTCGTAGCAATCGACTACTTCTCAAATTGGATAGAGGCCGAGCCCTTGGCCACGATCACCGAAAACAAGGTAGTTCAGTTCTTTTGGAAGAGCGTAATCTGCCGATTCGGCGTCTTGCGAGTCCTCATAACAGACAACGGAACCCAGTTTACCGGGGCTGCATTCCGAGCTCTATGCGAAGACCTTGCCATCCAACACCGATTCTCCTCCGTTTCCCATCCCCAGTCAAATGGCCAAGTCGAGAATGCTAACAGACAGATCCTCTCCGGCATTAAGAAGAGGTTAGATAAATGTTCCAAAGGCTTATGGGTCGATCAGCTCCCCAACGTGCTGTGAACTACCGCACCACAAAACGGATCCCCACAGGCGAGTCCCCATTCAACCTCACCTATGGGTCCGAAGTTATGATCCCCTAGAAGTTGGAATACCCTCTCCCCGACTAATGGCTTATGAGGAAGAACAGAATGCCAGAGAACTCCGAGCAAATCTAGACCTGATCAATGAGATCCGAGAAAGAGCTGCCATTCGTCAACAAGGTTACCGAAGAAGGATCGAGTTGGCATACAACAAGAGAGTCCATCCTACCGACCTTAAAGAAGGGGACTTGGTCCTCAGAAAGCTAGCCATCTCTTTCCCCGGACAGAAGAGCAAACTGGCTCCAAATTGGGAGGGACCCTATAAGATCGTCAAAGAACTTCGGCTCGGGACATACATGCTAGAAGATCTCAAAGGCAGAGAGATTCCCAGGACTTGGAATGCCGACCATCTTCTAAAATACCAAGAGAGAGCACCAACGCCTCTCTAAGTATTTTGGGATGTCGAACCGTTCCTCTCCTATTACTTGTAATGTTTTTCTTTCATTTTCTCTCTTGTAATAACGGCTAGCAACTTTAGAAGCAGCCGACCATTAGTCATCAATAAAGTGCTTTTTCATATTTTACTTGTAAAATTTGTTACTTCTCTCTGCCTTTACTCTTCGCTCTACCGATTGTTCGGAGTCCAACACTTGGCTCGAGTCTACCTCGCAAGCTCGCTCTTAAGCGAACTAGAAGTAGGTCGCCATTCGGAACTGCTCCCACAACCGTTGAACAACTCTACCGATGGTTCGGAGTCCAACACTTGGCTCGAGTCTACTTCGCAAGCTTGCTCTTAAGCGAACTAGAAGTAGGTCGCCATTCGGAACTGCTCCCACAACCGTTGAACAACTCTACCGATGGTTCGGAGTCCAACACTTGGCTCGAGTCTAATTCGCAAGCTCGCTCTTAAGCGAACTAGAAGTGGGTCGCCATTCGGAACTGCTCCCACAACTGTTGAACAACTCTACCGATGGTTCGGAGTCCAACACTTGGCTCGAGTATACTTCGCAAGCTCGCTCTTAGGCGAGCTAGAAGTAGGTCGCCATTCGGAACTGCTCCCACAACCATTGAACAACTCCACCAATGGTTCGGAGTCCAACACATGGCTCGAGTCTACTTCGCAAGCTCGCTCTTAGGCCAGCTAGAAGTAGGTCGCCATTCGGAACTACTCCCACAACCGTTGAACAACTCCACCGATAGTTCGGAGTCCAACACTTGGCTCGAGTCTACTTCGCAAGCTCGCTCTTAAGCGAACTAGAAGTAGGTCGCCATTCGGAACTGCTCCCACAACCGTCGAGTGGCTCTAACGGTGGTTCGGAGTCCAAAGTTCGGCTCCACTGTGTTCACTCAATACTCCGAGCCGAGCGGACGAGGAACCGACCCCCACATATGGAGAAAAATTCTGCCGAACCGGTTTCACCGTTAGATCACCCCAAAGTCTGTGCTAGGACTTGATGAACGGATCAGATTGTGCCACGTGTCCACAAAACGACAAGATAGTATTTTCTTGGAACTCGTGCCTCCCACCTCGTAATGCGTGCCACGATCATGATCGACCGTCTAGATTGAGCCACGTGGACGGAGTCTGAAGTCCGAGCTATCGCACCTCGGAAGTGCAAAGTCACATCGGTATACTCCGAGCAAAAAACTAAAGTTCCGCAGCTAAAACACTCGAAGAAGATAACTAGGGGTCCTTATGGTTCGAGTAAGGCAACTACGGCACAACAATGAGCAAAGCAACATCAATTTTATTAAAACAACGTGATAAATTTACAAGGCAAAGAGTTACAGCGAAAAAATGACTTGACAAATTTACAAGGTATGTCATTACAACAAGAAGAACGACGCAAGTCTAAGGCTCGACGCCACTCGTTCAGCACCTCCTCGGAACAGGGACGTTCCGATTTAAAGACAATCGGGGTTTTCGTCTTTTCACGTCCGTGCTTGTATCTAGGCCGACAAACTGGGACGCCGCCTCACCGCTGAGCCTAACGGTGGCTCCGACCGAGGCTCCACTCGAGCTAACAGCTACTCCGCTTTGTGCATCGGCGGCTGTTCGGCCAATGACTTGAGGACGAGTTGCGAGCTCATAGAAGGTGATCCCTCGCTCTCTCTCCTCGCGAGTGCACGAGGTGCTGCGGACATTAGCCCTCACGGGCTGGGGCTTCAGACGAGCCACCTCCTTTTCGAGCTCAACGATCCTATCTTTCAGAGTGTCGTCCTTAACCATTATCTTGAATCTAGGGAGTTTCGCCGAACCGGACATTAGCCCTCACGGGCGGGAGTTTCGCCGATCCTATCTAGTAAGTTAGTCACCTCGATGCTCTTATCGACCGTGACCCTCTGCAGCTGTTTGACCTTCTTCGCGAACTCATCCTGCTCGGCCAGCACCGAGGCTAGCTCTGCCTCCTTCGCCGAGAGCTCCTCCTCAACTATCCGGAGATGGTGCACCTCGGCCAGCAACTCGCTGTTCTTCTTCTCCATGTTGAGCGACACCCTCTTGATCAGCTCGATTTCACCCTCGAGGCAAGCCTCGGGAGATTGCTTAAACAGCTCGGCACGACGCCGAGCTGCTACCGTATTTGGGTGATGTTCGAGGATCTGAAATACAAGAACGTCACAATTGGAAGACTATAGACCGACCCAAACACTTGGACAAATTTGAGATAAAATTTTCATTCATAAAAGAAGAGGTGGTGGCCAGTCCGCGAAAAGGCGTTACATTTTTGAAAGAAAAAAAGGGGGGGGGGGAAACGAAATTACAAAAAGACTAGAAGATCAGGGTACACCTGCGTCGGCTCGACCACAGGCGCTTCGCCAGACGGCCCCTCATTTCTCGCCCCGGCCAGGGGGGCGGTCACCACAACATCGGCGACCACCTCCTCCTCCTCGTCGTCCTCGCCCTCGTCACCTTCCTCCGCTTCGCCTTCCTCCTCCTCACCATCAGATGCGGATCCGGGCCACAACCTGTAGCCGACCCGCTGAAAATCGGGGATGCGGTCCTGAACGTGGTCGAGCGCCCTCTGGTAGGACTTCTCCATGTTCGAGGCCATATGCGCCTTCGCCTCGGCCCTGATCTTCATCGCCAAGGCGTCCTTCTCCGCCTTCACCTCAGCCAGGGCCGTCGCTGATGCCGCCAACTCCTCGGCAGCCTTGGCGGCTTTGGCAGGCTCCTCAGCGAGCCGCCCCTTTACTCGCTCCAGGTCAGCCACAAGGTCGGCAACCTGGACTTCCAAGCCCTCGGCTCGCCTCTGCTCTGCTTCGAGCTACCGAACCACCTTCACCTTGTCCGCCCTGTCCTTATCACTGGCGGCCTTCAACTCCTTCTCCTGCTCGGCGAACGCTTCGAGGAGATGGTTGAAGTGACAAGTGGCCTGCCAAAACAAAACGATAGTGAGAACAAGGTTAGAGCTGAATAGCAAACTTAAAGAAATTCTCAAGAGAAACTTACCGATACGAGCGACCGAGCGACCTCATTGGTGTCGTCGCCTACCGTCCCCGCCTTCAGCGCGGCTCGGTCCTTCGGGGTCGCCAGATGCTTGACGGCCTGCATAGACATCTACGAATTCCCTAGGAAGCCATCGTGTTTCTTGACGTTCCAGTTCGGGATGAACAGCTGCTTATGCTGCTCGGTCAAGATCACCTCGGCCTGAGGGGTCAACGGCGAAGCCTGGAGCGTCAGCGCCACCGTAACGTCGAAGGTCTCACCGGCCGGGGCAGAGGCATCAGGAGCCGAGGTGTCGGTGACAGCAGCTACCGCCGACGAGGGGACCTCAGCAACGGGGGGAGGCGGAGAAATCGCCGAGGCAACCTTAGGAGGCCGACCTGACGAGGCGGTCATGCTCGGCCTCTTCCTCTTCCTTCCATCGGCAACTTTGCCTCGATCGTTCATCATTGCCAAAAAGTCCATCTTCGGCGCTTCTGTTTCAAGCAACAAACAAACGACAAGTTAGTAAAATGAGCTAAAAACATAGAAGAAAAAATGTATTGCGAGATGTCAAGAGCGTACTCGGGTTGATCTGACTGAGGCCCAACCCGTGTAGCACTTCCTCGGTCATCTCCCTCCAGCTCAACATCGGGAGAGCCATGATCTTCCCCACCACTTCTTCTTCTTCCGCGGTCAGTACCGGGTCGGCCCTCGAAAACTTTGGCACCTCTACTTTCCACTGAGTGGGAACCTTCAGCATCGAGGGCTCCCTCAACAAGAGGAACTTCTCCTTCCAACCCTTGATCGAGTCCGGGTTCTCTATCATCCGAACGCCCTTCCTCGGCGCCAGTTAGTAACGATGCTCGGTCTTATGCATTCTATGAACCCGATACATGCTCCGGAAGATCGTTAAGTCCAGCTCGACCTCGGCATTACGACACTGCAGCAAGAAGGCGTTCACATGGCGCCAAGTATTCGGCATGAACTGAGTAGGCGCGAGGCAGTACCACCCGAGGACCTGAAAAACGAAGGGGTGCAGAGGAAAGTGCAGCCCTGCATTCAGCGAGTCGTAGTCGAACATGCACATATCCGACGACGACAGTTTGGAGTTCGCTCGCATCCCAGGGCCGGGAGAATCAACTTGTACTCCGGAGGGATGGCGAACCCTCTTCTGATCCGGAGCAGGTCCCTCTCGGATAACACCGTCGCAATCTCGTCCGCCTCAGTGGTTAGAACCGGGTTGTTATCCTCGTAGACCTCCGACTGGCCTAGGATCGCCTTCTTCATGAGGTCGCCCTAGTATTGCCTAACCCCAGCATGACCGGACAATACACAAGGGTACCGGCCCGACTCAGGGGCTTGCCTCGGTGTCTTTACAATCTACTCAACTACAGGAGATTGGACCACTATCTTCTTCTTCTTCTTCTTCTTCGCCTCGGCCACGGATGGCTCGGCCACCTGCTTCCCTTTCCTTCGAATCTCCATTTGCCTCCTCTCCTCGGCACCACTATCGCCCAAGGACGAGGCCTCACTCCCTGAGTCCACCCTTGACATCTCTAGAAAAAAGGCTAAGGCAAGTAAACTGACCTTGAAGTGATGTTCACGATCGGAATAAGTTCGCCGAAAATCGCCTGGCCCGCACGACAGCTAATGCAACCGCCTTGGAGCAAAAATTGCCGCTAGTAGAGAACGCAGAGAGTAAAAGTGAAAGTTTGGAGTAAAAATGAGAAATGAGCTTGGGGGTAGGGAAGTGAGAGCTTATAACCTAGTGTGATGTTGGGCTTCCTTGGGAATCTAAAAAGCCCACTAAGAAGCCAAAGTGCCAAAGCGGAGAGTTGCGACGTTTCGAAAACAAAAACTCCTCAAACCACTTAAGTCCACGACTCGGCCACCGGTCTGCCAAGCCGAGCTATCGAACAGCTTGGCTGAGCAACCGAGCTACTGAGTCTCTTCAAAAACGTCCAACTCCATACCTCGGCTAACGGCACTGAGCCTCCGAACCGAGGGGACGAGGAACCGACCCTCATATATGGAGAAAAATCCTTCCGAGGCTGAATCACCGTCGGATCTTTCCAAAATTCATGTCAAAACTCGATGGACGGTTCAGATTGCGCCACGCCCACAAAACGACAAAATAACATTTTCTCGTGATCTGAACCTAGTCCTCGTGATTCATGCAATGATGGACGCTCCAGATCTGGCCACGTGGACCTTCCGAGCTTCTGGCCACCGGTCTGACAAGCCGAGCTATCGAACAGCTTGGCTAAGCAACCGAGCTACTGAGTCTCTTCAAAACGTCCAACTCCATACCTCGGCTAACGACACCGAGCCTCCGAACCGAGGGGACGAGGAACCGACCCTCACATATGGAGAAAAATCCTTTCGAGGCTGAATCACCGTCGGATCTCTCCAAAATTCGTGTCAAAACTCGATGGACGGTTCAGATTGCGCCACGCCCACAAAACGACAAAATAACATTTTCTCGTGATCTGAACCCAGTTCTCATGATTCACGCAATGATGGATGCTCCAGATCTGACCACGTGTACCTTCTGAGCTTCCTGCCACCGGTCTGCCTAGCCGAGCTGCTGAACAGCTTGGCTAAGCAGCCGAGCTACTGAGTCGGAGGGTGGCAGCGCTCCAGATTCAAGACTCTTCAAAACGTCCAACTCCATACCTCGGCTAACAGCACCGAGCCTCCGAACCGAGGGGACGAGGAACCGACCCTCATATATGGAGAAAAATCCCTCCGAGGATGAATCACCGTCGGATCTCTCCAAAATTCGTGTCAAAACGCAATGGACGGTTCAGATTGCGCCACCCCACAAAATGACAAAATAACATTTTCTCGTAATCTGAACCCAGTCCTCGTGATTCACGCAATGATGGACGCTCCAGATCTGGCCACGTGAACCTTTCGAGCTTCCGTCCACCGGTGTGCCTAGCCGAGCTACCGAACAGATGGGCTATGCAACTGAGCTACTGAGTCAGAGGGTGGCGACGCTTCAAAGCTAGGACTCTTCAAAATGCCTAACTCCATCCCTCGGCTGACAACGCAGAGCTTCCAAACTGAGGGGACGAGGAACCGACCCTCATATATGGAGAAAAAATCTGCCGACCCTTCTCAGCCGTTGGATCTTCTCAAAAAACGCGCTCGTCGTGATGGACGATCCAGATCTTGCCACGTTCGCTAAACGACAAGATAGCGCTTTTTGGGGATCCACGCTGAGATGGACGCTCACGATCATGCCACGTAGTTCGGCTGATCCTGAGCTAGGCATCGAGCGGCCGAGCCGAGGGGACGAGGAACCGACCCTCATATATGGAGAAAAAATCTGCCAACCCTTCTCATCCGTTGGATCTTCTCAAAAAACACGCTCATCGTGATGGACGACCCAGATCTTGCCACGTTCGCCAAACGACAAGATATCACTTTTTGGGGATCCACGCTGAGATGGACGCTTAGGATCACGCCACGTAGTTCGGCTGATTCCGAGCTAGGAGTCGAGCGGCCGAGCCGAGGGGACGAGGAACCGACCCTCATATATGGAGAAAAAATCTGCTGACCCTTCTCAGCCATTGGATCTTCTCAAAAAATGCGCTCGTCGTGATGGACGGCCCAGATCTTGCCACGTTCGCTAAACGACAAAATAGCGCTTTTGGGGATCCGCGCTGAGATGGACGCTCAGGATCACGCCACGTAGTTCGGCTGATTCCGAGCTAGGCGCCGAGTAGCCGAGCCGAGGGGACGAGGAACCGACCCTCGTATACGAAGAAGCTATCTGCCGAGGAATGTGGATCGTTCGATCGCCCAGAAAATTGCGCTCGACGCTGATGGAGGGCCCAGATCGCGCCGCGCCATAAATAGGTATTAAAAATTAGTTTTTATTTATTTTAATTGTTTTATTTATTTAAAAATTCCGAAAAAATTACTAAAAATTCGGGAAAATTAACTAGAAATTCTAGAAAATAATTACAAATTTGGGGGAGTATTTTTGAGCCCCTGAACGAACAATTATTGCCTGGAATGTGTTGTTAAGACCTCCGAATGACTGGTTAACACATCGCAAAATTAAATAAATAATCCAAAAAAATAGATAAAAATCGCCGAATATCCAGAGAAGCTCAAGGACAGCTTACTGCTTGAAAAATCACCTCACTACTCCCTTCGAGATTCGAAACCCTCCATTTGGACTCCGATACAACTCTACTAGCCATTAAAACAGTTAAACTACTCCTCAAAGGCTGATCAAACTCAGTCTTTAGGAGTGGGGGGCTCGTGATATGGCTAAAAAAGGGGGTTAAATCTGAACCGTCCAAATCGGGCACGAATCTTGAAGCCTAGGGGTAAAATGGTAATTTCACCTACCAACGGGTCTGAAGCGGGTACTGGTTCTCTTCCCCAAAGACCCACTTACCCGCAAACTGAACCGTCTCAACTGGGTGCGGGTTCCCACTCGCAGTAAACCCGATCAAGAAGGGATAGAATTAGGGTTTCTGATTAGATCCTAATCAACGGCCCTGATTCATATCTATCCCATTCACTGGGGGTTAGGGATTACATTCCTTATCTAACTACAGGGGGATTACATTCCTAATCTGATCCCAGCGGCGCTTATAAATACCCCCCATCCATCTCCATTGAGAGGTAATCAATCTTTTCCCAGTTTTTGCGCTCTCTCATAATCATTCCTGATTACTGACTTGAGCGTCGGAGGGTGCGTCGCCGGGAACAACCCTGGTGTCTCGCACTTTTTGCAGGTGTACGGCGGGAGTCAGCATCAAACTCCGGCAGAACAGGTAACAGGTTTCCTATTCAGTTTTCCTAAGAATCCACAAATACTATCTGTTTGCCCCCACACCAGATTTAGCGGCAACACATAGCATGAGCTAGAGCTTTACAAGTTTTTAGCAATTGGCTGTCTTTAGTTGTTCTTGACTTGTGTTTAAAGAGCAGAAATATTAGTTCCATATGGAATTTGAAAAAGTTGTTAACTAGAGAGTTGTAGTAGATGTTCCCACCTTTCTTAAAAGTCTAATTTTGTTGGATTCCGATAGGCATAGCATGAGCTATGAGCTTTACAAGTTTTCAGCAATCGATTGTCTTTAGTTGTTCTTTACTTGTGTTTACAGAGTAGAAATTTTAGTTCATACGGAATTTGAAAAAGTTGTTAAGTAGAGAGTTGTAGTAGATGCTCCCACCTTTCTAAAAAGTTTAATTTTGTTAAATTCTGTTAAGCGTAGCATGATTTATGGATTTTACGTGTTTCCATGTCTTCGTTTAATTTCAAGCTTGTGTTAAAAGTCAAGAGTCTTGAGTTCTACAAGAAATTTGAGAAAGTTATTGACTAGAGAGTTGTAGTAGATTTTCTCACCATTCCAAAAAAGTATAATTTTATCGAATTCCGATAAGCATAGCATGATTTATGGATTTATGGCTTTTACAAGTTTCTGCAACCTGCTGTCTCTGTTTAATTTCAAACTTGTGTTAAAAGTTAGGAATATTGAGTTCTATAAGGAATTTGAGAAAGTTGTTAACTATAGAGTTGTAGTAGATGTTCTAACCTTTCCAAAAAACCCAATTTTGTCAGATTTTCGATAAGTATAGCTCTAGTTATGATCTTTACAAGATTACAGCAGCAACTTTTTCTTACTGAGTTTCTGTTTGGAGAGATTAGGGGTTTTCGACCTCTTCTTGGCTGAACTTGAAAAAGTTGTCAACTAGAGAGTTGTAGTTAATGTTCTTAGCTTTTCAAAAAGCCCAATTTTGTTAGATTCTGATAAGTGTAGCATGAGTTATGACTCTTACAAGTCGACAGCATATGGCATTTTTGCTGAAGCTCACTGTTTAGAGTATTCAGAATTTTTCTACCACTTGTTGACCGAATCTGAGAAAGTTGTAAACTAGAGAGTTGTAGTAGAGATTTCCACCTTTCCAAAAAATCCTATTTTGTTAGATTCTGATAAGTGTAGCATCGGTTATGAGTTTTGCAAGTTGAACAGTAGCTACCTTTTTGGGCTGAGTTCATTGTTTGAAAGTTTGGAGTTTTCTCGCCTTTTTGTTGGATGAATGTGAGGAGGTTTTCAAATAGAGAATTGTAGCAGAGGTTCTACCTTTCCATAGGGTCTAAATTTGTAAGATTCCAGTTAGCATAGCAATTGTTGTGAATTTTGCAATAATTCAGCAGCGACTTGACTTTTGAGCTGATTCGCGGTTGAATTGTTTGGTTGTTTTTCCCTATTCAAGCACGTATTTTGGATTTCTACGTATTCCCACGTGCTTATAATTCCTGGTAGCTAGAGTTGTCAGAAATTGTTAGTGGTTTGAATCATGTACATGATTATGAGTAAGAAGTGTTCTTTGTGCTCATAAGTGATGTTGTATCATGTTTATGTTTGGGAAATAGTTCACAATAATTATTAGCAGTTTTTTGTCGCATACATAGCTAGTTGGCTCGTATGTGGTTCGTTAGTCTCATACGTAGCTAGTTGGCTCGTATGTAATTCGTTTGGCTCATACGTAGCTAGTTGGCTCGTATGTAAGTTGTTTTGTTCATACGTAACTCGTTTAGCTCATATGGAATTTGTTGCTCGTGTATAGCTTATTAGCTAATACGTAGCTTGTTGTACTCGTCTAGGGTAATATCATTGTCCTAAGGGCCATCGACCATCAAGACGTGTATTTATTTTACTCCTCGTGGACTGTGGACGCATCACCCCTCATGCACCGTCAGATCTTAACTGGTGTAGGTTGATCGCGGGCCGAGAGCGTAGATGGAATCCAAGTTCAGGATAGTAGCTTGCGAATATGTTTGTATTGCCAGAGTCTTGGATCGATAGGCTGTGGCAGGATCCTTGATGATCCTGGTAAGTCTAGGTTGAGCACCTAGCAAAGTTATCTTGCGAATTCTAACTTAAGATATAGCATGTTGTGTTAATACTGTTGTCATCCCTCGGAATGTTTAAGGTTAGTAACATCGTTAGGATAGTAGCTGGTAACTATTGTTACATAACCTTTTGATCTATTACTTTGCCAAAGGGAAAGAGTTGGTATTAGGGGTGATACCTTATGATCCGACCTATCCTATAGGCCAGCACTATGTGGAGTTATTGGTTGGACCCTTCCTGTCAAAAGGATACGATCTGTGCCTTCTTACGAGTTGGGAGCACGGGATCCGTATCTCATCTGTTAATTTCAGAAGTGCCATGATAAGAACGGAAAGTTTTTCTATCGAAACTAAGTGGATGGACCCCCGGAATTCCGTCATGTTCTATGTTAAGAGAACGAACAGGCTATAGACTACGGTGTATAAGCTAAGGGCCACAGGGGATGGTTCGAGCTAACCTGTGTTGTAGTAAACTCCGAGGGTTCGTCTGATTTTTGAGTGAGGTCCGGTATGACGAGCAATATTGGCAAACAAAGACACCACTATATGACTGCGAATGGCGGGATTAGACTGTTTCAGAGCAACCTCATCAGTCACGCTGTATCTTCAGGAACAGGTTGAGTACAAGAGTAGAATTCATGACGCGAGTTCGAATCCCTATATATATGAAGAAACGGCTTGATATAGGCGTATGTATTTATGGGCTGCATATTGTCAGAGTCTTGTTTGCATTAGTATAAGTGCATCATAGCCTAAGTTGACATTGCATTAGATCCTAAGTCACAACACCCACGAACACTTAAACGACACCAGCACATTTTACCATGCTTAAATTATGTTTGTTTAAAGTTGAGATTTGCTGCTAGTCATCATCCTTAAAGTGTTAGTATATGTACTGACGTCTCCACTTCAATAGGTACTGGATTGCAAAATTGCATGGTACAGGATTCAAGTGGAGCGTTCAAGAGAAGCACTGTATTGATTATTGTTCATATTGTTATATGTTTATTGTTGAGAAGCATCCAAATGAAGTAGCAAGTGTTATAAATTAATGGTTGTACTCTGATGTAAATTTATTGTAAGTTGTAACACTTGGGCTTTTAAGACATTATTGTAACACTGGTATAATGTATTGCATTTTATAACATTTAGATTTGTAATACACTTCTGTTGAATACAAAGTTTTAAATTTTCCTGCTTTTCTGTGTATTGTGGCTAATTGAAGGAAAAGATTCTGGCTTATGTCACGGTTTTCCGGTATAGGAAATCGAGGCGTTACATATTTCTTGTTACCTTCTTATTGTTCCTTTATTGACACTATTGTTCACCCCATGTCTCAAATTACATATTGTATTGTTGCATTAATAAAATAATTAACAAGTCGGGGTTTTAGGGATTGACTTGAGTAGAGAATAATATAGTGACTGTGTCGGCCAGTGTTTATCGATTGATTGTGGAGCGCTGACTATGGTACCCCAATCTTTCGTGTATCGTATCAATATATCTTATTAGTGAATCAGTGAATCATCGTAATGTATAATGCAACAATATTGTATCGTATCATTGATATCGTACTGACACATGATCTATAAAATTCACCACTTAGTCCAAACGAAATTGATTGTTGTGTATCGAACCTGTAGTATAGGAGCAGTAGTACGTGCATTAGTTAGGATTAAAATAATTAATAGACTTAAGAATTGACACGACATCAACATTGCATATTGTACATCAATGTTCCTATTGATACCAAATTTTATCTTAGTGTTATTGATGCCATTGAATATTGTTATCGAATATCGAATTATTGTTTTTAACCATTGCATCATTTACCATGATATTGATTATTGTTATTGTCTCATATTATTGGTTCCTACTGATCCATTCAATTCATTGTTATATCGTTATTCCATTGTTCATTGCTTTCTCTACTTGTTGTCCATGACTTGCTCTAAGGAAAATTTTTCTCCGCATTTTAGATGAAGTGTTCACAGGTAATGAAGGAAAAATACCTGCTGTGATTGGAGAACAAAGATTCTAAGGACTTAATGCTTTCTTATTACTTATTGTTTTATTGAACTTAATGTATTGAGACTTATTATTATCTGAGATTGGATTTATTATTGTATTGGGCTTATGACTTGGATTTTATTATTGTTTCCAGACGTTGGTTTATTGTATTTGGATATTTCATATTGGTTCATTCCAAAGTATTATTATTCATGAGATTATTATTAATGTCTGCGCTATTGTTCTGTATTGATTATATTGTTGAGTTGATCGGATAAATATCTTATGGGTAAGGTTAGTCATTCGCTGGACCAATGTCATGTACTCGTATTACGTATTTTTGGGAAGCGGGACATGACATTAAACTCTCTACAGACCGTGGGATTTGAAGCTCCTTTAATCTCCTTAGAGTTACTAGCATGGTGGTTGGCTACCTGCTACATTTGTTCCTCCAAAACTAGCTCGAACTCATCTTACTTTTTAGCCACATTTTGTTCGGCAGTTTGTACTTGTGGCTGCTGAATTGTTCTCCCGCTTCTCAGTGCTATTGCTTTAACATGCTTATTGAGATTGATCATGGTGTTACTGGCATGGTTCATGCTTTCCTCTATGTAAGAAAATTTGAAAGCTGACCAATTTGAGTGTCAAAGTTGTGAATTGAAGTCTTATTATTTTGGATTGCCAAATCTATCTTTTGCATGTATTGCATGATCATCTCCTCAAGTGTCGGCTTCTTTTCATGTTGAGAAAAAATTTGAGGTAGTCTAATTGCCACTTGATTGTTATTCCAAGAAAAATTGGGGTGATTTCTTCATCCTGGATTATACGTATTCGAATAATGACTGTTTTGTTGTTGGAAGTTGGACACGTAATTTGCTTGATCGGAATTTGGTTGAGAAAATGGATTTCCCACTAGGCAATGATTACTTGAGTGATTTCCTACACAATGATCACAAACAATATTAATTTGAATAGCATTAGTATTCATATTACCTAGTTGTTTAGATAAAGTAACAATTTGTGCCGCCAATGTGGTAATATGATCAAGCTCAAAAACTCTAGCAGCTTTTCTTGGCTTTGCTCTCTCCGAAGACCATTGGTAATTGTTAGATGCCATATCTTCCAAAATCTCATAGGTCGCTTCATGAGTTTTGCTCATAAGAGCTACTTCAGCTGCTGCATCTACCATAGACCGATTTGTAATCCCCAAACCGTTATAGAATGTTTGTACTTGCAGCTATTTCAGAAGTTCATGATGAGGATACTTTCTCAATAAATCCTTATATCTCTCTCACACATTATACACAGATTCATTCTCAAATTGAGTAAATGTGGTAATGTCATTCCTTAGCTTCGCTGCCTTAGCCGGAGGAAAATACTTAGCTATAAAATTTTGTGCTATTCCCTCCCAAGTTGTGATGACACCTGGAGGTAGAGAATTTAGTCATAGCCAAGCCTTCATCTTATCTCTGAGTGAAAAAGGAAATCCTAGAAAGTATTGCAAATTCTAGAAAGTTTGCATTGTGAACATTAGGATCCTCGACATCCCTCATGATTCAATAAATCAAACAATAATTAGCTAAACAATTGTACGCATTAAGAACAAAAATTAAACACACAACCATATAAAGTAGAAGAATAAAATAACATGGAATTCGAATTGTATTTTGAAAACTTGGCTACATCGAAATCCTAGAAAAATAAAATTAGTTCATTATAAATTTACTACTAATACACATCTTATTGGATTACATAATAATAACAATAATAATAATAGAACAGAGAAGAAACACATTTTGCTCGGACTTATCCACCAGAAGATCAAGTCTCATCCCTAAAAGAAAATAAATACTGACAGCAAATTCACGTTCGTTAGCAAAAATCCCAATCCCTTCCGCAAGTAAGGTGCTGCCTTTTTCTCTCCTCCTTCATCTCGGGATCCGAGCATCTTTATATAGGCAAAGAAGGTTTTAGGTCGGATTAGGATTGCTAAATTAAATAATTACTTGAAACCCCAAGATTAATATTAATCTTTCGAATTTTACTAATAATCCAACAAACATAATCAATCTGTGTTGTTTCTTCAATCTACTTTTTTTTAACTTTATTACAAAATTTTATTCCACCCTCCAGTTGACCTAATATTTTCTATTGGTTCTTCAAATGACCAATTTGTAAGAACATTCATTTGAGTGCTTGAATTTTTCAGAAATCTTGACATAGAATCAGTTTGAATTTTGAAATTTTTATCCTTATTTTCTTCCTTGATTTTACCAAAATGCCCTTCTTTTGCGCATATCCATCTCATTCCTTAAAAAATAAACAAATAAATAAAAATAAGTTGAAAGAGTATAAAATTTAAAGAAATAACCGAAAACTTACAACTTTAATAAGTAAGAGTAATAAAAATTATGTAAAAGTTATACTGAACAAAATCCCCTATAATCAGGATATTAACAGCTCCATCATATCACTAATTTGTGGTATCTAATTAGGCAGCTAGGAAATTTTTCTCTAATAGATTCCCACTAGCCTATTAATACTGGTTTACCTCCACGGTTACTAGGTAATCAAAATTTTTCTAATAATCCCTACCTTTATTTTCTCAATTACTGACTTGATCGTCGAAGGGCCTATCGCCGGGAATACTCCTGGCATCTCAGGCTTTTTGCAGGTGTCCGGCAGCTGACAACCACTACAAGATTCACATACTCCACTTACATATTAGCCTCTCATCAGGATCAGGATAAGATCTACAGCTGGGATATGTGTTTCTTTCTCAACAAAAGAACTCACCATCTGTTGCTCTCACTCCAGAAAACAGCAGCATCAAAAGTACCTTATCACAAACATAGTTATAATCACCAGTTACAACATAGCAAGAAGAGACTGGATTAGATTATCAAGAGGGTGAAGGTGGACTTGCTGATGGTTTATTGTAAAAATGACGAAATTACAACAGAGCTTCTAGCCAGATGGAGTCTAGAAGGCAACGAGTTCTACATCACTATGAGTAGGTGGTCAAGGAAGACAGGGGTGATGAGCATCGACTCCCGTTCGGCGGTGTGGGTGCATTTGTTTAATGTGTCGTTTCATTGCTGGGTGAAATCTGGGTTTCAAAATCTAGTCCATGGGTTTGGAGATCTTATAACCATTGACAAAGCTACGATTACCCAGGAAAGAAGAGACTTTGCGAGGATCCAGATCGGTGCCGACGACACAAGTTTCATTCCTTCGATGATCATTGCGCAGTTCGAGGAGGAGAGGTATGAGATCAAGATCATCGTTGAACGTAAGAAGTCGGTATCCTTCAGATATTCGCCTGAGCGCGCTGTTTCGAATTCGAATTTGGAGATCAAGTCCTTTCGCAAGGTAGAAGATGAAGCCAGAGCGTCGGATCTGTCAAAAGCTAATCCAGAGCGTCCATTGGAGATTCAGTCAGCTAAGAGTTTCAAGCCTTCGGATCAGCTTAGGTTGCATCTTGACCGATCAAAACAGGAGACAGAGGATGTGGGGGGAGTACGGGATCAAGGGAAAGCAGGATTTAAGGAACCGGTAGTCTATTCGAAGCCAGGTGTCTTTTCGAAGCCCCTTTCTCTGGGTGAAATGAAAATGACGCGACACTCAGCGGCGTTAGAGCTACGAGGTACTGGAGACGAGGCGCTGCGTCAGTCTACCACTCTGAAAGAGACAGGGGGCCCATGAAAAGACAGGTTGAAGTGCTGAATATGACTAATGTCGACTTTCGTATGGCAGTGGAAAAAGCGGTTAGGGAAATTACGGAGAAAATTGGGTGCAGGGGGTTAGGCCCATTTCACTTAGAGGATGGGCCTTCTCATGATGGGTGGGCTGATCCGATAGATGGACTGGGCATTCCATTGCTAGAGGGCTGGCTTTTCAAAAGGGCGGTCTCTCAAATCCTTTCCAAATAGGGGAGTCTTCATGGGGGATCGATATTCAGCAGGAGGAGGAAGGATGTCTGGAACAGGGTGATCTACGGGTTGTTCTAGAGGAGGAGGGGATGGCAGTTGAAGGGATCTCAGTAGAAGGAGAAGGTCAGCAAAGAGAGGGGAAAGCTTTTTGCGAAGATTCGCAAAAAGAAATGGATCTCGGAGGGGAGGCGGCAACGGAGGATGAAAGAATCAGAGCACTAGATGGAGTAGGCTTTATGTACTCGGATTCAGAGGGAGAGTTCGAGAGTAGAGTAAAAGCGCTCACTCCGGGAGTGGGGAACAGTACAGAAGCAGAGGATGGGGATAGAGCCATGGATGAGGTCAAAAGGAAGAGCAAGAGGCAAATGGATCGATGGGGGGCTAAGGGACCGAGCCAGGGGGATCTTATTAGGTCGGCCACGAAGGCAAGGGAGCCAACATCCACGTGCGGAGGGCATACAGGGTCAAGGAAAAGAAGTAGATGCGACGAGACAGAATGATCTGGCGGGGCCGGGCAGCAGGTATCTAGACTACAACTTTTGAGCACGAACAGTGAGGAGATAGCTACGATCAATTTCGATGGTCACCTTTTGGGCTGCCGGTGGGCAAGCTTTTTGGTTGTTATCATAGATGTTATATTCGAATAGATATTATGTAATGAGTGCTGACGAGCACGGTTTGATGTACTTGATGTTGTAGAACTTTTGTTGTTATCCCGTTAATTTATCATTAATGAGATCGGTGACTTCGGTCACTTTTATTTTTTTTAAAAAAAAAAAAAAACATAGCAAGAAGTTGGTACATAAGGATGTGAAAATATATGTGGAATATACTTGATAATGCATATTTCTATACAACCAATTCAGTTGGAGTTCATCTCTGCTGCTATAACTTTTTTTTGGAACATCTGATATTATAAGTTGGTGGTTGGGGTTGTAGCTAAAGGCATTTGTTCTATAATCTCATAGATGTATTCTACGTAATTATTTTCCATTTATATCATTTACTGATGATAATTAGTAACATTACAACAATCTTATGAAGGTAAAATCAAGTAATCATCGAGTAATGTTAGCTAGTTCTTCTCCATTAATATAATGGTAACTAGTTGCATGCCCACACAAAAACACCCACCCCGGTCCATCCAATCGGAATAATAGTTGACCTAACTGTACATATCAACAAATATTTTTTTTCCTTACTAGATAATCTAGTACATGATACAACCATTCATCACGACTTTGACGACTTTGACGTATAAATTCGGCACAAATCATAGAAGAGTGATGACCCCACGGTGCTAATGAAATCAACCATTTAAATAACCTTAATTTTTTAGTTAAAATTGTCCATTGTTGTTTGTTATTTTTTTTTTTTTGAGGAAAAAAGTCGAATAACCATTGTTGTTTGTTTCGAAGCATATCTCTCTCTCTCTCTATCTTTCTCCTTCCAAGTTCCATCTTCTAACCTTCCGCCTCTCTCCTTCCACTGATCACCGAAAATATCCAATACCCAAATCAAAAAACAAAAGTCCAAATTTAGTTAAGGTTTTGATATCGGTAAAAATGTAATTCCCGTTTTCATTTTTTTTTAATTGATCTCCATAGTCATCTATTTTGTAATTCAATAACATATCTATTTGGTAATTCAATAACATTTCAATTTGTTTCATTTATTGTTAATTCTAATATTATTCATGAACTACTTTTGATCTCAATTTGATTGTATGAATCTTATTTCTTGTATTCCAAATTCTAATTAATTCCATGGATTTGTCTTCTATATTATTGGGTTGATAATTGTCCTTCTATTTGATCCATATTGTACCCAAAACCTTTTTAGCCTACTCTTATTGGATCCTACCCTCAAGCCTACTACTCATTAACTCAACTTAACCCTAATATCCCTCTATAAATACTAATCTTAATTAACCCTAATCCCTACTCTAACCTAATTCTAATATTCAGCCGCCAACCCCCCAACCCCTATACTATTCATCCATCCCATCCTCTGTCGTTTCGAAAACCCTGCACCGCCGACCCTGCTCCCCCTGCCATTGCCACGACCTCAACACCACCTTCCCTCCTCCGTCGAGCAACCTATTGCAACCCCAAGCACCCCTGTTTCCTCCCTTCCTCGCCCTACCACGCCATCAACCTTCGACCTCTTGCAACCTCGAACCCCGCTCGATTGCAACCTCCACCCATCGCCTTGCTCCATCGACTGCACTGTTCCATCGTCCCTGCCATCCACCGCAGATCCCCCCGACTTCCATCTTCCACCTCCTCATCGCCAGCAGACAGTCGAGCCGCCTGAGCCACAGTCCCCCCTACCTCTCTCCCTCCTCTATCTTGCAGCCGAACCCAATCAGCACCATCATCTCATCGCCCTCCCGCTCGCTGACCACCAAACCCATCATCATTGTCACCGCAACTGCACTGCCGCAGTCCACCATCGCCTACCAGCGACCACCCCGCTGTCCCACCTCTGCTCATCCAGTGCACCATCGTCCAAGTCGAGCCAAACCCTGGTCTTCACTGCCCTGTTTGATGTTCGACTGTGAGATTTGCTGTCTGGTCGCCGTTTGCTGCACTCTTGCTATGTTGTTGTTGTCTCTTTGCAGGTATAGCGCACGTGCCGCCCAGGATCCTAATCCTGTTATTTCATTACTTCTGATCTAATCATCATTAAGGCAAGTCATTTTCCCTTGAATTGTTATTGTATCATATTCGAGATTGTTTATTGAATTCTACAAGTAGATCTATATTGATTACCGTATATCGTATATTGTTATCAATCATTGAAAAATTACGGATTTACACGAGCGAATCCAAGTAGTAGTCTTGACTTCGTGCCGTCTATTTGCCTCCGATTTATAGAGATATTGCATGCATTCATATAGTTAATTGTTGAATATATGAATAGGGATTGTTATTGTAATTCATGTCATGACATTACACAACTATTATAGATTGTATGCTAGTGTTGATTATTCATATCATTGATGTTGGTGTATTGGTTGATTGTGATTAGTAAGATTATGGATATTATACATGTTAATACCATATTCACATAGACATAACTTGCTGTTATTTATGTTGTCAACCCATAACTCATCGTCTATAACATATTATTTATTTTATTCATGAAAAATATATCGAGACCCTGAAATTTACAGTCAACTTGAACATTGTTAGGCTCTTTGACCTAGATACGATCATCAAATCCCATAAATTTCTGAATATTAAATGTAGCCCTATGTTTCTAGTTTTCAGAACACTAAAAATTACTGAATTCCGACTTATATTGCATGCAATATGAAGATTTTAATACTGCTGCATTTTATTTCCAGATTTATGAATATGCCATGTTAAACTGATTAAATAGATGAACTAATGATCAACTATTTCCATGATAAATTTCAGATTTATAGTTAACATGCTTAGGGTCATGATAAATATTTTTGCTGATTTTTAAAATGATTATCTACTAATTTTATAACTATAACTAATTGACATCAATGACCAGCCAGCATCAGTAACCTATAAAGAACACTACAATTATCCTAGCTAATGTTATCGGAATTATGACTTTTAATATGCATTGGAACCGAGAAGGAATCTAGTTTCTAGAACTTTTGACGGATCCACATTTTCGATTCTGTAGCAGCGGAAAATCTGATTTTGGTACAATAACCTACTCCTATCCAGAAATGAGTTTCCAAGTTTGATAATATATAGTTGAATCTATACTGTTGTATTTGATGCATTTAATTGTATGGAGTGCATTGCATGATCTTAGTGTTGCATTGTCATCATTCTAGTGTTCCCTATTGATCGTCTTATCATTTCCCCATTGATATTATTGTCCCTATTGATCCCTATTAATCTCATAATATTGCCAACAATTATTGTATATTGATCAAATAAAGAATTATTAATCAAGCCGGGGTTAAGGGTTGACTAGAGTAGTTGATGATATAGTGACTGTACTCGGAAGTGTGGGCATTGTTCCCAAAATATTGTTATTGTCATTGTGCAAGAAATTGTACCAATAACCCATGTTAATATTGTTATGGTCATTGTGCAAGAAATTGCGAAAATGGCCCATGTTACTATTGTTATCGTTATTGATATCATGCCGAGTACATGTTCTATAGAATCTACCACCTTAGTCTAAACAAAATTGATTGTATGCATCGAACATGTGGAATGGGACGCAGTAGTACGTGCATTAGTTAAGGTTAAATTGAATAATAGACTTAAGATTGTCATCGCATCATCATTGCAAATTGCTATCGTTATCGTTATTGTTATTAATCATCGTTTTTGCATATTGCATCATTATCGTTTTGCCATCATTCATTACTATCGATCCTATTGATTCATTGAATTCATTGCTACATCATTATTGCCATTATTTCATTGTTTTCTCTTCTTGCTGTCCACAACTTGCTCTAAGGACATATTATTCTCTCTTTTTAGATGAGCAGCTTACAGATAATCAAGGAGAATTGCCTAACAGATTGGGAGAACAACCATGGTGAAAGAATTGATAGTATCGCCACTTATTAAATTATTATTTTATTATAAAGACTTAATTATTGAACTATTGTTATTTTTTGTATTGTGGGCTTTTGACCTGAACATTGTTATTGTTATTTCCAGATATTGGATTATTATTATATTTGGTTATTTCATGCTTTTATTCTAAGTATTATTATTCATGTGATTATTCGTTTATTGTATTCGTGGTTGTATCGTTTTCTTGTTTATATTTTTGTGTTAAATCAGTAACAACTTATGAATGACGCAAGTCATTTTCTGGGCCAGTGTCACGTGCTTGTATTCCCTATTTTATGGAAGCGGAGCGTGGCAAGGTTTTTAGTGGTATCAGAGCCTTGGTTTGGATGATATATCAGTCAAACATGACAAAACGTATGGGAGTTTTGCTTTGGTTGATATATTAGATAGAATTGGGTTTAACCGATTTGACTCAACAGTATGTACAACACATGAATCACATGGATAATTGATAACCAACTTATGATCTGGATGCTAACTGTTTGATTTTTATTGCAGACCATGGCTAGAAAGGGTGCTTCGTCCTCCCGAACTGTGGATGATCAGTTGGAAGAGCCCACTGTTACACAAAAATGCAGTTACAGCATGAGCACAATGAACTGATGATGCGAATGCAGTGTGAACACAATGAACTGATGAGGGTGGCTTTTAAAGCTGTCAACAGGAAACCTGCTATAGTTGTGCCTGGGTTTCTGCCACCGAGACCTGGTAACATAGTAGATTTCATGAGGCTACATTCAGACAAATTCTTAGGCACTGAAGGTCCGCTTGAAGCCGAGCAATGGCTTATCAGGACTGAGCAGCTGTTAACTGCAGCACGGATAGCGGATATTGATCATGTGGATGTTGTGAGCATCAAGCTTGTTGACCTCACCTACATCTGGGGGCAAGCTGAGATGGAACGGTTAGGGCGCCCCATCACCTGGGCCATCTTCAGAGAGAGCTTCCTCAAGAAGTTCTTTTCTAATGTCACCAGGATTGAAATGTAGTGCTAATTTGTCTTATTAACCCAGGTCAGCGCTAATTTCTGTCAAAGAAGAACCGCTCCTCATGGAGGTCCTTCTGGAAGTCGTGGTCTGGCCTACAACCTAACTGCAGTGGATGCTGAGACCGCTTTGGGCATTGTAGCAGGTATATCTTTAGCTATGTTTTATTTTGAACTTTCTTGACATCTTGTTATTTTATTTTGTTGCTTTATCCTGGTATCCTCTCATCCATGTTTGTTTCTTGCATTTTGCTTTTTGCATATTTGTGTTCTCATCTTTGACTTCTTACTAGGCATTATCTTTGTTCACTCCTTTTCTGCCCATGTTTCTCTTTGATTTCGGGGCAACTCATTCTTTTGTTTCCTCCCGCTTCGTCGGCTTGCATAGTTTGGCCTGCACTGAGATGTCAGCAGGTTGGAACATCACAACAGGTGGGGGTACTATTGTGTGCTCTCAGATCTATGAGTAGAGTCCTTTGGTTATTGGAGGTGTTGAATTTGTAGCCGATCTGATTGTCATCAACAATTCTGGTTTTGATGTGATCTTGGGTATAGATTGGCTTGGTATTACTCATGCGGTGATTGACTACCATAAGAACAAGTTGGTGTTCCGAATACCAGACCGTCAGGAATTTGAATTCCACGCTGGTGAAATGCCACTTGGCCATGTTGAGAAGTTGGCAAGTCTTGAAACTAGAGTAATACACGAAGTGGATGCTGATGGTGTTGTCACACATTTGATTGTGCGAGAGTCTATTGATGTGTTCTCGGATGATTTGCCAGGGCTACCAACAGACCGAGAAGTTGTGTTCGGGATTGACGTCCAGCCGGGTACAGCCCTATCTCTAAGTTCCGTATCGGATGCGCCAGTTGAATTGGCTGAGTTGAAGAAACAGATTCAGGAGTTGCTGAATAGGGGTTTTATCAGGTCGAGTGTTTCTCCTTAGGGAGCTCTAGTACTGTTCGTCAATAAAAAGGATAGTAGTCGCAGGTTGTGCATTGACTACCATGAGCTGAACAATGTCACATTGAAGAACCGATATCCGTTACCAAGGATTGATGATCTATTCGACCAATTGAGGGTTGTCTTGCATGCTGAGCACTTGAGAGTTGTCTTGCAGCCATTGAGGGAACATCAGCTGTATGGGAAGCTTAGCAAGTGTGAGTTTTGGCTGGATCGTGTGGCATTCTTGGGCCATATCATTTCTGGTGATGAAGTTTTTGTCAATCCGTCCAAAATCTCTGTAGTTAAGGATTGGCCGACGCCGAAGTCTGTATCTGAAGTTCGTAGTTTCCTTGGGCTAGCAGGTTACTACATGAAGTTTGTTCGGGATTTTTTGAAGATTGTCGGGCCATTGACCATGTTAACCGGGAAAGACCAAAAGTTTGTGTGGGATGAGTCTTGTGATGAAGCATTCGCTGAGTTGAAGGATCGGTTGACATCAACTGTACCACTCCGAGCCTGGCTCAGCTGCATACGCAGCTACAAGTGTGCATGCAAAAGAACGGACACAAAACTCTAGTCATGCCCACCACAGGCACCATCAAAAGGTGGGTATACCCTATAGGTGATCCTTTATCATATGGCTCCTAAATATTCACTTACACACTCACTCCATTTTCCGATATGGAATATTTCCCCATGAAAGCCAACGTCACACTCCATGCATGCACCCTTCTTCTTATTCATTTAATCCATCATTTAATGCCTATGACCCATAAGCCATCCTATAGGCCACTTTCATCAATACTTGATCATAATCCCATAGGATCCCTCTATAGGAAAACAACCAACCATCTCATCTCTTTTATTTATTATTATTATTATTATTATTATTATTATTATTATTATTATTATTATTATTATTATTATTATTATTATTATTATATATATATATATATATATATATATTATATCCACTTAAGTATGGGGTGTTACACACACCCCGCCTTAAGAACTCAACGTCCTTGCTGAGCCCGGAACTCGTAAGATAATACAGGACCTGCCTTTCTAGTCGATGTGGAGTGGAGTACCCTGCTAGCGTACTTCCCCCGGTCTCTACTAGTGTACTGTCCTGAGCCAGGCTTACCTCTAACCCACTCTGATCCACGATCGGTGTCGAAAGTTGGCTCTGATACTATTTTGTAATGCCCCAAGTCCGACTCAGCTGTACACGTGGCTACACATGTGCACGCAAAAGAACAAACACAAAACTCTAGCCACGCCCACCACAGGCACCATCAAAAGGTGGGTATACCCTATAGGTGATCCTTTATCATATGGCTCCTAATATATTCACTCACACACTCACTCCATTTTCCGATATGGGATATTTTCCCATGCAAGCCAACGTCACACTCCATGCATGCACCCTTCTTGTTATTCATTTAATCCACCATTTAATGCCTATGACCCATAAGACATTCTATAGGCCACTTTCATCAATCCTTGATCATAATCCCATAGGATCCCTCTATAGGACAACAACCAACCATCTCTTCTCTTTTATTTATTATATATATATATATTATTATATATATTTCTATATATAATATTATATATATATCCGCTTAAGTATGGAGTGTTACATCAACACCTGTGTTAACCATACCAGGTGGATCAGGAAGTTTCGTAATTCACTGTGATGCTTCACGCCGAGGTTTGGGTGCTGTTTGGGTGCAACGAGGCAAGGTTGTCGTATATGCATCTAGGCAATTGAGGGGGCATGAGAAGAATTATCCTACACATGACTTGGAGCTTGCAGCTGTAATTTTTGCCTTAAAGCTTTAGAGGCACTACTTACTTGGAGACCGAGTGGAGATTTTTACTGACCACAAAAGTCTCAATTACGTATTTACTCAGAAGGAGCTGAATATGAGGCAGAGGCGATGGTTGGAACTGATGGCAGACTTCGATATTAATTTGCAGTATCATCCTAGTAAGATTAATTTGGTACCTTATGCTCTGAGCAGATTACCAGTTGTTATGGTACTAACCGAGCAGAAAGAGCTTTTGGAAGCTATGAGAATGTTATATTTGAAAGTGATATAGCCTGGTGCTGAGCAGAGTTGTACGATGCTTCAGCTGCAGTCATCATTGGTGGAGCGAATTAAAGAGGCATAGTTAGGTGATGAGCAGTTGCAGAAGTTTTAAGCTGAAGTCGAAGCAGGTTCAAGGACTGGTATGGTTATTCATGAGGATGGATCTCTCTGCTTTGGGACCCGCCTATGTGTTCTGAAAGGAGAAGTCAGGCAAAAGCTGCTTGAGGAAGTTCATCACTCACTGTATTCCATTCATCCCAGCGGTACAAAGATGTATCGAGATCTGTAGGTGCATTTCTGGTGGCTTGGTATGAAGAGAGCCGTGGCGAGATTTGTTTCAGAGTGTTTGATCTACCAACAGGTGAAGACAGAACATCTGAGAACTGCTGGACTTCTTCAACCTCTTCCTATTCCGGAGTGGAAATGGGAGAACATCATGATGGACTTTGTGACTGCTTTGCCGAGGAGTCCCAATAGTCACAATGCCATCTGGGTGATTGTGGATCAGTTGACAAAGAGTGCTTATTTTTTTCTCTTTAGAGTCGGCCAGTTTACAGAGAGCCTTGCAGAGAAGTACATGCAAGAGATTGTCAGATTACATTGGGTCCCTGTCAACATTGTACTAGACAGAGACACTAGATTCAGATCTCAGTTCTAGAAAAGTCTTCAAGGCAGTCTTGGGAGCAAGCTGAACTACAGTAATGTGTTTCATCCACAGACAGATGGGTAATCGGAGAGGACCATTCAGACATTAGAAGATATGATGAGGTCCTGTGTTCTATAGTTTGAAGGATCTTGGGAAGATCATCTTCACTTGGTGGATTTTTCGTACAAAAATAGCTACCAAGCAAGTCTTAATGCAGCTCCGTAAGAGGCTTTGTATGGTCGAAAGTGAAGATCATCAGTGCGCTGGGATGACATTGGTGAGAGGACACTTTTTGGGCCAGAGTTGATCATGAGGACTGTTGATGCGGTGGCCCAGATCAGGAAGCATCTACAGGCAGCTCAGGATAGGTAGAGGAAATGGGCGAATGTTCACAGGAGACCATTGGAGTTCGAAGTGGGTGATCATGTGTTCTTCAAGGTATCACCAAGAAAGGGTGTCATCCGGTTTGGAGGCGCGAACAAGCTAAGCCTTAGGTTCATTGGGTTGTTTGATGTTGTGGAGCGAATAGCAAGGTGGCCTATAGACTCGCATTGCTGCCGGCTCTATCAGGAGTGCATGATATCTTTCATGTCTCCCAACTCAAGAAGTATATCAGGGATGACAGTCATGTTATTGACTACTTGGAATTGTCTGTTCGACCAAATTTGTCATGTGAGATCCGTCCGGTTTCGATCTTGGACCGACGGGAGAAGGTTTTGAAGAACAAGCTCATAAGATTGGTCCGGGTTGCTTGGAATCCTCACTCGCCGGGTGAGTCGACTTGGGAGATGGAGGAAGAGATTCAGAAGAAGTTTCCCCATCTTTTTGTGTTTTTTTTTTCTTTTCTTTGGGGTTATCCTAATGCTACTTGCCTAAATTTCGAGAATGAAATTTTATTATAAGGTGGGTAGGATTGTAACTTCCGTTTTCTTTTTTTTTTATTGATCTCCATTGTAATCTCTTTTGTAATTCAATAACATTTCATTTTGTTTCATTTATTGTATCGAATAGTATTAATTCTAATATTATTCATGAACAACTTTTGATCTAAATTTGATTGTTTAAATCTTATTTCTTGTATTCCTAATTCGGATTAATTCCATGGATTTGTCTTCTATATTTTTGGGTTGATAATTGTCTTTATATTTGATCCATATTATAACCAAAACCCTTTAAACCTACTCTTATTTGATCCCACCCTCTAACCCACTACCCATTAACTCAACTTAACCCTAATATCCCTCTATAAATAGTAATCTTAATTAACCCTAATCCCTACTCTAACCTAATTCTAATATTCAGCTGCCAACCCCCCAACCCCGTTACTATTCATCCATCCCATCCTCTGCCGTTCCGAAAACCCTGCACCACTGACCCTGCTCCCCCTACCATTGCCCACGACCTCAACACCGCCTTCCCTCCTCCATCGACCAACCCATTGCAACCCCGAGCACCCTTGTTTCCTCCCTTCCTCACCCTGCCACGCAATCAACCTTCAACCTCCTGCAACCTCGAACCCCGCTTGACTACAACCTCCACCCATCGCCTTGCTTCGTCGAATGCACCGTTCCATTGTCCCTGCCATCCACCGCAGATACCCCGATCTTCCATCTTCCACCTCCTCGTCCCCAGCAGCCAGTCAAGCCACCTGAGCCACCGTCCCCCACCTCTCTCCCTCATCTGTCTTGCAGCCGAACCCAAGCACCACCATCATCTCATCGCTCTCCCGTTCGTAGACCACCGAACCCATCGTCATTGCCACCGCAACTGCAGTGCCGCAGTCCACCATCGCCTGCCAGTGACCACCCCGCTGTCCCACCTCTGCTCGTCCAGTGCACCACCGTCGAAGTTGAGCCAACCGCTAGTCACCACTGCCCTGTTTGCTGACAGCTATGAGATTTGTTGTCTGGCCATCGTTTGCTGCGTTCTTGTTGTGTTGTTGTTGTCTCTTTGCACGTAGAGTGCACGTGCTTCCCGGGATCCTAATCCCAATATTCCATTACTTCGAATCTAATCGTCATTAAGGCAAGTCATTTCCCCTTAAATTGTTATTGTATCGTATTCGAGATTGTTTATTGAATCTCGCAAGTAAATCTATATTGATTACCATATATCGTATATTGTTATCTATCGTTGGGATACTACGGATTTACACGAGCGAATCCAAGTAGTAGTCTTGACTTCGTGCCATCTATTTGCCTCTGATTTATAGAGATCTTGCATGCATTCATGTAGTTAATTATTGAATATATGAGTAGAGATTGTAATTGTAATTTATGTCATTACATTACACAACTATTGTAGATTGTATACTATTGTTGATTGTTCATATAATTGGTGTTGGTGTATTGGTTGGTTGTGATTAGTAAGATTATGGATATTATACATCTTAATACCAAGTTCACATAGACGTAACTTGCTGTGATTTATGTTATCAACCCCTAAGTCATCGTCAATAATATTTTAATTATTTTATTCATGAAAAATATAACGAGACCCTGAAATTTACTGTCAACCTGAACATTGTTAGGCTGTTTTGACCCAGATACAATCAACAAATCCCATAACATTCAAAATATGAAATGTAGCCCTATGTTTTTAGTTTCCAGAACACAAAAAATTATTGAATTCCGACTTATATTACAAGAGTTATGAGGATTTTACTATTACTGCATTTTATTTTCAAATTTATGAATATACCATGTTAAACTGATTAAATAGATGAACTAATGATCAAATATTGTCATGATAAATTCCAGATTGATAGTTAACATGGTTAAAGTCATGATAAGTATTTTTTCTGATTTTTAAAATTATTATCTTCTGATTTTATAACTGTAACTAATTGACATCAATAACCAGCTAGAATCATAACCTGTAAAGAACACTGCAATTAACCTAGCTACTTTTATCGAAATTCTGACTTTTAATATGTGTTGGAACCGGGCAGTCTAGTTTCCATAACTTCTGACGGATCCACATTTGCTATTCTGTAGCAGCGAAAAATCTGATTTTGGTACAGCAACCTACTGTTGTCCAGAATTGAGTTTCTATGTTTCATAAAATATAATTGAATCTATATGGTTGTATTTGGTGCATTTAATTGTATGGAGTGCATTGCATGATATTAGTGTTGCATTGTCATCATTCTAGTTTTCTCTATTGATCGTCTTATTGTTTCCCCATTGATATTATAGTCCCTATTGTTCCCTATTGATATCATAATATTGCCAACTATTATTGCATATTGATTGAATAAAGAATTGTTAATCAAGCTGGGGTTAAGGATTGACTAGAGTAGTTGATGATATAGTGACTGTACTCGGAAGTATGGGCCTTGTTCCCAAAATAATGTTATTGTCATTGTAAGCCCTATTTTTCAGATTTTGTTGTTATTCGTTTTCTTTCGATTATTGTATTTGGATTCATTTGTCATAGCGTATTTTGTCTTTTCTTGGGTTCTTCTGTTCTCTCTTGATCGATCTGTGTTCTTTTGGTTGGATTCTATTCTATTTACAATTTTGCTCTTTCTATTTTGAGTCTAATTTGTTCTCTTTTGTGTTCGTCTCGTCTCATTGCATTCATTTTTCTCTTTTTGGAGCCAAAATCGATACCCAGAACCCACATAATCACAATCCAAAACCCTAATTCTTGATCCCTATAAATACCCTATTAATTAAAACCTAATAATAATCTCTCTTTCTCTCCACTGTTACTCTCTCTCCCCGATCCCAAAACCTCTCTCTGTTTCGTTGCACCCCAACCCAAACCACAAAACCCTACCCCGTCGGCTCTCCGATCGCCTTCGACATCCGTCACCACCATCACCGTCACCGTCTCCATCCCCTCGCCCTCATCGCCATCTCACCGTCCCCGTCATCACCCCCCGTTCTCCTCGTCGTAACCCAATCCACCGAACCTTTGTCTTCACCGTTCCTCCACTCCATGCACCCCTTTGTTGATGCCGTCCCTTACTGATCACCCTCGCAATCACCGCAGCCCCTAGTGTTGCCGTCGTCGCTCTCTATTTCCAACCGAAAAACAGAGCTTCGCTCGTCGAGGTTGCTGTCACCGCCGCCGCTTCCCAACCGTGGTGCCGACTAGGGTTGGCATTCGGGTCGACCGGGCCGAGTCGGGTCGGACCCACCCGGGTTAGAGGTTGACTTGGGCGGGTTCGGGTCGGGTTGGAGGCTTAACCGGGCCGGGCCGGGCCGGGCCCAGTCGAAGAACTGAATTCATGACCTGCCCAACCCGTGAACCCTTTCGGGTCCAACCCGGGTCGGTTCGGGTCGGGTCGCGGGTTGGCCCATTTAGATAGGTTTTTTTTTTACTTAAAAATAATAATAATAAGATTTAAAGAGTGAAATTGCCAAAAAAAAATGATATATTATTCATATGATTTCAAGTTATACAAGTTTCACAATTTCTAATGAGAAATAAAGATTTCACAAATTTGTTTTATACACTAACATATTTCTTGTATACAATTTCAATTTACTTCAATTTTCCTAATTTGAAATAACAAGCAAAAATTTAATACAATTTTTTATCTATTTACAATTGTCTTCAATTTGATGACCTTCAATTTGTTGTTGTTGATTTGTTGTTGTTGGCCTTGAATTCTTCATTAAGGTTGCTATTGTTGTTGTTGTTGTTATTCTTCTGGCGAGTTGCTCCCACTTGTGCACGTAGATATTACTTTTCCTTATGTCTTATCTTCAGCCTTCAGCCAGTCTTCAGTGCAAACGAGCATCTCTGACGAATCGGGCTTCACACGATTCCTGTAATTAGTTAGAACCCTGCCACTTGTACAATACACTTTCAGAAGCATCCTGTAGAGACAGGAGGAGTTAGTAGATCTTTAGCCATATATTTAAGAATACTATATGTGTGTTCATAGTCTTTCCACCATTGTAAAATATCTAGTGAAGAAGTAGAAGACTCAGAATCTTGTTGGTTATACCAATTTAATTCACTTAGTTGATTAGTCTTAGGTTTTTGGATTGAATTTGTGCAAGTAAATTAAATGTTTTATCATCAAATTTACTCTTACCCTTACCTTTAGAAGTAGCAGAAGAAAAACTAACTACAGAAGTTGTACTACTAGAAGCAACACATCTATCATAATAATTATACAAATTATTTAATGTAGATTCAAATTTAACTAAAAAAGAAGGGCAATCAATTTCAGTTTCTTCATCCCCAAGTAAACTAAAAAATATTTCAGTCAAACTCTTCGTACCTTCTAATTTGATACGAAGATCCATAATGGTAGCAACACAATACAACATAGGAGGAGGATTAAAATACCTCAAAAATTTTGTGTATGCAGGTTTGACAATATCACCAACAAAAGCATCATTTAACATTTCGTTAAAAGTTTGCATCATAGTAACTATTGAAATAAAAATGCTACTAGAAGTAGATTCATATGATTTTGAAAATTTGAAAGTTGCGGTTTTAAAAGGTTCTAAAAATTTCAACAAAGATTCGGCATAATACCAATCGGGGGGAGTCATTTGAAAATTTGGCATATTTTTTGCGATACAAAAATCATTTATACATGCTTTATATTCGGTAACAACTTGTAGTAAATCAAAAGTAGAGTTCCATCGGTATTTAACATCCATTGGAAATTTTCTAAAAGGTACATTTGAAATCCTACACCAATTTTTCCATTCTTGAAATACGGTGCCACTTAATGCAATAAAATATACACAATTTCTAATTTTAAGTATATATGGATCGGCTATTTTTAATGCATCTTGAACACATAAGTTTAAAATATGGCATGCACATCTAACATGAAAATTATTGTCAGATGCAGGGTTTAATTCTTTTTTTAAAATACTAATTGATGCATTGTTGTTAGATGCATTATCAAAAGTAATACACATAATTTTATCGCGAATATGAAAAACATTACAAATTTCTAAAATATGGTTTGCTATTTCAACGCCACTATGGGGATAGGGCAACGCGGCAAGTTATATGATTCTTTTTTGAAGAATCCAATTATTGTCGATCCAATGACAGGTTATTTCCATTATTGGAATATTGTTGCAACCCATCCAACAATCCGAAGTTAAACTAACTCTACAAGTTAAACTCCATAAAATTGCAATCAAAGTGTCCATCATTTTATTGTACATTTTAAAACAATCCGATTTGCAAGTATTTCTTACGAATCTTCTAAAATCAGGGTTTAAGGCCGTTTGATTAAAATTTTCCAAGTCCCTACTCTCGGGATTGGGAAATGGTAACTCTTCCTTTATTACTAATCGGGCTATTTCCCGACGAACAAGATCGGAATCATAAGGGTGGCTATCAACTAGACCGGTCATAGGGTGAATTTTTTGTTGGCCGGGTAGGTCAAAAAGAAGGTCTTTATGGACACTTAGGATGTGTCACTTAATTGTACCCGTGCCCTCACCCCTCTTCCATTTGTATTGCTTAGAACATGTTTTACAAACTTTCAAACCTACACCCGGTGTTTCTTCGTCTGGGATATAATCGTAAAATTTGTGCCAATCACCACTAGGGGGTTGTGTTGTTTCAGTTGGTTGTTTTTGTTGTGGTGTTTCTTCTTCTAATTGTATGTCTCCTACAAACTCATCGTGTGTACCCCATTATTGGGTAGGAGGATCATGGTACTCTTCGGCGGGATCATTATGTGGGACAATTGGTGGCCCACGAGAAGTGCCGGTGGAATTTTGCCCACTTTGGGTACGACCGCTACCGCGTGATCTAGACATGTTTATGTGTAGTAGTGTATGTAAAAAAAAACTACACAATGTAAGGGTGATAAGTTACAAAAAAAAATTTAGAAAACAAGAGGGTTGTGAGAGAGAGATAAAAAAACCAACAAACAAACAAGATACCAAAAATTATAACTAAAAAATAAAATGAAATTGAAGAAGAGGGATATGAAATTTTGATACCGTTCACCGTGGATACACGTATATAAAAGAAACCGTGAAAATAGGAATAAAAGTAGAAGTAGAAATCCGGAATTGAAGAATCGAGGAGAGCTTGGAGGAGAGTTGAAGACTTGATCACTTGGAGTTGGAGGAGAGTTGAAGACTTGAAGACGATGTTGAATTTTGACTTCGATACGATCGGAATTTGATCGTGTATATGACTTGCTAGCTTGTTTGTTCAATTATTCACAAACTGAAATAAATTGACTAATAATAGTAGAGAGAGTAAGAGAGTTGAGTGTGAATTTTTTGTTTGATTTTAGGGGGTATTTATAGGGTTAAAAACAATAAAAAAACAAAAAAAACACAAAAAAGCACACAAAATGGCTAGAAGAGTCGTTGCCAACGGCTCTGGTGAACAGTAGGACCCATTGGACCCGCAGGTCAACGGTCGACCCGGGGCGGGTCGAACATTTGACCCATACGGGTCAAACGGTTCGCAACCCGCGGGTCGACCCGTGGGTTGGCGGGTGGGTCAGATCTTCATAGGTGGGTTAATGGACCGGGTTAACCGGGTTGGATTCATTTATTTCACGACCCGGATCGACCCGTTAACATTAACGGGTTTGACTCAAACCCGAACCGACGTTTCGCGGGCCGGGTTGTACGGCGGTTCAGGGGTCGACCCAACCCGTTTGCCATCCCTAGTGCCGACATCTTCACCGTGGTGCCCCGGCGCAGTGCCGCCCCATCGCAGTCGCAGTCGTTGTCTGCCGTGCTTTCTCTCTCTCCTTGCCGAGGTCGAAGACAATCACCCATTCGGTGATTTTGGTGTTCTGTGTTCAGCGCACAGCAGATCCGAGATCACTGTTCGCTGTTTGGGCCGATTCGCTGTTTGGGCCGATCCTGTGTGAGGAGATCTTTCATTAGAGGAGATTACTGTCCCGTGTTTTGGCACATCGGATCCCCGATCGCTGTCCCGTGTTCGTCCCGATCCGATATGAGGTTTCGCCTGGCTTTTGGTGTTGCTATTCTATTTGCTTGGGTTTCTTCGCACAGGTTTTGCATGTACCTTTAGGAGTTTTCGCCCGAAATTCTATTCCCGTTATTCTTATTAATTGTATCTGCAATATAACAGGCATGTCTCATCTTGAACTAGCATTTTATTCTGTTCAAGTTTATTTGATCTCCTGCAAGTAGATCCGTCCATACCGTTATCAAACTGCTTTGACAATTCCGTTAAGTCTATTGAGGGTTTACACGAGCTAACCCGACATACTCTTAACATCATGCTATCTCTTAGATCTAAAACCTAGTCCCCATTGTTTCATGCATATGCACATTTAAATAACTAGATTCATGCATAGGACTACTTGATAAATTGGACATGTCAAATTGAATGCGCTAGATTGGATTTAATTGATGAACTGATTCCATGTTTATGATAATTGTATCTTAAACCTTAGAAATTGCATGTTGACACCTAGGATTCACTTGATTACCAGTTTGCATGCTATATGTGATCATATGATTTATTTATTTGCCTGTTCATGTTAAGACAATTTCTGGACTGCAAGTTATTTCATTTTGTATTAGATTTTCACCCATGATAATGTCATAATTTGAATTTCCTTTACAAATATGAATTTTTAGCCTCTGATGTCTAGTTTAACATAATTTTGACGGATCTAAGTTGCGCTGTGTCATTTGCTAGATATCAACATTTTAGTACAGCCATGTTAGAAATTTCAGACTCACAATTTCATGCGTAACCTGCTGTTCTATATTTTATTTGACCCTGTTATCAGTAAAATAAAAATTTGAAATAAATTAGCCTGGACCTAGACATTTATAGGTATCACCCAGAATTTTTATAGATTTTATTAATGAGTTCTCTGACCATAAATAAATAGTTGAACACAACCTACTGCATGCTACCTGAACATAAAACCTGAATAGAATAGAGTTTTCTCCCTAGTTCCTATATATTTTATATACCTTAATTCTACTCGTTGGAACCGTGTGGAAGTCTACTTTATAGGACTTTTGACGGATTCAGATTTGCTATTTTGTAGTGGACGTAATCTGTATTTTAGTACAGCAAGGTTATGCTGTCCTGATTATGTGAATTGTGCTTATTTGTTGTGTTTTCCTCATGCTTTGACCGTAGCGCTTAGAATTAGTCACATTTAGTATTATACAACATTGACACCCTCTTGCATGCTCACATAGGATGAAAATAAGTTAATAAAAATACCGGGGTATGATGGGTATACTTGGTAGTGAATGATCGGAAACTGTACTCGGTCGGGCCCTACTGCCTGATCTGTACCTACCTATACTGATGGCCGTAAAACACTGCCCGGTAATTATTGTCCCTGAACATAAAATACTGATTACTAGACCGAGTACACGGACCGAGGACTCACCATCAGTCTAAAGCGTACACTATGTGTTTGTGCCAAACCTGTGGAATGGGACGCATTAGTACGTGCAGTAGATAAACTAATAAAATGATTAATAACCTGCATTTCCTGCTTGATCCTGAAATCACTCATTACATGCATGATTTACTGTAGTCCTTTGATATTATTGCCTGCTCTTTGCTTTGTTCTTTGTCTTTGACCATGTCTTATTCCTTGATATTCTTGCTTTTCCTTTATCCTTTATTTTCTCTACTTGCTGCCTACGACTTGCTCTAAAGGCACTCTTTTCTTTCTTTTTAGATCAATATTTTACAGGTGCTGAAGGACCTATTCCTGAAGGAATTGGTGAGCAACGTTTCTAAAGATGGAACCAGTCTCCGCTGCTTAGTTTTACTTGTTGCTAATTTTATTTCTTGAATATTATTATGACTTGTACTCTGTTTTGGGCTTTATGGCCCGTAGTTTGTCTCGATCCCAGATGTTGGATATTTATACTGTTAGATTATTTCATTTATTATTGGAATTTTATCTTTGATTCATGTGGTTATTTTTCCTGTGTGGTTGTACTTTGTTGTTCTTATTGCTGAGTTAGTCTAGTACAGCTTATGGATGGTGATTACATCATTCGCTGGGCCTATGTTACGTACTCATGTTCCGTATTTTGGGAAGCGGGGCGTGACAGTCACTGTGTAAGAAATTGTGCCGAATGGCCCCTGACGATATGGTTATCCTCATTGTGCAAGAATTTGCGACAGTGGCACGTGTTACTATTGTTATCATTGTTAATATCGTGCTGAGTACATGATCTATAGAATCTACCACCTTAGTCAAAACAAAATTGATTGTATGCATCGAACCTGTGGAATGGGATGCAGTAGTACGTGCATTAGTTAGGGTTAAATTGAATAATAGACTTAAGATTGTCATCGCATCATCTTTGCATATTGTCATAGTTATTGTTATTGTTATTGATCATCGTTATTCCATATTGCATCGTTATCGTTTTGCCATCGTTCATTGCTATTGATCCTATTGATTCATTGAAATCATTGCTATATAGTTATTGCCATTGTTTCATTGTTTTCTCTACTTGTTGTCCGCGACTTGCTCTAAGGACATATTGTTCTCTTTTTTTAGATGAGCATCTTACAGGTAATCAAGAAGAATTGTCTAATGGATTGGGAGAACAACAATGGTAAAAGAATTAATAGCATCTCCGCTTAAGAAATTATTGCTTTATTATATAGACTTAATTAATGAACTATTGTTATTTCATTGTATTGTGGGCTTTTGATCCGAATATTGTTATTGTTGTTTACAGATATTGGATTATTATTATATTTGGTTATTTCATGCTTATATTGCAAGTATTGTTATTCATGTGATTATTCATTTATTGCATGTGTGGTTGTATCGTTTTCTTGTTTATATTGTTGAGTTAAATCAGTAACAACTTATGGATTACTCAAGTCATTTGCTTGGTCAATGTCACGTGCTTGTATTCCATACTTTTGGGAAGCGGGGTGTGACAAAAAATTACAATGAACATCTTAAAGTTTCTTAGGACAAAATGGTAAATTCAGCAGCTACAGGCCTGTAAGAGGAACTTCTGACACTTTCAATCCCATCAACTCGACCAGGCTTACAATATTGTGTTGCTATATAGCCCAACAAGAGGAGTCTCAGCTAATTAAAAGTTGTTAACCAAATCATCTATCTTTAATAGGGTTATCAACTAACTCTATATCTTGCCCCGCTTCCCAAAATACGAAAGTACAGCACGCAACTAAGACCCAGCGAATGATATATATCATTCGTAAGTTGTAAAGTTATAACTCAACAATATAATATCATAATCGCATTGTAACGCCCCGAATCCCAAATACAACTGAATTCGAAGGATCTTTCCACTTCATTTAGTAGAATTTTACAAGGAAATTAAAACTTTTCACTTTACATCAGAGTTACAAGTAAAACATTACACTTTACATTGCACAGCGGAAGTAGAATTACGACATTTAAATAAATGTACAACAACGTGATTAATCTTTAAGCATCTGTTCCTCTTTAATCTTTATCATGTCACTTACCTGCATATAAAACTGTGGGTACGTCAGTTTATTCAACCGACGAACATTATACACGACCATCCTCTCTATGCCGGAAATAGTATAACTAATTTTCCATATTTAGCAAACACAAACTTTTCACATATCAAACTAAAGGGACTACCCTATTGATGTCATGTTGTGATTGTGCACTTAGTCCTTAATGCAGTTATTTATGTTACATGACACTAATGCACACTTGTTCGGATTCTATGCATCCCATACTACATAGGTCCGAGGGCAAGTCCTTAATCGTTCTTCATTTTGTAGGGTTCAATCCCTCGCCATTACTTAATCTACTACTGTAATTACGGTAGGTATCCTAGATGATCTATGAGTACAAGCACGGGTACAGAAAACCTTGAGGGGAATCCCACGTCATGTCACGACGCACCGTGAAGACAGCCTGTGGCAATTCAGCTTCCTTCATGGTACACGATCCGCTTGCAGTCACCAAATATCCCACAGGCATCGCCACCAGGACGGTACTCTGGAGCAGTATCCACGTCATGTCACGACGCATCGTGAAGACAGCCTGTGAATACTCTCACGCCGCCAATCCAATGGCCCTCATACTCATGTTTTTCTCCTACTTTCATTACGTCTCCATTATGTACTAATCCTTAGTTTTTATCAGAATCATGAACAAAATCAAAGCTCTAGAGTTAGCCTCTCCACTAAACCGGACTTATTCATTTATTCAAACATGACCAACCTTGGTCTTTCATTTCAAATTTCATTTCATTTCTTTCCAAATGCCGGGGGAGACTTAGCGACACTTTTGTTTCAATTCCAATTCACAATTTCTAAAGTTGAGCATTTCTAACTCATAAGTTCACATGTTGAGTTATCATACTCAAAAGTATTTCTCTTTTCCGATCATGATTTCTAAATTGTTCAATAGTCCATAATTATAAATTAGATTCAACTATTCATCATGTAACTCATGAAATAACATTAAAGCCCACATCACTAATTATTCAATCAAAGAAGGACATTTACACTTCATAATTTGTCGCACTATTCTCCGTTGAGAACAATTCACATCACTTCACAAAATATAATTTCTATCTTTATTTCACTTCTTTTCTAGTATTTTATTTTAGGTCTATTTGCAAAGTACAACTTTATAAAAATGCAAGTGTAGAACTTATAGTTCTAAATTATACTTTTATTCTCTAAACATACTCCACTTCATGCAAATAATCCTCAAATTATTTTTCATAAACCCCACATATTTTTAAGATAATAACCATATTTTTTTCATCATTTTTACTAACAAAAACACCCAAAAAAATTGTTTTTTCTCTAATTAAAGACCAGGCCAAGACTGGGTTTCGAACCCACGACCAGAGGGAAACAAGCCACAGCGCAGACCACTAGGCCATTTGTGCCATCGGTATGAAAGAGAGCTGAGAGCATTAAATGCTCTCGGCTGTAGTTTTATATTTTTTAAAAGGAAACAAATGTATGGTGCCACAGGGATTCGAACCAGCAACCTGGGCTCCGAAAACCCACTGTAGCAAACAGAGCCGTCCCAACCACTTGAGCTATGCGCTCGGGTTGTCAATGGTACAACTCTAAGTTCACTTAAACCAATCCTCTCTGTTATTAAAACATTTCGATGTTCAACTAGTCCTCATTTCACTTTGCTTTTATAAAAATTACTGTAAATTTCCAGATTGACTAACATCACCATAAAAAATATTTCAGTATATAGAAAATAATTTTTTAACAATTAAAACATATTTTTCATACAATTAATTCGAATTCTAAATTATCACTACCACATTTCCTTTTTTTATTGCCATTCCATAACAATTGATATCACTAATCTCTTTATTAGCAAACTTCATATTAATCCCCTATTTTCAATCATTTACCAAACATACAAAATCTATATTTTAATTCATTCATTTCAATACAACACAAAGATTCATTTAAACACATAAAGTAGCATTGTTAATCTACTAACTTTTGTGTCTATAATTCATGGTGTAGATAATAAAACTTTCTTCAACAATCCATGGCCATAATCATTTCACACAAAATTTGGACTTTTACTAATAAAACCACATACAATTGCACATCCACATTCCAATCAATTTATAGATCAATTTTCCAATTGAATGTGTACTCTTATTAATCTTTTTCATGCATCATTTTTCATTCCAATCTAGCATGCATTCCTATTTAGAAATATAGAAAATTTACCCACCTTATTGAAGAAAAGTACAATTAGCAATCTCCTAAACGAATGTCCTTGCAAACGAATACTCCTCCTCCTAGATGCGCGCGCACAAGCCAAACCCGAGCACACCAAAAGCCAAACCCGAGCACTCCTATGCCGGCCTTCCTCTTCTTGTTGATGCAAGCACAATCCCACACAATTCTCTCAATCTTTTACTCACTTACTAACTACTAGATAATTGTATTTTAGACTATAGGCTTGGAGAAAATAATTAGCACAAGAATACTAGCCATGGGGGGGGGGGGGGTATTTATACTAAAAATTTAGGAGAATGGATGGCTTTGAATTTAAGTAGGAGTTAGGAACAAATGGCTTAGATTTAAGGCGGAGTTACATTAACTACCCATAATCAAGTAACCACCTCCACCATGACTCCACTCAAATTTTGATTTCCCTCCTAAATCCCAACCGGCCATGCAAGTGTGCATATGCACGTGTACGTGTAGTGCACGTGTATGCAACTTGGTCTCCAAAAATTTGTACATTATGTTTTATATAAAAAAGTAATCTTTAAATTGTATTCTACATTACAAGTTGTATTTAAAACAAATTAGCTCATGGGCTTTAGTTTTATGGGCCAAAATAATAATTATAAAAGGAAATAAATGAATTAAATTTTTGGGCTTTAAGAAGAAAAGGCTTTTTGTCTAATTGAAAGAATGCTTTGTATAAAATAATTAAAAGCACATATTTAAATACTTATACTCATCATAATGAAAATAATCATAATATTTAATTCAACCAAAAATATTGCACGCACACACTACGTGCAAAATAAAATAATTTTCATTAAATGAAAATCGGGGCATTACAACACTCCCTCCTTAGAATAGTTCCGTCCCCGGAACTACAGTCAAGAGTGAGAAAAACAAACACAAACACTAATAACAAGCACAGAAGAATACAAAGATACAATCATGCAAAAAGCTCAGGATAATCCTTCAACATCCTATCCTCAGACTCCCAAGTAGCCTCTTCAACCAAATGGTTTCTCCAGACTACCTTGACCATCGGTATCGTCTTATTCCTCAAGACATTCTCTCGACGATCAACAATCTCGACAGGAGACTCGATGTAGTTCAGATCCAACCGCAAACCTTCCGGCACTTCAGGCAAATGATGATTCGGATCTGGAATATAACCTCTTAGCATAGTCACATGAAAGACATTGTGCACCTGAGAAAACTCTTCCAGTAATTCAAGCCGGTAAGCAGTTTTCCAGATCCTTTTCAATATCTTGTACGGGCCTAAAAACCTCGGGGCTAATTTCCCGCCTTTGCCAAATCGAACCACACCTTTACTGGGCGATACTTTCAGAAAGACGAAGTCACCTTCCTCAAACTCAAGGTCCCTTCTCCGGTTATCTGCATAGCTTTTCTGCCTGCTCTGAGCTTCTACCAACCTTTTCCTGATCAGATTAATCTTCTCAGAGGTTTTCTGCACAAGCTCAGAACCAAACAGCTGACGCTCCCCAACTTCAAACCAACAAACAGGTGTCCTGCACTTCCTGTCATACAAAGCTTCGTACAGCGCCATTCCGATGCTAGCCTGAAAACTGTTGTTGTAGGCAAACTCTACCAAAGGTAAATGCATTTCCCAACTGCCTCCAAAGTCTAGTATACAACACCGAAGCATATCCTCAAGAATACGGTTGACTCTCTCGGTCTGCCCATAGGTTTGCGGATGAAAAGCAGTGTTGAAATCTGTCTTGGTACCCAAAGCTGTCTGAAGACTCCTCCAGAAATGCAAAGTAAACTGTGCATCTCGATCAGACACAATAGTTGACAGAACACCATGAATCCGGACTATCTCGCCAACATACAACTCAGCTAACTTGTCCATCGAAGCAGTGAGTTTCATCGCCAAAAAATGAGCGGACTTGGTTAGTCGATCGACTATAACCCAAATCGCATTATTGCCTTTAGGACTCTTAGGCAATCCCGTGATGAAATCCATACTGATGTTATCCCACTTCCATTTCGGAATAGGTAACGGCTGTAATAGACCTCCGAGTTTCTGAATTTCGGCTTTGACTTGCTGACAAACCTCACACTTTGCCACAAATTCAGCCACATCCCGCTTCAAACCTGACCACCAGAAATGCAGTTTGATGTCTCTATACATTTTAGTACTCCCAGGATGTACCGACAAAAGAGTAGCATGCGCCTCCTGAAGGATACTCTCTTTCAGGGTCCGCCTGATTCGGAACATACAGCCTCTCTCCAAACCACAGTACTCCATTCTTGATTTGAAATCCGGGCAACTTGCCAGCACCAACCTGTTCCGTCATCTCCAAAATATCAGCATCAACCTCCTGACTTGCAATGATCCTTGCATTCAAAGTAGGCTGAAACCTCAACTGAGCCAAAGATGCTCCCAATCCTTGAAAGACAACTTCAATACCGGCTCGGTCCAATTCCTCAATCAGATGCTTCTGAGTTGTAATCAAACTGGATAAACTGCTCTTGCGACTAAGTGCATCAGCAACAACATTAGCTTTCCCAGGATGATATTTGATCTCAGATCGCATGTCCTCAAGCACTTCCAACCATCTTCGCTGCCTCAAATTCAGATCCCTCTGCTGATATATGTACTTCAAACTCTTGTGGTCCGTGTACATGTTCAATTTCTCACCGTACACGTAGTGCCTCCATTGCTTCAGGGCAAAGATAATCGCAGCCAACTCCAGATCATGAGTCGGGTAATTCTTCTCATGCGGTCGTAGTTGCCTATACACATAAGCGATTACTCTTCCTTCTTGCATTAAGACACTACCAAACCCCCGATGTGAAGCATCGCTATAAACATCATACTCAACACCTGCTCTAGGCAAAGCTAAAATAGGTGCAGTAGTCAGCTTCTCTTTCAGCTCCTGAAAGCTTGCCTCACATTGCTCGGTCCACTTGAAGTTCACATTCTTCTTGGTCAGACCAGTAAGCGGCACGGCTATCTGGGCATAACCTTGAATGAATCTCCTGTAGTATCCAGTCATTCCAAGAAAACTTCTGACTTCCTTCATTGTAGTAGGCCTAGCCCAATCTCTCACTGCCTCTATCTTCTGAGGATCAGTTGCCACTCCCTCCTTAGAAAGGATGTGACCTAGGAATGCCACTTCAGATTTTCAGAAATCACACTTGGATAGCTTGGCATACAACTTCTGCTCTTCCAGCTTCTTCAACACTGCTGCCAGATGCTCGGTGTGCTCCTCTTCTGACTTGGAGTACACGAGGATATCATCGATAAACACTACGACGAAAGAATCAATGAACGGCCTCAGAACTCTGTTCATCAAATCCATGAAGATTGTGGGTGCATTAGTCACTCCAAATGGCATAACTAAGAATTCGTAATGCCCATGTCGAGTTCTAAATGCAGGTTTGTGCACATCTTCAGCTTTCACTCGAACTTGGTGATATCCTGATCGAAGATCTATTTTAGAGAATACAGTTGCTCCTTGTAGACGATCGAACAAATCATCAATTCGGGGAATAGAATATTTATTCTGAACAGTGACCTTATTCAGCTCCCGGTAATCGATACACATTCTCATCGATCCATCCTTCTTCTTTACCAGAAGCACTGGTGCTCCCCAAGGTGACACACTAGGTTGAATAAAGCCTTTCTCCAACAGTTCCTCAATCTGCCGTTTCACCTCATTCTGTTCCACTGGAGCCATCCTATACGGTGCCTTAGAAATGGGTGCACTTTCCGGTTGAAGGGTGATGCTGAACTCTACATCACGATGCGGGGGTAATCCAGGACAATCATCCATGAACACGATCGGATAGTCCCGAACCACAGGAATCCCTTGCACTTCCACAGGAGTCTCTTCCTTGCGGATAGCTGCCACCAACCTAGAACATTTCTTCTTCCCTTGGAAAGTGACTTCAGGTCCACCTGGAGACTTCACTATTACCGTCTTGGTCTTACACTCGATGCTTGCACTGTACACTGACATCCAATCAATGCCATTGATAACACCGACTCCCAAGATAGTCAGCTCGATCAGATCAATCCCAAAGATTCGATCTCCAATCACAATCTCGCACATAGTACCGATCAGTGGTTAAAGTTTTCCCTGATGGAGTAGTTACTGCTAAGATCTTACCTGGAAAAATCTTCGGTTCAACTCCCAACACTTTAGCAAATTTAGGAGACACAAAAGTATGAGAGGATGCAGTATCGAACAACACAACAGCTTTCATTCCATTAAGATAAAGTTATCCTGTTACATAATACACACTCATTACGTAACAGTTCACTAAATAAATGGGAAAAAGAAATGACAAAAACATCTAAACATCTGACCTTGTACCAGTGATGACATGATCTACTTCATCAGCATCAGCTTCCGTCAAGGAAAATACTCGTCCTGATTGATACGGTCTCTTCCCAGTCTGCTGCATTGGTACATTGCGATTACCATTTTGTGGCTTGGGGCATTGAGATTGGTAATGTCCCGTCTTACCACAGTTGAAGCAATTTACCGCAGGAGGTCTCACAATATTGTTCCCAGGTCCTCCAGCCACACTACTAGCGTTCGCCCCTGTCGATTTGAACCTTTGTGCAGATGGTTATCCCTTGAAACTCCCAGAATGTGCAGGCCTCTTCCCAGACTGCCAGTTGTTCCTCCGGTTCTGAACAACATGAAACTGCTCCATGTCTGCTTCCGTCGCTGCTGCTCTCTTGACCAACTTGTCAAATCTTCTGATACCAAGAGGTATCATCCGAGACCTCAAGCTCGGCCTCAGTCCATGCTCGAACTTACGAGCCTTCTTCGCTTCATCCATCACTAGTTTAGGAGCACACCTAGAGAGCTGAGTAAATTTGGTCTCGTATTCCTAACTGACATGCCAACTTGCTGTAGTGACAGAAACTCCATAGCCTTCTTCTCTTGGACGTCGGAGGGGAAATAGTGACTGCGGAATTCTTCCAAAAATTCCTCCTAGCCGAGAACTATGCCTCCCATTGTCCTCTTCATCGAATGCCACCACACAGCCGCATCCTTCTCAAGTTGCAAAGTCGCCAACTTGACCTTACTGCCTTCAGGGGTCTCCAGCACTTCAAAGATTGTCTCCACCTGACGAATCCAGTTGTCAGCCGCATCAGGGTCTGACTTCTCTTTGAACACAAGGGGTTTCATCCATTTGAACGATTCCACTAGTTTAATCGCTTCGGGCACCGGATTCGCAGGTACCCTTCCTTGGTTTTGATTCATGGCCACGGCGTTGAGCGTCTGATAGACCCTCGCAAGTTCCGTTTCCAGATCCAGACCTTCACCGTTTCTAGCTCCTCTTCTAACCATATTCTGATGCAAAAGATCCATTAAATTCGAAGTGTAAGACATGAATTTTAAATCAACTTGCATTTCATTGAATTCCAAATTTTATACGTTCGAATTGAAAAATATTTCTTGACATCAGAATAAAAATAGTAGAAGCTACAACAGTCTAACTCCTACGGTTCCTCTTCGCTTCTCGAAGTTCTCCCCGTAGTTCATCAACTTCATCCCTCAGCACATCTGTCAAATTCTTCCTCTTCTTGAGTTCCCATACCCGATGACTGAGAACTGCAAAGTCATCCTTACGCTTTTCCAGTTGAGCCTCCAATAATCCGACTCTCTCCCGCAGTGTTTCTACCTACCTCTGAAGAGATATCACAAGACTATTTGGAACTGGTTCTTCTTCTTCATCAGAAGAGTCATCAGATGAATCCGGAGGTGGGGTGATCTCTCGGGATTCAGGCCATTCTTCTCTGTCAGAATCTGCTTGCCCTGGGTAGTACTCTTCCTCGGAATCTGCTTGTCCAGGATGTTACTCTTCCTCGATGATATGCCAGTCGTCGTCTCCAGCACTGTTGAAGTGATCAGCCATCTTAGAAATAGAGAGGAAGAAGCATAAGTCATAGAGTAACACAAATGTAAGTCACTTACATTTAAATCTCTAGACTCAAACACACACTCTAATGTCCACTTCTAGGGTGTCGTTCCTTATAAATTTGTACAAGTGTAAAGCGTGGCTTTGATACCACTCTGTAATGCCCCGAATCCCAAATACAACTGAATACGAGAGTTCTACAGGATCTTTCCACTTCATTTAGTACAATTTTACGAGGAAATTAAAACTTTTCACTTTACATCAGAGTTACAAGTAAAACATTACACTTTACATTGCACAGCGAAAGTAGAATTACGACATTTAAATAAATGAACAACAACTTGAATAATCTTTAAGCATCTGTTCCTCTTTAATCTTTATCATGTCACTTACCTGCATATAAAACTGTGGGTACGTCAGTTTATTCAACCGACGAACATTATACACGGCCATCATCTCTATGCCAGAAATAGTATAACTAATTTTTTATATTTAGCAAACACAAACTTGTCACATATCAAACTAAAGGGACTACCCTATTGATGTCATGTTGTGATTGTGCACTTAGTCCTTAATGCAGTTATTTATGTTACATGACACTAATGCACACTTGTTCGGATTCTATGCATCCCATACTACATAGGTCCGAGGGCAAGCCCTTAATCGTTCTTCATTTTATAGGGTTCAATCCCTCGCCATGACTTAATCTACTACTATAATTACGGTAGGTATCCTAGATGATCTATGAGTACAAGCACGTGTACAGAAAACCTGGAGAGGAATCCCACGTCATTTCACGATGCATCGTGAAGACAGCCTGTGGCAATTCAGCCTCCTTCATGGCACACGATCCTCTTGCAGTCACTAAACATCCCACAAGCGTCGCCACCGGGACGGTACTCTGGAGCAATATCCACGTCATGTCACGACGCATCGTGAAGACAGCCTGTGAATACTCTCACGCCGCCAATCCAATGGCCCTCATACTCATGTTTTTCTCCTACTTTCATTACGTCTCCATTATGTACTAATCCTTAGTTTTTATCAGAATCATGAACAAAATCAAAGCTCTAGAGTTAGCCTCTCCACTAAACCGGACTTATTCATTTATTCAAACATGACCAAACTTGGTCTTTCATTTCAAATTTTATTTCATTTCTTTCCAAATGCCGAGGGAGACTTAGCTACTTTTTTGTTTCAATTCCAATTCACAATTTCTAAAGTTGAGCGTTTCCAACTCATAAGTTCACATGTTGAGTTATCATACTCAAAAGTATTTCTCTTTTCCAATCATGATTTCTAAATTGTTCAATAGTCCATAATTATACATTAGATTCAACTATTCATCATGTAACTCATGAAATAACATTAATGCCCACATCACTAATTATTCAATCAAAGAAGGACATTTACACTTCATAATTTGTCGCACTATTCTCCGTTGAGAACAATTCACATCACTTCACAAAATATAATTTCTCTCTTTATTTCACTTCTTTTCTAGTATTTTATTTTAGGTCTATTTGCAAAGTACAACTTTATAAAAATGCAAGTGTAGAATTTATAGTTCTAAATTATACTTTGATTCTCTAAACATACTCCACTTCATGCAAATAATCCTCAAATTATTTTTCATAAACCCTACATATTTTTAAGATAATAACCATATTTTTTTCATCATTTTTTACTAACAAAAACACCCAAAAAAAAAAGTTTTTTCTCAAATTAAAGACTAGGTTGAGACTGGGTTTCGAACCCACGACCAGAGGGAAACAAGCCACAGCGCAGACCACTAGGCCATTTGTGCCATCGGTATGAAAGAGAGCTGAGAGCATTAAATGCTCTCGGCTGCAGTTTTATATTTTTTAAAAGGAAACAAAAGTATGGTGCCACAGGGATTCGAACCAGCAACCTGGGCTCCGAAAACCCACTGTAGCAAACAGAGCCGTCCCAACCACTTGAGCTATGCGCTCGGGTTGTCAATGGTACAACTCTAAGTTCACTTAAACCAATCCTCTCTGTTATTAAAACATTTCGATGTTCAACTAGTCCTCATTTCACTTTGCTTTTATAAAAATTACTGTAAATTTCCAGATTGACTAACATCACCATAAAAAATATTTCAGTATATAGAAAATAATTTTTTAACAATTAAAACATATTTTTCATATAATTAATTCGAATTCTAAATTATCACTACCACATTTCCTTTTTTTATTGCCATTCCATAACAATTGATATCACTAATCTCTTTATTAGCAAACTTCATATTAATCCCCTATTTTCAATCATTTACCAAACATACAAAATCTATATTTTAATTCATTCATTTCAATACAACACAAAGATTCATTTAAACACATAAAGTAGCATTGTTAATCTACTAACTTTTGTGTCTATAATTCATGGTGTAGATAATAAAACTTTCTTCAACAATCCATGGCCATAATCATTTCACACAAAATTTGGACTTTTACTAATAAAACCACATACAATTGCACATCCACATTCCAATCAATTTATAGATCAATTTTCCAATTAAATGTGTACTCTTATTAATCTTTTTCATGCATCATTTTTCATTCCAATCTAGCATGCATTCCTATTTAGAAATATAGAAAATTTACCCACCTTATTGAAGAAAAGTACAATTAGCAATCTCCTAAACGAATGTCCTTGCAAACGAATACTCCTCCTCCTAGATGCGCGTGCACAAGCCAAACCCGAGCACACCAAAAGCCAAACCCGAGCACTCCTATGCCGGCCTTCCTCTTCTTGTTGATGCAAGCACAATCCCACACAATTCTCTCAATCTTTTACTCACTTACTAACTACTAGATAATTGTATTTTAGACTATAGGCTTGGAGAAAATAATTAGCACAAGAATACTAGCCGAGGGGGGGGGGGGTATTTACACTAAAAATTTAGGAGAATGGATGGCTAAGATTGAAGTAGGAGTTAGGAACAAATGGCTTAGATTTAAGGAGTTACACTAACTACCCATAATCAAGTAACCACCTCCACCATGACTCCACTCAAATTTTGATTTCCCTCCTAAATCCCAACCGGCCAAGCAAGTGTGCATATGCACGTGTACATGTAGTGCACGTGTATGCAACTTGGTCTCAAAAAATTTGTACATTATGTTTTATATAAAAAAAATAATCTTTAAATTGTATTCTACATTACAAGTTGTATTTAAAACAAATTAGCTCATGGGCTTTAGTTTTATGGGCCAAAATAATAATTATAAAAGGAAATAAATTAATTAAATTTTTGGGCTTTAAGAAGAAAAGGCTTTTTGTCTAATTGAAAGAAGGCTTTGTATAAAATAATTAAAAGCACATATTTAAATACTTATACTCATCATAATAAAAATAATCATAACATTTAATTCAACCAAAAATATTGCACGTGCACACTTTGTGCAAAATAAAATAATTTTCATTAAATGAAAATCGGGGCATTACACGCATACACGCATGCAATAAAATAATCACATAAATATAATATGGACGAGTTATGGACAAAGTAGTAACAAGCAATATAATAACGAGAAACAATGTATAATATGGAAAGAAATAAGAACTGACAATACAATTATGAAATAACATGATCATGTAGGATGCAAGTGACAACTGGATCAAGTCTCAAGATATGGTCAATAGTGAATCAAGAGTCATGTAATCATAAAACATGTAAACAATAGTTCATTCAATCATGCATCATGAAATCAGAATAAACATGTCAATGTACAGTGTCGATCTTAAGTTTATCAATCTTTTACTAACCTATCTAATGCATGCAATCTTATGGCCCATACCACAGGTTTGGATACATAACAATCAAGTTAACGTTTAGACTCAAGTGGTGAATTCTACAGGATTAAATCCTCGGGTCCTGCAGTGACTATAACATGAATCATATCATGTAAACAGGAACATGTAAACGTGTAAACAGGAATCATGTAAACTTGTAAACAGGAAACATGTAAACTTGTAAACAGAAAGTCACTATTACTCGAAACAAGGGCCCCATTTCGAGCACACTCTTGTATATTCTCAACTGTAGCACCCCAAATTCCTAACGTAGGAACTCGTGACACACTCCAGGATCTTCCTTCAAATGAGTCACAACACAACAAAATCACATGAAATTAAAAACTTTTTATTACAACAAATGATATAATAATGTCTAGTTAAATTACAACATTTACAAGAATAATAATATCACATCATGTTTATAATAAATGGATGATGTTTCGGACTTGGATGCTTTTCTCAGCTTGAGTTTATCGCACTCCCATGCATTGGGGTCCTGCAACTGAAGAGTGGGCACGTTTGTTTAATGCAACTGATGCTACTGCAGATAAAACCAAAAATTCTAAACCGCAACAATCCAAACATGATGATAAAGAAAATGTGAGCAAACACAAGTGTCGGTGTATGACATGACCTAGAACTAATGCACTCTTAGTGCACACGATGCTCTTAGTCTAATTCACACTTGATTAGAAAGGTATGCATCACATATTACACATTCCCCAAACAAGCGACATTCTCCAACTTGTTGGGGTTCGAACCCCCGCCATGCATTCTATCTTGTGCTCCCTCTTGTCTTGAACATTAGTGATGAAGAGGTTGCAGTCACTGCAGTCAATAGTGGTGTCCGGTAACCCCTGTTTGTTTCAAACTACACCCGGTAGTAGTCGTACGGTTTCTCTATTCCGTCGGTACAATTAACATATTATTATTGTAATGATTTCTCCTTCCGACCTCTTTAAAATCTGTAATATGGGCATCAGGCCTTACGGTACCCCCGCTAGCCGAGGATATTAGAGTTCCACGTATGATGTTTCACTATAAGTCCCAGCCCGCATTGAACAGCATAGGACATGGCAGAATTTAAGTGTTTCCCCTCTTCTATGCTAGTTCTTGTCCTTACACTAAGCTGAACTTGCAGTCGATACGATGCCTCCTCGCCAGTCCTCATCAGAAGTTGTTATGGGCATAAAGGCAATATGCGCTAACCATGCATGTCGAGAGTCACAAAGCCTTACTCTTACCCGGAGTCTTGTTCGGCGCTCCCTGCCCACATTAAACGAAACATAGGACTTGGCCAGACATGATGATGCCATGTGCCCCCCTGAAAAGCGCGCATAACACTCGCTAGTGCCTGTCATTACATTCAACAATGACTCGATCTACCCTAAGCCCTACCAAGCACAGAAGGTCCATATACTACCCATTACTTAGGTCAAAGGTTAAGGATTACTTCTTCCCTTATTAAGTTCCAATCTATTATTTGGGTTCCCAATTCTAAAGTTTTAACTCAAGGTCTAACCCTATTCAATTTACCCATTCATGTTTATTAATTCACTAGTCGATTGAGTTCTACCAGACTAATCAATTAGTTAGGTGATCTATCCACTAGTTCCACACCTAGATTAGAGGTCACATAACTAGATTCCTTCAAACTGCTAGTTAAGCTCTACTTTGTAGTTATCTTTTATTTTACCTAACTCATCTTTTCCTTGAACTTAACCCATCCCACAGTAGGGTCCAAAAATTGGCTCTCAAGCCCAGCCTAAAACATGGCCAACAAAAACTGGTGAATCGACCACGTCGATCGCCATCGCCCGTCACACTTGGAGTCGCATCCCATCTCGACCTGAAGTAAATCGCTACTTCCGCTAACCATTGCCCTCCATTTTCTCCCGACAAGTGGTAGCTCCCTCGAAGTTGGATTCCTCCTTAGACGGCAAGCACGTCGGCGCCCGAGACGTCGCTCCAACCCGTTCGGGGGTCACTGGTTCCCAAACAACTCGTCACCAAACTCATACACGGACTTAGTCCTAGGGTCTCAAAATTCCATTCAAGTGACCCTACATGAACACAAGTACACTAGGGCAACTCTACACAAGTCCATGCCTTAAAAAGGGTATCTCAAGCCCAAAAATGAGGAATTACAAATTTCAAACAGCAAACATACAATCGGCAGTTGTGCCAATTCGGGATTCTTTTCGGCCCCGTTTTCATGGGGAAACATGTCATGGTGACCCACACATTTCATACACGATGTAAACCACAATTTGAAACATCATGAGTAGGGGCAAACTATTCATCCCAAAACTACAATTTCACATAACATTCACATACAAGCCACACTCTTAAGCATGTTAAACTATTGCTAAGGGCCTAAAAATAACCACACAATAACTAGGGACATATACCAACTTATAATCCAACTCACATCAGTGCACTAAGTCTTATGACTAAATAATAGCAATTTCAAACCACAAATCTTCATATGATACTCAATATACACTTCAATTTTCAAATAGAAAGTACATGGTTTAAACATGCAAAACCAGCTTACTGTAAAAATCATTAAAATTAGCCTACTACATCAATTTTCTCATTCTCGGACTTTTTAGATAGATCCAGGTGTCCTCTATAATTTCTTAGTTAACCACTTTTATTGTTCCAGTCATTCACAGGCTTAAAAACTTAATAATTTAACATGCAGTAAATTAATCTCAGAATAAAGCGTCTTAGAAGCTGTGAGAAGTAAAATTACTGAAAAATTAGCAAATTTTACTAGATTGTCATGCAATTTAAGATTTAAGCACATGACATGCATTAGCAGCACATATCCAAAAATCAAGTTATTGTACCAAATATAACTTAAGTTATGCCTTTCTGAATAACACTCAAAACAGAGCATTGGACATTAATAGTTATGTTTGTATTATTAACAGCCTGTGTTTGCACGATTTTATTACCATAGCTATAGTAGTCCAAACTTCATGAAATTTGAAACGTAAGATATACATATACTCTAGATTAACATACTTAAAATTTCAAATCATTCCCAGAAACATACATCAAGTTAGAAGTCTCTAAACTTATAACAGTGACATGCAGTTCTGTTACGTTTTATTCTGACTAGTGTGAAAGTTTGCATTTTATTTAAATAGCAAAAAAATTCATAAAAATCTGAAAAACTCACAGAAGGTGCAAGACACATTCATGATAACCTCATAAAATTTTTAGAGCGAAATACTATGTACTTTTCATTCTATAGGAACCCAGCTTAGCAACTTTACTAACTTGTTCCATTAGCCTAGAGTTTAAAACATATGTTCCAGACTAACAGGCAAGTTTTGTGCTTCAGCAGAAAGTTTCTATTTTGGTTCTTTAGCAAGATTCTAGAAAGATATCTTAAAAAATCACACATGCATTCAAAACATATCATGCTCACATCCCAAACATTCGCAAAACTTTAAACACACCATGTAATACCCCAAATTTTTAAATAATATTTTTAAGATTAATAAATGAATTAAAATGTTTTTTGGTGATTTAATAAATATTTTTCTGAAATTTACCTTTCTACATGTGCAAATATTTTCTTGGAAAGTTCAAAGTAAAAAATTATTTTGGGAAAACTCGTTATTTATTATAAGATATTATTTGTGAATTTTCTGCATTTTTCTGGTAATTATTTGACATATTTGCAAATATTACCAAATGAGAGACTTTTGTGAAAAACTACCACTTGGAGTAAAAACTCCAAATTTTTGGATTTTTGGGCTGAGCATGATGCCTAGCCAACTAAGAGGTAAAGAGTTCACTTTTCATTTTAATAAATTTGGTTTATTTTGTAAGTTTTGATAAAGAATGGTCTTTTTGCAAAATTGCCACTTAAAGGGCAAAAAGTACAAATTACGTTTTTAGAGTGTACAAACAAGTGCCGGCCAGATATTAGGGTGGTTGTTTTGTTTTTTAAATTTAAATTGAATTGGTTTAACTAATTTCCAAGTATAAGGATTTACGTATGTAAAGGTATATTTAAAAGAGACACTTTACAAATCAATTCAAAAAACCCTAAAAACTCTAATTTTCGGCCTATTAAAGGTGAGGTGCATCCATCTCTTTGCTGCACTACACAAAAGGATTTCTTTATTATTATTTTCTTGGAGTTTCGAAGCGAGGATTTTGGTTTTCTTGCGAAAGGAAGGATTTTTCTATTTTCTTTATTATCTTCGGTTGATTCTCCAATAAGGTGAGTGACACATGTTTGTTCTTCTATTGTTCTAAACATGTTGTATGTGATTATTTATCTATTAGAAAGCATGTTAAGAATTGTATGAAGATATAATGAATTTTGATGAGTAGATGAAGTAAAAATTGGATTTTTCCATGCAACTATGTTTAAAACCCTGTTAGATGACTTGAGATTATTAAAGAACTGAAAAGAAATCATGAGTAGGTTGTTTTCCTTCATATACTTGCTATTTTGATTTATCATAATGAGTTGTATATGGATATTGCATGAAAGTAAATGATGAGTTATTCTTCACTGTGTATATAATGCATATGCTCTGTTTAGTGTTTTGTTGAGTGAAAACTTGATGAGTGATCGTTATAATTGCTTATACCATGGGTAAAAGCTGTTGTGAGTGATTGTGAATGAGGTTAATGAATTAAAAGATTGGTTATTGAATCAAAGAATCAAGTTTTGAAGTTTGAGAAGGGGTGTGAGACCCCGTAATTTCTAAGAGAGTATATATATATATATACTAGTATATGGATAGTATATATATAGTATATAGTATAAGAAAGAAAGAATAGAAAGGATGGATTGGATGATGACGTGGAAGGGGGAAGAAGGAAAGTTGTGTGTGGTGTGGTGTTGACTGGTTGACCATATATGGAATAAATGAAGGAAGGATTGAATGAATGAAGAAAGAATGGATGTGTGTGTGCTGGGTGTGGCTTGACCGGGTTTGACTAGGGATTAAAAATCCCATATCGGTGGTAAGAAAGAAAGAAAAGAGAGATAAATTAGGAAGCCAAGGATAAAGGTGTACCAATCGTCCGGACACCCTTTTGAGGCAGCCTGTGGTGGGTGTGGCTAGAATTTATTTAATTGTGTGCGTACGAGTTGAGTGCGGGGCGTTACAAGGAGATTGGTTTTCGGGTCTGAAGCTTAACGGCCAAAATTGAGTTTTGTGTATTTTTGCGAAGTTTTCAGTTGGATTTGAGTTGTTTGGTACTAAGATCGTTTGAATATTATACCACGTCTAAGTAATAAGATTTGGATGCTTTTACTGATACAACATGCACACATACACTTATATATACATATATATATATTATTTTACTGTTTTGAAGAAATTGAGTCTTGTGCGTTTTGTGAAGTTTTAAATTGAATTTTGATTATTTTTATACTGAGATTGAATCAGATATTGTACTCCTTCTATTTGATGATTTTTAAATGCTATAACTGAAGCTTAAACCCTTATATTAACACACACATATATAGGGGCTATTTTGAAGAAATTTTGTGAAAACTTACTCTTTTATGGATGTGATGTGGTTTTGATTTATTTTATAAACTCTTATATGTTGTACAAGTCATATTAAACCATCTCAGGATTTTGGTTGTGCAAATTTAAGATTTTACAAAGAACTATAGAAGTATCAGTAAAATGTGCAAGAAATTTCAAAACTGCAGCTTATTAGAATTGACAGTCGACCGCTTCGTTTTTGAACTAAGGAAGGTAGTCGACTGTTAGTTCTTAAATTTTGGATTTTCGCATGACAGTCGACCGTCCATTTTTGAACTAACTTCGACAGTCGACTATCAGTGCTTGGCTGATGGGTTTTTGTGAGTTTTTTGTTGTCTTTTTGAACGACTATTTCTTCGATATTACGGATTATTGATCTACTATTTTAGATGATGTTTTTACTACAGATTACAGTATTTTTCAATGTAATATCCCGGTTGAATATTATATTTGTATTATAATTATTTTTAAAATTATGATATTTCTTATGAAAATTACTTAGTTTTAATAAATAATCATTATCTATCTATATATATATATATATATAGGGAAAAAAGGGTATGAGCAACTTGCTCATTTAGTAAATGAGCAATTGATGATGTGGCATGCATGTGATTGGAAAATACTTAAAAGGGTTAGTTGTCCAATGTATCACATGCATCCCACATAATCAATTGCTCATTTACTAAATGAGCAAGTTGCTCATATCCCTTTTACCCATATATATATATATATATATATATATATATATATATATATATATATATATATACAAGTAAGTATTTATATGTATTGTATCGGTTTTGTGCACTTGTACAAAATCCTGTAAAATGCATTTTTGAGAAAATGTCTGAAATATCCGGGCCTGATATTAAAATTTATTATTTTATTATTACTTTATTTTTATTTTCGGAATTGAAATGTTTTGATGGATATTACCCGGTTTTGTTAATAAACATTATATATATATATATATATATATATATATACCAGTCTGTATACATCTGTATTGTATCAAATTGGTACTGAAATCTTCCGAGCCGGTAATAAAATTATTATTATTATTATTTTGAATTAAAATATTTTCGGTAGAGATTATTCATTTTAACGAATAAAAATTATCTGTATATATAGATGTATGTACGTATATGTACTGTATCGATTTCGTACGTTTGTACGAAATCATGTAGTATGTGATTTTGAAAAAATACCTCTTACTTTTTATCAATCATGATCAAATTGGAGGGTTAGGATTGGATTGGGTGTGATTGCTATTTAAATTTGCAAATTGATTTCTAATTGATTTGAGCCACAAGAATGAGAACATTTGGCTTCTTCTCAATCACAAACTCAATCCCCCCCCTCCTATATAAACCCCCCCCCCCCCCCCCCCCCCCACACACACACCATTGGCCGGCCAACCATGAGGAAAGCCCCATTTTTCATTCCTGGTTCCTCCATCTCATCTCACACCCTCTCTTTTACTCTTACGTTTTCTTCTACTTCTTTTGCTTGTTTCAAAGTGAGAAAAAATTGAGAAGAAAAAAGAAAAAAACAGATAAAAATCAAAAGAAAAGAGTGGGTTTCTCTCATGAGGTGATCTTGAGAAGGGGAGCAAGAACAAGGAGAAAGGAGGAGAAGGGAACTAGCAAGTCCTTCCTACACTTTTGGGTGGGGGTTTCTCAACACATTTGTTATTGTTTTGTTGTTTTATTTGCTTGCTATGTGAAGAACTTGGACTAAATCATGTACATAATGATGACTATGGACTAGTATAAAAGGCATATAAAGATTGAAGTAGTAGAACACAAATAAAACACTAAGATTTAACTCTAAATAACTAGTACGTTGTTATGATAGTTAGAATTAATTACTTGTGTTAAAGTTGGATTTTTGACTCCAAATTAATTTGAGAGGTTCTTATATGTGTTATTACCATGATCTAATTCTTATAGACTTTTTGGGGTTAGTTTGATAGTTCAAATAAATGTTTTTCCCAAAACAGTGGGTTTTTAGCAAAAACAGCAAAACCGCTAACTTTGACACGTGTTTAAGAGGCTGGATTTTGAGTTCCACAAGGAATCTAAAAAAGTGGTCAACTAAAAAGTTTTAGTAGATGTTCTCACCATTACAAAATGTCCAATTTTGTTAGATTTCGATAAGTATAGCAAAAGTTGTGAGCTTTACAAGTTTCAGCTTTTGCTGTCTTTTTGTTGTTCTTGAAATTGTGTTCAAAGAGCAGAATTTTGAGCTCTATAAAGAATCTGAAAAAGTGGTCAACTAAAAAGTTGTAGTATATGTTTTACCTTTTGCAAACTGCCTAATTTTGTTAGATTCTGATAAGTATAGCAAAAGTTGTGAGCTTTACATGTTTCAGCTTTTGCTGTCTTTTTGTTGTTCTTGATATTGTGTTCAAAGAGCTGGATTTTGAGCTATATATGGAATCTGAAAAATGGTCAACTAGAAAGTTGTAGTAGATGTTTTTCCCTTTCCAAAATATCCAATTTTGTTAGATTCCGACAGGTATAGCAAAAGCTGTATGCTTTACAAGTTTAAGCTTTTTGCTGTTCTTTTTGTTGTTCTTGAAATTGTGTTCAAAGAGTTAGATTCTGAGCTCTATAAGGAATATGAAAAAGTTGTCAAATAGAAAGTTGTAGTAGATGCTTTTCCCTTTCCAAAAAGACCAATTTTGTTAGATTCCGACAAGTACAGTAAAAGTTACGAGCTTTACAAGTTTCAGCTTGTGCTGTCTTTTGTTGTTCTTTAATTGTGCTCAAGGAGCTGGATTTTGAGTTCCATAACGAATCTGAAAAAGTGGTAAACTAGAGAGTTGTAGTAGATGTTCTCTCCTTTTCAAAATTTTCTATTTTTTTAAATTCCGATAAGCGGAGTAGGAGTTATGATCTTTACAAGTCACAGCAGCTAGCCTTTTGGCTGAAGCTTCGCTATTTAGATTGTTTGAAGTATTTCTACCTCTTATTGACTGAATCTGTGAAGGTTATCAACGAAAGAGTTGTAGTAGAGGTTCTCAACTTTCTAAAATGCCGTATTTTGTTATATTCCAATAAGTAGGGTAGGAGTTATAACCTTTACAAGTCACAGCAGCTAGCCTTTTGGCTAAAGCTTCGCTGTTTAGATTGTTTGATGTTTTTCTACCTCTTATAGACTAAATCTGAGAATGTTGTCAACTAGAGAGTTGTAGTAGAGGTTATCACATTTCCAAAATTTCTTATTTGGTTAGATTTCAATAAGCAGAGTAGGAGTTATGACCTTTACAAATCACAGCAGCTAGCCCTTTTAGCTGAAGCTTCACTGTTTAGATTGTTTGAAGTTTTTGTGCATTTTATTGACTGAATCTGAGAAGGTTATCAACTAAAGAGTTGTAGTAGAGGTTCTCACCTTTCCAAAATGTCCTATTTGGTTAGATTTCGATAAGCGGAGTATGAGTTATGACTTTTACAAAGTCATAGCAGCTGGCCTTTTTGGCTGAAGCTCGCCGTATAGGCGGTTCGACGTTTTTCTATATCTTATTGATTGAATTTGAGAAGGTTTTCAACTAGAGAGTTGTAGTAGATGTTCTCACCTTTCTAAAATTTCTAATTTTGATGAATTCCGATAAGAGTAGCATGTTTAATTACTTCTAGAATGTTAGAAGACTTTTATGTTGCTTTCACGAATAAAAGATCAAGTTTTATTAGTAGTTTGAATCATGCACTTGATTATGAGTAATAAGTGTTCCTTGTGTTCATAAGTAGCATGTTTATGTTGGGAAATAGTTCACGCTAATTGTTAGCAAATTGTTGTCGCATACATAGCCAGTCAGCTTGTATGTAAGTTATTTTGCTCGTATGCAGCTTATTAGCTAGTACGCAGTTATTATGCATGTCTAGGGTGATATCATTACCCTTGGAGCCATCGACCATCAAGATGTGTATTTATTTTACTTCTCATGGACTGTGGACGAGTCAACCCTCGTGCACCGTCAATTCTTAACCGGTATAGGTTGATCACGGCCCGGGAATGTAGACAAAATCCAAGTTCAGGGTAGTAGCATGCAAATACGTTCGTATTGCCAGGGTCTTGGATAGATAGGCTATGAACAGGATCCTTAGGGATTCTGGTATATCTAGGTTGAGCACGTACTAGAGTTATCTCGCGATGTCTAACTTAAGACCTAGCATGTTGTGTTAGTACTATTGTCATCCCTCGGATGGTTTAAGGTTAGTGACATCGTTAGGGTAGTAATTTATGGCTATTACTACTTAATCTTTATTTATTATCATTTTGTCGAAGGTAAAGAGTTGGTATTAAGGGTGATATCTTATGATCCAACCTATTCTATAGCCCAACACAAGGTGGTGTTATTGGTTGTACCCTTCTTGTCAAAGGGATATGGTCTGTGCCTTCTCACGAGTTGGGAGCACGAAATTCGTATCTCGTCTATTAATTTCTGAAGTGCCATGATAAGGTCGGAAAATTTTCTGTCGAAGCTGGCGATGGACAACCGGTACTCCGTCATGTTCTATATTTAGAAAAGGCGAACAAGCCATAGACTACGGTCTATAAGCTAGGGGCCACAGGGGATGCTTCGAGCGAACCTGTGTTGTAGTAAACTCCAAGGGTTCATCAGATTTTTTAGTGAGGTCCGGTACGTCAGGCAATAGTGGTAGACGGAAACACTACTATATAACTGCGAATGGCAGGATTAGACCATTCTAGGGCAACCTCATCAGTCACGTTGTATCTTCATAAACAGGTTGAGTACAAGAGTAGAATTCATGGTGCGGGTTCAAATTCCTATATATGAAGAAATGACTTGTTATGGGTGTATGTAGTATGGGCTGCATACTGTTCCGGAGACTCGCTTGCATTAGAATAAGAGCATCATTGTATTAGTTAATCTTGCATTAGATTCTAAGTCATAGCATACACTAACACATCAACTATATATACACGTTTCTCTTTTCATCAATCTGTTTGTTTAAATTTGAGAATCACTGCTAGTTAAAGCGTCAATATATGTACAGACGTCCCCACTTCAACAGGTACAGGATTCAGGAGGACTCAAGACTAAAGAAGCAAAGTGTTGATTCTTAGTTTCAATCGTAACTTCTGTTGTAATTCATTTTATGTTGGGAAGCATCCAAGTGAAAGTACCAAGTGTTATATATTATTCATTGTACTCTGATATAATTTTGATTGAAAGTTTGTGACACTTGGGCTTGTATGACATTATTGTAACACTGATGTAATGTATTGCAATTTTATAATATTTAGACTTGTAATACATTTGTGTTGAATAAAAAGTTTGAAATTTTTCTGTTTATATGTGTATTGTGGCTAATTGAAGGAAAAGATTCTGGCTTATGTCACGGTTTTCCAGTGTATGGAAATCGAGGTGTTACATACAGAGAGTTATACTTTGTTCATAATAGAATTTAAAATGTAGTTCTATGACTTTATAAATGTAATATAGATGGTTTTCGAATAAATGGGGTTTTTGTGATATTCTACAACTTCAAAATATGATTCTCAGTTATTTAATGGATTTAATACTTTATTCTGAAATTTATGAGTACTAGTAAATGAATTCGGATTTGTTGATTTTTGGGAAGTTTTCTTAATGTACGAATATTTATAATAGAAGTATGAGTTTTAATGAATGTTTTGTCTCTAGAGGGTGTGTGGGACCTTAGATTTCGGCAGTTGAGATTTTGTGATTTGGTTAGTTGAGGCTTTGTTGATCAGTTGAGTTAAGTCTGGTAGGGTACACCAACTCTAGGAGATTCATAATAAACTAATTAACTTAAAAAGATAATGATAGGCACTAGATGGTGATATGATAAAATAAGAACATGGGTTATGGACCTCAGTATGGCCTGCGGTGTGAGATAATCTCCAGAATTATCGAGGTGTGAGTGATATAGTCTCCGGAATTACCTGTGGTGTGGGATTGATCTCCGGAATTATCGAGGTCAGGCGACACTCATGGGGTACTCGTGTGATGAGGCACCATAGCATGCGGTATGGGGTATTCTCGAAGATTCCCATCTCTGAATGAAATAGTCTCCGGGATTATCTGTGGATAGGGATTGACCTCCGGAATTATCCGGGCATGGGCTAATACTCACAGTTTATCTAGATCTCATAGTAGTCATCATAGTAGGATTAGTTGCATAGCGAGGGATCTAACCCTATAAAGTGGAGAATGTTAAGGGCTTGCACCGGATCTATGTAGAGTGCGGACCATAGATTCGACAAGTGTGCATTAGAAAGTGATGTGTCTAATTTTTATATAAATATTTGTACTCATTTACCTATAAAAATTGCTTGTATTCGTCTATCTTGTTTATAATTCATCTCATTTACATAGATATCAATTAATTAATTATTTTTGAAGGAATAAGATTTTTGATGAAAAAGGTGAATATTTTTGGTACAAATCAACAAACAAAACAAACAGAATGATTTACTAATTTTTATTGATTCGTTGAATTTTAAATTTTACAATTTGGCCGTGTGAAAAGCAAAATATAAATTTTTAATTGCCAATGGAGGTGAAAGTGCAATAAACAAATTTTTAAATGGTTTAATTGAACTAATATGATTTTTATTTAGTTTAATTAATTTAAACTAATTAATTTTACTTTTATTTTTAATTCTAACTTCTGATTTTAATCTGTGTGTGTGCTGCACGCACTTCAGGAATAGAAAGAGAAGAAAAAGAAGTAAGAAATATAGGTGGAATCAAATAAGGAAAGAAATAATTAAAGATGTGGGGGTTTTCTGCAAAAATAAACCATAATTCCACGTTTTGGATCCCTATAAATACAATAGCATGTAAGAGAAGACGGACGCCACACGAACACGGCTGACTCCAAATAAAATAAAATAAAATAAAAAATAAAACGAAGAAGAGCATAACGTGGCTCTGTCTTAGGCGCACACAAACCAAAGCAGGGACAGCGATGTGCGGTTTGGAGAGAAGAAGCAGCACACCTGTGCTGCGGCTCGATTTCCGAAGGCGTGATGTGGCGTGGGACGAGACAGTTGGCATGGCTCGGTCCTGTGGCCGAACAAAGCCGAAGCTGATGTAGCGATGTGCTGCTGACGTGGCGCTATCTACTAACGTGGGTGCATGCTCCAAGATGAAACAGGAGAGATGAGGAGAGAGAAACAAGGGACACTGTTTTGGGCGCTGATTTCGAGGTGTTCGGTTTGCAATTTTTCTTTTACAAAAACAGTCTTTTTGTATCTTCTCTTCTCTCTTTGTCTAATTGTATTATGCAATTCAAAACAAAATTTGTCAGTTGCAATTGTATTATGAATTAAATTTTATTTTTCTAGGGTTCCGATGTAGCCTAGTTATGAGGTGTTTGATTTTTTATCTTAATTCATACAATTGGTTGACCGATTTTTGTATGATCTATTAAATCATGGAGAGACGGAGAGGTAATTTGTGATTTAGAACTATAAAATTAAACACCATTGATTAAGCGAAATTAGAGATGATTTACCACGATTGATGTGACTGTAAAGAAATCTATAGAACTTAATGAGTCTTCTATTAATTAAATTTCCATAGAGATATGACAAACTGTTAGTTTGAGATATTTTTGTTGTTGTTTGAAAGAAAGCATTGAATAATTTGAGGATTTCGGTCTGCAACTTAGAAAATTAATCTTCTTATTCACATGGAATTATGAATTGTGTCAGATTAACTAGGTGAAATCAAAAGCCCTAGAATTTATTTTGCCATTAACAAATCACAAAAATTTCAGATTCCGCTCCTTTTAATTAATTTATTTAGTTCTTTATATTAATTTAATTTAGTTGTTTTCTTTATTGAATTTCGGTTTTCCAAATAGTAGTTAATCTGGTAATTTCGGTACTCCATAAAATAATTAGTCTTTATGGGTTCGATACGCTTTTCACTTATCTATACTACTTGTTGCGATTTTGTACACTTGCAAATAAATTCACTTATCTATACTACTTGATGTTTTCTTGACTTGGTTTTATACATGTTGTTTTCCTGTTTTCCTACACTGGACACTTAGTCTAATTTCACTTGTTGTTTTTCATGTTTTATTTATTTATGGGCTCCTTTTCTTTTATTATTACTGTTGGTATATGTTGTTTATGACTTTATCCTTTATGTTTTATTTATGTTGCATTTCTTTTTATGTCACTCACACTGTTTTGGCTGACCCCTGTAGTTTTGGAGATTAAGGTTATCTCTAGCCTCATGTTTTATAGGTAGGTACCTATAGCAATGGGATTTGGATGCATGAGATAAGACTGATTATGTGGATTAAGTATTGTAAAAAAAAGAATTTGTAATTCAATGTGTTTAAATTTTCCGTTGTGCATTGTAAAAAATTGATGTAATAAAAGTTGAAAAATTTATCTGTGTTTCGATTATGTTTACTATTACAATTGAGGTTGATGCTGGGAATTGTGCCAAGTATTTTTGAGATATTATATTGGAAATTCGGTGCGCTACACACCAAGGAGTAGATGTGAGACCCCACAAAATAGTATATATCTATTTTGTATTTTTATCCATGCACGATTGAGAGTTGCACATGCACGTATTAATAGAATTTTTTCAATTTTAATTGAGTAAGTATTGAAACATATTATTATTTGATATGTTTCGAACTCAACAACGGTAGAATTGTAGAACCAGAGTTGAGATATACTTGTCTCAATTATAATTGAAGATGAAATATATAAATAAATGACTATTATTTGTATAATAATATAGGAATATGATTGCTTGTGTTTATAAAATTTGTCTTAAAATTTATTTTTGAGTGTGCTACAATTTGTTTGTACAAATTAGTTTGTTTTTTGTGCACCAACTTGAGTGTATGTTTGAGTCAACCAAACTAAACATGGCTGAACATTTGGACTCTAGCCATGATCAATTTGATTCTTTGAGCCTAACATGTCATGTGCACATCTTATATATATAGTATACTACACACTATACTATGTACACATATATAAATATAATATTGCAAAATCATGGGCTTGGAAGAAAGAGAACTAGGCTTTTGAATTTTGAATGGTTATCACGATGGGTGTGAGAGTTTCCAAGAGCATCTTGTAGAACCCTAAGCATCTTCGTTCACTGTCACACTCAACCCTCTCCCCCATCATGAAGCCACTTCTATTTAATCCCCTTTCTTTTGCACTAGCTCATTTTTCCTCATTCTCCTACACTTAAATATTTTTCCTACACCTCAACCTACTTCAATCACTTCATTTCTACCCTAAGCTACTGATTTAAGAAGGAGGAGGAGTCAAGGAGAAGGAAAGCCAAGGGCTAGGAGCAAGAAGCAATGAGGAGCAAGAACAAGGAGGCCAACTTGGAGAGTACATTTCATCTACTAACAAAATGTGGGTATTTCTAAACCTTTGTAGAGTTTAATTTTGTGTGATGAAATTGTGATGTAGTCTTGACAGCATGAGAAATCATGAATTGTGTAATTAAGTGGTAGAAATTCGTTGCATGCTAGTTTATTAGTGGAAGACTAGATAAAAATCCAGTAAAGAAATAAACAAAATAGTGAGCTAGGTCTGGATGTTATAACTTAAAAACTACTTGGAGTTTGAAGTTAAAATTTTAAACATAGATATTTATACATGTCATATAACTTCCTTCCAAATTTCATAATTTATGAAATTTATTTGCTATTTTAATTAAATACGAACTTGAACATTGACTGTGCAGAAAAAAGATTTAGCTTAGGTTCTGACTATGATTTTCCAAAGCTCAAAACTCTGTAACCACTTAAGATCTATTGCTGAAAATTTATTATGTGCTTCTAATATTTGTCTAGTTCTTGAATATAAAATTTTATAATTTTTGGACAAAGTTTGCTATTTTTATAAAATCTGAAACCACTGGTTGTTCTGAAAAGAAAAGACAGAGTAAAGATGATCTATTTTATTTTTAGTTTATATTCAAGAAGTCATAACTTGAAAAGAACTTGGTAGAATCCCTTGAAATTTAAGTATGCTCTGTTACCATGTATGTAGAACCTATGTTTCAAATTTCATGAAGTTTAGAGATAATTTGATATTTTTAAAGTTTTTTTATGTTAGCACTGGTTAGTGGTTGCTCTATTCTGGAAAAATTATTGCATGCATATTAAACAATGACTGATTTGACCATTTAAACGACTTAATCTGAAGAAACATGTAACTAGAAAGTTGTAGTAGACACATATAGATTTGTGTAATGCCTAAGAACTCATGATTTGGATTAATACACGAATTGTAATAATTTTGCAAGTGATAACAGAAACCCCCAGATTCTTAAAACTCACTATTTATACTATGCCTATAAGATTAAGTTTGAACTTGTAGAATTTGAGTTTTAAGTTGCTGTTGTGGGTCATAAATCTTGTTGTGGATGTGGGAATGATTTAGGACTTAAATTATCTAAAGTTTCATGTTATGAGTAGCTCATATGTGGTTGTAGACCACAACATAGAATGTTTGTTCACTGTTTTGAAGTAGGAATTGTGATGGATGTTTATGTATTATTGTTGATCACTTTGGAATGAGACTTATGCCCAATTTGTGCTTGTGCTTGCTGTCTACTTTGAGTAGAAGTATGAGGAGCACCCGATCGCATTTCTTGAAAAAACATGACTGGGAACGACTTTGTTGTGGCATAAATGTCAATTGTATGCTTGATGTTTGGAAATGTGATTTTCCATTCTTAGAGCTTTTTAGCACTCTTTTTTAGTATTCATGGTGTAAAATTTATTCATAGGGTAGTGTACCCATATTGGGCTATATTAGTTGAGTATTGAGACTCTAGGATTAGATCATGTTGGTATATCTAGATGGGTAGAATAAGAATCTGTGTCACCTCGAACGCGTCGGAGGAGACGACTCGTGCGCTGACGTGCTCGCCGTTCATGGAAGGATTCCATCGTATTGTTTGATGCTACCACTTGTCGAGGACCGTTGAGCGTGAGGATAGCGGGAGCAATGTTTTTGGGTTGGGCCGAGGTTGCGATCTAACTCCAAGCGTAGATGGCAGTTGGGCAATCGATAGAGTCAGTTCATCATTGGTTCGGACCAAGTGTGGGCCGATGCGGGGCAACCCTTGGGCTCGATTTGAGGCCTAGGTTGAGCCCCATTGTGGAATGGGTTAGGTCCTAATGATGAAAAAGATAATTAACTAGAAAAGAGTCTACATGTAGAACTTAACTAGTTGTTCATAATAAACAAAAGTGGCTTACTATGTTAGGACATGAAAGTAGATAGATCTCCTAACTATAAGAGTATTGGTAAAAATGTAATAGAACTAGACTCGCCTAATAATTCACAATGAGATAATGAAAAAGGTTTAGAGATTGATTATAGTCTTGGGATTTAGATAATCAGATGATCGGATAAGAAGCTAGTAATCATATAATTATCCTCATTCTTAATCTTGGTACTAGAGTAGGTTAGCTCTCGTACCTTGGGTTTGTGGTGTTGTAGGATTAGTTCGAGTCGTTATTAAATGTAAGGACATGCACTAGCGGGTATTGTGTTTGCCTGTCAGGGGGCCGCGTGGCATCCTCACGCCTGGCCGAATCCTAGGTTCGTTTAATGGGGCAGGGGACTTAGAGACTATTCTGTGAGTGAACTATGTTAGGGCTCTATTGTCTTCGGTGTGAGTGACTTTATGACTGTAACAACATTTGAGGAGGTTTGGAGTGGTGACGTCGTCTCGACTGCAAGTTATGGTCTAGTGTAAGGACGAGGGTAACGGAGTTGGGGAAATCTTATATCCGTCAGGTCCTATGTTGATCAATGCGGGCAAGGGACTTAGAGACTACTCTGTGAGTGAACTTTGTAGGGGCCTTAAAATAATGTCCGCGGCGAGGAGCCCTAGTGTCCGTATATCATCTTTTGGTGAGGTCCGGGAAGGTGGAATTACCGCAATCTACTATTGGTTCAGCCGTGATTGAATAAGTCATACGACTACGATCTCAGGCACAATGGGTAAAACACGAGTAATGGACACCACCACTACGGTGGCGACTGGAGTAAACCGGACGACTGCAACCTCATCATCACTAGATTATCAGAGATAGGACAGAGCACAAGAGTATGATGCACAGCGGGGGATCGAACTCCATCAATTGAAGAACGTCATTTGGTTGGGGAATGTGTAGTATGGGATGCATATCTATCCAATCAACCATGCATTAGAATAAGAGCATCACGAGCATTTTGACTGTGCATTAGACTTTGTCATGGCATACACCGACACTTGGTTTGACATCACTTTACCTTTTGTATCAAATTTTGGTTGTTAAGATTTGGAATCTCTATATTATGGCATAGCGAGGATCGCTGTATTATAGCATTACATCAGTTATATTCAACTGACGTGCCCACAGTCAATTTAGTTGCAGGATTGCTGATTGGGGAGCACGGGGAAAACTCAAGCCGTGCGAAGCATCCAAGCAAAAGTTACTGTCCAATTCTTTTGTATATTCATGTTGTTGTAATTGCTGTAATCATTGGACATTGTAATAACATTTTGATGCAATAAAAGTTTTTAACTTCTTGTGATTTTATTGTGTTGTGACTCATTTGAAGAAAAATTCTAGAGTGTGTCACAAGTTCCTACGTTAGGAATTCGAGGTGCTACAGTAGAAACACCCACCTTTTGTTGTGGAGATGAAAGCTTGCTCTAGCTCCTTAGTTCTTCTTCTCCTTGGCTCCTTCTTGGCTCTTTCTTGGCTCCTTGTTTGCTCCTCAAACAGCAGCAAAGCCCTAAGAAATGGATACTAGAAATGTAGAAGAGGTTGCTAGGAGTTTGGGAGAAAGAGAAGTGAGATGAGCTTGGGTTGAGTGAATTAAATAGAATGAGAGGGAGAGTGAGATGGGGTGAGGCCGGGATTTGAGAGAGAGAGGGAGAGAGACCTTCATCTATTGGGGGTTAAGGGTGGTGGCTTGGAGTGTTTGAGTGAACAAAATCCCTAGGGTTCCCAAACTCCATCATGACATTTTCTTTCCCATCAAACCCTAGATTCCATGTTCAAAACCTCAACCCTTCCCTCCAACATATTGGCCGGCCACACATGCATGAACATTTCTTTTTTTGTTTTGTTTTGTTTTTTTGTTACATGGCATACTACACTTCAAGTGTAGAGTCAAATTGGGTCAAGTTGGGTTCATTTGGGGTAGTTGAGTCTAGCCAAAAGAACCAAGTTGGTTAACTAAAATCACATAATTTCACACACAACTTAAAAAGAAATTTTCTTATTCAAAACTTTATGTTCTACGAAGTGGTGAATTTTAGGGTCGTTACATCCACTACTAAGTCGTGCCTTTTTTTACCCCGGCTTGTTATTCTTATACAACGATTAATCATGAACATGCAACCAACGCAACTGAGTATCAAGGCGATATCAAGAAGGTATTGAGACTTATGCAATCCATGATGTAATAGTTCAGTTCAGTAAATGCGAAAAATAAACATGTTTATATTTAAGAACTTAATGATGCAATTCTAGACAGCAATACTCCACTGCACGAAAACTCACATTCTCGCTACTACGTAAAACCAAATCCGGTTCCGTCAGGGGTTTCAGAAATTAGAATCCCTACCAGTTTCAACGTATATTCATATGAAACACTCTAAGAACAGTAGCTAGGTCTAACAGTCATATATATACGAGTGTAAGGTTCAGGTTGCAGTATAGGATAAACTTCTCATGCTAACAACTCTACTACAAAAGTCATCTTTAAATCGCCAAAAAATCATAATTAAATTCCTAACAATGTATAATAATGTTCAGGTCTGTCTTAGATCAAAATTTCATCAAAAGATGGTTAATTCAAGTTGTTTATGGGATGATACACCTCAAAAAGGAAGTATGAAAAAATAGATGTTACGGCACTAAAATCCGAATATCTCGCAATCTACAAGTTGGATTATGAAACTGATAGATGTTCTAGGTTCTACACTCAAAGGGATACGATTTACATTTATTTAGTTCTAAATTTCATAATAGGGAACTGGTTCAAATTATAGTTGTAAGACAGGTAAGACGGCAGAAAAAAATTCTAGTACTTTCATTTTAAAATCACGATCTACAAAAAATATACTTCTAGAACCTCGAATGGGTTACTGTCACGCCTCGCTTCCCAAAATATGGATCACGAGTACGTAACGTAGGCCTAGCGAATGATATAAACACCATCCATAATCTGTACCAGACTAACTCAGCAATAAGAACTACAAAATACAACCACGCAAGAAATATAACCACATGAAACAAAGATAAATTCCAATAATAAATGAAATAATCCAACAGTATAAATATCCAACATCTGGGATCAAAACAAACTACGGGTTATAAAGCCCAAAAACAAAGTACAAGTCACAACAATGTTCAGGAAAATAAATTGAGCAGCAAATAAAACTATGCAGCGGAGACTGGTTCCAACTCTAGAAACGTTGCTCACTAACTCCTTCGGGAACAGGTCCTTCAGTACCCGTAAAATCTTGATCTAAAAAGAAAGAAAAGAGTGCCCTTAGAGCAAGTCGTGGGCGGCAAGTAGAGAAAAACAGAAGGTAAAAGAAAGCATGTATATCAAAGAATAGGGACATGGTCAAAGACAAAGGACAAAACAAAGAGTAGGCAATAATATCAAAGGTGTACAATAATCATGCATGTAATGAGTGATGTCAAGTCAAGATCAATCATGAGATGCAGATTGTTAAGTATTTTATTAGCCTATCTAGTGCATGTACTACTACGTACCATTCCACAGGTTCGGCGTAAGCACAGTGATCGTTTTAGACCGATGGTGAATTCACGGATCGTGTACTCGGTATTGATAACAATAATTTACGAGCAAGAATCATCATTCAATCATTGCAATCAATACTCCTCCTTTTATGTCAAGTATTCGTGCGAGCGAGAAGGCCATACCGAGTATATTTCTCGACTGTTCACTACCAAGTCTACCTATAATACCCCAACTTGTAAATAGTTTATTTTCATCCTATGTGAGCTTGCAAGAGGGTTTCAATGTTGTATATTACTATGTGTGACTAATTCTAAGCATTAGAGACAAAGCATGAGGCAAACACATCATATAAACGTATTCCACAAAATCAGGATAGCATGACCTTGCTGTACTAAAACATAGATTATGGTCACTACACAATAGCAAACTTGAATCTGTCGAAAGGACTAGGAAGTAGACTTCCACACAGTTCCATCGAGTATAATTAAGGCATATAAAAGATACAGAAACTAGGGTGAAAACTCTATCCTAATTAGGTTTATGTTCAGCCAGCATGCAGTAGGTTGTGTTCAACTAATTATTTCGGGTCAGAAAGCTCATTAATAAAATCTATACAAATTCAGGAAAGTATCTATAGATGTCTAGGTCCAGCCTAATTTATTTCAGATTTTTCTTTTACTGTTAATAGGGTCAAATAAAATATAGAACAGTAGGATACACATGAAATTATGAATCTGGAATTACTAACACAGTTGTACTAAAAATATGATATCTAGTAGATGACAAATTTGAATTTAAATCTGCACCAAGGAAAAGTGATCTAGACATCTAGGGCTACAATTTATGTTCAGCAAGTTATTTCAAATTATGTCATTAGCATGGTTTAAAAACTGATTCAAAGTGAAACATCCAGCAGACCAGAAATTAACTTAACATCAAAAGGCGACAAATAAATCATACGATCACATATAGCATGCAAATTGGTAATCAAAGTGATCCTAGGTGTCAACATGCAAATTCCTAAGTTTAAGATACAATTATCACAGTCATGGTGTCAATTCATCGAACAACTTCAATCTAGCACATACAATTTAATATGTCCAATTTATCAAGCAGTCTTATGCATGAATCTAGTTATTTAAATGTGCATATGCATGAATCAATAGTGACCGGGTTTAAGATCAAAGAGATAGCACGATGTTAAGAGTATGTCGGGTTAGCTCGTGTAAATCCTCGATAATCTTAACGGAATTGTCAAAAGCAGTTTGATAACAAAATGGACGGGATCTACTTGCAGGAGATCAAATAAACTTGAACAGAATGAAATGCTAGTTCAAGAAGAGACTTGCCTGTTATATTGCAGATACAAATGGATAACGAGATCAGAATCCTGGGGCGAAATCTCCCAAAACACGTACGAAGTACGTGCGAAGAACCAACAACAAAAAAGTACAACAACAGCAAAAGCCAATTGAAAAACCTCACACCGGATCGGGACGAACACGAGACAATGATCAGGATCTGATGCGCCCAGAACATGGTACAGCAATCTCGCCCAATGAATGGCCTCCTTCACACCGGATCGGCCCAAACACAGAACAGCGAAGGGGATCCGCTACGGCCGAACACCGAACAGCGGGCTCGCCCATTCGGTGATAATCTCCTTCCTCGGCAAGGAGAGAGAGAGAGCACAGCGTCTCGGCGGCGATTGCGCAGCACTGTGGCGGGGGGCAAAGCGGCGTCAGCACCACGGTCGGGAAGCGATGGCGGCGACGACAGCCTCAACAAAACTCTGGTGAACTCTGTTTTGCGGTTGGAAACAAAGAGACGAAAATGGCAATGCTAGGGGACTCGAACGGCGATGCTAGGGCCTTCAATGGAGTGGCGAGGGACGGCGGTGACACTGGTGAAGTGCATGGAGGTGATGAAGGACGACGGCGATGGGTAATGGCGATGAGAACACCACAGTGGATTGGGTTATGGCGAGGAGAGGGGAGAACGGATGACGGTGAGATGGTGGAGACGAGGCGGACAACGAGGACGAAGGTGGTGACGGTGGTGGAAGACGATCGGAACGGCAACGGGAGTAGGGTTTTCGGTTGGGTTTGGGGTGCAATGAAAAACAGAGAGAGATAGGTTTTGGGATCGGGGAGAGAGAATAACGGCGGAGAGAGAGAGTAGAATATAAAATATTTGGGCTTAATAGAATTTTTTATTGGGGATCAAGAATTAGGATTTTGGGTTGAGATTATGTGGGTTCTAGGTAACGGTTTTGGCTCCAAAAAGAGAAAAATAAATGCAATGAGATGAGACGAACACAAAGGAGAACAATTCAAACTCAAAATAGAAGAGCAAAATTTGCAAAGAGAATAGAATCCAACCAAAGAATGCAGATCGATCAAGAGAGAACAAAAGAACCCAAGAAAAGACAAAATACACTATAACAAATGAATCCAAATACAATAATCAAAAGAAAACAAAATACAATAAAATCTGAAAATAGGGCTTACAGTTGCATTCATATTTAGTAATCAGACCAAACCTCTATAATTATCATGTCAAAATTTATTACCTCTACAATATTGAATTTAAGAATTAAACTATGCTATTGTATTGCAACATAGATAAAATCATTTTGAATCACCATATATATATATATATGGTGATTGAAGTTTATATATATTGAAGTATGTATATAATTCGTGTTCATGAAGTGTATGCAGTGGCGATGAAGTTTATGATCTTTCTATGGGCATTGAATCGACAGAAGGCAAATAGAACGATTCAATACGATATGTAACAAATGGTTCAAAAGCATGGAAGGATCACACGAGATTACATAATACGATGGTTCAACAATTGAGATCTACTTGGGAGAGTTTAAAGAATACTTGCTTGAATAGATACGAAAGTCAAATGCAAATAACTATTTATAGGGGTTCAGAGAAATGCTTGCCTTTAACGACGATTATGAATGTGCAAGGAACGACGGGAAGGAGATGAAGCGACGGTGGTGACACACAGCAGCGAGCAACGACAGCAAGGCAGCACAATGACAGCGGATGACAACGATGATAACGACGCATCAGCAACACGGCAGCAACAACGAGCAAGGCATTGGGTTTCGGAGTTAGGTTTGTTTATGGTTGAAGGTGGAGGTGTTGAGGAATAAAGGGTTTTGATTATGGTTGAAATTGAAGGGGAGATGGCAGTGCGTAGTTTGGAGTTCGGATTCGAGTTGTTAGATAGGGGGAGCAGTTGAGGGTGGTGGAGGTTTATGAGGCTCGGGTCACTGGAGTGGTTTGGTGGTGATGCCAGGATGAAGGAGGAAGATGAAGGTAGTAATGGTTGGAGATGGCTGGGACGAGGAAGTCGGAGTGTTGGTGGTTGAACTTTAGAAGAAGAGGCAGTTGGGGTATGAGGGTAATGGGTATGGAGTGAAAGGAGGCTCGGGATGGAGGTTGAAGATGAGGAGGAAGGTAAGCTCGAGTTGGGTGTTGGCTGTGAAGGGGGTGTGGAGGAGGATGACAGTCGGGGTGCAGAATGGAGGAGTTTGGAAGGAAGATGAAGTCGGGGTTGCTTGTTGGGTTGATGGTGTGATGGGTTGTAGGCTGTGTAAGAGAAGGGAAGATGATAAGCTCGGGTTGAGGGTGAGGGAAGTTATAATCGGGTGAAGATGAAGAAGATGAAGCGGGGATTAGTTAACGAGAGATTAGTTAGAGATAATGGAGGGGATTTGTAGCGCCCTGAATTACCTAGACTGGAAACTCGTGATACAATCCAGAATCTTACTTCAAATGAGTTAATAACACTGAAAAATCACACGAAATTAAAAATTTGTTATTACACAAATGTCATTACAATGTCCAATAATTACAACAAAATATTACATCATGAATTATAAATATAATTGGACAACTACAACTCCACTTGGATGCTTCCCACAGCTTGAGTCTCCCGCTCCACGAACAATAATCCTGCAACTGACAAACTGTGGGCACGTCAGTTGAATGCAACTGACGCAACGCTGATGAAACCAGTGATCCCAAAACCTCAACAAACAATATTTGATGCAAAAGAAACATGTGAAGTCAACCACAAGTGTTGGTGTATGTCTTGACCTAGATTCTACTATACAACTCAAATGCACACGATGCTCACTCTAATGCATACTTTATTTTAAAACGTATGCATCCCAAACTACATACTTCCCAAATCAAGCACGTGTTCTCCAGATAATATGGTTTGATCCCTTGCCAAGCATCCTACTCTTGTACTCTTTCCTGTTTTTTACATTCATCTAGTGACTTGGTAGAGTTGCAGTGCATGCAGTCTACCCCCTCATCTACAGACGGACCGAAGGTCTTTATCCACTCCTGAGCAGTCGGTGATCACTCCGATCTGATGGGACCTGTGGTACAAGCCACTCCACCCGGGACCGGTGGTCCAAGCCACTTCTAGACAGGTTGGTGATCAATTGTCTCAGCCGTAGCTTAGCTAGATCTGGTGGTCTTCTCCACTCCCGTCGCTACCAAAGGTTATCTAAATTTGTAGTGGACCGGCAGGCCTTTCCTTACTCCACCTGGAGACTCAGAGTTAAACTCCTGCTCCCTATTTTTATTGCTAGTATAAAACATTCCCATTTGTACAGCTAACTTAGAACATAGACGGTTACATAGGGGTCTATCCCCTACCTTCCGACAGGAGATTGCGACAGATACGTACGCCTCCCGTTCTAACCACTAGATCGCAGAAATTAATTGTCGAGACAACGCCACCACACCAGTGCTTATCAAAAGTTGTTACGAACCTAAAAGCACCCCACGGTAATCCCCCTTCGCCGAAGATATTAGAGTCTTACTCTGAGTCTCCTGCCAGCATTTAACAAACTTAGGACTTGGCCATGCGTGATGACGTCATGCATGCCCCTGACAGGTGAGCACAACACCCACTAGTGCTTGTCCTTACACTCAACAATGATGTGATCTAATCCTAAGACACTGCCATGCACAAGGGTACCATCACTAACCAAAGCTAGGGCCCGAAATTAAAGAATAAGGTTAATTCTACAATTAATAAATTATTACTTCATTATCAGGTTTTCCTTATAACAATGGCTCTAGTTAGAATCTAATCACTCTTATATTATCTCATTAATGAATTACTAGGCAGTTCTAGGCCTACTTGATTAACCAACTAGTTAGGTGATCTATCAACTAATTGCACATCCTAACTTAGTAAACAAATATTTGATATATTATGCACAACTAGTTAAGTTCTACACTTGAGCTCTTACTAGTTAATCTAACGTGTCCATTTTTGAACTTAACTCAACCCATAATAGGGCCCACCTCAACCCTCAAATCCGGCCCAAGAGTTGGCCCGCCTTGGCCCAACTTGGCCTAATTAATAGTGCACCGAGCACCGTCGATCGCCGCTACCGCCCTATATGCTTGGAGTTACTTTGGCCCGACCAAATCCTGCTGTGTCCAGGCAACCTTCACGCTCCCACGATTCTCTCGACATGTGGTAGCACCAAACAACGGGAATCCTTTCATGGACGGCGAGCACATTGGCACACGAATCGTCTTCTCCAAAGCATTCGGGGTGACATGGGCTCCTAGTCCACCCGTCATATCCATACATCAAAAACATAGTTCTAGGGTCCCAAAAATCTATCTAGGTGACCCTACATGAGTACTATCAAACCCTGCTTCCCAAAAATATGGAATAGGAGCACGTAACATTAGCCTAGAGAATTACTAACATCATCCATAAGTTGTTTATCCGACCAACTCAATAATATAATCAATAGAGAACAAATGCACAGGCAATAATAATCTCATGAACAATAATACTTGGAACAAACAATATGAAATATCCAAATACAATAATAATCCAACATCTGGGATAATAATAAAATCTGGTACATAAGCCCAAAACAATAAAAAATCCCAAACACAAAAGTAATAAGTCTCAGTACAATAAGTTCAATAAAATAGTAAGCAAAGAAAATTTGTTCTCAAATCCCAGCAGGCAATTCTCCATCAACACCTGTAAACACTTCATCTAAAAATAGGAGAAAAATTGTCCTTAGATAATGTCATGGACAGCAAGTAGAGAAAGCAGTGCACAATGGAATAAAGGTATAACAATGAATCAATGGTTCAATAGGAATCAATAACATGACACGATAATCAATAATCAAGATCAAGATAATCGATACAATGGATATAAACAATAATTCAATATTCGGTAACAATAATCAATGACCAATATCAATAACACTTAGCCAATATTCGATACTAATAGGAACAATGATGAACAATATGCAGTGCCGATGTGATGCAAATTCTTAAGTCTATTAATCATTTTAATCCTAACTAATGTAGCACTTCATGCGTCCCATCTATTTATCACATGGTTGCTACATACAAACAAGTTACGTTTAGACTTAGTGGTGGATTTTATAGTTCATGTGCTCGGCACGATAACCATGTTCCATCCATAACGGTAATTTATCATTAAGATGCTACAAGATCACAAGATCACAAGATCATAAGATCACAAGAAAACAAGATCACAAGATAACGGTATAAGGAACCACGAGACCCTTATCCGAGTATAGTTCCTATATTGCCCACTACTAGAGTCAATCCCTTAAACTCCAGCTTGTTAATTATTTTATCGATGTAACAATACAATATGCAATCTAGAGATATTAGATGAACAATAGTATTAATAGGGGAACAATGGGATGATAACTTGAATTGGACAATTAGAATAATGACAATAGGACTCTAGGATCATGCAATGCAATATAAACACTTCGATTCATGCAATACTATGATGAAGGATTAATTAAACTATTAAAAATTGGAATATAGAATTCTGGACAGCAAGAATAGTCTGTACAAAAATACAGTTTTCTACTATTTCAGAAATCAAAAACTAAATCCGTCAGAAATTCTAGAAACTAGACATCCACACGGTTCCAATGCATATTTAATGTTCGAAATCCAACAACAGTAGCTAGGTCAATCACAATGTTCTTTACATATTTCATGTTCAGGCAAAAATTCAACATCATGTTATTTTATTTTTAGAATCAGCAAAAACTCGAAATAAAATTCATTAAAAATATTTTCTACACTCCTAAACATGTTAAGAAACAAACTGGAAATTTTCAGAGTAAAATTGTATCAGTTGATCAGCCTTTTTATTGTTTAAACATACAAGATACAAGAATCTGAAAATCTCAAAGTAAAAACACCGATGTAGTAAAATAGGCATAACTTTTTCTACACAACTCAGAATTTAAAAATTAAAGATGTTCTGGAAACTAGAATGATGAGGCTACAATTCTTATTCAGAAAGTAATTCATTTTAAGATCGTTTACTGGTTCAAAATAGCAGTTAATATTCAGGTCAATAAGCAATATACAGGATTTGTAAAGTTTTCTTGAAAATAAATTAATTAACAAGATGGGTGTCGATTCTTTAATCAATAAATTGTGTAATCAGCAAGATGGGTACAAAAACAAGATGAATAAAATTAGAACATACTCATTGAAACACCCCTGCCCCGAGCTCGGATAATTTATACAATTTGGAAGACAAATTATTTATAGTACAACTGCCCACCACAGACTGCCTCTCAAAAGGTGGTTAACCGAATTGGTGACTCTTGATCATAGGCAATTATATTTATAGTTAGTTTTTTTTATTCAATTCCCGATGTGGGACAAATTCTCACACAATTCCCCGTTCTCTCTCTCTGTTCTCTCTCCTGTGAGAAACACACAGGTCACGTAGGCCCCAGCCAGAGCACAGAGAATACAGCGGTAGTAGCATCATATTTTTCATCCGGGTGGGTCCCATCCCCATACTAACGTCATCAGCATATCTCTTAACAGTAGCATTATATGCGGTTTTTCAACATTGTGGGCCCCACCATTATTATTTCACATTTCAAGTTATTTACAACATATGCCATCAACCATTTTAATACACATAAATATACTATTATATTGTTATTTTCAAATTACGGGGTGTTACACACACACCCCTTCAGAAATCAGCATCCTCGCTGAGCACGGGGCATGCACAATCTAGTGCAGGATCTCCTTTCTAGCCGATGTGGAATGGCATACCCTGATTCTGCTAGCTGTACAGTACCCTGATTCTGCTAGTTGTACGGTTTCCTACTTGGGCGACCTATCCCAACCTCACTCCCTCTCAGGCATACTTACCAGTACATCTGCTAGCTCCATCTCAGGCATAACCACCATTCAGTACCCACAATCGGTGTCGAAAGTTGGCTCTGATACCATTTGTAATACCCCTGCCCCGAGCTCAGACAATTTATACAATTTAGAAGATAAATAATTTATAGTATAGTACAACTGTCCACCACAGGCTGCCTCTCAAAAGGTGGTTAACTGAATTGGTGACTCTTGATCATAGGCAATTATATTTATAGTTAATTATTTTTATTCAATTCCCGATGTGGGACAAATTCTCACACAATTCCCCATTCTATGTCTCTGTTCTCTCTCCTATGAGAAACACATAGGTCACGTGCGCCGCAGCCTTGGGCCCCATGTCAGCCAGAGCACAGAGGAGACAGAGGTAGCAACAGCATATTTTTCATCCGGGTGGGCCCTGTCCCCATGCTGACATCATCAGCATATCTCCAAATAGCAGCATTATATGCTAGTTTTCAACATCGTGGGCCCCACCATTATCATTTCTCATTTCAAGTTATTTACAACATATGCCATCAGCCATTTTAATACACATATATATACTATTATATTGTTATTTCCAATTTAGATGTGCTATTTGCAATCACCGGGACTATAGACCCAGTCGGGCAGTGGATTTCGAGACTGTGATTGATCGGGCGGTGGATTCCGAGATTATGATTAATCAGGCAAAAAGAAAAGCATATGCTCCACATCGGCAAGAAAGTTGTAAGTCCCCAATTTCCGGTAACTGGGAAACCGTGACATGAGCCAGAATCTTTTCTTTAGTTAGCCACAATACACAGAAAAACAGGAAAATTTTAAACTTTTTATTTAACACAAATGTATTACAAGTTCAAATGTTACAAATTGCAATACATTATAACAGTGTTACAATAATACCTTTACAATCCCAAGTGTTACAACTTTTAACAATTTGTATAAGAGTACAATGAATAAAGAACAACACTTGGTATTTCACTTGGATGCTTTCCAACAAATAAATAATTTACAACAATTATTACAAATAGTAACTAACATAAATTACAACAATATTACAGCGGAAAACTTAAAATGAAATCGACTCCTTGCTTCTCTTGCCTTGAGTCCTCTTGAAACCTGTACATGTACTTCTGCAATCCAGTACCTATAATCTTTCAATCTAGTGCCTATAGAAGTGGGGACGTCAATACATATACTGACACTTTAAGGCTGATAACTATCTGCGAATCTCAACTATAGAAAACAGACTGATGAAAACAGAAACGTGTATAAATAATTGATGGGTAAGTGTATGCTATGACTTAGACTCTTATGCAAGATTACCAATACAATGATGCTCTTATTCTAATGCAAGCAAGTTTCCGGAACAGTATGCAGCCTATACTACATACGCCCCATTTCAAGCCATTTCTTTATATATAGGGATTTGAACCCGCGCCATGAATTCTACTCTTGTACTCGACTTGTTACTGAAGATTAGACATGACTGATGAGGTTGCTTTGAAACGGTCTAATCCCGCCATTCACAATCATATAATGGTGTTCTCGTTTTCCACTATTGCCTAGTCGCACCGGACCCCACTCAAATATCTGACGAATCCTTGGAGTTTCCACGGACGCAGGTTAGCTCGAAGCATCCCCAGCCGCCCCTAGCCAGACCGTAGTCTATGGCTTCTCGCCCTTAGATACAAGACCAGACGGAGTTTGGGGGGGGGGGGGGGGGTTCATCCCCCCTAGCTCTGACAGGAATCGCTCCCGCTTATCAAGGCACTTCAGAAATTAACAGATGAGATACGGATCCCGTGCTCCCAACTCGTGATAAGGCACAGACTGTATCCCTTTGACAAGAAGGATACAACCCAATAACACCGCTTAGTGTCGGCCTATAGGACAGGTCGGATCATAAGGTATCACCCTTAACACCAACTCTTTCCTGTAAAACCTGTTTTCCCAAAAATGTATTTTTGTGTATTTTCTGTATTTTAAAAATTTTTGCAAATTATTTTTCCAGTTTTCAAAAAAATTTTTTTGCCAAATGTATTGTTGGATCTCATATTAAAATCTGTTTTGATCCATTAGTTTTATTGTAACTATTTTCTATGATCTCTATTGTAATGCAAATCTTATTTTGGTTATTATTACTTGATTTTGATTATTATTATTAATACTATTTTTTTTTTAAAATCCTAAATTGTATATTTTTATTTGTTATATTATTTTATTTTGATTTTAATATCCAATACCCTATTTCTTATTGGATCCTATTGGATTTTTCTCTAATACCCAAACCCATTTAAACCTTTAAATCCAATTACTTAAACCCAACCCAGACCACTACCCTATCCAATAACCCAATTAAACCAAACCCAACAACCCAATATACTTAACCCCCAAACCCGTTCCCTATACTACCCCAAACCCGAAACCCAGAACCCATTAGCCCCTACCCGTTAAGCCCATATACAGCATAACCCTAAATCCATCCCTATATATAAACCCCCCCTCGTCTGTTCGTCTTCCGCCGCTTACTTTGTCATCCCTGTGTCGTTCGCCTTGTGCCACCAGCAGTCGGAGCCGCCACCGGGCCGCAGCCACCTGCGGCAGCACGTTCCACCGGTCCGTCGTCGTCAGCGCACCACCTGTGCTGGACTACCCTAGCTTCGGTGCACACAGCACCAAGTCAGCTCCAGTCGACAACCACCCTGCGGCCACCACCGCGCCACCCGTAGAGCGCTGCCACCGTCGCTGCCGTCTCCGGTGCGTCGCCCTCCATCACAGCCACCTGCGCCAGTCTCCTGTGCCCATCGAAATAGCCCAATAGCCCCCCCGGCCTATCTTCCTATCGCCGCCGTCCAACACAGTCCTGGCCATCCCCTGGCCGCCGTTCGCCGCCTTGCCGCGCTATGCCGATCACAGTGACTCCCTTTAGCCTTTGTGGTTGTTGTGTGTGGTTTGATGATTTGAACGTGGGCCATTTGATTGATCTTGATTCTTGATCTCTTGTTGTGGGCCGTCAGATCTTCACGATCTCATCTTGATCTTCTTGATCATGGTTTGATCTTGGCTGTCTGTGGGATTCTTGATCATGGAGTTTTGATCATCTTGGAGTTCTTGATCATCTTTGTTTTGGGCCGTTCAATCTTGATCTTTGATTGATAGCCGTTGGATCTGCATCATCTTGATCTCTTGTTTGATAGTCGTTCGATCATCCGATCTTGATCCACATCGAGATCCATGCTTAGTTTCGCGATTGCGGTCGTGATTGTTGTTCGTGATCATCTTGTTCATGATTTGTTGCTATTGAGTTCGTGTCCGGAAATCCATTCCTGTTATTCTCTTTCTCTCAGTTGGATTCGTCGTCTTTCAGGCAAGTAACTTGTACTCCAATTCATTTGTTTGATACAAGTCAAAAAGTTCACCTATAGTGTAGTTAGGTCTAAAGACGACTCTTGTTTGTGTTTTCCTTGATGGGTTTTGTCTCTATTGTAAAAACTTGACCATAGATGACTCACGACACAATTTGGACATGAATTAACCTATGATTTACCCGTTCTTGAATTTGGATCATGTACGTGAGATTTTTGTGAAAATTCGTAATTTGGTTGAGACCCATGTCATATATTTGGTGTGGACATGCTAGATACCCTAATTCATATATATAGACACTTAGTAGACTAGATTTCATGTTTGGGTGTGTTTGGATCAATTTTCTTGAATCTATGTTGATTTTGTTTTTAAGGGAAAAATCTGTATTTTGTCGCTGTTCGGTTTTGGTTGCTGTTTTGGACGATGTTAAAGTTAGTATCTTGATTTCGGTATAAAACATGAGTTTCAGATAATTTCGTCTATTTTCAAACCCATCTGACCTTGCTTGATTTTGTTTTCATATGAATGAGTTATGACTGTTTTACTATAGAGGTGTCGATCTTTTCCAGATTCTGTTTTTCGGTAATTTTGATAACAAATCATTTTAAAGAACTATGTTACATATATTATTTTGATTCTAAACTTTGATCAGTGATTCTTTATCTAGTTAGGGATTACTCAGAATTTTGGTGAATTTTATTGATGAGTTTTATGTGTTGTTTCATGCTCGTTTATGAAATCTATACTTGCTGTATTTTGCTCGCTGTTCTTTAAAGAACCTTATTTTCACCCTAATTCCTTTTACTGTATGGAAAATTATTGTGAAATATGAAAGTTAGTATATTTTATCTATTTTCATATCCCTTTGGCGGATTTGGATTTCGTTTTACTGGATGCGAGATAATTCAGTTTTCGTACAGCAGTGTTGGGAAATCCTGATTTGCCAAACTACTGTTTCTTGATGTTTTCTTATTTTTGATGACTAAACAAATTTTACTGGAATATTATGAAACTTTATATTTTGATTCTAGACATATAGGAGAATACCCCAGATTTTTTCTGAATTTATTTGAGAGGTTTCGATGCAGTTTTCCTGACAGAGAATTTGTTTTTCTGATTTTTGACTGAACATATTTTCTGTTTTCGAACCTATTTTGATTTATGATGTTGTGAAGTACTATGTGACTTATTTATATTTGTTGGATTCGTGTGGATTTCTATTTTCCAGATCCTTTGACGAATCCAGATTTGCATTTCTATAGTGACGAGAATCACTATTTTAGTACTGTACTGTCATGCTGTCCTGAATATGAACATACACTGTTTTGCTCGTTTATATGACTGTATAATATCTATGTCTGTTTATTTGTTTCCCCGAACCTAATACTGATTATACCATGTTAGTTTGACACTATTTCTTACACATCATGCATGTTTGATGACCATAATAAAAATAACCAAGCCGGGACTTAAGGGAAAGATCTAGTAGTGGGAAATTATAGAAATGTGTACTTGGAAGAGGGCCCATGTTTCCCATACTGAGCATCTGTTATACTGTTATACTGATTACCTAACTGCACACTTTCCTATAGGAAGGTGTACTCGGAGAAGGACCAATAGGTTCTGACTGTCAGATTTCTGTTACTGATTACCTGACTGCATGCTTCCCTATAGGAAGGTGTAATCGGAGGAGGACCACTAGGTTCTGACTGTTACTACTACTGCAACTGTTACTGATACCTAAGTACACTGCCCTATATGATCCCCTACAAAATCTATAAGCAAAAATGTTTGTTGTAGCAACCATGTGTTATGTTTTTGGGGCGCATGAAGTGCTACCTAGCTAGTAATACACACAAGACTGTAAGAACATAAGACTGATACTGTTACACTGACACTGTTGTACTGTTACACTGACACCGTTATACTGTTATACTATTATACTGTTACACTGATGCACTGAACATACTGCTACTGATACTGTTATCTGATACTGTTACTAGACACTGTTAGTTGTCATATGACACTGCATTTGACATAAACACCTGTACTGTTAGTATAACATGCTAATCAACCTTGTTTTACTGATTCATGCTAGTTATTACTGTTGATGCTTCATTCCATGCTATATATTAGTTTTCCCATGTGCTTGTATCCTACATTATAAGTAGCCCGTAACTTGCAATTGATGGGTACTTGTTTTTCTCTTTCCTTCTCCTGCAAATTTACTAAATGCAGATCAGGATGGTCGACAGCCAGATGGTATTGGCGAGATGATGTATTATTGTTGGAGTTTCTGCTTTATTATTATTATTATTTGTTGGTTGAACTTGAATAAAAGTGTACTTGATTTATTGGATATTTATTTGTATTTGGGCGATGTGACCCAGGATATTTGACTCGTTCAGAATTTGATTATTTGATATTATTATTTTTGGTTTCAAGTAGTTTCTGTTGGTATCTTGTTTCAATTATGCATGTTGGTTGATATTTTTGCTTCCGACTCTGATTATTTCTGTGATATGTTGTAAAGATTCTTGAACAGCTTATGGATAATGAAAATTATTCGCTGGGCTTTTGTTACGTATCCGTATTCCGTATTCTTTTTGGGAAGCGGGGCGTAACATTTCCCTTCGGCAAAAATGATAATAAGTAATGTTTAAGTAGTAATAGCCATAAGTTACTACCCTAACAATGTCACTAAACCTGAACAATTCTAGGGATGACAAAAGTATTAGCACAACATGCTAGGTCTTAAGTTAGACTTCACAAGATAACTATACTAGGCTGCTCAACCTAGACTTACCAGAATCCCTAAGGATCTGGTTCATGGCCTATCGATCCAAGACCCCGACAATACGAACGTATTCGCATGCTACTACCCTGAACTTGGATTTCATCTACGCTCCGGTCCGCGATCAACCTACACCGGTTAAGATCTGACGGTACACAAGGAGTGACTCATCCACAGTCCCTTAGGAGAAAGGTAAACACACGTCTTGATGGTCGATAGCCCAAGGGCAATCATATCGCCCTACATGAGCACAACAAAACTACGTACTAGCTAATAAGCTACATACGAGTAAACAGAAAACATACGAGCCAACAAGCTACGTATGAACACAACAACTACATACGAGCCAGGTGGGCTACGTATGAGACAACAACATACATACCCACCAAATAAGTTGCGTATGAGACCAATAGCTATATATGGGCCAGTCGAGCCGTGTATGAGACAACAATATACATACGAGCCAAATAAGCTGCATATGAGACCACAGCTACATACGGGCCAGGCGAGCCACGTATGAGACACAACATACATACGAGCCAAATAAGCTTGTGTATGAGACCAACAGCTACATACGGGCCAGTCGAGCCGCGTATGAGCAGCAACATACATATGATCCAAATAAGCTATGTATGAGACCAACAGCTACATATGGGCCAGTCGAGCCGTGTATGAGCCAACAACATACAAAAACAATCATACAGGTAATCAACCTAGAAGCAACCCAACATGCTTACTAGCGAAACTTGTTCTGCTATAATTAGAAGCAACAGAAGTATCTACCAACAGTCTAGTACGAACATACAACCAAAGAAAAGCCCGAAAAGCGACATAAAAATCTTCTGACATCCTAGAACCAGTGTTACGCTTAACAGATTTTAACAGAAATATACTTCTTAGAACAATAAGAATATCTACCACTACTCTCTAGTGGAACACTATTTTAGATTCTGTATGGAATCCAAAATCCGGTCCATCGAACACACGCAAACAGTTACCCAATCTGCAGATTTTCAACAAAAAGCTGAAACTTTGCAAGCAGGTAACTTTTGCTCCACTTATCGGAATCTAGCAAAACTAGACAATTTGAAAAGGAGGTAACATCAACTAAAACTTTCTAGTTGACCAGTTGCTCAGATTCCGCAAGGAAATCCAAATTCCTACCCGTCGAACATACGCAAACAGTTACCAAACTACAGATTTTAAGCAAAAAGTCAAAACTTTCGTAGCTTGTAACTTTTGCTCCACTTATAGGAATCTAGCAAAACTGGACAATTTGAAAAGGTGGGAATATCTACTAAAACTTCCTAGTTGACCAGTTGCTCAGATTCCGCAAGAAAATCCAAATTCCTACCCGTCGAACATAAGCGGTTACCAAACTACTGATTTTCAGCAAAAAGTCAAAAATTCCGTAGCTTGTAACTTTTGCTCCACTTATCGGAATCTAGCAAAACTGGACAATTTGAAAAGGTGGGAACATCTACTAAAACTTCCTAGTTGACCAGTTGCTCAGATTCCGCAAGAAAATCCAAATTCCTACCCGTCGAACATAAGCGGTTACCAAACTACTGATTTTCAGCAAAAACTCGAAAATTCCGTAGCTTGTAACTTTTGCTCCACTTATCGGAATCTAGCAAAACTGGACAATTTGAAAAGGTGGGAACATCTACTAAAACTTCCTAGTTGACCAGTTGCTCAGATTCCGCAAGAAAATCCAAAATCCTACCCGCCGAACACAATGATAACAAAAATAGCAGACTTAACTAAGGAAAACTGAAACTTTCAAAGCCCATAACTTCTACTCTGCTTACCGGCCAGAATTTAACCCAAGAAGCCAATTCGGAAAGGGGAGAACGTCTACTACCACTTCTCTAATGGGTCGGATCCTCAGATTCATCAAGTAAGACCCTTAAAAATGAAGAAGTTAAACAGCACGTACCTAGTTAAAACAGCTAATTGCTGTATTTTGCAAAGGGCATAACTCTCACTCCGCTTATCGAAATTTAGCCCCACAGGCCAACTACAATTTCTCTAATGGGTCTCTACCTCAGATTCAACCATTAAAACCCTAAAAAACTTCAAAGAGTCAAAACAGTAAGCACTCAGTATGACAGCTTTTAGCTGTATTTTCCAAAGGCCATAACTCCTACTCCGCTTATCGGAATTTATCCCGAGAGGCCAATTTGGAAAGGGGAGACTGTCTACTACAATTTCTCTACATGGTCACCTCCTCATATTCGTCTAAATTACCACAAATCAGAATAGTGAGCTTCTCAGCCGGCTCACTGTCCTGATTTTGTAACGGCCATAACTTTTGCGTCCCTTATCGAATTTTTACCCGATAGGTCAATTCGGAAAAGGGAGAATGCCTACTACGACTACTCTACAGGGTCACTACCTCTAATTCCGCAAGAAAATCCAAGTAAAATCCTCTTGAACCTACTGTGATACTTAACCCGAAAAACACAGTTTTCTGTTTTTGCTCTAAGCTCGCTATTTTGGGGAAATGACTTGTTTCACCCATCAAAACAACTCCGAAAAATCCCCCAAAATTAAAACATGCTACTAACACCTAGGAGAACCTCCTACATAAACTTTGGCTCAAGATTCCATCGTTTACCAAGTTAAATAAAATCATTCCTACAACAATCAAAACCGAATCTTTAAGGTCTTAACTTGTTTCCTACCACTTCAAACATCGTATGCAACTCTATTCTAGTCCATACTACTCTTATGCACATGAAATCATTCCAAATAACATGTAACAACAAATAAACAAACAAGACAAAAATGATCGAGAAACCCCCACCTTAGTTTTGTGTAGGAAGAACTTGCCCTTCCTTCTCCCTGCTCCTTGTTCTTGCTTCTTCAAGAACACTCTCCATGAATGGAACCCATCAAACCCTAGCTCTCTTTTCTTTGAATTGATCTCCTCTCTTTCTTTTTCTCTCTCAAATTTTTCGAAAATAAAAACCAAGTAGGAGGAGAAGATATGGAGAATGAGATGAGAAGAGAGATGGAATTTAAACAAATGAGAAATGAAAAATGGGAAGGGGAAAGGGGGGCCGGCTTTGTTATAGGAGAGGGAGAGAGAGAGATGTGGTGGAGAGAGTGCCAAGTGTCTCCATTTTTGTGGGTTAACAATTAAATGTTTTATTTGCAAATTAAAATTGCAATCAAACCCAATAAAATTTACAATCAACAGCCGAAATCAAATCCTACCCTCCATCTCATCATGATAGATCAAAATAAAAGATATTTTTTCCAAATCACATACTACATGATATTGTAAAAACGTACGAAATCGATACGATTCAACTACATACGTATATCTGATTACACAGATAATTTTTATTAGTCAAAACGAATAATCTGTACAGAAATCATTCAATTCCGAGAAAATAATTTTGTTACCGGTTCGGAAGATTCCAGTATCAATTCTATATAAAATAGTCATATATCGACTAGTTTATACGTACATATACTGTTTATTAACAAACCAGGTGATAACCACCAAAATATTTGAGTTCTAAAAATAATAATAAAATAATAATTTTCAGTATCTGCTCAGTATTTTCCAGACATTTTTCCAAAAACACATTTTTCTAGATTTTGTACAATTACACAAAACTGATACAATACCTATATATACTTACTAGTATATATATCCAGATAAAGTTTTATTAGAAAAAACAGAAATTTCTATAAAAATATTTTAACTTAAAAATAATAATTATACAAGTATAATATCCGTCCGAAATATTACAATACTCCCTCCTTAAAATAGTTTTGTCCTCAGAACTACGTTAAGTCTGGAAAATAGAAGAACATCCAAACACTAAATAACTCGAGAAAAGGAAGCTTATACGGCTTTCCAGCTCCCAAGTGACTCATCTACGAACTGGTTCTTCAAAGAACCCGACCTCGATCCCAAAGCTGCCTGAAGAATCTGCCAAAGTCGAGACGTAACTCTCGAATTTTGGTCAGAACTACTGACACTGGCACTCCATGTTGCTTCCTTACGCCTTCAATGTGGACATCCGCTAATTTCTCTAGCGACTAAGTCATCTTTTTTGGAAGAAAACGTGCAGACTCTGTCAACTGATCTCCAATATCCCAAATTGAGTCATAAATTTTCAAATTTCTGGCTAATCTTGTGACGAAATCCATACTAATATTCTGATATTTTCCTTTATCAACTTTCCGCTTCAGTGCTTCAGTCCCTGTATCTTCTGCCTAAGCCTTCTGACTCGCTTTCTTAGACTCTGTTGCAGCTTCCATCGTGCTAAAACTGAGCTCTGATCTTCAGTAATGACTCCAGTACTGGCTTGCCTGATCTCATCGTCTGGCTTCTTACTTCCTTTGTGGTCTTTGGCTTAGGGCAATCCTTCACTAACTTGATCTTTTGCACTTCGGTAGCCACTCCCTCCTTAGAATAGGACATGGCCTACGAATATCACTTCTAGCTTTCAGGATTCTCTCCTATAATTTGCTCAAAGCTGACGCTCCAGATTGTGCAATCAACAAAACCACATCTAGAGTTGCCTTCCGCACATATCTAAACTTCTTGAAAAATAATTTAGACAAAAGAATGTGATGAACCACAATTGAAAAAAACTGTTGTATGGATTCCATATATGTATAAATCCATCTGGTTATAAAAAGTGTTTCATTATACATTACTTCTTAGTCCAAAATAAATTTCAAAATACAACTCTTAAACTTAGTTGTGGTTCCATATGCAAATACTGATACTGGCTCTCCTGCCTTCTTCAACATGCTTTTCGTAAGTGCAAACTTTTACACTTGGTGAACAGGCCCCTTTCCTTTATTGTTCATCTTCGGGGCTGATCTGCCGTCATTCCTGTGAAGCTGGGGATAGTTCGGCCTAACTTGACCAATCTCCCCACAATTGTAACATGTACGGGTCTCCACCTGGGAGTTCTTCCTCTGACACTGGCTCTTGAGATGACCATGCTCACCACATAGGAAACAACTCCTTGTCTCGGCGCCTTTGGTGTTGCTAATAGTTTTATGAAATTTCTGATTTCGACTTTGGTTCCTGAATCTCGACTCTGGTGCAAATCCTTTCCCTTGTAGTCATGGACAGATTGATTTCTCGTGCCCAGCCTCCTCACAAAAATGGCATACTACAAACTTGGCAGGCTCCTGGATTTGCTCCCATTCCTGCCGCAGTTGTGCCAATCTAGAATCAAAGTATTCCTACTCCTCTGCTAGGCTTCGTAATATAGTTCTGCAAACATTTCCCAGTTTCTTAGCTTGATGACTTTTCCTGGTCCTGTGCTTCCTCAGCTTCTTCATTTCCCAACGTATGCTGGCTGCCGCCGTTGTGCGTTGATCCCCACTTAGTCCCGACGGTGGTGAAGGCGAGTCTGCCTTGATGTCAGCTTGTAGCAAAATTTCCTTTTGCTCCTCGCTCGAGATCATCGGATCATTCCTTGAAATTGGCTCACTCTCTTCCATCAACACATCTTCGGTTGCGATATCCTCGAACACCATTCTATCCTTAAAAACACACATACTAGAATTAGTCCAGATGTAGAAAAATTATAAAGCATAAGTTGAAAGAAACAACAATATGAATTATAACTGTCTATAACTAGCTAAAACCCAACTCCTAAAGGCATCCAAGTTTAATTTTCCTACTGTGTTGGACTATAAATTGAAGTCGGCTCTGATACCACTCTTTAACGCCCCGATTTTCGGTAACTGGAAAACCGTGACATGAGACAGAATCTTTTCTTCAATTAGCCACAATACACAAAAAAACAGGAAAATTTAAAACTTTTTATCAAACACAAATGTATTACAGGTCCGAATGTTACAAATTACAATACATTATAACAGTATTACAATAATACCTTTACAATCCCAAGTGTTACAACTTTCAACAAATTGTATCAGAGTACAATGAATAAAGAACAATACTTGGTATTTCACTTGGATGCTTTCCAACAAATAAATAATTTACAACAATTATTACAAATAGTAACTAACATAAATTACAACAATATTACAGCGGAAAACTTAAAATGAAATCGACTCTTTGCGTCTCTTGCCTTGAGTCCTCCTGAAACATGTACCTGTACTTCTGCAATCCAGTACCTATAATCTTTCAATCAAGTACCTGCAGAAGTGGGGTCGTCAGTACATATACTGACGCTTTAAGGCTGATAACTAGTAGCAAATCTCAACTATAGCAAACAGATTGATGAAAAGAGAAACATGTATATATAATTAATGGATTAGAGTATGCTATGACTTAGACTCTAATGCAAGATTACCAATACAATGATGCTCTTATTCTAATGCAAGCAAGTCTCCGGAACAGTATGCAGCCCATACTACATACGTCGCATCTCAAGCCGTTTCTTCATATATAGGGATTTGAACCCGCACCATAAATTCTACTCTTGTACTCGACTTGTTTTTGAAGATTAGACATGACTGAAGAGGTTGCTCTAAAACGGTCTAATCCCGCCATTCGCAGTCATACAGTGGTGTCCCCATTTTTTACTATTGCCCAGTCGCACCAGACCCCACTCAAATATCTGACGAATCCTTGGAGTTTCCGCAGATGCAGGTTAGCTCGAAGCATCCCCTGCTACCCCCTAGCCAGACCGTAGTCTATGGCTTCACGCCCTTAGATACAAGACAAGACGGAGTTCCGGGGGGTTCATCCCCCTAGCTCCGACAGGAATCGCTCCCGCTTATCAAGGCACTTCAGAAATTAACAGACGAGATACGGATCCCATGCTCCCAACCCGTGATAAGGCACAGAACGTATCCCTTTGACAAGAAGGGTACAACCCAATAACATCACCTAGTGCCGGTATATAGAACAGGTCGGATCATAAGGTATCACCATTAACACCAACTCTTTCCCTTCGGCAAAAATGATAATAAGTAATGGTTAAGTAGTAATAGTCATAAGTTACAACCTCTAACAATATCACTAACCCTGAATAATCCTAAGGATGAAAACAGTATTAGCACAACATGCTAGGTCTTAAGTTAGACTTCAAAAGATAACTCTACTAGGCTTCTCAACCTAGACTTACCAGAATCCTTAAGGATCTGGTTCATGGCCTATCGATCCAAGACCCCGACAATACGAACGTATTCGCAAGCTACTACCCTGAACTTGGATTTTTTTTCTACGCTCCGGTCCGCAATCAACCTACACCGATTAAGATCCGGCGGTACACAAGGAGTGACTCGTCCACAGTCCCGTTGGAGCAAGGAAAACACACATCTTGATGGTCGATAGTCCTAGGACGATAATATTGCCCTAGACGAGCACAACAAAACTGCGTACTAGCTAATAAGCTACATACGAATAAACAGAACACATACGAGCCAACAAGCTACGTATGAAACCAACAACTACATATGATCCAGGCGGGCTACGTATAAGACAACAACATACATTCGAGCTAAATAAGCTGTGTATGAGACCACAACTACATACGGGCCAGGTGAGCCACGTATGAGACACAACATACATATGAGCCAAATAAGCTTGCGTATGAGACCAACAGCTACATACGGGCCAGTCGAGCCGTGTATGAGCAGCAACATACATACGAGCCAAATAAGCTATGTATGAGACCAACAGCTACATACGGGCCAGTCGAGCCGCGTCTGAGCCAACAACATACAAAAACAACCATACAGGTAATCAACCTAGAAGCAACCCAACATGCTTACTAGCGAAACTTGTTCTGCTATAATTAGAAGCAATAGAAGAATCTACTAACAGTCTAGTACAAACATACTACCAAAGAAAAGCCCGAAAAGCGACATAAAAACCTTCTGACAGCCTAGAAGCAACCAGTGCTACGCTTATCGAATTTTAACAAAAATATAATTTTTAGAAAGGTAAGAATATCTACCAAGACTCTCTAGTATAACACAATTTTATATTCTGTAAGGAATCCAAAATTCGGTCCATCGAACACACGCAAACAGTTTACCCAAACTGTAGATTTTCAACAAAAAGCTGAAACTTTGCAAGCTGGTAACTTTTGCTCTACTTATCGGAATCTAGCAAAACTAGACAATTTGAAAAAGTGGTAACATCTACTAAAACTTCTGAGTTGACCAGTTGCTCAGATTTCGCAAGGAAATCCAAATTCCTACCCGTCGAACATACACAAACAGTTACCAAACTACCGATTTTCAGCAAAAAGTCGAAACTTCTGTACCTTGTAACTTTTGCTATACTTATCGGAATCTAGCAAAACTAGACAATTTGAAAAGGTGGGAACATCTAATAAAACTTCCTAGTTGACCAGTTGCTCAGATTTCGCAAGGAAATCTAAATTCCTACCCGTCGAACATACGCAACCAGTTACCAAACTAACGACTTTCAGCAAAAAGTCGAAAATTCCGTAACTTGTAACTTTTGCTCCACTTATCGGAATCTAGCAAAACCGGACAATTTGAAAAGGTAGAAACATCTACTAAAACTTCCTAGTTGACCAGTTGCTCAGATTCCGCAAGAAAATCCAAATTCCTACCCGCCGAACACACAATGATAACAAAAGCAGCAGACTTAAACTAAGGAAAAATGAAATTTTCAAAGCCCATAACTTCTACTCCGCTTACCGGAATTTAACCCAAGAAGCCAATTCGGAAAGGAGAGAACGTCTACTACAACTTCTTTAATGGGTCGGCTCCTCAGATTCATCAAGTAACACCCTTAAAAATGACCAAGAAGTTAAACAACAGGTATCTAGTTAAAACAGCTGATTGCTGTATTTTGCAAAGGGCATAACTCCCACTCTGCTTATCGAAATTTAGCTCGAGAGACCAATTCAGAATCGGGAGATGTCTACTATCATTTTTCTAATGCGTCTCAACCTCAGATTCAACCATTAAGACCCTAAAAAACTTCTAAGAGTCAAAACAGTAAACACTCAGTCAGACAGCTTTTAGCTGTATTTTCCAAAGGCCATAACTCCTACTCTGCTTATCAGACTTTAGCCCGAGAAGCCAATTCGGAAAGGGAAGACTGTCTACTACAATTTCTCTACAGGGCCACCTCCTGAGATTCGTCCAATAAGGGGCTCAAAAATGATCACAAATCAGAACAGTGAGCTTCTCAGTCGGCTCACTGTCCTGGTTTTATAACTGCCATAACTTTTGCATCTCTTATCATATTTTAACCCGAGAGGTCAATTCGAAAAGAGGAGAATGTCTACTACAACTTCTCTACAGGGTCTCTACCTCTAATTCTACAAGAAAACCCAGGTAAAATCCTCTTGAACCTACTGCGATACTTAACCCAAAAAACACAGTTTTCTGTTTTTGCTTTAAGCTCGCTGTTTTGGGGAAACGGCTCGTTTCACCCATCAAACCAACTCCAAAAAATCCCCAAAAATTATAGCATGCTACTAACACCTGGGAGAACCTCCCACATAAATTTCGGGTCAACATTCTATCGTTTACCTAGTTAAATAAAATCATTCCTACAACAATCAAAACAGAGTCTTGATGGTCTTAACTTGTTTCCTACCACTTCAAACTTCGTATGAAACTCTATTCTAGTCCATACTACTCTTATGAACATGAAATCAGTCAAATAACATATAACAATAAATAAACAAACAAGACAAACATTAGCGAGAAACCCCCACGTTAGTTTTGTGTATGAAGAACTTGCCCTTCCTTCTCCTTGCTCCTTGTTCTTGCTTCTTCAAGAACACTCTCCATGAATGGAACCCATGAAACCCTAGCTCTATTTTCTTTGATTTGATCTCCTCTCTTTCTTTTTCTCTGTCAAATTTTTCTAAAATAAAAACCAAGTAAAGTAGAAGGAGGAGAAGAGATGGAGAATGAGATGAGAAGACGGATGGAGATTGAACAAATGAGAAATGAAAAATGGGAAGGGGAAAGGGGGGCTGGCCTTGTTATAGGAGAGGGAGAGAGAGAGATGTGGTGGAGAGAGTGCCAAGTGTCTCCATTATTGTGGGTTAACAATTAAATGTTTTATTTGAAAATTAAAATTACAATCAAACCCAATAAAATTTGCAATCAACACCCAAAATCAAATCCTACCCTCCATCTCATCATGATGGATAAAAATAAAAGATATTTTTCCAAATTACTTACTACATGATTTTGTAAAAACGTACGAAATCGATACGATTCAACTACGTACGTATATCCAATTACACAGATAATTTTTATTAGTCAAAACGAATAATCTGTACAAGAATCATTCAATTCCGAGAAAATAATTTTGTTTCCGGTTCGGAAGATTCCAGTATCAATTCTATATAAAACAATCATATATCGACTAGTTTATACGTACAAATACTGTTTATTAACAAACCGGGTGATATCCACCAAAATATTTCAGTTCTGAAAATAATAATAAAATAATAATTTTCAGTATCTGCCTGGTATTTTCTAGATATTTTTCCAAAAACACATTTTTTAAGATTTTGCATAAGTGCACAAAACTGATACAATACGTATATATACTTACTAGTATATATATCCAGATAAAGTTTTATTAGAAAAACCAGAAAATTTTATAAAAATATTTTAACTTAAAAATAATAATTATACAAGTATAATATCCGTCCCAGATATTACAAAAGTAGATCCTGCACTTGATTGTGCATGCCCCGTGCTCAGCGAGGACGCCGATTTCTGAAAGGGGGGGTGTGTAACATCCCGTAATTTCTAAAGTATAATATAATAGTATATATATGTGTATTAAAATGTCTGATGGCATTTGTTGTAAATAACTTGAAATGTGAAATGAGTAATTATGGAGGGGGGCCATGATGATGAAACAACAAAGCTTTTTGCTGTTTGAAATTGCTGATGATGTCAGCATTTGAAGGGGGCCCACCTATAGATAAAATGTTGTTGCCGCTGTCTTCTCTGTCTTTGAGGCCGACGTGGCATAGGGGCCCACTTGGGTCTCTGTGTACGCGCGGGAGTAAGAGAGAGAGTATGAGATTATTAGTCACATATCGGGAGTCGCACAAAATTAATTAAATATAAATACTATTGCCTATGATCAAGAGTCACCAATCCGGTTAACCACCTTTTGAGAGGCACTCTGTGGTGGGTAGTTGTACTATACTATAAATAATTTTTTTGATAAATTTTATAAATTGTCTGAGCTGGGGCAGGGGCGTTACACTCATACATCATTTTATCATCAATCAATCATCAGATGATCAAACAACATACAACCTATCAATTGTCTCTACAATAATTTATTTGTGTGAGGATTATATGAACAACCCTATTATCAATTCTATATGCATTCATGAAAGATCCAAACTTTAGAGTCAAAAGTGACACGATATCAAGAATATTGGAGTTAGCTCATGTGAACCCTCAATGGACCCAACGAAGAGATGAACAATGGATAATACGATAACAACGAGATCTACTTGCAAGAGTTTCAACAAAACTTGAATTTGATATAATTAACAATTCAAGAGGATAGTGACTTGCCTTATAACTGGTGAAAACGAATACCAAGAATAACGGGATAAGGATCCCGAAGCAACGAACCCACAAACACACAAGTCCACAATTTAACCCGTGCAAATTATCTGTAAAAGAGAACCCCAAGCACTCAAAGAGACAACAACTTAGCACAGTAAGAGGGAGAGAGCTCGGCACGATAACTATGGCAAAGGCCGATGGTGGTCGTCGGTGTCGCAGGTGGCAGCGTGACGGGGACAGGAAGGCGCGAACGGCGACAGCGCTCAGGTAGCGATTGGCAAGGTCGAGCGGTGCTGTGGTGGTCGCTGGCGGCGAGGAGCGATGGAAATGAGGGTTTTGGCTGTGGAGAATCAGAGCAAGGGGGTTTGGCCTAGTGGGGTTTTGGCTGGCTGTGATGGCGACATCGACCGGAGGGCAGCACTAGGGGTCGATGTCTAGGTAGGCGACGGGTTGGGAGGACAGAGGGGTTGTTCGCTGTAGCTAATGTGGGGAGAGCGAAAGAGGACTTAGGCGGTGGGGTTCTGGGCATCGACGGTGAGTGGCGACAAGGTGGGGGGGTGTTGCCGGAGTTGGGTGGCTCGCTGAAGAAGATGACGGGAAGGGGTAGAAGAACAGAAGATGGGTTAGGAAATTTGGGCGGGAATCAATGACAGTGAGAGAGAAACAAAGAGGAGAGAGAATAGATGGCTAGGGTTTCAAAATTGTGCAATTTTAAGGTTTGTAATAGAGTTGTATTTATAGGGTACAATTAAGGTATTGGGTTAGTGATTTAGGATCCAATAATAGCGGGTTTGGGTTGAGAACAAACGAAATTGGGTTTTAGGGTTCAATAAGAGATAGATCTATAACAATAGGGTTCAAATAAAAGTACCCACTATTAAATGAGAGAAAATAGGATCAACAAGAGTAACTCAATCAAGAAGAAAGAAGAATTTCATGAACAAAAATTTGAATCCAAATAAATAAATAAATAATACAAATGAGGATAATATAAATTGGCTTGAAAATAAATTGGAATTCGCCACGGAAATTAGATCAAGTATGAAAATAAAATAATTCAATAAATGAACTTTAATTAAATAATCAAGAAATAACAATTAATACTTTTAATCATAATAAAATGAAATTATATGAAAAATTAGTATTCGGGTTTAACAATTTATTAAAATAATCCAATAATAATAATATATTTGATTTGGGGTCAAATATAAATCTCCGATCAAAAAGATCAAAATACACCACTATTCGGAATTTTAAAAAAAATTCGACCAGAAAACACTTCAATAAAATATCCGAAACAAATTTAGCACAAACTAAATTTATAAAAATTAAATTATAAAAAAATACACGAAAAATACTTATTATCGGGAATGGGGGTTACAAGTACCATACTATAGGGCAATACTCTACATCATGTTCATACCAAAAGAGGTACCTAAGAGCCCTAAAATTGTGAAATTATATTTCCAAACAAAAAGCACCACATGGCAAGTGTGTCAATATAGGGTTCTTCCCGGTCCCATTTCAATGAAGAAACATGCACGAGTGAACTCCAAGCTTCTACAAAATGTAGACAGCAAATAACATCACAAGCTGGGTATAAAACGAACCCCAAACAACTATCATCAAACATACTATCTCCATTTCAAGTTATACCCATAAACAGTGAGTAATCTTATTTCAATTGCTATTGTGAGTCACATATGGCTACTTTACAACTTGAAAACATAGATTACAAGTAGCACAACCCAATCCACACAATCATGATAAGTTTCTAAGGCTATCAACAACACTTCTAAGTTAAATTAACAAATTCTAATTCATGAAAGCATGCACAACAACATAACAGTAAGCTTAAAACTCATCACACAGTTTTTGTTTGTTGTAAAATTCACCATAAATAGCATATTGCTTAGAATTTCTTGTTCTTGGACATTCCAAACAAACCTAGGTGTCTTCTACAATTTCTTAGTTGGAAACTTTCTCTAATTACATTCTTGTGAACGTAGTCATTACTTCTTCATCATCTTCATCATCTTCTGATTTAGAAATAGCCTTGAAAGCAAGAATTCTCTTTTTGGCTTGTTGCGTTTCTAAGTCCTTCTTGCGCTCCTCCAATTGTACTTCATAAGCCATTACATTTTCCACAAGATTCTCAAGCAAAAGTTGTTTTAAATCATTTGGTTCTTCAATTGTGGCAGTCTTTTTTTCCTGTTCGGGGGTAAGAGCACGAAGAACCTTTCTCACCATCTCTGCTTGCGTATATGTTTTGCCAAGAGCCATAGGGGAGTTTGTGAAGTCGGGAATCTTTTCACCATCTCTGATACACTTTCATTCTCCTTCATTCGGAACATCTCAAACCTGTGAACAAGAACAGAAATTTTAGATTCCTTGACTTTATTTGTACCTTCATGTGTTACCTCGAGAGTATGTCATATTTGGAATGTCGTTGTTGCGTTTGACACACGGTTGAATTCTTCTTTGGTAAGTGAACAAAAGAGAGCATCATTCATCGCCTTTGCATTGTTCATGGTATCACTCTTCATATCGTCATTCCATTAAGCATTGGGAAGAGTAGGCACTGTATACTCCGTCTTGGTCATGTTCCAAATCTCATAGTTGATGGATTATAAGTAAATCTTCATTCTACATTTCCAGTAGTTGTAGTTTGTTCCATCAAAAAGAGGCGGCCTGTGTGTAGATTGACTTTCGTGGTATTGATTTGCATTTGAAGTAGATGCCATTGCGATTAACCAGGCTCTGATACCAAGGGTTGGATCTTGTATGCAAAGCAAGTAACACTAGAGGGGGGGTGAATAGTGTTATGTAGAAAATAAATAATAATTTAAACTTGACGCAACTGTTAAGTCGACTGGAAACGAAAAACCAGTCAACTGAAATGCCAGATAAAAGATAATTAATCAACTGAAGAACAGCGAGTTTGTTAAGTTGACTTAATACAGAAACTAGTCGACTGATCAGACACAGATTACAATAAAGTGCAGCGAAATTAAAATTGCAAGTTAGAGAATTTAAACAACAGAGAATCAACAATGCTAAAACGGAGATATATCCTAGTTCGGTCCTCCCGACCTACATCCAATCTCCAAGCAACCCACTTGAGATTTTTCACTATTCTTAAAAAGTACAAGAATACCCTACGACCTTTGGCAATAACTATGTCAAACCCGTAGGCCTCTCTTACCACTAGAGAGAGCAAGACCCCACTCTACAACCTAGAGTGACACTGACTCTACACCAAGAGTCCTTTTCTCCAACCGAGAGGATCACTCTCACAATCCGAGAGTGAACAACAAAAAATTGAAGATTACAACACCTAAAGCCTTGATTTTTTAGTGTGCTTTTTGTATAGAGGCTATAGATCAACTTCTAATCGCAGCCTTGAACCGAATCTTAGTTATGCACGACTGAAATTAGAGAACCAAGTCTAGAGAATGAGAGTACTTGAAAGCATGAGTTCTTTTTCACAAAAATAAGCAAAGACTTGATTAAAAACAATGGGTTTCCTTTTCCAAGTTCATTCTGAACTTTATTTATAAAGTAAGAATTCCAAGAACGTTGGAAAAGGTTCATCAACTGCCAACAAACGGTAGAAAAACTTTGAGTTTGAAAATCAAATTTTAAACTTCAGAAAACTATCAAAAACAGATTGAACAGTCGACTGGGTTGCCACAGGAGTCGACTGGTCAGATCTTGAGTAAGTTCTGTTTGTTTCGTACTTGAACAATCGACTGCTTATCGAAGTAAGTCGACTGGCACTTTGACAGCTGAACTTATACATGCTTGAATTTGACATTTTGATTTTTAATAATCTTTATTTTAATCCTAGGGGATGTGTGAGTGTGTATCAAGGCTTTTACAAATTTTCTAAGACAAATCAAATATTACAATAAATTTACAAGACACTCTTTTGTTCTGATCACTTGTTCTTTAGCTGATCATTGAGAATCTATAAAGCTTTGAATAATCTTTGTCTCGTATCTTGATCTTGAGTCTTGAAAGATTATTTGTCTTGCAACTCGATCTTGAGCCTAGAAAGCATTGAGTACACACTGTAAGAGATATATAAAATAGAACAAATGAGTATTGTGTTGTAGTCATTAAAATTAGGTCTCTACAGGTGTCTCCATGGAAAGGTGTGATTCGTTTTGGTGGTGGGGGCAAGTTGAGCCCTAGATTCATTAGTCCGTTCAATGTGGTGGATCGAGTAGGCAGGGTGACCTATAGACTCGCGTTGCCGCCATCTCTTTCTGGAGTGCATGACGTCTTCCATGTTTCTCAGCTCAGAAAGTATGTTCGGGATGATAGTCATGTTATTGAATATTTGGAGTTTTCGATTCGACTAGATTTGTCATGTGAGATTCATCCAGTATCAATTATGGACCAGCAGGAGAAGATTTCGAAGAATAAAGTTATCAAGTTGGTTCGTGTTGCTTGGAATCCTCACTCGCCTGGTGAGTCGACTTGGAAGCTTGAAAGTGTGATTCGGAGGAGGTTTCCCCATTTTTTGAGTAGTTCTTATTCCTTTCTTTTCTTCGGAGTTACCCTATTACCACTTGCTTAAATTTCAAGGATGAAATTTTATTGTAACGTGGATAGGATTGTAACTACCATTTCTGCTATTTTCATTTTTCCCCTTTTATAATATTTTTATTTGTAGTTGAATAAAATACCCTCTTTTCTTTCTTTCTTGATTATTTTAATTAAGATTTCGTTCATGAAATTCTTCGTTCTTGTTGATTGAGTTACTTGTTGATCCTAATTTCTATTGTTAATTGTGGGTATTTTTATTTGAACCCTATTATTTTAGATCTATCTCTTATTGAACCCTAAAACCCAATTTCAATTGTTCTTGACTGAAAACCGCTATAATTGGATCATAAACCGCTAACCAAATATCCTAATGGTACCATATAAATACAACTCTATTGCAAACCCTAATATTGCACAATTTTGAAACCCTAGAGTCGTCTATTCTCTCTCCTATTCTCTCTCCTTGCTGTTTCTCTCTCCCCGTCTGAGTTCCCGCCCAAACTCCAAATACCCACTGCCTCTTCCCCGATCATCCACTCCGACCACCTCCGGAGGCCATCCCCCTCAGTCGTCGCCACCCCTCGGCGCCGCCCTCTTGACGATGCCGCCTACCACACCCGAAACCCCCTTACTCCCTGCCTTGTTCCGGTCGTCAATAGTAGCCCCGAATCCCCCATTGCTGCTGCCCCCTTTTCATCGACCAACCCAGTAGCGCCTCCCCTATCCTCGCCGTTAGCGTCGCCTGCGACGCTGACCGCCAGCGTTGGCCAGACTCGAGGTCCCCTTGGCTACTGCCATTATTGAGTTGCTGCTATCTCTTTATTGTTGTGTGTTACTGACTTGCTTGGGATCTCTATTCCATGTATTATACACATGTGATTTGTGTGTTCGTAGGTTCGTTGCTTCGGGATCCTTATCCCGTTATTCTTGGTATTCAAGTTCGTTGTCCAAAAGGCAAGTCACTTCCTCTTGAACTGTTAATTGTATCAAATTCAAGTTTTGTTGAAACTCTTGCAAGTAAATCCCTTCGTTTATCGTATTATACATTGTTCATCTCTTTCATTGTGTATATTGAGGGTTTACCCAAGCTAACCCCAATTTACATGACATCGTGCCACTTTTGACTTCAAAGATTGAATCTTTCATGTGTGCATATAGAATTGATAATAGGGTTGTTTATATAATTATTACACAAATAAATTATTGTAGAGAGAATTGCTAGGTTGTATGTTGTTTGATCGGTTGATGGTTGATTGATGATAAATTGATGTATGTATGTGTTCTTAATCTTATTTATCATGTTTTATGCCCTTCATGCTGATTAAGCAGTTTATCGACTAATAGAATTGATACCCATCGTGGTTAATTAACTTATTTTTTGAAAAATACCCAAAACATGTATCTTGCTTGCTGGCTGTATGTTCACCGCTATTTTCAGCCCAGTATATGATCTTAAAATAAATTACTTTCTAAATATGAATTGTAGCCATATATTTCTAGTTTTCAGAACATCTTGAATTTTTAAATTCCGAGTTGTGTACAAAAAGTTATGCCCATTTTACTACAACTGTGTTTTTACTTTCAGATTTTTCAGATTCTTGTACATTTCATGTTTAAACAATAAAAAATCTGATCAAATGATAAAATTTTGCTATGATAATTTCCAGATTGTTAGTGACCATGTTTAGGAGTCTAATGGATATTTTTAATGATTTTTATAATGAGTTTTTGGTGATTCTAAAAATAAAATAACATGACGTCGAAATTTTGCCTGAACAGGAAATCTGTAAAGAACAATGTGATTGACCTAGCTACTTTTGTCGGATTTTGATCTTTAAATATTACTTGGAACCGTGTGGAAGTCTAGTTTCTAGAATTCCTTATGGATTCAGTTTCTGAGTTCTGAAACAGCGGAAAACTGTATTTTTGTACAGACCACTCTTGATATTCAGAATTTTATATTCCAGTTTCTGATAGTTTAATTAATCCTATATCATTGTATTGCATGAATCGAAGTGTGTATATTGTATCGCATGATCCTAATGTCCTATTGTCATCATTCTAATTGTCCTAATTCATGTTACTATCTAATTGTTCCTTTATTGTTACTATTGTTCACCCCATGTCTCAAATTGCATATTATATTATTGCATTAATAAAATAATTAACAAGCTGAGGTTTAAGGGAATGACTTGAGTAGTGAATAATATGGTGACTTTGTCGGCCAGTGTTTATCGATTGATTGTGGAGCGCTGACTATGGCACCCCAATCTCTCGTGTATTGTATCAATGAATCGTATCAATGAATCGTATCAATGTATCATATCAGTGAATCAGTGAATCATCGTAATGTATCGTACAACAATATTGTATCGTATTAGTGATTATCGTAGCGATACATGATCTATAGAATTCACCACTCGATCTAAACGAAATTGATTGTATGCATCGAACCTATAGTATGGGATGCAGTAGTATGTGCATCAGTTAGGATTAATATGATTAATAGACATAAGGATTGACACAACATCGACATTGCATATTGTACATCTTTGTTCCTATTGATACCAAATATTGTTTTAAGTGTTATTGATCATTGATTATTGTTACCGAATATTGAATCATTGTTTATACCATCACATCGTTTACCATGATAATGATTATTGCTATTGTCCCATGTTATTGACTCCTATTGATCCAATGAATTCATTGTTATACCGTTATTCAATTGTTCCTTGCTTTCTCTACTTGCTGTTTATGACTTGCTCTAAGGACAATTTTTCTTCTCTTTTTAGATGAAGTGCACACAGGTACTGAAGGAGAATTGCCTGCTGGAATTGGAGAACAAAGATTCTGAAGATTTAATACTTTCTAATTGCTTATCGTTTTATTGAACTTAATGTATCGAGACTTATTATCTATTTGTGATTGGATTATTATTGTATTAGTCTTATGTTCCGGATTTTATTATTATTTCCAGACGTTGGTTTATTGTATTTGGATATTTTATATTACCTCATTCCAAGTATTATTGTTCATAAGATTATTATTATTGCATGCGCAATTGTTCTGTATTGATTATATTGTTGAGTTGATCGATTAAACAACTTATGGGTGACGTTAGTCATTCGCTGGGCCAATGTCATGTGCTCGTATTCCGTATTTTTGGAAAGTGGGGCGTGACAATTTTTCTTGGGAAATAAAAAGTCTAAAAATTTATTTGGAAAATCTAATCCATATTAGTAGATAATAATTCTAAATTTTATGGACTTTTATGAATAATTTATGCCATGTTTGCAAATATTTCAAAGTGAATGACTTTTATAAATTACCACTTGGAGGCAAAATTCGAAATTTGAAACCCCCTTTGGCTGCACATGAGAGCCGGTCAAATCAGGAGACATTAGGGGGGGGGGGGGGATAGAATCCTACCTTAATTGATTTGATTAGCTACTTAATTTGGTAAATCTACATATTTCTAAAGATTTGATTTCTTGGAGGGGGGTTTGTAAAATTCATCAAGAAACCCTAAAAATAGACCCCCAGCCTATAATAGAACAGCAGAAGCCTCTTCCCTGTTATGAACAAAAAATATCATCCTCTTTATTATTCCTTAGAGTTTTTGAGGCTTGGATCTTTCGATTTTCGCAAGGAGGAGGTGGAGCTTTTCTTTCTTATTATTATTTTTCTTCAATTGGTCTTCTTTGAGGTGGGTGGTACTTCTTGTCTCTTGATGTGTTTTTATTATATTATTATGATGAATCTAGTAGAGATCATGTTAAGGCTTGTTGTGAATTTGTGGATCTATGTTTTAATAGTTTGATAATAACTTTAAAATAAACAATTTAGTTGATGGTTGTTATGAATGATGAATGAACTTTTAGATATTTATATGAAATAAAGATGCAGTTTTTATGAGAGATGATCATGTTTTAATAATCTTGAATGTTAGATATTAATGATGTATGATGAATCTAAATTTTTATCTATAGAATTGATTGGTTGTTCATAAGTTTAATGGTGGATGATTATAATCTATTGTATGTTGTATGAGACTTGTATGAGTCGTTATCTAAATTAGAAAAGATCTAAACCTTGATTTTATGAAGTTGCTTACTTTATTGCAATTACATCATGTGTAAACTAGGATGTGATTAAGTAATGGTTTCACATGTGTATAGATGGGTATTTTCCCAATTTCATATCAATTGATAGAAACATTCATGCTAATTTTATATATTTATAACTAATTGTAGTCTAATTGGTTAATAAGGTACATGAATGTGGAAGTCAAATTTTCCAATTCAAATTAATTTGTATAAAATTACATGTTAAAATGCCTTAAATTAAAGAGAATTTTGTTTTTGGAAATTTAGAGATGCTACATAGTAGCAATAATTATGGAAATATTTGAAGAAGAAGAAAATTGAAGTTACATCGCGAAATTAAAAATATATGAGAAACAGAGAATTGAGATAAAAAGAATTTAATGGGGTTATATCTAGAATGTGGGTTTGGTCTATTGGTTGGAGTGTTGTGTTGGGTGCTGCCTGGTCTCGGGTTCGAGTCCAGGAAGGGGACCTTTTATATATTTGTTTGTTTTGTTTCAAACTCTAATAAAAACAATGAAAAGAAATCATATAAGAATTCTTTATGTAGAGCATTCCCCAAAGTGATTTGGCTTGGTGGTTGGGGCTTGCGGTTGGCTTGCTATTGGTCTTGGATTCGATCCCGGCCATGCACAGTTTGTGTTTATTTTTTTTAAAAGGTTTTTCACATTTTAAAAATTGGGGAAAAGTGTAGAAAAAGTTTAAAAAATTATGAGAACATTGCTAATAATTCTCCACCTTTTTTTTATGTATATTAGGGATTTAAAATGACTTTAGATAGTGTGTTAGATGAATTTTGGTTTCAAGTTCAAATTCAAAAAAAGGGAATTGTTCACGATGAGAAGGATTTAAAATTGGGAGTAGAATATAAACTTAGAACTCATCTTTGTAAAATTTCATGGATATTAATATATCATATTAAGTAAATGGTTTGGATGTTTTGTAATAAATATATAGACATTGAATGACTATAGATGTGCTTTAGACTGACATTGATTTTAGGAAAATCCTCACTGTGAATGAGTTAGTCTTTGAATTTAAGAGATTGAAAGAAAGGATTGTGTTGACATTTCGAGTTAAGAGACTCTAGAGGTTTAGTGGGACCCTAGTCTGCATGCAAATTGAGACTTTGAGGAAGTGGGCCAGTGGGGCCTTCGTTCCTGGTTTTGTAGAGTTAAGTCCTTTTGGGTACATCAACTCTAGGGGGATTGTGAAATAATAAACATAAGGACAAACACTAGTTGGAGTTGTTATGAAATAAGAGCAAACGTGCATAGGGGGGCATCATATGATTCGCGGTGGGAGATGATCTCTAGAATGATCGGGGTGTAATCACTTGCGGTGTGGGATGCATCTTCAAAATTATAGGGATCGAGGCGACGCTCATGTGATGTTCATGTGATAAGGTACCATTTGGCTTGCGGTGTGGGTTTCAAATTCCAGAATTATCGGGGTGTGAGAGAGTGTACCCAAAATCACTTGCGGTGGAAAGTTCATTCTAAAAAATTATCGGGGCGTGACTAGATACTCACCGAATAATCTAAATCTTAAAGTAATTACCGTAGTAGTTTACTGCATAAGGAGGGATTGAACCATATAAAGTGGAGAACGATAAGGGATTGCACCGAACCTATATAGTTTGGGATGCATAGAATTCGACAAGTATGCATTAGAAATCATCTTATGCATTTGTGTTTCTTGACTTGTTTTATGCATGCTTGCTTTCTGTTTTCATCTCATACAATTGACACTTAGCCTAGCTTCACTTGTTGCTCTATGTTCTATATATTATTGTTTATGCATCATTTATTATTGTTTTATTAATATGCATCAAGTTTGTGATTGTGAGATTTAGAAGTTTTACTATTACTATAGTTGACGTTAGTTACATTTAACTGGCGTGCCCACTTTCAATAGGCTTTTGCAGGTTTTTAGTTGTGGATAGCATTGAAGCAAATAAAGCTTGGAGTATAAATGTGTAACACCCTCCTATTTTATAATTTTAAAATAATCATTTGTATTCTTCAATTGGTATCAGATATTATGACTGTTATTGTTGTGCATTAATATAAAATTTTATTTTATTTATACTCCTTAATTTATTTATTTATCCGGTGGAGTGGGTTTTATTAGATTTTATTACATAGAATAGCACTATTAAGGTATATAAACAATAAGTGAGCGCTTGAGGGGTTTATTATAAATTTTCCTTTTTTATTAATAATTTCCCCACCCATTCCTCCGTCTCATTCTCATCCCGTCGATCCAGACACTTCCCCTTCGTTCGGTCGAAACCCATTTACCCCCAAACCCTAGGGTGTTCAATCGACCCACCTTCTCCACTTCAAGCTTCTTACTTTTCGAGGATTCTAGGAGATTTTAAGGTGCTCTTGAGCATGGTAGTGTCGGTTTTTCCAGAGAGCTTCTTGAAGGTATACCCATTTGTATTGTTATTTATGGAATTGTATGCTTTTCATTTCTTTTCATAAAAATCATAGTAGAAGGTAGGTTAGAGTATGTAGAACATGCTAGAGGTAAAAGATTTTGATTTCTATGGTAATAATATGGAAATTTTATTAAACCAAGGGTTTGAGTTTAGGAAGGGCATGGAGAATTGCATCTATTGAATGCTAATAATTATTTTGGATGATGTATAATATTTTAGGATAATTTAAGAGTATTTATGATAAATTTTAACAGCTGTTTGATAATTATTAGGAATTTTCCCGGTATCGGGAAATTATGAAAATAAAGTTTATTGGTTTAAAAATAGGATAGTTATGGAAAAATATGTATAAACATTAGACTTTATTCCCGAGATGCTCATATGAGTTAATTTTGGGATATAGAAGTTAATTCGGAGTATTTTACCCTTAAAATATAAAATGTTAATTAGAACCCCTCCGATCGAGGGGTAAAATTGGGATTTAGTTTTAAACTTGGGAATTGTTGATTTGACAAGCTGATGTAGGTTGTATATGTTGTGTGAATATGTTTGACTTGCATTCGAGGGATAGATAATGTCTATTTTGAGTAAATGGCTTATGGGTTCAATAATTTTCGTAATAGGAGCCAAAAAGTGAAGTTTAATTGGGAACCGGGCGAACGAGGAGTATCTTCCTGCCGGTTCATTAGGTGAGTATGATTATACTAGGTATATTTTATGTTGTGACAAAATTTTATACGGATTCGATGTTAATTCTGTGAGTCATAGACAAATGAGGATTTAATAGAAAATACGGAATTTTTATATGTTGAAGTCGTGTTATATGGTGAATTTGTGTGATTTTGAATATTTAGTGTTATGGGTGATATATTGGATATATGTATGATAATATAAAGTAATTGGGGTTAATATACGTATAATATACGGTAGATACACAAAAATGACATATATATATGGTGTTATGATGTATTGACCTATATGTTATGTGTTTGTGATATATATGGGTGATAATGAGTTGTGATATCATAATCGATTAAATTAATGAGTGTGTACATGTACAATATAGTGATGATCAAAGTGAATTAATGGGCGATAATATGATATAATCATCTACTTAACTTGGCATATTCATAATATATTATAACGTGACTAAATAAATACTTTGGTGAATTCATAATATGAAATAATATGATGTAAGAATCTTATAAATTAAATAACCTGGTGTATGTAAATATGTGATATACTGAGGTAATAAATAGCACGGCATACACATAATGTGTGATGTTGTGACAAAATAAATAATATGGTGCATTCATGGTACGCAATAATATGATGTGATGATTTCATAAGTTAAATAACATGGTGTATGCATATATGTAATACAATGAGAAGGTAATTCATATGGTGAACACTGAATATGTGTTAATATATTAAGATAAAAGATGAGATAGTATGTGATAACAAAATGAAATAATAATTCTCATGGTTAAAGTCAAAGATGTGACAAGTTATTGAAATAAAAGATAAGATGTTATGTGATGATAAAATGAGTTAAAAAGATGAGATGAAAATGACAATAACATTGAAATTTTGTTGACCAGTACTACAGAAATCCTAGGAGTTTGGACTAGGCGTCCTAATACCCAAGGACTGGATTGGGGTCGGTGTTTATTACCCAAATTATGTTTGGGGTGCGGTGTTTTTATCACCCATGCTATCGGCTTGAGGCTCGGTTGGATGCGTAAGACCCTTGGTGGGCAGCGATGCGATAGACCCTTAGTGGACAGTGATTTGTGTTTTGACGGAGCTATCGGCTTTGGTGTTGATGGATGTGTAAGACCCTTGGTGGGCAGTGATACGTAAGACCCTTGGTGGGCAGCAATTTGTGTTTTGACGGAGCTATCGACCCTAGTCTTGACGGATACGTAAGACCCTTAGTGGGAAGCGGTGTTCCCTCACTGGTATATGCTGGGAGAAAGACACAGCCTCGGATGTGTAAAACCCTTGGTGGGTAGAGGTCTGAGTGTTTACTGGGCTGTCGGCTTTCAGTATATTGGGATACTGCGGCTCACTTGTCGACAAATTAATAAAATGAATAAATGTGAAATGAAAAGGAAAATGAGAAAGTAAATAAATCATATAATGTGAAATGAGAATGAGACAGTAGAGAAAGCATATGATGTGAAATGGGAACGAGATAGTAAACAAAGAATATGATGTGAAATGAGAATGGGAAATTAAAGCAACTGTATTATGAGTTGAGAATAACGAGTAAAATAAGTTATATTATAAGATGAGATTGAGAAAGTAAATAAAGTGTATGATATGAAATGAATAGGAGAAAGTATAGAAAGTGTAAAATACGAAATGAGAATGAAAAAGGAAAAAAAAAATATGTGTATATGAATGAAGATGTGAATTGAAGAAATTGTGTTATGAGTATGTAAATTAATATGAAAAAGTAAGTAAAGTATGTATGTAAATGTGAATGAAAAGTAAAGAAATTGTTTTATGTGATTACATATGAAGAATAGAGAAACTGTGTTATGAGAATATCTATGAAAAGAGAAGAAATTATGTTATGTGATTAAATATGAAAAATGACTATATAATATTTTGTAAATGAGTATGAAAAGTGAGGGAATTATATATGTGAATTAATATGGTGTTATGTATATGAGTATAAAGTGAAGAAATTATGTATGTGAATTATTGTGAATGAAATGAAGAAAATGTGTATGTATTATATGAATGAAAAGTAAAGTTATACGTAATAGGAGTGTAAAACATGAGGTAAAATATATTATGTGAAGAATAATAAAAGTAAGTGGTATTATGTGATGAGAATGGTTATGAGAGTAGTTATTAAACTAAAATATGATATGATATGAGTTTGATGTACCTTGGAATTGTGTCGAGGAACTACTCGCCCGCTATTTTCTTGGAAATGGTTGGAACTACCTGCCTTGGCGTAACTCCCGGGGTGAATTGGTGGGTTGTTGATAAGATGGTTGGATTGCGAGAGGGAAAATAAAGTAAAGTAAATTGTAAGATGAAAATGAAAATGAAAATGAAAATAAAGTAAGGTAATATTCCAAGCTATCGGCTTGAAATGTGATATTATATTACCCAAGTTCTACTTGGGGTGCGGTGATTATTACCCGGTTTATCTGGGATGTGGTGATTATTATCTAGGCTATCGGCCTTGGAGTGCGGTGTTATATTACCCAAACTATGTTCAGGGTGCAGTGTATTATTTGATAAGAATGAAAGTTAAAGTAAATTGTAACATGAGATGTAAATGAAAATGAAAGAAAGATGTGTTATCAATAAGAATGAGAAGTAACTTAAGTTGTATGGTGAGATGAGAATGAATTATGAAGCAAAGTATATGATACAATAAGAATGAGCATTAAAATAAGCGATATGATGAAGTTAGAATGAAAAGAAGGTAAATTGTAATTCATAATGAGAATGAAGGTTAATTTATTACGAGATGTTATGAGATGTGCCATGAGATGTGAATAAATACGATGTTATGAGATGTGTTCTAAGATATGGATAAATGTGATAATATAAGATTGGGTGAACGTGATATTGTAAGGTTGAATAAGTGTGATATTATATGAATGGATGCATGTGATAATATATGATTGAATGAAAGTGAAAGCCATATTATGAGATAAGAATGAATAGAAAAGTAAAGTGTGTTTTGAGATGAAAATGAAAATTTAAGTAAGTGTATTATAAAATAAGAACAAGAATTTAAGTGAGTAATATGATAAAATGGAAATAAAAAGGCAAAGTGAGTTTTATTTGAAAGATGAGAAAATAAAAAGGTAAGAAAGTTGTATCATGGGCCGTAAAATAATATTGGTGTGGAATGAGAACGAATGTTAATATACTATGAAGTAAGAATGAGTATTAAATTAAATGCAAAATATAATATAAGTTTCATACGCTTTGGAATTGTGCCGAGGAACAACTTGCCTGCTGTTTCTACGGAAATGGTGGGAACTACCTGCCGATGCACAACTTCAAGGTAGTTTGAGTAGATGTTGAGATGGTGGATTGGGTGCAGTATCGTAGAATGGGTAGAAGCTGATATCGTAGATTAGTTGAAGATTAGAAAAAATCACTTTTTGTATAATATCCAGTTTTCCTTATTTATATTTTAATGTTAATCTCAGCTTATACTGAATTATCATTAGGGTAGTATGTTCTTTAATTTCTTTAATATTATTTATTGCATTAACTAATCTTGTAGATTATACTCACACAAGTTGTGGCTAACCCCTATTGTTTTCTAGGGGTCAGGGTCCTTAGCCCTCCTGCAGGTTTTGATAGCAGCGAGGTGAGATTGTTGTTGTGGTTTTGGTAGTTTTATTTTTTCTCATAATAGAATGAGTTATATATATATATATATATATATATATAAGTATATATATATATATATATACACTAGATTTGCCCGTGGGCACGTGCCTATGGCACGTCTTCGGAACAATACAAAACATGAAAAGTCTGTAAACAGTAAAACAACAATTATATAGCTCAAGTTTGAAAAGTATGACATTAATTAGTTGTAAATAAAAGTCCATGTTTCCATTAGTATATGTTGAAAAATAATTATAAATGGGGGTATAAAATATAACATGTGGAAAAAAAAAACATTAAAATTCTAAAAATCTTTTCTAAGTAATATAGAAAGAATGGGAGTGAGAGATAGGGAAAGAGAGAAATATGAAAAAGTGAAGAGAGAAGAGAGAGATGGTAATAAAGTAATAAGTTTTTTAGTTTGGGGGGAAAAATTTGGTTTTCGGGTTTGAAATTTTGGAGGGAAAATATGTTTTGTGAGATTTGATCTAGGCCTTTGTTTTTAGGGGGATTGATTGTGAGCCACTTGATAGCTTTCTTTGTAATTTATTATATATATATATATATATATATATATATATATATATATATATATATATTTTATTTATTTATTTATTTATTTATTTATATGTATGTATGTATGTATGTATTATATGTATGTATTATATGTGGAAATGGAGATAGTATGATGTATTATTTTGTATTACGGGAGATTATGTGTATAACTATAAGGCATAATGATATATATAGTGCTGTGATGAAGTCTGAAAGCCTGTACCCCCCCCCCCCCCCTCGTTATCGTTTACTGGATTCTGTGGTTAATATTTGAAAGGTTTTTCTAAAGTTTTTCTAAAAATCATATATGTTTTCAAAAGAACTTTTGGTTTTTAATTTGTATCTTGCTTGTTATGAAGAATTATGCCCCCAGAGCCTTATATATTATTGCATGTGTGATGTTCTATGACTTGGCCTGGGAAGGATTGATATATACTATAGGTACCTTTAATTCTATAATTGTTTGCAAATTTCCGTAAGGAATATATGTAAAAAAGCTAATATTTCAGGGGAACACTGCCGAAGTTTTTAATAAAAATCAATGAATATTTTTCTAAGTATGAAATGGTGTAGATAAGTAATAGATTAAGTTAGTGAACATTTGAATAAGGAATAGAAAAAAAAATTAAATTTTTTTTGGGGTGTTACAAAATGCAAATTAAAGATTCTATGTGTTGTAAAAATTTATAATTAATGCATTTAATTCCACTGTGTTCTGTAAGAAGAGAAGATGTAATAAAAAGTTTTAAATTTTTCCTGTCTTTGATACTGTGCTTACGATTGCGATTGAAGTTGATTCTGGAAATTGTGCCACTTATTTCTAATTTGATTTATTGGAAGTTCGGGGCCCTACACTCCATCTACACAACCTCCTCTCCCATGCCTCATGTAGATATACATAGTCCCATATTGGTTAGGAAGTGGGTATGAGTTATTACATATTAGATTGCCAAGGATCCAAGAGTACCTACTAAACTATAGCACTTGGTGGGGTTGTGTAACATCCCGAATTTTCAAATAATTAAATATAAAAATTTTCATTTATTTTCACATGTTTCGCACGTGCAAATTAATGTGTGTTTTTGGCTTTAAAAATTATTTTAATGTCATGAACAAACATTTTTCATTTCTCTTTTAAAAAGCCTATTATTAATTCTTAGGCCTAATAGTTTAATTCTAGCCCATTTAAATTAATTAATTAATTAATTAAGAACCCATGGATTTTAGCCCACCTAAACTAGCCCATTAATTAGTTTTATTATTAATTAAGACAACTTGTAGGGTAGACTTAATCAAGTAACAAATAAATTAACAATTAAATGAACAACAACTAGTGTGCATGTGATGGCACGTGCAATGGGACACAAGGGGTGGCCGGCCATAGCTTGAGTGAGAGAAATGGAGGGAGTGGAGAGTTGGTTACTTGGTGATGGGTAGTTCTTCTAACTCCCAAATGTATCATAGCCCTTCACCCAAACTCATCACAACCTTTCATTCACTCTTGAAATGTGTATAAATACCCCTCCCTTGTCTTCCTTTATCATTTGCATTAGAATTTTCAAAGAGAAAGAAAAAGAAAAAGGCATTTGTGAGGAAAATATTGAGTGAGGAAATAAATTTGTGTGAGAAAAAGAAAGAGAGTGGTGTTTCCCTTCCATTGGAGGCTGGGCAAAGCAAGAAGAGGAGAAGAAGGCTCGGGTTCATGCTTTGCAAGGAGGAGGAGCTCGGATCTTTGCACAAGCTAGGGGGAGACGGAAAGGCGATCGTGCTTTCAAGGAGTTCTTTAGGAGTTTTTCTTTGTTGGTTCAAAAGGTGGATGATTTCTTTACTTCTAATATAGATACCATGCTAGGAATCTAATTTATGAACATGTTAGAAACACCTAGAAAAGTTCGCCATATACTTGCTTGAAAAGACTAGTAAGAAAAAGAGGAATCACTTGTTTGTCTTCATGAGAAAATTAGAAAAATGAATAGAAATCTGTTAATTTAGACTTGTCACGATGCTTTATCAATATATATTTCCATGCTAGAATATATATAATTTGGTGAATCATGCTTGTATGAAATTGTTCTTGTGAATGGATTGTAGAATGCAAACTAACTGTCACGCCCCTGCTTCCCAAAAATATGGAATACGAGTACATGATATTGGCCCAGCGAATTACTAACGTTACCCATAAGCTGTTTATTCGATCAACTCAACAATATAATCAATACAGACAATTACGTAGGCATAATAATAATCTCATGAACAATAATACTTGGAATGAAATGATAAAAATATTCAAATACAATAATAATAATCCAACTGTAACACCCCGCAAAATTGAAAATGACAATTTTGCCCTCAAGTGTTACGCACGTGCATTTTGTACCATTACTGGTGATATCCGTAACGTGTTTTATGACATAATTTTGGATTTTGACTATTTACGCATTCCCGTATTCTTAAAATCTCATTTGAGACAACTCAAATGCTAAATTTCAATCTTTGAATTTTTTACGTGCTTTTTACGTATTATCGATACACATGTCGATTTCGGGTATTCTACCATTACGTGCAATGATTTCGATGTGTTTCAATTGTCTACTTTTATGACGTGTTTAAATTCATTTTATAAACGGAAATTTAATTTCCTCTCGTTTTTAATTAAATATTTTTATACGTGTAACGCACGTGTTTTCGGTGCACGTGTTTAAGCGGATTATTGTTCAAAAGAAATTTCATAAAATGTGTGTTTGTGTCAATTTTAATTATTCATGAAAAAGTGTAATTTTAATTAGATTAGTTTGTATGCATCTTATATACTATATAGATGTATTTTAGATTAAATAAATAATCAAATTTGTGAATGAAGTGTGTGCACGTGCGGAGCACGTACACGTGTTTGGGCATGAAGAGAGGAAGTGGCCGGTTACTTTTTGGGTAGAAGGGAAAATTGAGTTTTGAATTTGTGTTAGTAGATTAGTGGTGGAGTTAGTATAACTAATTAAATAAATCCTACTAATAGCCCCCCCTCACACTTCTTCTCCTTCCCATTCATTCTTTCCTTCTCTGTTTCACTTCCGAAAGCAACCAATCCCATCTAGCATAATTTGCTTTCCCCACCATGCAATTGAATGTATCCATACATTTATATGTATATACATATTAGTCCAATTCCCTACACATTTCTTTCTCCTCTCTCTCCCTGTCACTTTCCGAAAGCCAATTCCAGCAAAGACCCCACATTGCTTTGTCTTCTCTCTATCTCACCATACAATACACATCTTATCATATAAACATATATATAGATGTGTAGATGTATATAGTAGGATGAGATGAAAGTGCCCTTCACTGTGTTTGCCGAAATGATGCATTTCCTATGCTTGGCCGATAGTGAAGTTAGAGTGGGGTGTTTCTTCTTGTGCGCGGATTTCAAGGAGGCCGATTGGGATTTTGGAGCTCCTAATTCTAGGAGTTCACTTGAGTACAATCACAAATTCTTCAACTTTAGGTGGGTGATTCTCTTACACTTCTAATTAGGTTTCATGCCAGGGTATGGTTGATGAAATTGAAAATAAACTTAGCTAATTTAGCCATGTGTTATGAGAAGGAGATAAATTGAGATGATTGATTGTGCATAAAAGAATGGTAATTAATTGCAAATTCTGATTGTTAGTTTAATATTGACCATGCTACCATGCTTTAATTGATGAATTGTGCTAAGGAGACGTGATTGTATGTTTAAATTGGTAGTAACAATAACCATGCTTAAAGGTGATTTCTTTTTACTAATTCCCTTGTTAATAATGTGAAAAAGAGATATTTGTTACTGAAATGATTAATTAATGATAATAAAAAATAATAAGAGAGATATATGAGACGTTCGAATGCAAACTTATAAAAGAAACTACATTGTATGTGCCTATTTGAAATTATAAGACAATCATTTTTAAAGAGGAGAATCACATTTTTATGCCAAAAGTTAAGTTTTTAGTTACTGATATTTTAGAAATACATAAAAATTATATTCTGAAAATTTTGAATGAAATTGGAGAAGAAACGAAGTTGAAATTAGTTTTTTTATAAAAATCGAATGAACTGAAATTCAGATCAAAACCTTCAAAACCTAAACCAAATCAGTTTAGTCACTTGGACTTATTGGCTAATGGGTGCGTTTGGGTGCGCTTACTGTAGCGTGGGTCTGGTCTTGGGTCTCGGGTTCGAAAGCGAACAAGAGGCTTTTGTTTTAACTTTTTTGAGAAAATCCGAATAGGGGGAAATGGATTCATAAGGGTTTCTGCCCTCATCTGTGAGGTGGTTGCGCCCTGTCCCTTCTGGCTAGAGCATGCACCACAGTGCGTTTCATTGTAGCGCTGGGCTTGGCTTTGGTCGCTGGTTCGATTCCTAAGCTCGGCATTATTAAACCCTTTTTGATTTTTTTATAACTTTTTTTTTGTCAATCTGACTTTGAAAAATTAGGGAAAAATTGATAATTATTATAAAAATATATGGACTTCATGAAAAATATTTGCACACTATTTTGACTTAAATTAAATAGTGTGAGAAGTAAAATTGAGTAGAACTCTGTAAAATCGATAATTGCATAAGTATATAAAAGAGAAAAGTGATTTTTTGCCATGAAGAGTTATACTAAATCTTATAACAGAGAATTTTGTATAAAAAGAACTTGAAGCATGTTCGATTATGGATTTTCATTTTTGGGAGAAAAAGGAATTACATGGAATTAGTGAAACCTATTTTTCTTGAATGAAATGCATGAATTGCAATTGAACTTTATGTACGAGATTTGATTCATAGAAAAAAAATGGACATCATGATAATTGTGAAAAAGAACTTATGAGTTTGAAGCCTCAAATTTTGTGATTTTGAATTGAAATTGAGAACAGGAGTGTAACTAAGCCTCATACCATCATTGAAAGGAAATATGTTGAAATGAAATTTGAAATAAAAAGACCAAGATTTGGGTCATGTGATATAAATGGTTAAGACCGGTATACTGGAAGGGCTAACTCTACAGAACTAATTTTGTTCATGATTCAAATACTAAGGACTAGATATATAGTGAAGGTGTGATGAAAATAAGACAAAAACACGAGTATGAGGGCCTCAGAGCTATGGTGTGAGAATATTAACAGGCTGTCTTCACAATGTGTCGTGAGATGACGTGGATATATCTCCAGGAGTCCGTACCGCAGGCGACGCTCGTGGGGTGTTTGGTGACTGCGGGTGGTGTCATGTCCCATGACGGAGGCTGAATTGTCCATAGGTTCTTCACGATTCATTGTGACATGACGTGGGATTCCCTTCCAGGTTGTCTGGACATGAGCTCATAACTCATAGAACATCTAGGATACTTATCGTAGTTACAGTAGTAGTTTAAGTCATGATGAGGGATTAAACCCTACAAGATGAAGAACGATTAAGGGCTTGCCCTCAGACCTATGTAGCATAGGGTGCATAGAATTTGAACAAGTGCGCATTAGTGTCTTGTAATATACATAACTGCATCAAGGACTATGTGCACTGCACAACATGACATCAATAGGATAGTCCCTTGTAGTTCTATTTGTGATCACGTTTGTGGTTTGTTTAAGTATTTGAGAATCGTTATACTGTTTCGGCATAGAGAGGATAGCCGTGTATAATATTTCGTCGGTTGTAAGCAACTGACATGCCCACAGTTTCTATGCAGGGTAAAGTGATTAACAAGACTAAAGAATGCATGCTGATTAAAGAATGATTCAAGTGTTGTACATTTCAATTTATGTAAATTGTTGTAAATTGCTTCCGCTGTAAATTTGTAATGTAAATGTAAACTCTGATGTAACGAAAAAAAAATTATTTCCTTGTAAAATTGTACGAAGAGAAGTGTAAAGATCATGTGGAACTTCGAATTCAGTATGTTTTGGAATTCGGGGTGTTATAGAGTGGTATCAGAGCCACGCTTCCAAGTGATACAAATTTATAAGGAACGACACCCTAAAAGTGGACATTAGAGCGTGTGTTGAGTCTAGAGATTTAAATGTAAGTCACTTATATTTGTGTTACTCTATGATTGATGTTTCCCTCGTATACATTGATTTGAGATTGTTTGCATTTTCATTTTTCCCTGGGTATCAGAGTAGCGCAGCGGAAGCGGGGTTGGCTCGAACCGTCATTCATGATACCTTACACATAGACACACTTCCCTCTCAAATTATTTTGTGAATTTTCATCATAATGCTTTTTTCGGTGTTTATTATTTTCAGATAAATATTTTCCTATACTATTAAATCAATAGGATATTCATTATTTTGTCTTTCTTCCTTAGTCTTGATCATTTAAATTTGTTTTAACTATCTTTCAGTTTGAAAATTTTGTTTTTCCTGTTTTTATGTCACTTTATGTTTACCCATTTACATTGCTTACTTTTATACTACATTTATTTATTAATATTTGCAGTTTTCTATATATAATAATGATATTTTTTTAGTGTGTACAGAATACAACTTTTAGCTTAGCAAGTTCTGGGGACAGAACTGTTCTAAGGGGGGGAAGTGTAACACCCCTCATAATTGGAAATGACAATTTTGCCCTCGGGTGTTACGCACGTGCATTTTGTACCATTACTGGTGATATCTGTAACGTGTTTTATGACATAATTTTGGATTCTGACTATTTACGCATTCCCGTATTCTTAAAATCCCATTTGAGACAACTCAAATGCTAAATTTCAATCTTTGTATTTTTTACATGCTTTTTACGTATTATCGATGCACGTGTCGATTTCGGGAATTCTACCGTTACGTGCAATGATTTCGATGTGTTTCAATTGTCTACTTTTATGACATGTTCAAATTCATTTTATAAACGGAAATTTATTTTTCTCTCATTTTTATTTAAATTTTTTTATTCGTGCAACGCACGTGTTTTTGGTGCACGTGTTTAAGCGGATTCTTGTTCAAATTAAATTTCATAAAATGTGTGTGTGTGTGTGTCAATTTTAATTATTCATGAAAAAGTGTAATTTTAATTAAATTAATTTGTATGAATCTTATACACTACATGCATGTATTTTAGATTAAATAAATAATCTAATTTGTGAATGAAGTGTGTGCACGTGCGGAGCACGTACACGTGTTTGGGCATGAAGAGAGGAAGTGGCCGGTTACTTTTTGGGTAGAAGGAAAATTTGAGTTTTGAATTTGTGTTAGTGGATTAGTGGTGGAGTTAGTGGAGAAGTATTTAGTGTAACTAATTAAATAAATCCTACTAATAGCCCCCCCTCACACTTCTTCTCCTTCCCATTCATTCTTTCCTTCTCTTTTTCACTTCCGAAAGAAACCAATCCCATCCAGCATACTTTGCTTTCCCCACCATACAATTGACTGTATCCATACATTTATATGTATATACATATTAGTCCAATTCCCTACACATTTCTTCCTCCTCTCTCTCCCTGTCACTTTCGAAAATGCAATTCCAGCAAAGACCCCACTGTTGCTTTGTCTTCACTCTATCTCACCATACAATACACATCTTATCATATAATATATATATATATATATGTAGATGTATATACTAGGATGAGATGAAAGTGCCCTTCACTGTGTTTGCCGAAATGATCATTTCCTGTGCTTGGCCGAAAGTGAAGTTGGAGTGGGGGTGTTTCTTCTTGTGCGCGGATTTCGAGGAGGCCGATTGGGATTTTGGAGCTACTAATTCTAGGAGTTCACTTGAGTACAATCTCAAATTCTTCAACTTTAGGTGGGTGATTCTCTTACTGTAACTCCTATTTCTCGTATTTGTATTTTTATACTGTATTTTGCTCAATGACCTCTTTCATCTATTTGAGATCCTGTATTTTGTTTTAGATTGAATAAAACCATTAATTCGTTTTTGACTCCATTTTTGGTCCTTTCATCTAATTTAATTGTGTGTGCTCTTTGTGTCATTCTTCATGAAGAATTGGCCATCTCTTCTCATTCATCTCTTTATTCCCCATTTTAATACAATTTGACCAATTCTCCAGTTGGAACCCATTCAAAACGGATACCCTAAAACCCAAAACCCAAAACCCTCACTATTTAAACCCTAACCTCCTAACCCTAACCCAAAACCCTACTACTATGCAACCCCCCTAACAAACCCGCCGCTACCCTCTCCAGTCTCCTTCTTCCTCCCGCTCGCCAATCCCCGTCTCCTTTCTCGCTCCGTCGCCAACCCATTTCCCCGATCGCCTCGCAACCCCCTCCATCGCCTCCCTCTCTTCGTCAACCCCATCGCCATCCCCATCCATCCCCTAACATTGCCGTTCCACCATCGTCCTCAACTCTCGAACCGGCCACCTCCACCATTACCCAATCCTCCGTCATCATCCTCTCGAACCCAATCCCAATTCGCCTCGCCTTCACTCCCACCACCGTCGACTCCGCTCCTCGTCAACCCCATGAAGAGAGGAAGTGGTCGGTTACCTAACACTTGTACTTGATGCCTGTCACTTGAGGTTAGATACCCCTACATGTTCACTTGTCACGTACTCCACTATTAGTATTTGTTATCCAGCTTGGTTACTCGAGTTGTCCTTCTTGCTAGTTAGTTCTTGGATTTTCACTACTTGTTGTATTCCTGTTACATTCTTGTTTCCCATTACTTGTACTCGTTTTTACTATTTGTGGCCCCAACTTGCACTAAGGGCATTTTCTCTTGTTTTTCCTGTTTTTTCCTTTTATATTTATTAAGCAGACTTTGGAGACAAGCTACCTGCTGGGATTGGTGAACAGATGTTTTAGTCTTCAAGTGGAGCAAAGACTTGCTTAGAATATTTGTTTTTCTTGAATTATTTATTCTTTCTGTTTAAGACTTGTAACGGACTGATGTTCCCAAGTTTTACTTTTTGTTCCAGACATTGAAAATATTTTGGATATTGTTAATGTTTAAATTGTTTTCTGTTGCTTAATAAATTATTCATGCATGCTTGGTTATAAATATATCTTGTTATATCCTTGTTGTGATGCTGAGTCGATCCTACAGCTTATGAATGATGTCAAAATCATCCGCTGGGCTTCGTCTCGCGCTCGTATTCCATATTTTTGGGAAGCGGGGCATGACAAGGGTGGTATCAGAGCTCAGGCTGGCTAATGTGTTAGTTTGACAAATACATTAGACAGGCTTGACTCAGTCAGGATTAACTCAACATTAAACAAGCAATGCAACCACATGAATAATTTGATACTCAACTCGGTCTGGACACAAGTCATATCCCACCCATTTTGATCCCTTCATATTCAATTCTTTGATTCATTGCTTCTTTTCACCTCTTACAGTCGTCCTGATTGGTGATTCCGTATTGGGTATATGTCTATTCTTTCCGTACCCATATTCTTTTGATTCCGGTGCAAGCGATCTCTTATTTTCTGCTTGCCTCGTTAATTTCTTCTTATTTCAACTTGTGTGTCGTTCATTGCTTTTCCTACCTTGCATTCATTTTTATTTGTTGATTCATATTGAGTATCATGTTGGTTATTTCTTCCATGCTATATTCTCTTCGATTTCGATTTTTCCCTTGTTCCTCTTCCTCCACATTCAATTCTTTGATTTCCTCTTGTCCCTTCTAGTCATCCTCCTCCTTAACTCTTTATTGGGCATAGATTCATTTTTCTCCTACCTATTTTTCTCCTTATAATTATTTTTCCCGAATACTTTCTATATTTCGATTGTTATTTGTTATATTTATTTTCGATCTTCTATAAAAATGTTTCTCAACAAAGATTTTGTTATTTCGAACAATGGTGTATTTTAACCTCACTTTTCATTTTTGATCGACTATATATTTCTACTGGATTATTTTGATAAGATAAATTCTTATTTTGTTGTATAATGCTGTTATTACTACTATTATTATTATTGCTATTATTTTCATTATCATTACTAGTATTATTATTATTGTTGCTACTATTGATATTCCTATTGTTGTTTTCATTATTTTATTATTATTGTTATGATCATTGTTATTATCATTGCTATTCTTATTGTTATTGGTAACGCTATTTTGTTATTATTATTATTATTATTGGTATTATTATTTTATCGTTACTATTATTATTATTATTATTAATTTGTTTTGAGCCTGAGCATGCTCGATTTTATATACATTTCACCACTTCAGTGCAACCTAATGTCGAGATGGCAAATATGCAACTCGATATCAATGGAGGCAAATTGCAACTTGATATCGGGGAGGCACATTGTGCAACCGAAGATCTGGACGACAACTTGCAACCTGATGCCGTGAAGGCAAACATGCAACTTGATGTTAAGGAGGCAAGAATTTTCTACCTATTTGCTAATTGATATTCCGAGACAATTTTTGCTTATATAATGAAACTAAGGGTAAAGAAATATTTCCTTTATGACATCTTGTTTATACTGTTACACTTTATGTTTTCATACAATTTGAACTCGTATAGTTGATTTTACTCTATTTTGTGTAGAAGATTATTATTACTATTATTATTATTATTGCTATTGTGTTCGTGATTGTTATTATTGGGTCGTTATTATTATTGTTATTACTACTGCTGTTATTAATATTGTTGTGATTATTTTTGTTGTTATTATTGTTGATATTATCACTATTATTGCTATTATTTTTATTATTATTGTTATTATTTTTAATGCTATTATTATTTCTATCATTACTGTATTATTTTCATGAATATGTTAAATCCAACACTGTCGTGTATGTATTGTCATTATTTTTGATATTGTTATTGTGTTACATTAAGTATTATTACCTGTATGACTATGATGATTTTGATTACTATTATTATTTTGTTATTGTTATTACTAATTCGATTATTATCATTGTTATTATTTGTCATTATTATTTTTATTAAAACCATTAGTTTTGATCTGTATTATATCTTTTAATTATTTAGATTGGAGCTAAAACTTTATATTCACTTTACATTATTGCTTATCTCTATTTGGGAAACCATATTCTCTTTGATTTTGGTGCATCATTCTTTTCTTTCTGCTCGGATCGTTGCTTGGTGTTACATGGTCTACAACGACATGTCTGGAGCTTGGAACGTCACCATTAGAGTAGCGCAGCGGAAGTGTGGTCGGCCCATGACCCACAGGTCCCAGGATCCTATTATTGCTTCTCCTTCTTTGCATTACTCGTTTTTCCCTATCTCTTGCAATTGTTCTCATCCGTTGACTCATCACTTGGTTCATCTCTTCCTTATCCATCCCTTCTTCGATTCCAGCTCTTTCTATTCCTTTATCTCCTTGCTTTGTTATCTTGCAAGTCTTGTGGTGTTCTTCTTCATTTGGATGCCGATTACTTCCAGCTTGCATTCCATTTGGCCATCATTCACAAATTCATTGTTTGATTCAATTCTTCCCTGTCGTTTCTCTCTTTGATTCCAGTTCTACCTACTCCCTATCTTATTTTGTTACCTTGTGTCGTTTCTTTACATTTGATACTGTTTACCTTCTTCCATGTATTCCTCTGACCTCATTGTTATCCACTCCTTCTTTTCTGGTATTGCCACTGCCTTGCTTCCTCCCCTTTAAATCTCTGCCTTGTTACCCCCCCCCCCCCCCCCCATTTTGCTTAGCCCTCTGCTCTGTTATTCTCCCCCAAATTGCTTTTATTCTGTCCTATATACCGCCTAAGCAAATTTTCAGAACGAAATTTTTGTGTAAGGTGGGTAGGATTTGTAACTCCTATTTTCCGTATTTGTATTTTTATACTGTATTTTGCTCATTGTACTCTTTCATCTATTTGAGATCCTATATTTTGTTTCAGATTGAATAAAACCATTAATTCGTTTTCGACTCTATTTTTGGTCCTTTCATCTAATTTAATTGTGTGTGCTCTTTGTGCTATTCTTCAAAAAGAATTGGCTATTTCTTCTCATTCATCTCTTTATTCCCCATTTTAATACAATTTGACCAATTCTCCAGTTGGATCCCACTCAAAACGGATACCCTAAAACCCAAAACCCAAAACCCTCACTATTTAAATCCTAACCTCCTAACCCTAACCCAAAACCCTACTACTGTGCAACCCACCTAACAAACCCACCGCTACCCTCTCCAGTCTCCTTCTTCCTCCCGCTCGCCAATCCCCGTCTCCTTTCTCGCTCCGTCGCCAACCCATTTCCCCCATCGCCTCGCAACCCCCTTCGTCGCCTCCCTCTCCTTGTCAACCCCATCGCCATCCCCATCCATCCACTAACATTGCCATTCTACCATCGTCCTCAACTCTCGAACAGGCTACCTCCACCATCACCCAATCCTCCGTCATCATCCTCTCGAACCCAATCCCAATTCGCCTCGCCTTCACTCTCACCACCATCGACTCCGCTCCTTGTCAACCCCACGATCACCACCACTGCACCACCCAAACTCCACCAAACCCAACTCCTCCAAAAACCCATCTCCTTCAACCTCGCATCCACTCCGCATTTCCATCGCCAGTCACCTCTCGCCGCCTGGCCTTTGCTCCCTTTTCACCGTCACAAACCCAGCACCTCGTCGCCAACATCCTCCATCGTCAATCAACACCCCAAACCCATTCCCTTCGCTCCTCCCCTGTTTTGAAACCACGACCAGAGCACCCCATTTCCCTCTCTAGCTTCGCCCGTCGCTGCGCCGCTACCGCCGCCGTCACCTCCCTGCGTCGAGTCCCTCTCGACGTTGCTACCGCTGGTTGCCACAGTCGCCGCCGCTCCCTCCCTCTCCTTCACTCTCAGCCGATCAAAAGAAGGAAGAAGCAGCCGTTGGGCGGGATTGAATCTCAGCCCTTGGATCGCTTCAAGATCCCTGCAATCAAGCTGATCAGATCGGTGTTCGCTGTTATGCCGTAGCAAATCCTTCTTCCGCTGTCCCGTGTTCGTCCACATGCGGTGTGAGGAAGGAGATCTGATTCGCTGGTTCGGTGTTTCGCTATTTTGCCGCACCAGATCCCGAATGCTGTTTGTTGTTCTAGGCTGATCCGATGTTGGGAAAATTTGCTCTACTGTTGGATTTTCGCACGTGCTTCACCCGTGCTTTTGGGAGATTGTGCTCTGGGTTTTTCGATCCCATTTCCTTCAACTAACGGATCTATTCGTCGTCAATCAAGGCAAGTATTCATCTTGTACACATTTCTGTTTTAGTACAAGCATTCCTTGAAAATACTACAAATAGTTAGAAATTGTGACTCCTCCTTGACTGTCGTTGTTGATCAAATATTAAACCTCCTCAATATTCATAATCTTAAGAGTCACAATAATTTTATTGTATTATATTACAACTACTTGGACTCATTTTACTCTCCGAACACATGGACACATGAAATTAAGGAGCCCTAGATTTGTAGATATATGTTATATCTTGTATTTGATGATCTTGCAACCATTTGGCTTGAAAAACAATTATTACTTGCTGTTTTGACAACCATTATCCTATATTTATATCACACATTAACCTAGATGCCTAATAACAAAAATTCATGTAACCTATACTAGTAAGATATTTCCACATGTTGCTGTCCTAAATCTTATTATGCTGTTTTGACCCCTTTAGCATAAGAATTTGAACCTGAGTCCTGAATAGAAAATGTAGATCTAGATGTCTAAATGTCGATGGCCTCCAGAATTTTTGAATTTGGAGTTATAGTCTAGGAGTTATTACAGTTTTACTGAAACTGTGTCGGTAGACGCAGATTCGCAAAACTGCTGCACATCTTTAGTTTGCAAATTAATTTAACTATGTTAGTAGTATGCGTTTGACTTTAAATTTTATATGCTGTTGATGGACACCCTAGAGAACCTGCCCAAATTTTCTTAGAATTAATTAACAATATTTCAACCCTGTTTCGCATGTTTAAACTTAGATTCACAAATTCTGCCTGAACACATTAGCAGTGTAGTTCGCTGTTTTGACACCTGCTACCACCACTTTCTTGTACCTTAATTATATGCATTGGAACCGGGCAGGAGTCTAGTTTTTAGATCTTCTGACGGATCCACTTTTGCTATCTCGTAGCAACGGGAATCACACTTTTGGTACAGCAAGGTCGTGCTGCCCAGATTTGGGAATTTTCGTTGTTCGTGATATTTTTATTTATATTGACCCTTGCATATACCACATAAATATCTCAGACTTGTCCCATGTCCATGTTTATGACTTTTTGACTTGTTTCACCCACTTGCATGCTTGCTTGATAAAATTAATAAATGTAATAAGCCGGGGTTTAAGGGAAAGACCATAGTAGTGGACAATATAGATAAGTATACTCGGAAGGGGGCCCGTATTTCCCAGTACTCGGTTCATAAATCTGTTGCACCTTGATGTATTCATGGAGTCAGTTACTTGGCTCATGAACGTGTTGTATTCATGAACCCACTGTGTGGGTCTTGAACCTGTTAGTATTCACGAACTTGCTTCGTGAACCTGTTATTTGTTTTCGTATTCATGAACCGTGCCTGCTTGATACTTGATACCTGAGTACACCGCCCCATAGACTTCATTACTAGGCCTAAATGAAATTGTATTGTCTGTAGAAACCATGTAGTAAAAAGATGAATGCATGAAGTGCTACCTAGATAGTAATAACTACAAGACTTGAACATGATACCTGCTTACTCGATACTTGATCACATGATATATGAAACTTAATACATGAAACCTGATACACGAAACTCGAACTTGATACATGTTTACTTGAAGCTTGATGACTTTTTGCATGAGACTTGATACTTGAATAATAACACTTGACATTTATAATTTGATACTTGAGACCTGACAGCTTGACACTAGACTTGAGACTTGTTACCCGACACTTGTACTTGAAGCCTGTCACTTGAGGTTAGATACCCCTACATGTTCACTTGTCACGTACTTCACTATTAGTATTTGTTATCCAGCCTGGTTACTCGAGTTGTCCTTCTTGCTAGTTAGTTCTTGGATTTCACTACTTGCTGTATTCCTGTTACATTCTTGATTCCAATTCTTGTTCCCCATTACTTGTACTCATTTTTACTATTTGTGGCCCTAACTTGCACTAAGGGCATTTTCTCTTGTTTTTCCTGTTTTTTCCCTTTTATATCTATTAAGCAGACTTTGGAGATGAGCTACCTGTTGGGATTGGTGAACAGATGTTTTAGTCTTCAAGTGGAGCAAAGACTTGCTTAGAATATTTGTTTTTCTTGAATTATTTATTCTTTCTGTTTAAGACTTGTAACGGACTGATGTTCCCGAGTTTTTCCTTTTGTTCCAGACATTGAAAACATTTTGGATATTATTTGTTTAAATTGTTTTTTGTTGCTTAATAAATTATTCATGCATGCTTGGTTGTAAATATATCTTGTTATATCCTTGTTGTGATGCTGAGTCGATCCTACAGCTTATGAATGATGTCAAAATCATCCGCTGCTCTTCGTCACGCGCTCGTATTCCATATTTTTGGGAAGCGGGGCGTGACACTTACACTTCTAATTAGGTTTCATGCTAGGGTATGGTTGATGAAATTGAAAATAAACTTAGCTAATTTGGCCATGTGTTATGAGAAGGAGACAAATTGAGATGATTGATTGTGTATGAAAAGAATGGTAATTAATTGCAAATTATGATTGTTAGTTTAATATTGACCATGCTACCATGCTTTAATTGATGAATTGTGCTAAGGAGACATGATTGTATGTTTAAATTGGCAGAAACAATAACCATGCTTAAAGGTGATTTCTTTTTACTAATCCCTTGTTAATAATGTGAAAAAGTGAGATTTGTTACTGAAATGATTAATTAATGATAATAAAAAATAATAAGAGATATATATGAGAAGTTTGAATGCAAACTTATAAAAGAAACTATATTGTATGTGCCTATTTGAAATTATAAGACAAAATCGTTTCTAAAAAGGAGAATCACATTTTTATGCCAAAAATTAAGTTTTTAGTCACTGGTATTTTAGAAATACATAAAAATTATATTCTGGAAATTTTGAATGAAATTGGAGAAGAAACGAAGTTGAAATTAATTTTTTTATAAAAATCGAATAAACCGAAATTCAGATCAAAACCCTCAAAACCTAAACCAAATCAGTTTAGTCACTTGGACTTATTGGCTAATGGGTGCATTTGGGTGCGCTTACTGTAGCGTGGGTCTGGTCTTAGGTCTCGGGTTCGAAACCGAACAAGAGGCTTTTGAGAAAATCCGAATAGGGGGAAATGGATTCATACGGGTTTACGCCCTCATCTGTGACGTGGTTGCGCCCTGTCCCTTCTGACTAGCGCATGCACCACAGTGCGTTGCACTGTAGCGCTGAGCTTTGCTTTGGTCGCTGGTTCGATTCTTGAGCTCGGCATTATTAAACCCCTTTTGATTTTTTAACCTTTTTTTGTCATTCTGACTTTGAAAAATTCGGGAAAATTTTGATAATTATTATAAAAATATATGGACTTCATGAAAAATATTTGCACACTATCTTGACTTAAATTAAATAGTGTGAGAAGTAAAATTGAGTAGAATTTTGTAAAATCGATAATTGCATTAAGTATATAAAATAGAAAAGTGATTTTTAGCCATGAAGAGTAATACTAAATCTTATAAAAGAGAATTTTGTATAAAAAGAACTTGAAGCATGTTCCATTATGGAATTTCATTTTTGGGAGAAAAAGGAATTAAATGGAATTAGAGAAACCTATTTTGCTTGAATGAAATGCATGAATTGCAATTGAACTTTATATACGAGATTTGATTCATAGAAAAAAATGGACATCATGATAATTGTGAAAAAGAACTTATGAGTTTGAAGACTTAAATTTTGTGATTATGAATTGAAATTGAGAACTAGAGTGTAGCTAAGCATCATACTGGCATTGAAAAGAAATATGTTGAAATGAAATTTGAAATGAAAAGACCAAGATTTGGGTCATGTGATATAAATGGTTAAGACAGGTATAGTGGAATGGCTAACTCTACAGAATTGATTTTGTTCATGATTCAAATAACTAACGACTAGATACATAGTGAAGATATGATGAAAATAGGACAAAAACACGAATATGAGGGCCTCGGAGCTACGGTGAGAGAATATTCACAGGCTGTCTCCACGATGCATCGTGACATGACGTGGATATGTCTCGAGGAGTTCGTACCGCAGGCGACGCTTGTGGAGTGTTTGGTGACTGCGAGTGGTGTCATGTCCCATGACGGAGGCTAAATTATCCATAGATTCTTCAAGATGCGTCGTGACATGACGTGGAATTCCCCTCCAGGTTGTTTGGACAAGAGCTCGTAACTCATAGAACATCTAGGATACTTATCGTAGTTACACTAGTAGTTTAAGTCATGACGAGGGATTGAACTCTGATGAAGAACGGTTAAGGGCTTGCCCTCAGACCTATGTAATATAGGATGCATAGAATCTGAACAAGTGCGCATTAGTGTTATGTAATATACATAATTGCATTAAGGACTAAGTGCACCACACAACCCGACATCAATAGGATAGTCCCTTTGTAGTACTGTTTATCATCAAGTTTGTGGTTTGTTTGAGTATTTGAGAATCATTATACTGTTTCGGCATAGAGAGGATAGCCGTATATAATATTTCGTCAGTTGTAAGCAACTGACGTGCCCACAGTTTCTATGCAGGGTAAAGTGATCAACAAGACTAAAGAATGCATGCTGATTAAAGAATCATTCAAGTGTTGTACATTTCAATTTATGTAAATTGTTGTAAATTGCTTTCGCTATAGATCTGTAATGTAAATGTAAACTCTGATGTAACAAAAAGTTTTTATTTCCTTGTAAAATTGTACGAAGAGAAGTGTAAAGATCCCGTGGACTTCGAATTCAGTATGTTTTGGAATTCAGGGTGATACACCAACATCTGGAAACAATAATAAAATCTGCGACGTAAGCCCCAAACAATAATAATCCAATCCAAAATAATAACAAGTCTCAATACATTAAGCTTATTAAAGCAATAAGCAATTTAAGAGAAGTAGTCTTCAGAATGTCTGTTCTCCAATTCCAGCAGACAATTCTCCATCAACACCTGTAAACACTTCAACTAAAAAGAGGAGAAAAATTGTCCTTAGAGCAAGTTATGGATAACAAGTAGAAAAAGCAGAGAACAATGGAATAACGGTATAGCAATGAATCAATGGATTAATAGGAATCAATAACATGGGACAATAATCATGATAATTGATGCAATGGCTATAAACAATGATTCAATATTCGGTAACAGTAATCAATGATCAATAACAACAACACTTAACCAATATTCGATATCACTAGAAACAATGAGGAACAATATGCAATATCGGTGTTGTGTCAATCCTTATGTCTATTATTTATTTTAATCCTAACTAATGCATTTACTATTGCATCTCATAATACAGGTTCGATGCATACAATCAATTTCATTTTAGACTCAAGTGGTGCACTCGGTAGATCATGTACTTGGCAACGGTAAAGGTAAACACTATTCACCTTTTGGTGTACAATACGGTGATCGGCAACGATACGGTACACGATAGATTGGGTTACGGCCATAACCACAATCACACGATAAAATGGTAGCCGGAACGGTAATTAGGGAAACACGGACCCCTCCTCCAAGTACAGTCACTACTTTGTTCATTGCTCAAATCTCCCTTTAACCCCGGCATATTAATTATTTATCAATGCAACAATACAATATGCAATTAATGGACATTTTGGTGAACGTATCAATAGGGAACAATAGGATGGTAACATGAAGTTGGATAATCATAATGGTAAAAATAACTCATTGGGAACATGCAATGCAACATACATTCATTAATTCATGCAATAATACGATATAGGAATAATTAATTCATTAAAAAGAGGAATCTAAAATTCTGGACAGCAAGCGCAATCTCTACAAAAATGCAGTTTCCTGCTGACTCAAAAATCGAAAGTTGAATCCGTCCAAAAATTTGGAAACTAGACTTCCACACGGTTCCAACGCATATTTAAAGTTCAAATTTCGACAACAGTGGCTAAGTCAAACACATATTTATTTATAGGTTTTATATTCAGGCAGAAATTCGACATCTTATTGTTTTAATTTTTGAATCAACAAAAGCTCAATATTAAATTCATAAAAAATATTTTCTGGACTCCTAAACATGTTAAGAAGCAATCTGGAAATTTTTAGATTAAAATTTATCATTTGATCATCATTTTCACAATTTAAACATCAAGGGTACGAGAATCTGAAAATCTGAAAGTAAAAAATACAGCTGTAGTAAAACGGGCATAACTTTTGCTACAAAACTCGGAATTCAAAAATTCAAGATGTTCTTCAAACTAGAAAGATAAGACTACAATTAATATTCAGAAAGTATTTCATTTTAAGGTCGTCTACTAGTTCGAAAACAGCGGTCAATGTCCAGGTCAGCAAACCTATACAATTTTTAGGGTATTTTTCTTGAAATTAAATTAATTAAACATGATGGGTATCGATTCTTTAGTCAATAAATTTTGTAATCAACATGATGGGTATCAAAACATGATAAATAAAATTAGAGCATGCTCATACATTAATTTATCATCAATCAATCATCAATCAATCTAACAACATACAACCTAGCAATTGTCTCTACAATAGTTTATTTGTGTGTCAATTATATGAACAACCCTATTGTCAATTCTATATACACTCATGAAAGATCCAAACTTTAGAGTCAAAGTGGCACGATGTCAAGAATATTGGGGTTAGCTCGTGTAAACCCCCAATAGACACAACGAAGAGATGAACAATGGATAATACGATAACAAAGAGATCTACATGCAAGAATTTCAAAGAAACTTAAATTTGATACAATTAACAATTCAAGATGACGATGACTTGCCTGTTAGATGGTGAAAACGAATACCAAGAATAACGGGATAAGAATCCCGAAGCAACGAACCCACGAACACACAATAACACGTGCAATATATGTGTAAAAGAGAACCAACAAAACAGCAGCAGACAATAGCAAAGAGACAGCACTTCAACAGAGCAAGAGAGAGAACCACTGAACAATCAGCCACGACAACAAGGGGGCGGCATCGCTGGCGGCGGCGCGGCGGGACGCGACAAGGTCGACATCGAGCGGCGCACTGGTGGGCGCTGGTGACGTGGTCAGCGATCGAACAGGGAAAGAGGTCGGGGTTTGGCCATCAATGTCGAGGACAGAGGAAGGAGGGGGGTCGGGGTCTGGTGGCGGTGGCGTCAACAAGAGTGCCGACGGGAGGGAGGTCGCCGGAGCACGGGGGTGGCCGGAGCTGGCCGGGGAAGATGATGGGAAGGGGTTTCAGTGGGTTTGGGCGGGAAACAGTGGAGAGAGAGAACGGTGAGTAGAGAGAGAGAGAGAGAGGTGAGAGAATAGGCGGCTAGGTTTTCAGAATTGTGCAATCATTAGGGTTTGCATTAGAGTTGAATTTATAAGGTACAATTAGGGTTCAATAATAGCAGTTTTGGGTCAAGAACAATCAAATTGGGTTTTAGGGTTCAATTAAGAGATAGATCTAAATCAATAGGGTTCAAATAAAAACACCAACAATAAATAAGAGGACAATAGGATCGACAATAAAAGCTCAATCAAAAGATGTTTAAGTCGCCAGTTTTTGGGCCGCCAGAATAAAAGCTCAATTTTTGGGCCGCCAGTTTATCGGTGGATAAAGTGGCTGCATTGCTTTTAAATCGTCTCGAGGAGGCGTATATTTTTTACCGTTCTAATATTTCTTAATCGTGCATTTCTTTTGTAGCATTAATCAATTCATGTTCTTTTCTTGCTTGCAGACCTGAGGTAGTGGTTATGTTTTGGAGACTTCCCCGTGGAGGGCATGATGTCTCATTTTTTGATGCGAGTCACTAAGCTCGACTTTAGACTCCCGCTGTTGATGTTCTTTTTTTTTGTTTGGCTGCACCCTGTCTTGCTGGAGGTTTGTTACGATGTTATTCCACTGGGACTTCTTCTTCTTCTGTGCTGGCATTTTGTTTGGTCACCCGGTTGTGTTGTTGCTCCGGTAGGGGTTGTGGTTTTTTTTTTCGCCTTTCAGACCTGTTCTATTTATGTCTTAACTCTATTTAATGCTCTGTGTATGTTCTTCTTGTGGATAGCCCCCTATGTGATTTTGGCTCTTGTCCCTCCCCGGTCTGAGCGTTTGTCTCTGACCATGCTGTGTTAGGGAGGCTTTTGTTTTTGCTTCCTTTTTTGGGTTTTGATGGCGATGTAGTGGAGGGCCTCCTTTTGTTTTGCCTTCCTGTTGTTTTGTTCTGTATCGTTTGCACTGTTTGGGGTTAGGCCCAGTGACGTGCACTGTGCACTTCTGTTGCTCGTGGTTTGGAAGTGAGGGGGTTTTCTTTGTTTTCACTGCGCTGCATTGTGGGAGAACCCTTTGTATGCTCCTTCTCTGCTTATTTTTCTCGCTTTCTATGTTTGGGGTTAGGCCCTGAGCTGCATTTAGTGTTTTTTGGTTGTTTGTTTGGTGGAGTGTTTTGATGCTCCCTACAGGATGGGGTGCCGGTCTCCTTCGGCGAGCAGCGACGCTATTTAGCTTTCATTTTTGCCCAGCCCTCCTACGTCCATCGAGTTGGATGATCGGGTTGATGCCGGTTCTGCCGAGCCATCCTCTCCAGTTTCAGTTTGGGGCGATGGAGATGTTTGTCGCATGCCTTTGATGCTTGGTTGCTATGTCTCTGCGTTTCCTTATGGGTCCGTTGTAGGTGTAGGTTTGGTTGTTCTGCTGTGGCTGGTGTTTTGCTCCTTGGGGCGACTCTTTTTTGTATTGCACGCTATCTTTTCTAGCTCCCTAGTTTTACTCCTTGTAAAATTTTGTTTATTTGTATGCTACTTTTTTATCGAAATATAATTTTGGGGCTGGAGTCGTAAGGCTCTCTTCATCGTATAAAAAAAAAGGTCAATCAAAAGAACAAAGAACTTCTTGAACAAAAATTGAAATCCAAATTAATAGATAAATAATAAAAATGAAAACAATATAAGTTGGCTTGAAATAAATTGGAAATTTGAAAAAAAGAAAGTCGGATCCGGTATAATAATAAAATAATCCAATATATGAATTTTAGATAGATAATCATGAAATAACAATTAATAATCATAATCATAATAGTAATAAATTATACAATAAAATAGTATTCAGGTTTATCAATTTTTTTAAAATAATCCAATAATAATAATACACTTGATTTTGGCTCAAATATAAATAGTCAATCAATAAGATATAGAAAATAAGATTAAAATACTCCGTTATTCGAAATGAATAAAATTTTCGATTAGAAAATACTTTAATAAAATCCTAAATGAATTTAGCACAAAATAACTTTATAAAAACCAAATTATAGAAAATACATGGAAAATACTTATTATCGGGAATGAGGGTTACATTAACACCCATGGATTGTGAAACAAATTGATTAGCATGGAAAGTTACAATGAGTGTTGAATTTTAATTGTATTGTTTGAGTAAGTTTATATTCACTTGATTGTCAAATATTTTGTCTCTTTGAATCATAAGAAATGAGTTAGTTTTATAGAAGATAAAATTAACTTATGGGCATTAACTATGTTAATGAATGAAAAATTGTACAAATACATTGTGAATAAATGGAGAATAAGTAGGTACAAGATTCATCTAGAAAAGAAATTTTCAATGTCGAAAAATACACTAATGTTTCATTTTTCATAAGAAATGAGGAGAGTAGTTCTTTCATGTTGTTAAAATGAGAATTTTTGGAAATCTAAACAAATATACTTTATTGTTTTTCAAAAGAATACATTCTGAAAAAATATAGATTTTTAAATAAGTACAAGTTGATTAAGAAATCAAGTTTATTGAAGGAGTTTGATATAAATTAGTAGAATAAAACATTTTTTTACTCATGAGTACAACAAAGAATGAGTTTGGGAGTGTTGGTTTTTGGTGTGAGACCAGAGCGCTGTGTACAGTGCGGGAGGTCTCGGGTTCGAGTCTTGCAAGGGGCTCTGTTTTCTTGAAATTTTGATTTTTTAATCAAATCCCGAAACCATGCTTTAAATATAAACTGAGTTCTCCTTATATCGGTTAGTCACTCAGAACTTAGTGGTCTTCGGGTGTGCTTTGGGTCTGTTACTGTAGCAGGGCGGGGGTGTTGGTCTGGGTTCGAATCCGACCCTTGCCATTTGTTTGTGGTTTTTGAATTTTTTTTATAATTCGATTTTTTGGGTATTTTAATAGTTTTAAGAGTATAAAAAAATTGAGAAAAATACTAATATTCTTCTAAAATTACCTAGGCTTCATGAAAATTATTTCTACAATATTCGACATAGTATAATGAGAATTAGAAGTAATTTTGGGAAGAAGAACTTGGTAAATTTTCTTAGAGCATGACTTTGATTAATTAAAGAAAAGGAATATTTTGAATTTAAAGAATTTTTGTGTAGAGATTAAAATTAAGATTTTCGACATGGAAAATTTGGGTAAGTTAATAAATGAAATTTGATATTTAATATATGCAAGTGTGCATCGAAAATGAAGTAAAAAGATCATGATGAAATGTAGAAATTTGTGAGTATAAACACTCATTTTGATGAACATGAAAGGAGGTTGGAACTAGAGTTTAGCTAAGTCCTTACATCGACATGAATAAAATTTTGAAGAGAAATGTGATAATAAAAGACCAAGATTGGGTCGTGGTTAACAGTTGATGTTTAAGATCGGTGTAGAGGTAACGCTAACTCTAGAGTATTAAATTTATTCAGATTCAAATATCTAAGGAATACACTATAATGAAGATGTGATGAAAGTAAGAGAAAAACACAAGTATGAGGGCATCGGATCTACGGTGTGAGAGTGTTCACAGGCTGTCTGCATAATGAGTCATTTCATGATGTGGATACATCTCTGAAATTATCGGGATCGTGGCAACACTTGTGGGGTGTTTAGTGACTACGTAGTGCCATCGTCCATAACGAAGGCGAATTGTCCATAGGTTGCCTGCATGATGCATCATGTCATGACGTGGGATTCCTCTCCAGGCTGTCTGGGCATGGGCTCGTAATTCATAAAACATCTAGGATACTTACCATAGTTACCGTAGTAGCTAAACTCATAACGAGAGATTCAACCCTACAAGATGAAGAATGGTTAAGGGCTTGCCCTCGGATTTATGTAGAATGTGATGCATAAGTTCGAACAAGTGCGCATTAGTGTCATGAAATAATAAGTAACTGCATTTAAGACTAAGTGCACATTCACACAGACATCAATGAGACAGTCCCCCTTAGCTTTGTTTGTGATCAAGTGTGTGCTTTCCAAGTAAGAGAAATTGATGTATTATATCCTAGCGTCAGTTGTATGCAACTGGCGTGCTCACAGTTTCTATGCAGGATAAAATGAATGAAAGGACTAAAGAAGGAATGTTGCTTAAAGAAATGTTCAAATTGCTGTTTATTTCATGTATCATGTTGTAATTATAATTCTGCTGCGTTGATGTAAACATTATTGTATAAAAGTTTCAAATTTCTTGTAAAATTGTACGAAGCGAAGTGTAAAGATCCTGTGGAACTTCGAATTCAGACTTATTTGGAATTTGGGGTGTTACAGGTTGTGCCTTGTGATGGGGCCATGGTTTGATTTTATTTTGTGACTACGTGCGTAGGTGTGTACGGAACTGAGCAGGCCTAGGGCGTTAAAAATGGTATTAGAGTTGACTTTTGACACGGATGGTGGTGCCACAGTGGATGTACACATTGATAGAGCCAGAGACAGTACGCTGGCAGTAAGGTCAGAGTAGTATGATGGCATGTTCACGGTAGTAGTACCCATGTGGATCACATTGGTTAGAAAGGAGGTCCTAGATTGGATGCGGGTCCCGAGCTTAGCGAGGACACTAAGTTCAAAGGAGGGGTGATTGTAATACCCCTAGATATACATAGTCCCATATTGGTTTGGAAGTGGAGTATGAGTTATTATATATTTGATTGCCAAGGATCCAAGAGCACCTACTAAGCTATAGGACTTTTGGTGAGGTTGTGCCCTGTGGTGGGGCCTCGTAGGCGTGTACGGAGCTGAGCGGGCCCGGGGCATTAAACCTCCTGCTGTGCCCCTGACTCCACAGGATCACCACATTGTCATCAACAACCGACAATAATGGAAGGAAATCCGTCAAAGCTTAGAAGAAATGCATACCTGAGATGAGGTCCGCCACTCAGAGAACCAAGGAAGTAGGCAAAGTCTTCCCCCCTGCCCACAGAAGTCCTAATGATTACCCTCACAATGGGGGAGAAGAAACCATAACAGCCCAACTATAGTAAGTCTGCAGGTTCCCAAGCACCACAGAGAAGAGGAAGCACCCATTACTAGGGCCATGTTCTGAGACTTCCAAGACAAAATCCTAAAAGCCCTCCAGGCTACCCCAGATAGGAACCATTAAGTCAACAGTCACCATCCCAGAACTGTGCAAGGAGAGGAGTCTCATGTTTCGACCCGATCTGAGGCATGAGAAGATCCAATCCTTTGTCGCGTCCAAATGATGGCGGACCGCCTCGCCAGGATTAACCAAGAGGAAGGTCGTCAAGGTAGAAGCTACCACCCTAATCGATCTCTATTCTCCAAGTCAATCCTTGAGGCCCATGTTCCCAAGAGCTTCAAGCCTTCGACTTTCGAGCCCTAAAATGGTGAATTCGACCTGGTGGATCACATCGAGAGTTTTAAAACTCTCATGATGATCCATCAAACCTCAGACGCATTCCTCTACAAAACATTCCCAGCAACCATGAAGGAGTCAGCACGGGAATGGTACTCCCGCATCTCTGTAGGGTCTATATTTTCCTTTGATCAACTTGATGAGATCTTCCTCACACACTTCGTCACCAGTTGCAAGGCTGAGAAATCGAGTGTCTCTCTTCTCGATGTAAAAAATAAGGGAGGAGAGCCACTAAAGGATTTTGTTAGGTCATTCAAGGAAGAGACCCTATCCATCGCCGCCCTCAACTCGGCGGTGGCATCCGCTGGTTTTCGGCACAATGTCACCCATGAAGCAAGCAAAGCATCCCCCACGAAGAAGTTTCCTCGAGACTTCTCCGAACTTCTGCTAAGGTGTGAGAAGTACATCCGGGCTGAAGAGGTCATCCATCCACAGGGCCGAGGGGAGTCTTCATCCGTGAAAAATGGAAAAGCACCAATGATAAGGGGCACAAGAAGTACCAGAAGGATTGTTTTGGTCACGCCGTCCTCCTCCTGCACCTCGCTTTCAAAAATTCACTCCCCTCAATGTAAGCATATCAGCAGTTCTTATGGAGATAGAGGGAGAGGTTCTACTGCGTCTAACTCCTAAGATGAACATGCCCTCCAAGAAGAGGGACATGAACCAATGGTGTTGGTTTCCCTGAGATCATTGCCACAACACCAATTACTGCCGAACCATCAAAGAGGAGATCGAAGATTTGATTTAGCGGGGAAACCTCTCCAAGTAAGTCAAGTAGGATAAGTCTGAGCCTCCTCAGACTCAGGGAGCTAGCAAGCGTGTTAAGAAAAAACCCGAGTCTCAATACTCGGACATGAATATTTTCCACTCCATCCACGGGGGACCAATAGGATGGGAATCAAATCCTCCCAAAAAGTGTGTCCAAAAAGTAAACTCAGTGCATAATTTTCCCCCATAAAGGGCTTGGGGATTCCCGTAACCCTCTGCTACCAAGATCTAACATGTGTCCAAATGTCTCACTGCAATGAACTAGTAATTGCTCTCTCCATGACAAATCGCGAAGTGCACCGCACCTTGGTGGACAACGATAGCTTGGTGAACATCCTCTAGTTGGAAGCCTTTGAGGGCCTCAAGATCTCCAGGTATTATCATATGCTCACCGGATACATCCTCCATGGGTTCTCTGGAGTCCCATTCCAATTCGAATGATTAGTCACTCTCGACATGACTGCAGGAAAGTTGCAACTACCCGAACTAAGACCATAAACTTCATGGTCGTCAATGTGAAAGTCGCTTACAATACAATCTTTGCCGTCAAGGCCTAACAGTTCTTCATGTCGTAGCCTCAGCCTTCCATATGAAGATGAAGTTACTCATATCAGTAGGAATGGAGGAAGTTAAGGGAAGCCAAGAAGCAGCTCGTGCATGTTACACGGCCATAATGTAGGGCTTGGTCTACCCCCTTGATACCGTATAAATCCTTCAGGAGAAGAGTCTTGATTCAAGATCGTGGATGAACTAGATGAAATCCTCTTCTCCGAAGAAGATCAGACCAAGTGTTTTTGGGTAAGCCAAGTTATCTCCCACCGGGTCAAAGAACAGCTTGTCAATATCATTAGGGAGAACAGAGACTTGTTTACTTGGACCGCTGATGACATGCCTAGTATCTTGGAGGACGTGATCATGAACCACCTTAGTCTTAATCTAGATGCCAGGCCGGTCCAACAGAAGCATCGTAAGTTTTCCCCCAACAGGCAACAAGTGGTAAAGGAAGAGGTTGAAAAACTTGTAGCCGCCCACTTCATCTAAGAAGTTAGATAACCTGAGTGGCTGGCCAATATAGTCATGGCAAAGAAATAAAATGGCAAGTGGACAATCTATATTGACTTCACCGACCTGAACTACGATTGTAACCCCTATTTTTCATTTTGTGTATTTTTTGTGTATTTTTCGTTTTGGTGTATTTTCTCTCTTGTATTCTTTCTGAACCGTATGTTGGAGTTGTTTTCAATATATATTCGTTTTATTTCATTTTTAAGCTCCTTGTGTTTGATTAGTTGTCTTTTTGGTTTCGTTCTTCAATATTTTCATTTTTTCTTTCATTTGGCTCTTGTCCTCTTTGTTTTTGTTCTTGGGTGTTGTGGTGGTGATTGGTTGTTATCCTATTCCTAATCCTATTATTTGATCCCTAATAAGATTACCAAAGCCAAATTAAATCCCCAATCCTATTTGATATCCTATACAATTTGTATCCTAATTAAAGCCCAATTAAACAAATCATACTACTACTCCTAATTACACACAACCCAATTACCCATTAACCCTAATCCCCTTATATATATATATACATATCTCTAATCCCTCACCCTAAACCCTAATCCTAAACCCTAGCCTCCACATCTCCAAACCCCAGGCCTTTCCCCCTCCTTGCTTGCGCCGCAACCCGACGCCGCACACCCCCCTACAGCCGACGCCAGAAAACCCCAGGCCGAGCCCTACCTCCAACCTGTGCACACCCCCATCCCGATCAGCCCAGGCCACCGACCCCCTCCCTCGGCCTGCATCAACCCGAGCCCCTCATCCCCTGGCCGACCCCCCTCTAGGCAGAACACCCTTCACACCACCTCACCACCATATTACCCCATGCTCGTCTCTCTCATCCTCTCTCTTGGTGTTCCCTAGTGGCCGCAAGCCACTATTGTCACCGTCTATCGTTGGCTCATCTCTCTTTTGGTGAAGTTGTTCGTGTGGAGATTTTCGCTCAAGTTGCTTGGATTCATTAGTTCGTAAATTTTCGATTGTGGGTTTTGCTCGTTACTCTTGATTTTCGTCATTCTTCATCTTCGGTTAAGGCAAGTAACTTGTACTCCAATTTATTTGTTTGATACAAGTCAAAAATACTACCTATAGTGTAGTTGGGTCTAGACATGACTCTTGTTTGTGTTATGTTTGATAGGTTTTGTCTCTATTGTAAAAACTTGACCATAGTTGCCTCACGACACAATATGGACATGAAATAACTTAGGTTTTACCTGTTCTTGATTTAATCATGTTTGTGGGACTTTTATGAGAATTCGTGATTTGGTTGAGATTCGTGTGATGTATTTGGTGTGGACATATTAGTTACCCTAATTCATGATATTTGCATACTTGGTAGACTCGATTTCATGTTTAGTTGTGTTTCGAACAAGTTTTGTATGATATATGTTGAGTTGTTGTTAAAGGAAAAAAATCTGTGTTTGGTCATTTATCTGTTTTGTTTGCTATTTTGGACTGTCTTGAAGTCAGTATCTTAATTTCGGTATAAAACATGAGTTTTAGAGAATTTTGTCTATTTTCAAACCCCTCTGACCTTGCTCGATTTCGTTTTCATATGTGCGAGTTATGACTGTTTTACTACAGAGGTGTAGATCTTTCCAGATTTCGTTTTTCGATGATTTTGTTGACTAAATGATTTTGATATTAATGCTACATATATTATTTTGATCCAAAACTTTGGTCAGTGTTTCTTTATCTAGTTAGGGATTATCCAGAATTTTTGTGGATTTTATTGGTGAGTTTTATGTGCCGTTTCATGCTCGTTTATGAAAACTATACTTGCTGTATTTTGCTCGCTGTTCTGTAAAGAACCGTATTTTCACCCTGATTCCTTTTACTGTATGAAAAATGTTTATGAAATATTAAAGTTATTATATTTTATCTATTTTCATATTCCTTTGGCGGAATTGTATTTAGTTTTACTAGTTGCGAGATATCATAGTTTTCGTACAGCAGTGTTGGGAGTTCCAGATTTGCCAAACTCTCGTTTATTGATGTTTTCTTATTTTTGATGACTAATCCAATTTTACTGGAAAATTATGAAATTTTATATTTAGATACTGGACATATAGGGAAATACTCCACATTTTTCGTGGATTTATTTAATGTGTTTTCATGCTGTTTTCTGGTTCTTGAATTCGATTTCCTGATTTCTGACTGAACCTATTTTTTGTATTCAAATCAGTTTTGAGCTATGTTTTTGTGAATTATTATATGACTTATTTATACTCGCTGGATTCAGTTGGGAGTCTATTTTCTAGACGTTTCAACGGATTCAGATTTGCATGCTTGTAACACTAGGAATCACTGTTTTACTACAGTATGGTTGTGCTGTCTTGGACTTGAGATTTGTTCATTTTATTCCTTTATGAGATATCTTGCACTCGTACATGTTTATCTTGCAACTTGCACTTGTCACATGATCATGCCATGCTATTCTTGATATATTTTTCACATATACATGCTTATTTGACATTAATAATAAATAACCAAGCCGGGATTTAAGGGACAGATCTAATAGTGGATAATTCAGAAACGTGTACTCGGAAGGGGATCCACTGATCCTACATGATTACTTGAGACATGATACTTGACACATGATTACTTGATACTTGCACGCAAGACACGATACTTGCCACTTGCATAACTTGACACGTGATTACATGATACATGATACTTGGAGCTTGGAGCTCGATTACTTGACTTGTCCCGGAGTATACTGCCCTCTATGGTCCACTATGAAATTTAAAGTGAAACTGTTTGTTGTAGCAACCATGTAAGGTGGGCTGCATGAAGTGCTACCTAGATAATAATCACTACAAGACTTGATACATGATACTTGAACATGATACATGCTTGCTTGATACTTGACTACATGATACATGAGACTTGATACATGATTATATGAAACTTGACACTTGATGTATGTTTACATGATACTTGATTACTTGACACTTGATTCATGCTATTTACACTTGTTCACTTTGCCATGCTAGTCTTTTATGTTGACATCACACTTATACCATGTTGCTAGTTAGTTTCCCCATGTGCTTGTATTCTACATTATAAGTGGCCCGTAAGTTGCAATTGACGGTACTTGTTTTCTCTCTTCCTTTTTTTCCTGCATTCGTTGAATTGCAGATTTTGGAGAACAGGTTCCGTACGGTATTGGTGACATGAAGTATTAGTGCTGCATTTTATTATTATTATTTCTTGTAGCTTGCTTGAACAATATTGTATTTTGAGACTTGAATTTATTCTTGTATTTGGGCAATGTGACCCAAGATATTTGTTTTATTCAGATCATGACTATTTGAGATTTATATAATTGGTTTCAAGTATTCTTTTTGGTATTTTGGTTCATATGTGCATGTGGTTGATTCTTTTGCTTCCGACTCTGATGATTCTTGAGAATGTTGTAAAGATTCTTGGATAGCTTATGGATTATGAAAATCATTCGCTGGGCTTTTGTCTCGTATCCGTATTCTGTATTCTTTTTGGGAAGCGGGGCGTGACAAGGACCCATTCCAACTCCACAGCATAGACGCTTTGATTGATTTCATATCCATGCATGAACTCCTTAGTTTCTTGGATGCCTTCTTAGGATACAATTAAATCCTAAGATGGAAACAAATCGGTTGAAACATGAAGTCTTCAAGGAACAAATTGGTCGAAACATGGAAGTCCACGTAGACGATATGCTTGTAAAGAGCTTCAAGAAGAGTGACCGTGTGACCGGTCTCCAAGAAGTCTTTGATGATCTCCAGAACCATACCATGAGACTCAACCCCTTAAAGTTCGTCTTTGGGGATTCATCGGGCAAATTCTTGAGATTCATGGTGAGCCAAAGAAGAATTGAAGCCAACCGGAAAAGATCTGGGCCATTCTCAGCATGTATCCCCCATCCAGCACCAAACAAGTTCGGAATATCACACGGCGCTTCATTTCCATCAGGCTTTTCCTCTCCAAGTAAGGAGAGAAGTGCATTTCTTTCTTCAAGTCTCTCTGTGGATAAAAGGTCTTCGAGTGGGGGCAAGAAAAGTTAGAATCTTTCGAATAGTTTAAGGCATACCTCACCAATACTCCACTCATTAGCAAGCTTGAGCTAGGAAATGTGCTCTACCTCTATTTGGCCACTTTAGATCAGACCCTCAGTGTCGTCTTGATGAGGGAACACAACAAAGTCCATAAACTGAGCTACTATGTAAGCAAAGTACTTCACGTGCAGAGCTTCGTTACTCTAATATGGAAAAGATGGCCTATGCTCCCATCACGGTGACCCTCAAGCTCCATCCTTATTGCCACGCTCACTCCATCTTGGTCCTCATCGACCAACCACTCAAGAAAGTACTTCACAGGATGTAAAACTCTGGGTGACTCATGAAATGGTCCACCGAATTAAGCTAACACGATGTCAACTACCATCCGAGGATGTCTATCAAGTCCCAAGCCTTAGCCAAGTTCACTGTCGAAAGCACTAACTCCGATCCCCTAAAGAAACAAGGACCTTCCAACCTGGAGCACAACCTGGAGCATATACGTTGATGGTTCCTCTTACAACGAAGGGAGTGGGGACGGTGTCATCTTACTAGGGCCAGATGAGTTTGTGTGTTTGTCATCCAGTACTCACTCTGTCTCAACTTCCGAGCCTCCAATAATAAGGACAAATATGAAACATTGTCCTGAAAGGCAGGCGCTAATAATGTCAAATTGGTAAGTGACTCCTAGATGGTAGTGAACCAAATACAAGGAGACTATGAGGCCATAGATGACTGCATGGTCAAGTACATAACTTGTGTGAAGAAACTCATAGCTACATTCAATGAAGTAGAAGTCACTCGCATCCCTCACAAAGAAAACGAGCAAGCATATGCCCTCTCAAAAGTTGCTTCATCTTCCTTCGAAAGACTCGGCCACATAGGGTCTCCAAAGTGGTCCATCTAGGCACACACTGACTTGAAGTCTAGGGAGAGTAGGGTAGTCAAGAGGACTTGGAATGCCGAGCACTTGGATAAATTCTATGAAGGCCCCTAGAGGTCTTCACTTGTAATAAGGGCCCAAAAATCCTATGCATGTAGCGGCCTTCACTTGTAATAAGGGCCCAAAAGCCCACGCATGTACTTACCCTTCGACAGCCAGTGAATAAAATTTAATTTTCATTCCAAATTCAACTTATTGGATCACTTGCAATGGGCATCCGAGCTCGGCCTTGAAGGACATTTCCATCGGCATGGCATCCAACGACGAAAGCTTCAAGGCAAAAATTCTCGGACCCATTCCCTCTGGAAGGCATCTGACGACGAGGGCATCAATGCCACATTCTCGGACACATCCATTCGGGATGGCGTCCGACGCCGAATGCTTCAACACCAAAGTCCTCGAAGGATATCTCCTTCGGCATCGCATCCGATGCCAAAGGTGTCAACGTCAAAAGCCTTTTAAGTTACCTTCTCGGATCCACCTCCTCGGGATGGTATCTAACACCGAAGGACCTCAGTGCAAGAATCTTGATGTCCCCTAAGAACTATTCCCCTAGGATGGCATCCAATGCCGAGAGTTTACGCATCAGAAAACAATGTTCAAACGACACTCGTGAAAAAAAAAGTTGGAGCAAAACACTTTTCAAAAAAAGGGAAATGATTACAACGGGGGCGGTGGCCAATCAACAATTAGCACGTCAAGTACAAAAAAATAAGTGAACTACCACTTAAACTCTTTTGTGACCGTCTTGCACGTCAGCGTCAGCTATAACCACTCGTTGGTTGTCGCGTGGTCGTCTAGCACTTCAGCATCAGCTCCCGCCCCCACTCGACTAGCGACTCCACTCATGAATGCCTTACGACTTTGCTAAATGCCATCTCCAAAACCTCGAGCGCTGAAGAGGCATCATAGAGATGGAAAGTGATGATGATGAGGGGCGCCAGACCGGCCGAGCAGGGCAACAATCCCTATAAGGGATTAACTCACCGTGCAAAAGAGGCACCATACCCACACCCTACCCTGGCAGCGAGTCCTTCATCTGGAGAGAGTTCGCTGATGATGATAACCCTCTAGCCTCAGATCCGGCTAGGGATGTAGATCACAGAATCCAGGATACCCATGCAGACCCCAAGAAGGAGTACCCCTGTCCTCTTTGAACCTGGTGAAGCAGCAACATCTACACGAGGAGTCCTAGCCTCAAGGGACTCACCAAATACCAAAGGGAAAGAATAGAGTAACATTGTCAAAATTCTGGACAAGAACAGGTTCCCCGATCGAACACCGATCTCAGTGGGACCGGGCCTAGTCTCTCAAGATACTGCCCCACCTTCCTTGACCTGTGGACATTTATTTGGGTCACCCAACGTAGACCCCACTAAGTATAGAGACATCACAAGATTAAGAAGAAGTTTGAAAAGCTTGTGAGTCAACCACCCAGCGACAGGGAATTTTACAGGCACCATAGAGACTCCCCAACTTTCTTCATGTATTGTGGACAGTGCTACAACTCCTTAGGCACCTCAAACACCTCAATGGGTGACGTAAGAAAACAAGTGCCATGTCACGCGATTGGCGAAGCCTAGTTTTTCTCCTTAGCTTGACATCGAGTCTGAGCCCTGCCAACAAAAGCCTTTAGGTCTCCCCTTGGCACTGCTCTCTCAGAATGGTAACCGGTCCCGATGGCCTCTACCAAATCCCTGAATGTTCCTATCTCGGGATCATGCCTCGGCATGGTATTCGAGGGCGAGCCTTCATTATGAAACCTTGAGGATCTCTCCTCGGGTTAATACCCTCGGTTCGGTACCCAACTTCGTATCTCTCCGAAACTCAGGTGTCTCGAACATCCCACATCTTACGTCGATGCCTTAAAAAAAACAACCCAACCAATTCAACGGCTTACACAGATTCGCAACAAGATTTTTATTAAGAAAAGGAATTACAAGGTGGGCGGTGGTCAGTCCGCGATGGGCAAATGAAATAAAAAAGTTACATCTAAACCCTCGTACAATTAACCTCTCAAAGTAGCTCCTAGAAGCCCTGCCACCATCGACGCACCAAACCAAATGCACCCCAACAATGGAGGCCCATTGAAAATATTTGCAAGAATACTCGGATCCGCCCTGCATGAACCGGTCATGGGCATCCCTGCAAACTCCCACTTTGAGGGTTCCTCGGGCGGCAAACTCGAGGAGCCACACCAAAGATCCCCAAGAGATGAACAAGCACCGGATCACCGCCCCCGACTATTAGGAAACTCCTCGAACCAGCTGTGAATGGTGCATATTTGGTCCCAGCCATCGGAAACCGACGACAATCATCAGGTCTCAGAATCGGATATGTACCTGATAAGGCTCAACGAGAGCACCCTGATCCTATTTGGGTCCCCAAGAATCGGAACCGCCAGTACGAGAAGCCCCATCCGGGCCAAACAACCCCGAGCCATGGATGAGCCCAACATTGAATGGGTCATCTCGCTCGAGCCTTGGGGGTAAGTATTTAGATCTCGAAATTCATGGGCAAATAACCTGAAGTGATGAGTATGAGTCTCGACCCCCTCTGGGTTGAACACTCGGATAGCGAAGCTTCCTCCCGACATATCGACCATTCCTTCCTTGTGATGTGGGAACCGCTTCAGGGACAATGGGATTTATAAGCACTTGAAGTTAAAACCTGAAAGTATTAACACTTATTGCGGTCAACGCTGAACTCCCGAGATAAACAGTTACCGTAGTCGTCGAAAAACATGATGCAAGCGAGACCATGTGGCACCCTACACGGATCTTCAAGAATCGTGAGCAAAATTAGGGGTCAAACCCCCGCTCCCGATGTGGTGATCTGAGAGCCTGAAGCAAAGACTATCAAACTCAATATCAGAAGGCAAACACATTACTCAATAAACGAAGGGCAAATACAAATGCGGTGGCCAGTCCATGGAAAGGCGAAAATACAAGCGACCTAATTTCCCATATCAAGGATGGGGCTCTCCTCCTCGGCTAGGGGGGCAGGGATGGTGTGATTTGCCAAATCCTCCCCAACTTTATGGGCGGCGGCTTCATCATTTGACTCTCCAGGGGGAAGACCTCCGAGGTCGATTCCAAGGTGCTTTGCCTCGACATCCTTGAGGGCGCACCCATTTCCCTTGTCTTCGTTATGGACAATGTGTAACAGTCTAAAAAATAAAATGAATTATTTTGAATTATAAAATAATTTATAATTGATGTATTTGACTATTTTGACGATTTGATGAAACTACTGTTTTTGCACGTGCAAAACACGTGCATTTATTGTGAAATTCAAAATTTTACATTTTCATGTCAAAAATTACTTCTCATTTAATTACAATGTTCTTATTTTTATTTTTATATATTTTGAATTTGTTTTGAATATAGAGGACTACTTTTTAAATTATATTGACAAAATGGATTTTTATGAAAGAAATCGTTTTGGGCCTTGAAAAGAGCCCGAAATTCAATTTAAAATCTTAAATTTCTGAACTAGACACCGACAAAATTAGAGGGATTAGTGGATAAGATCATGGAGCCAAATTGATTGAGTTATATATGGATCCCAACTTAATTAATTTTCTAAATATTTGAATTTGTAAAGTAGGAGATTCTAGGGGACTTATTTGCAAAAAATTGTATGAAACCCTAAAGAGTTTCCCGACAATATATATGGGAAAGTAGGGTTTAGGTTTTCTTTTCTTTTGGTTTTCTCATTGGTGATTTTTGGCGGCTTGGAGAGGAGAGCAATTTCTTAGGAAAGAGAACTTTCTTTGCGTTTGAATTCAAATTCTTCAAGAGGTGGGCGTCTCTCTAACTTTCTTGATATGTTATTTTTGCTCATGATGATTTAGTAATATGCTAGGAATTTATTTGTGTGAACTATGGATTTGTATTGCATGTATTTATTATTTTTGCCATGTGATGAATTGTTGAGATGATTAATATATGAAGTTTAGTTGATGTTATGAAGTAAAAATCACATCTTTGTATGAGTTGAACATGAATGATTGATTCTTGAATATTATATGACGTGAGGGTATGAAAGATTGAAATTTTTTACCAATAGAGATTGAATGATCATGCATATTGTTATAATTGATTAGAACTTGATAGATGATCTATAAATTTATGTTTGATTGATAAAAAGATGAAATCTTTGAAGTATATTCACTGTTTTAATGCATAAAATTTTTATAAATCAAATTCTAGTTGATTGGTACATGATATAGGGTGTATATGGATCAAGAATCGATGTTGTAAGCACCCAAAAGAGGCTCGGGATTAGGGTTGAACAGTGCCAGGTCTGCACAGTGCACGCCGAGCACTGTACAAACCCCGATCTGTTTTTTTTTTTTTTTGGGGGCTTCCGACCTACATCTTTATGGCTCGAGTTTTGGGTATTTTATTTGTGTTAGGGTTTGAGATGATCCCTAATACATATATGAATGTATATATATAAACCTAGTAAATGGTGAGAAGTTTTGTTGATTTAAAAATCAAGATTTTGAGAAGTAAAGTTTCGAATTTTTGGGAAATACGTTTCACATTTTGTGTATGTTGAGTTGCAAATTCGTGTGATGCAAACCTATATTTTAAATGAGTATAACTCTCAGTTTTGTAGAGTTAAATGTTCAGTTTCGAATGATATATTCTCAGATTTTTATGTAGTTGTTTTCAGATTTTAAGAGGCAAAATTTTCAGATTTTTGAACTATGAAATTTCAAATCTAAGGAATAAATCCCAGAATTTAAAGTGGGTTGTTTTCAGTTTTAAATAGTTTAAAATTTTAGAATTTACATTATGTTTTCATATACGGAAAGAAATAGTGTGAATTGAATTAAAGAAGTATGAATGAATTGATTTAGTTTGTATAAATGAGAAGTATCAATTATGGAAGTGGAATTCGATTTAATTGAGAAGTAAGATGTTGTGGAAATGTTTTATTTACTGAAAAGCTTATATTTGATAAGATGAATTAATCAGGGGATTGATTTATAAATTTGAGTTTTGCCGAAAGGTGATAGAATTGGAAATGAGTAAAAGAGTGTTTATTAGATTGATGAATCAAGTGGTGGTTTTACTTGAGAATTAGGATTAGTATAAAGAACCCTGGAAGAGGTATGTGTTGGGTTGTGAGCTCTAGAGGCTGAGCAGGACCCTAGTTACTAGCAATTGAGATTGTTTTTAAAAATTAGCTAGTCTCGGCTAGTGTTCCTAATTAGTTGAGTTAAGTCTGGTAGGGTAAGGTAACTCTGAGAGGCTGTGGTTATCTATGTTTAAACTTAAGGACATGCACTAGTTGAAAATGTGATGAAGTAAGGGCAAACATGAGTATGAGGGCCTCAGCTGATCTGCGGTATGAGACGGTCCCCGGAATTATCGAATGTAAGTTGAAGTATCTCCATCTCATCTGCGGTGTGGGATTGATCTCCAAAATTATTAGGATCGAGGCGACGCTCATGGGAAGTTTGTGTGATGAGGTGCCATGATGACTTGCGGTGTAACCCCCGTTTCTGGTTGTACAAATTTTCATTTCTCTTTTCTTCGTATTCTTGTATTGCAATTTCCTTATAAATTGATTTCTTTAAATTCTCTTATATACATCTCATATTTGATCATCCCAAGCCCGTACATAAATTCTTCTACTCTCTTGAACCCAAAATCTTATGTCATTCTACAATCTTATTCTTTCTTTTCTTTTGATTTTATATTTTGACACAGTCCAACTTTATTCCTTTTCGTTGGATTATTTGTTAAGTTTTCAAAGCCCAGTTCAAACCTAAACCCATAATCTATTCTTTGTTTATTTATAGTTTAAAGCCCAAACCAAGTATACTCTTATTATTTTGTTTTATTAACCCAAACCCAATAGTCCATAACCCAAGCCCACATGTATATACCCAATACCCGTTAACCCAAGCCCATCTACAAGTCAAAACCCAATTGCATACTACTCCCTAATCTCCATCAACAGCACAATCCCTATTAATTTCTCCTAATCACTCATCTTCACATATTCATTGATTTTCTCTTATCTTTGACTAATCCCTTAATCCCCTTATTAATTAACCCTAATCTCTATCAGCCGCCACCTAAACTACCCCGACTTCTTCTCTTTCCTTTTCTTCGTTCCCGAAACCCATGCCCGAGCCCGTCTCCTTCACAGCAGCACTCCACCACCAAGCCTCCGTCGTCCCCTGAGCAATGCCATCGCCTCCCTGAGCCCCAACGCTACCTCCTCCACCAGCGTGCGCGACCAACCAAGCACTAAACCCCCGCAATCCCCCATCACTGCTCCTCGCGCCGCATGCCTCATGCACCCATTGCCAGCAACCTCACCGCCACCACCTCAGCCAACCGCTGCTCCCCCCCCCTCGCCATTACTGTCCCCTACTACCTTGCATCTTGGCCATGACAACCAACACCCAGCGCAAGCCCCGACTGCAATGCCATTGCCATCCCCCGCTGCCTCCTTCATCGTCGTAGCCACCCAAAGCTCCATCTCGCTCTGCACTACATCACCTCGCTGCTGCTACATCGGCAACTGCCACCACCTTTAGCTGCCCCTAATGTCTCCCCCATTGCTGCCGACCACCACTTCATCTTCATCCTTGCAACATTTTACCCCGTAGCCAATCCTTACTGCCACTCTTACTGCATTGATGTACCCTTGCAGACTTGTTGCTGCGTTCACCGTTGGCACTGTCTCACTTGCTACTCGCTGTTGCATTTTCTCCACGACCAGCTACCTCGCTGTCTTCCCGAAGGTCGTCCAGCAACAACAGTCGCTACTGCACCCTGCCACGCCACCCAAGCCACCATACTGTTGCTGCCTTCCATTGCAGCCGTTCGTCGTCATCTCTTGCTACCGTCCTTGTGATTATTGTTGTCGTCGTGTGTTGTTGTCTTGCTTACCGTGTCACCGTTGGGAATTCTATTTATTCATATCACTTGTTAAGACAAGTATCTCTTGTACATTTTGTTCGTACGAGAATTTTATTACCTCCCGCAATTAGTATTCATATTTGATTATCGTGTTTTGAAACCCATCACCATCCATGTTCACGGAAAGTGTTCTTTCTAATTTTCAAATGATTGAACCTTCATATTGTTCGTGCTTTCTAATCCTTCCATGTTTAAATCAATCGTTATATATATTGCGTTGAATCTATAATGCCTCATAATTTTTAATACAATATTTTGAATTAATAAATAATTTTAAAATCAATTTGTTTAATTATTTTGAATTGTCGTAAAATTTACGTTTTCACACGTGCAAATATTTTCGAAGTGTAAATTTAGAATTATGAGTTGATGGAGAAATTCTATTATTTGTTATTGGGTATATTCGATTTTTTGGGATTTTTCTGAATAAAGAAAACTAATTTTGTAAATTTTTGAAAGAAAAGGGTTTTTTAATAAAAAGTCGTTTAAGGGTGAAAATTGAACTTAAAAATTGTTTGGCTGCATTTGGGGCTGGCTATATAGTATAAGGCTCTAAGGAATTAGATCATATCCATATTTGATTGATTTTTATTGATTTTTATTAATTTATTTGAATAAATATATAATTACTCAATTTTGAGATTGTTGGGGACTTTATTGAAAATATTCTTCCTGGAGAATAAAAGTCAGAATTTTAATTTGAAAAATCTAATCTTTATTATTAGATAATAATTCTAACTTTTCTGGATTTTTACGAATATTTTATGGCTTATCTGCAAATATTACAAAGAGAATAACTTTTGTTTAAAATTGCCACATGTGGGTAAAATACGAAATTTCAAATTCTGGGCTGCACATGTTGGTCGGACAAATCAGGAGAGTTACGGGATTTAATTTTTATTATAATTGATTTGATTTGATTAACTAATAACTGGAAGAATCCATATATGTAAATAATTTTTTTTTCTTGAGGGGTACTTTTGCAAACGCTTGTAAAACCCTAAACTCCAAAACCCGGCCTACATAGCAGTAGCTACAGCCGCCCTCCCACGGTGGTGAACACAATTTTTTTTTCTTTCACTATCTCTCGGAGTTCATGGCTCAAATCTTTGATTTCGCAAGGAGGAGAAGGTGCATCGTTTCTCATTATTGTTATCTTCTTTGAATCTTTTTTGAGGTGGGCAATCTTCCTACTCTCTTGATATGTTTCTTTTTATTTTTAAAACAATAGAGATCATTCTAGGGTTTGAAATTAGTGAATGGTGATTCGATTGGCATGATGACATTAGTTGTTATGAACTGATTGTGGAGATGAACAATTAAATAAAGATTGATGTTAATGAGATAAAAATCTAAATTTTGATGACATGAAACCCCTATTTGATCTCCTAAGGTATGATGAACATTAGGTATATGCGTTTTAAACATTAATGTTGGTCAAAAATAACCATCCATGAGTTTTAGAGTTCTTTTCTATGCTTACTAGATCTAAAATTTTATTGTTGAACATATATATGAATGTAGATGTTTAGATCTATATGTGTGAGTAAAGAACATTGTTGAATTGATTAAAAGACAAAATTTTGAAAGATTATTCACCGTCTTCATATGATTTTTAATGAGTTGAAAGTTTGACTTTTTTTTTTTCAAATAGGGAAAGATATAGACATGAAAATACAACAATATATTGGGGCTAGGGTTTGGAGGGTTAAACCCTAGGTTATATGAGTTTTGGGGTTCGGATGAACAGTAAGTAACCTAGGGTTACTGTTCAAAACCTAGGGTTACTGTTCAAACCCGAACAGTTTGAATAGTAACCCCTGGTTAATCTTCTGACCCGACTGGGCAGATGTAACACCCCCGCAAAAATTTTGAAATGACAATTTTGTCCTCGTGTGGTACGCACGTGTATTTTGTACTGTTTCTGAAAATATTTGTAAAGTATTTCACTATGTATTTTGGATTCTGAATATGTATGCATTTTTCGTATTGATTTTATCCTATTTGAGTCAACTCAAATGCAAAATTTCAATCTCTGTATTTTTACGTGCTTTTTATGTGTTATCGATGCACGTATCGATTACGTATTTTTCTACCGCTACGGGTGATACTTTCTATGTTTCAATTATTTATTTTATGTATTCAAATCTATTTTATAAAACGGAAATTCATTTTTTCCTATTTTTGATTAAAATAATTTTGTACATGTAATGCATGTGTTTTCTATGTGCGTAGCAATTACGTCGTGAAATATATAAAATTGATAAATATATTTTTCTTATGTTGTTTTCGATTATATTTTGATAATTTTTCGTTGATAAAGTTGAATTTCGCACTTTCGGTATTTTACGTGCGACGCGCGTGTTTCGGTGCGCGTATTTAAGGGTATTTGTTTTCAAAATAAATTTCGGAGGGTGTGTATTTATTTTATTTGTGCACGAAACATTATAAATTTTAATTAAAATAATTTTTACATAAATATTATTTATATATATGATTTATATATTTTTTAAAATAATTAATTTGAGAAGTGGGTGCTAGTGCATGCACGTGCACGTGTTGAGCATGGAAGAGAGTTGAGGCCGGGTTGTTTTTGGAAGTAGAAAGGAAAATGTATTTTGAATATTTGTGAGTGGATGAGTGGGTGCATTAGTGGGAGTAGTTATTATAACTATCTCCTATTATCTCTTATATAATACCCCTAACTCTTTCACATTTCTCCTCATCTTCCTCTTTCTCTCCTTCCTCTGTGTACTTCCGAAACCCCCAAACCAATCCCTCTTCAATTGTCCAGCAAACTCTTTGCTTCCTCCATTCAATTCAACCATATATATATATATATATATATATATATATATATATACAAACCTATACCCCCTAATTCACTTCTTCATCTTTCCTTGCTCTATCAACATCCGAAAGCCTGCAACTCCTTGCTCCTTAATTGCTTCACCACCTATACCTATATATAACTATATCTTGTTCCATCATGTATATATATATATATATATATATATATATATATACAAATGTACATATAGGTGTAAGATGAGATGAGTGCTTTTCCTTCTTCCTGTGCATGCCGAAAGATGAAGGAGATGCCTTCCTGTTGCATTGGCTGAAGTGAGATGGGGAGTTTTCTTGCGCGAGGATTTCGAGAAGCCGAAGCGGAGATTCTAGGAGCTCTCATTCTAGGAGTGCAATTTCTAGGAATTAAATTTTCTCGGGTGGGTGATTCTAAAATTCTTTATAATGTAGGAGTATATTTGCATGCTAGATAATATATAGTTTAATTATTAAATTTTGATTGGTATGTTAATTTGTAGATTGCATCACTTTGGTATAATTGCTATGAATTATGATTATTGTAGTAGAATTATCATGTTGCTATGGAAATATAAATTTGGAACCATGCTAGATGCAAAAAAATACTTGTGAATGGCTAGTAATTGAAATAATTGAAATTGTGCTTATTAAATTTATTGTAATACTAGTGATATGGCTAAAAATGGGGTTAAATCGGAATCGTCCAAATCAGGCACGAATCTCAAAGCTTGGGGGTAAAATGGTAATTTTACCTACAAACGGGTCTGAAGGGGAACTGGGTCCTTTTTCCAAAAAGCCCAATAACCCACGAACGGATCCACCTTAACTGGGTGCGGGTCCCAACCCGCAAGAAACCCAGTCCAGCTGGATAGAATTAGGGTTTCTGATTGTATTTAATCAACGTCCCTGATTCGTTCTATCCTTTCACTGGGAATTAGGGATTCTATTCCTAAACTGGTCCCAAAGGTGGCTATAAATACCCCCCATCCACCACCATTAAGAGATAATCAATCTTTTGCCAGTAAAAGCTCATTCATAATCTTTTCTGATTACTAACTTAAGCGTCGGAGGGTGCGTCGCCAGGATCAACCCCGGTGTTTCGCACTTTTACAGGTGAACGGCGGGAGTCAACGGTCAAACTCCGGCAGAAATGTTTCAGGTTTGGCTATTCGGTAACCCTAAGAATCCACAAATTCTATCTGTTTGCCCCCACACCAAATTTAGCGGTAACAGATTGGCGCCGTCTGTGGGAACCCACGAATAGCAATCCTTCCTCTTCCCTTGGTTAAGATCACCACCGGCCATGCCTCCCCGAAAACTGAGATCCAAAGGGTCCAACCATGGACCCACTCCTCCTCAACCACAACAGGAGATCCCCCTCCAAACTGTCCAGCCACAGGGAAAACTCCCACCACAACCTGATCAGCCCCCGCAGCAGGACCAACCTCATCTTCGGAACCATCAATCCCAAAGGGCTCCGCTCGGGCCCCACAATGCCGGCGCAGGGGCCTATCGTCCCAACACTCAGAAGCAACCTCCTCATCGAGACCGCATCTCCGTACACAACCCTTCTACCGATTCAATGGCATCTCACAACCCCCGGCCTTCCGAAGACCTCCGCAATACCATCCTCAACCGGCAGAAAGAAGAGGACCTTCGCCACCGTTTGGATGAAAGGCGGGCCCGTGAGGGAGCCCCCCGCCCAGAACGTCCAGATGAGCGATCTCCTCGTCGCCGCGACCACAGGATGTCCCCTCCTCGCAGGGGGCAGAGAGAGTCCCCTGATTACCATCGAAGAAGACACCGTTGTCCTGCTAGTCGGCAACCCCTGAGGGGCGATAACGGACCTATCACCCGAGCCGAATTCCAAAAGTTCCAGGCTACAATCCTGCAAGCCCTCAACCTGCCACCGAACAACAACAATGCTCAGAGGGTCCCCACTCCTCCTCCGGTCCAAAGTCCTCGCCATCGGTCCGTAACCCCTCCTCAAGCTCCGAGTCACCGCCATCACAGTCCTCGTCATTCCCCCAGCTACCATCGCCGAACTCTGTGCTCCTCTTCTTACGAAGACGAGTCCAGAGGCTCGTTTGGCTACCGTCGATGGGACGATGCGGTCTATTGCCGTCTCCACGAGATGGAGAGGCACCTCGGCCAACTGGATAAAGAAGAGGAGCTGGGAGGAAGGACCGTCCAAGCTGACCTCCCTTCTCTTGAACAATTATGGAGGTGCCCGTTCCAATAGGCTTCAAGTCCCTGCAGTTTGAGACTTACTCTGGGGAGTCAGACCCCGTGGACCACATCGAGAGCTTCAAGACCCTCATGTTGATCCACCAAGCTTCTGATGCTCTACCATGCAAAACCTTCCCAGCTACTCTTAAGGGTCCAGCCCGAGAATGGTACTCTCGTCTTGCCCCATCCTCCATATTCTCCTTTGAACAATTTGAGACCCTCTTCGTCACCCACTTCGTGAGTAGCCACTGTACTGAGAAGACTAGTATTTCGCTACTCTACCTCAGTCAGAAGAAGGATGAGAAGCTGAGAGATTATGTGAAGCAGTTTACCGCGGAAGCTAGGTCCATTGCCTCCCTCGACCAATCGGTCGCCACTGCAGCCTTCCAGTCAAACGTCCTCAATTCAAGCCTTCGATCCTCCCTAACCAAGAAGCCCCCGCAAAACTTCTCCGACCTTCTTCTCAGAAGCGAGAAGTATATCCGGGCCGAGAAAGCTGAACATCGCCCCCTCTTTTGAGGAGTCTTCCTTCGGGACCAAGAGAAAGGCAGCTGAAGAAGAGAGAGCTAAGAAGCTCTAGAAAGACAACGAGGGCCAGCGCCGCCCGCCTCCCAGATTTGAGAAGTTTTCCCCTCTTAACGCCAACATCTCTACCATTCTCATGGAAGTCGAGAAGAAAGGAGTTATGCCTCCTGCCCCGAAAATGAACACCCCCGGCAAGAAGAGGGACAAGAAAAAGTGGTGTCGATATCACTGGGACCACGGCCATAATACCAACGATTGTCAGGCCCTGAAGAATGAAGTTGAGGCCCTCATCCAGAGGCGGCAGCTGTCTAAATTTGTGAGGAAGGACCGAATTGATCTCCCTCCTCCTCCCAGGGGGGCTAACAAGCGTCCCAAAAGACGCGACGAGACTCCCGAGTTTGAAGAGGAGCGCATCTTGCATCTCATTCATGGAGGTCCCATGGGGAGAACCTCCAACTCTTCCCGGAAGGATTTTATATGAGAAGTCAATTCGGATCATGGCATACCCCCTCCCAAAGGCCTCGGAGTCCCGGTCACTTTCTCAGATGAAGACCTGGAAGGAGTCCAAACCCCCCATTGTGACGCACTAGTCATCAACATACATATGGAAAATTTTAAAGTGGAGAGGATTCTGGTGGACAATGGTAGCTCCGTTAACATCCTCTTCTTGGCAGCTTCCGAGGGTTCAAGTTATCGCGGGACAGGCTCAAGCCCGCCGGCTACATGCTCCATGGGTTCACGGGAGTGCCAGTGACTATCGAAGGGGTGAGCACCCTCGACGTAACCGCTGGCAAAACTCCTACTACCCGGATAGAGCCGATGGACTTCATGGCGGTCAACATCCTAGCTGCTTACAATGTGATTCTAGGCCAACCTGGCCTAGCTACTTTAGAAGCCGTCCCGTCAGCTTATCATCTTAAGATGAAGTTTCCCACCAAGTCAGGTGTAAGGGAAGTAAGAGGTAGTCAAGAGATGGCCCGCAAGTGTTACATGACCTCCATCGGGGGTCCTGTCCTCTCCCTCGAGACCCTCGAGATCCCCCAAGGGAATGCCCAACCTATGTCCGAACCGGTGGATGAGCTGGAGGAAGTACTCTTTTTCGAGCAAGATCCGAACCGCAAGTTTTTTATCAGCAAGACCCTCCCGTCTGCCCTGTGTTCCGACATAGTCCAATGCATCAGAGAGAACCATGACCTCTTCGCTTGGTCGGCTGTCGACATGCCGGGAAGCTCTGAGGAGCTCCTCGTCCACCACCTAAGCATTGCTTCGAGATCCAAACCGGTCCAACAGAAAAGGCACAAATTTGCTCCTGAATGCCAACAAGCCATAAAGGAAGAAGTGGACAAGCTCCTGAAGGACCGATTCATACAAGAGGTTAACTATTCCGAATGGCTCTCTAATGTTATTATGGTTAAGAAGGCCAATGAAACTTGGAGAATTTGTATCGACTTCACGGACCTGAACAAAGCATGCCCTAAAGATCCATTCCCTCTCCTAAGCATCGACACCTTGATCGACGCTACTTCGGGCCATGAGCTGCTCAGCTTCATGGACGCCTTCTCCGGGTATAACCAAATCTGAATGTTCCCCCTGGATATCCCTAAGAACTCCTTCGTCACCGATCAAGGGCTCTATTGCTACAGGGTAATGCCCTTCGGGCTGAAGAATGCCGGTGCCACCTACCAGCGCCTAGTTAATAAAGTCTTCCAAAGTCAGATCGGCCGAAACACGAAAGTGTATGTTGATGACATGCTCGTTAAGAGCATCCATGGGGCCGACCATGTTGCCGATCTCCAAGAAGCATTTGATGTGTTGAAGAAGCATGATATGAGGCTCAACCCGAACAAGTGTGCATTCGGAGTCTCGTCAGGAAAGTTCCTAGGTTTCATGGTCAGCCAAAGGGGAATCGAAGCCAACCCCGAGAAGACCAAAGCCATACTGGACATGGCCCCTCCCAAAAGTGTGAAAGAGGTTCAGAAGCTCACTTGTCACCTCGCAACCATAGGGTGCTTCCTGTCTAAGTCAGGGGAGAAGTGTCTTCCTTTTTTCAAACCCCTCAAGGGGGACTAAGGGCTTCGAGTGGGGTCAGCAGAAGCTAGAATCGTTCGATCAGCTAAAGGCCTATCTAGTCAATTCCCCTATTCTCAGCAAGCTTATCCACGGGGAAACACCCTACTTCTACTTAGCTGCCTCCGAGCAAACCCTCAGTGCTGTCCTAGTGAGAGAAGAAGACAAAGCCCAGAAGCCCATCTATTACGTGAGCAAGGTACTTCGTGATGCCGAGCTCCGGTACCCAAGATTGGAGAAGATGGCGTATGCCTTGGTTATGGCAGCTAGGAAGCTTCGCACTTATTTTCAGTCCCACTCGGTGGTCGTTCTTACCGACCATCTGCTTAAGCAAGTTCTACACAAACCCAAGACATCCGGCCGTCTGATGAAGTGGTCGATCGAGCTGAGTCAGCATGACATATCATACCAGCCTCGGACCGCAATCAAGGCTCAAGCCTTAGATGAATTTATTGTGGAGAGCACCAAACTAGAGGTCAGTCAAGCAGCAAATGGGCCTCCCATCTGGACAGTGTATGTAGATGGGTCTTCTTGCACCGAAGGGAGCGGAGCCGGGGTTATTCTGGCAGGCCCAGATGACTTCGTTCTCCAATACTCCCTCCACATCAATTTTAAGGCCTCCAACAATGAAGCGGAGTATGAAGACCTTATAGCCGGCCTCGGCATGGCTTGCAAAGCAGGGGCACAACGTCTCCGGATATTCAGTGACTCGCAGCTGGTTGTGAACCAAGTTTTAGGGGAGTACGAGGCACGAGACGACCGAATGGCTAAGTACCTAGCCAAGATCCAAAGTCTCATGGCTTCATTCGAAGTGGCCCAAATCCAGCGGATCCCCAGAGAAGAAAATTCCCAAGTAGATGCCCTGTCACGCCCCGCTTCCCAAAAATACGGAAAATGAGTACATGACAAAAGCCCAGCAAATGACTAACGTCACCCATAAGCTGTTTAATCGATCATCTCAACAATATAAACAACACAGAACAATTGCGCAAACATTAATAATCTCATGAACAAATAATACTTGGAATGAAACAATAAATTATCCAAATACAATAAAAATAATCCAATATCTGGAAACAAATAACAATATTCGGGATATAAGTCCAATACAAGAAATAACAATAATTAAATAATTAAGTCTCCAAACAAATAAATAATTATTTTTATGCAGCGATGCAATCAATTCCCTCACCAATGTTGTTCTGCCAATCCATCTGGTAATTCTCCATCAACACCTGTAAATACTTCATCTAAAAAGAGAAAAATAATTGTCCTTAGAGCAAGTCATGGATAACAAGTAGAGAAAGCAGGGAACGATGGAATAACGGTATAACAATGAATCAGTGGATCAATAAGAATCAATAAAATGGGACAAAATCATGATAATCGATGCAATTGGCTATAAACAATGGTCCACTAATTGGTAACAATAATCAATGATCAATATTTATAACACTTAGCCAAAGTTCGATATCAATAAGAACAATGATGAACAATATGCAATGTTAGTGATGTGTCAATCCTTATGTTTATTATTCATTTTAATTCTCAACTAATGCACGTACTACTGTGTCCCATGTGTGCCGTACCACAGGTTCGATGCATACAATCAATTTCGTTTTAGACTTAAGTGGAAGATTCTATAGATCATGTACACGGCACAATAACGGTATTTGCAGCATTGCTGCACACTGGTTGGCTCAATAAAAACAATACACAGTCAATTGGGGATACTGTGTCAGTAGTCCAACAATAAACCGATAACAATAACTTTTGCCAACACACAATATTTTGGGAAATAAGGCCCACACTTCAGCGTACAGTCACTATGTCATCAACTACTCCAGTCAATCCCTTAAAGACCGGCTTGTTAATTATTTATCAATGCAACAATACAATATGCAACTAAAACATGAGATGAACAATAATATCAATCAAAAAATAATAGGGTGATAACATGGATAGGACGGTTAGGATGGTGATAATAACTCATTGGGAACATGCAATGCAACATACATTCATTAATTCATGCAATGATACGATAGATGAATAATTAATACATTAAAAAGAGAGATCTAAAATTCTGGAATGTAAAAATACAACTGCAATAAAATGGGCATTACTCTTGCTACAAAACTCGGAATTCAAAAATTCTGGATGTTATTGACAACTAGACACTCGGGGCTACATTTCATATTCAGAAAATATTTTATTTTAAGGTCATTTACTGCTTCGAAAACAGCAATCAAGTTCAGGTCTGCAAGCATGTACAGTTTTTAGGGTATTATTCTTGAAAATAAAATTAGTTAAACATGTCGGGTATCGATTCTATTGTCAATAAATTGTGTAACTAGCATGATAGGTGTCCGAACATGATAAATAAAACTTAGAACACACACATATACAAGTCTAACATCAATCAATTACCAAACGATCAACCGACATACAACCTAATGATTGTCTCTACAATAAATTATTTGTGTTGTGACTTGTATGAATAACCTTATTAACAATTCTATATGCATTCATTAAAGATCCAAACTTTAGAGTCAAATTGGCACGATGTCAAGAATATTGGGGTTAGCTCATGTAAACCCTCAATAGACCCAACGAAAGAGATAACAAAGGATAATACGATAACAAAGAGATCTACTTGCAAAAATTTCAATAACACTTGAATTTGATACAATTAGCAATTCAAGAGGACGGTGACTTGCCTGTTAGACGGTAAAAACGAATACCAAGAATAACGGAATATGAATCCCGAAGCAACGAACCCACGAACTAGAAAATTCCCAAAGCAGCATGTGTATAACACGTGCACAAAACAATCCAAATAAGCACAACAACTCAAAAGAGACCACAACAACAATCAAAAGACACCAGCAACGACAGAGGGGGAAGCGCCGGCCAGGGACGGCGGCGTGCTGGCGGCACGATGGCGAGGTCGGCGAGGGCGGGGCGTTGCCGCTGTGGTGGCATCGCTGGCGTGGGTCGACGAAAAAATGGGGGGGGGGATCGAGATTGGGTTTGCTGGCTGCCTGTTGATGTCGATAATGGAGGAAGAGGATAGGGTTGGTGGCGCCGACTAGGGGGTGGCGCGAAAGGAGGGCAGCGACGACCTGTAGGGAGGTGGCAACGGGAGGGCGACGCTGATGGTGGTCGGGGAAGATGACAGCGGGGTTGGTTGGGTATTGTTGTTAATGTCGAGGAGGAGGAGAAGGGATATGGGTTTGGGAGGTTGATGGCGTCGATCGGAGTAGGGAAAGGGGAGATCGGGGGGGTGTCGACGGGGGGCCGAAGATGGCCAGGGAAGATGGTCGGGAAGTGGGTTGGGATCTGAACGGGGAGAGAGAAAGATAAGAGAGGAGAGTGCTTAGGCAGCTAGGTTTCGATTTGTGTGCAGATATTAGGGTTTACAGTAGAGTTGCATTTATAGGGTACAATTAGGGTTCCCTAATAGCGGTTTTGGGTCAAGAATCCATCCAATTGGGTTTTAGGGTTCAATTAGGAGATAGATCAAAATCAACACGGTTCAAATAAAAAAATACCCCCAATTTCAATAAATAAAATCCACAAGATAGATAACCCAATGAAAGAGAAAAATAGTTCATGAACGAAAATTTCAAACCAATTAAATAAATAAATAACACAATTGAAATAATAAGAATTAGGCTTAAAATAAATTGGAACTCGCCAAAAAAATCAGATCGGGTATAAAAATAAAATAATCCAATATGTGAATTTTAAATAGAAAATCATGAAATAACAATTTATAATCATAATCATAATAGTGATGAATTATACAATAAAATAGTATTCGGGTTTAGAAATTTTATTAAAATAATCCAATAATAATAATATATTTGTTTTAAGCTCAAATATAAATAGTCGATCAATAAGATGTCGAAGATAAGATCAAAATATAAAATTATTCGAAATAAATAAAATTTATGTTTAGAAAATACTTTAATACAGATCCAAAACGAATTTAACACAAAATAAATTTACAAAAGTTCAAATTATAGAAAATACGCAGAAAATACTAATTATCAGAAACGGGGGTTACATGCCCTCTCCAAATTGGCGTCCTCCTCCCTTCATGGTCTCGAGCAGACCGTCCTGATTGAAGTGCTCCTAAGACCGAGCATAGAAGAAGAAACTCTCGACTCAATGGAGTCGCTGCCCATCCAACTTCAGGACAACTGGATGAAACCTTTGATAGAATTCCTCAAGGATGGGCTCCTTCCTGAAGACCCTAAAGAATCCCGTCGAGTCCGAACGAGAGCGGAGCGGTACACCGCTGTTGAAGGAGTCTTGTACAAATGCTCCTACACCCAAGTAGACGGCAGACCCTACTTGAGATACCCCTTCCCGGAAGAAGCCTCATATGCCTTGCAAGAACTCCACGAAGGTATAGGCGGAGCCCATTCAGGGTTGAGGTCCCTTGCCAGGAAAGTGTTAAACTACGGGTACTTCTAGCCTACTCTCCTACAGGATGCCGAACGACATGTCCGGCAATGCAACACCTGTCAGCAGTACCCCAACATTCGTCGCCTACCCCAAGCCCAACTCACGTCTCTCTCAAGCCCGATTCCCTTCGCAATGTGGGGGACAGATCTACTAGGCCCATTTCCACCAGCTCCCGGCCAACTCAAGTTTCTAGTCATGGCAATCGACTACTTCTCTAAGTGGATAGAGGCTGAGCCATTGGCTACGATCACTGAGAACAAGGTGCTGCAGTTCTTTTGGAAAAATGTCATCTGTAGGTTCAGCGTTCCTCGGGTCCTAATAACAGATAATGGAACATAGTTTACGGAGGCCGCATTCCGATTTCTGTGTGAAGACCTGGCCATTCAGCAATGCTTCTCCTCTGTCTCCCATCCTCAATCAAATGGCCAAGTGGAAAATGCCAACTGGCAGATCCTCTCCGGTATCAAGAAGAGGCTAGATAAAGCGGCCAAAGGCTTATGGGCGGAACAGCTTCCCAACGTACTGTAGACCTACCGCACTACGAAACGGACCCCCACAAGTGAGTCGCCATTCAATCTCACCTATGGGTCCGAAGCTGTGATCCCCTTGGAAGTCGGTCTACCATCTCCTCGCCCTATGGCCTATGAAGAAGAATAGAATGCCAGAGAGCTTCGAGCGAATTTGGAATTAGTTGATGAGCTCCGTGAAAGAGCTTCGATCCGCCAGCAAAACTACCGAAGAAGAATTGAGCAGGCCTACAACAAAAGGGTCCGTCCCACCAATCTCAAGGAAGGGGACTTGGTCCTCAGAAAACTAGCTATCTCCTTCCCCAGCCAAAAGAGTAAGCTAGCTCCCAATTGGGAAGGACCCTACAAGATCACCAAGGTAGTTCGGCCCGGGACGTACCGTCTTGAAGACCTTGAAGGCAGAGAGATACCCAGGACTTGGAATGTCGACCACCTACTGAAGTACCAAGAGAGTGCCTTAACGCCTCTCTGAGTAACTTCAAGTGTCGAGTCGTTCCCATCTTTTCACTTGTATTTTGCTTCTTTATTTTTGTCATTGTAATAACGACTTGCAACTTAGAAGCAGCCGATTAGCAGTTATCAATAAAGATCTTTTTTTTCCCATATTTTCCTTGTGGATTATTTTTATCTCAAACGACGAGTTCGGAGTCCAAAACTTGGCTCGATTCTGCTTCGCAAGCTCGCCCTTAAGCGAGCTAGAAGTGGTTCGCTATTCGGAATTGCTCCCACAACCATTGAAACGCACTCAAATGACGAGTTCGGAGTCCAAAACTTGGCTCGATTCCACTTCGCAAGCTCGCCCTTAAGCGAGCTAGAAGTGGTTCGCCATTCGAAATTGCTCCCACAACCGTTGAAACACACTCAAACGACGAGTTCGGAGTCCAAAACTTGGCTCGATTCCGCTTCGCAAGCTCGCCCTTAAGCGAGCTAGAAGTGGTTCGCCATTCAGAATTGCTCCCACAACCGTTGAAACACACTCAAACGACGAGTTCGGAGTCCAAAACTTGGCTCGATTCCGCTTCGCAAGCTCGCCCTTAAGCGAGCTAGAAGTGGTTCGCCATTCGGAATTGCTCCCACAACCGTTGAAACTCATTCAAATTACGAGTTCGGAGTCCAACACTTGGCTCGATTCTGATTCGCAAGCTCACTCTTAAGCGAGCTAGAGTGGTTCGCCATTCAGAATTGCTCCCACAACCGTCGAAACATACACAAATGAAGCGTTCGGGATCCAAGCCACTTGGCTAATAACCGACGAAGTTTCTACAACTAGACTAGACATGGGAGAAGAGTACTTGGAGGAGCTAACCTTTAGTTCTTATGGTTCTCTTAAAGTTGAAGTAATCCACCAAAAAGTTGCTCTCCACTGCAAGAAACTGCCTTCTCTTACAAATTTGCGAGTTAGAGGTTCGAAGCAGTGCTCGGCACTACCCCCATACCTCGCTCTTAAGCGCACTAAAAATAGTCCAACTTCACAAGTAATACGATAGCACATGAATGAACAAGACACAAGTCCAAGGAAGGAAAAAGTCTCAATTCTATAAAGTTCGGGGAGACATTACAAGACAACTTTTCTTTACAGTGAAGTTACAAGAGTTAAAAAGCCAAAACTACAAAGCCGACTCGTGCCACTTAGACAAAATACAAAACTCAGAAAACAAGAAAGCTTCAACGCCTCCTAGGTGCAGGGATGTTCCGCTTTAAAGATACCCGGGGACGGCGGCGCCTGACCTCGGAACTCGTCCCCAGACCGGCAAACTGAGACATATCTTCGGTACTGCTCCTGACAGTTGCGGCTACGGACGCTCCGCTCGATGAAATTGCCACACCACTTTGGGCATCACCCGGACTTTGCCGAGCAACAGGCGAACGGGTCACGAGCTCATAAAACGAAATCCCTTGTTCGCTTTCTTCACGAGTGCACGATGTGCCTAAGATTAGCTGCAGATGGTTCTGCTCACTTTTGGCTCTGCGCAATCCCAACTCAACTTCATAAAGGCACTCTCGGTATCTGGTCAAACACAACCTCGTCGCCCCTAAACCGACCTCGGAGCGCAACTCCTCCCCTGAGTTGGTGGGACTGACAACCTGGGTCACCTCAGCGAGCTGAAAAGTTCAACGCAAACAACGAGAACGCTCAGTAAATATTCGCGTATGAGGTTCACATCCAACCCCTGAACAAGGCTACGTGTACGTAGGAAAGACTAAAATCTTCTGTTTAAACACTTAGTCGAATTTCAAGAAAATATTTGGAAAGCCACTCAAAAAAAAACACAGGGTCGAGCCCAAAAAGATATATGCTCATTCATCACAAAAAGAGTGCGGTGGCCAGTCCGCAATTAGGCAGTACATTTAAAAGTACAAAAACAAAAGAAAGCAAATGAAGTCAGGGGGCGACCTCTTTCCTGGGGCGACGAGATTGGGCCGGGTCGGACTCCCTCGAAGGTTCCAACATCACCAGCGGAGTCACCACGGACCCCTGGACCTCGCCGACGACCTTGACCTCGGGGTCATCTTCGGCGTCCCCTCCTTCCTCCTCCGACTCGGGGTCGAAGCCGTCGACGTGGTCCTGGAAGAGCCACCATCCGGAGCAGTCGACCTCAAGATAGCGCTCCGACACCTGTGCGATGGATTGAGCGTACGCCTTGGCCATATTGGAAGCAAGGAAGCCCTGCGCCTTCGTTATGGTTGCAACTTTGGCTTTCTTCACCGCTACAGCCTTAGCCTCCACCGCCTCGGCCTGCTGCTTGGCCGAGTCCTCCTTCTGCCGAAGCAGATTGCCCTCAAGCTTCATAACGAGGCCCTTAAGGTTCTCGAGCCTCGTCGCCTTCCCCTCGAACTCGACCTTCAATTTGTCGATTTCGTTAGCCAGTCGAGCCTTCTAAGCCCGAGCTCGGTCGGCCTCCTTCTTGAGTTCCTTCTCCAGCTCCGTCATCTTCTCCATGAGATGACCAAAGTGGATGGTTATCTACAGCAGAACAACAAGGGACGAAAGAAGTTAGAAAACCAAGTGTGCAAGTTATCAACAAAGCGAAAATCAATACTCACCGATACCGCCGTGCGAGCGATCTCGATGGCATCATCGCCCGCGAGGCCGGCGACCATGGCGGCTCGATCCGTCGGTGTCGCCAGGTGCTTCACAGCCTGCATGCTCGACGTCGAGTCGCCGAGGAATCCGTCGAGCTTCCGAACTTGCCAGTCCGAAACATAGAACTTCTTGTGCTCCTTTGTAAGGAGCACTTCGGCATCCACCGTCAGCGGGGGCACCTCCATCCCAAGCGCAGCGGCGATCAGGAACTCGCCTACGTTGGTCGATGGCGAGGCTGCTGCCGAAGCCCGTCCCGGGGTCGCACCTGATGACACCTCCGCCTCCAAAGCGGCGTGGGCGACCTTCTGCGACTTCGGAGCCGTCAGCTTGGTTGCGACCCTCTTGCACTTCTTAGGCGCTTTACTCCCAAGGGCGGCCCTCTGCGCTAGCACCGCGTCGCAATCCATGGTCTCTGCGTCAAGTAAGAAATTGGTTAAAACAAGTTGTGATTAGCAAAATAAGTTGGAAAAAGAAAACACAGATAAAGCTGCGTACTAGGATCTACGCGGCAGAGCCCTCCCCTGAAGAGAACGTCTTCGATTAATTCTTGCCAGTCAAACTTGGGCCGATCGAGAAGGACCCAAACTGCATCTTCTTCTTCAGGATGGAGCACTGGCAACTCCCTCACTCGCTTCGTCACCTCCTCCACCCAACCGCAGGGTATGGGCCATGCCTCGCGACTCCGCACTATGAAGTACTTGTCGCCCCAATGCTTTATGGAGTCGGGGCAGACGACGAGCCGAGCACCATGCCTCGGGGCCAAGAAATATTGGAACTCAGATCGGTTCTACTGGTGGAGCCGGTAAAGCATCCAGAGCACCCTCAACTCCGGCTCGATCTCGGCTGTCTGGTAGTGGAGCACAAACCCGTTAATGACTCTCCACGTGTTCGGCATAAGTTGAATGGGGCTGACCCCAAACCACCTAAGCACCTGAGTCGTGAACAGGTGGAGAAGGAGCCGAGCACCGGCGATAAAGGCATCAAACAGCCAGAAACACATGGTTACTAGCAGCAGCGAATTGGCCCTAACCTCGGGACCCGGCAGCATCAGTTCGTACTCCTCCGAGATTTGGAAACAATCCCGGATCGCTACCAGGTCCTCCTCGTTGAGGATGGAAACCGTGTCGTCTGCCTCCGAGGTCTCTCTTGCTGCATTCTCCTCGAAGGTCCGCCCCCTCCCGTGAACTATGCGCTCAGCGTGCTCCTCCGGAAGTTCCCAAACCCTATGGAGCCCTGTCAGCGCCCCTGGTAACCTGCCGAACTCCCCCATACACTTCAGATCTTCCACTATTGTGTCTCAACCAGATACCCTCTTGCCCTTGTCGGTGCGAGCTGTCTGACTCGGGGACGGTGCGTTGCCAGCAGAGGGGGAGAGCTCGGAAACAGGAGAAAGAGACATTTTTTGAACTTGAAATAAACTAAGTGTAAGTTACCTTGAAGTGACTGACGCGATCGGAAAGATCACCAGAGTACTGTCGACGATTGCCGGAATCTCTCTCTCTATTGAAAATAACCGCCTGAGTAAAAAATCAAAGAAGTGAAAATGAGAGGGGGGTTGGTCTTATAGAGGTTGGGACACAAAACGAGGATATTGGGCTTCTAAAAACCAACAGTCAGGCCCATTTACACTAAACGACAAAAAGAGTTGTATCGTCACATTAATACCCACGCCAAGTCGAACGGTCGCATTAATGGAGAACGGTCAAAGTCGTCAGAAGGTCAAGTCATCAGGCCAGCCTGTCATCTCTTAGCCATCAAATCCTCTCTTGGACCTCAACACGCCTTGCCTAGCGCTCTTGGCACCGACGCCCAAACGAGGAAAAAATCCTCACTCCTAGACCTCGGCATGCATTGCCGAGCGCTCTTGGCACCGACGCCCAAACGAGGAAAAAATCCTCACTCCTGGACCCGACATGCCTTGCCAAGCGCTCTTGGCACCGATGCCCAAACGAGGAAAAAATCCTCACTCCTAGACCTCGGCATGCCTTGCCGAGCGTTCTTGGCACCGACGGCCAAACGAGGAAAAAATCCTCACTCCTGGACCACAGCACGCCTTGCCGAGCGCTCTTGGCACCGACACCCAAATGAGGAAAAAATCCTCACTACTGGATCTCGGCACACCTTGCCGAGTGCTCTTGGCACCCACGCCAAAACGAGGAAAAAATCCTCACTCCTGGACCTCGGCACGCCTTGCCGAGCGCTCTTGGCACCGACGCCCAAACGTGAAAAAAAACCTCACTCCTGGACCTCGGCATGCCTTGCCAAGCGCTTTTGGCACCGACGCCCGTACGAGGAAAAAATCCTCATTCCTGGACCTCGGCATGCCTTGCCAGGCGCTCTTGGCACCGATGCCCAACCGAGGAAAAAATCCTTACCCCTGGACCTCAGAACGCCTTACCGAGCGCTCTTGGCACCGACGCCCAAACGAGGAAAAAATCCTCACTCCTGGACCTCGGCACGCCTTGCCGAGCGCTCTTGGCACCAATGCCCAAACAAGAAAAAAATCCTCACTCCTGGACCTCGGCACGCCTTGCCGAGCGCTCTTGGCACCGACGGCCCAAACGAGGAAAAAATCCTCACTCCTGGACCTTGGCATGCCTTGCCAAGCGCTCTTGGCACCGATGCCCAAATGAGGAATAAATCCTCACTCCTGGACCTCGACATGCCTTGCCGAGCGCTCTTGGCACCGACGCCCAAATGAGGAAAAAATTCTCACTCCTGGAACTCGGCATGCCTTGCCGAGCGCTCTTGGCACCGACACCCAAACGAGGAAAAAATCCTCACTCCTGGACCTCGGCACGCCTTGTCGAGCGCTCTTGGCACCGACACCCAAACGAGGAAAAAATTCTCACTCATGGACCTCGACATGCCTTACCGAGCGCTCTTGCCACCGACCCTCTTATATGGAAAAAATGGACCTCGGCACGCATTGCCGAGCGCTCTTGGCACCGACGCCCAAACAAGGAAAAATCCTCACTCCTGGACCTCGACATGCCTTGCCGAGCGCTCTTGGCACCGATGCCCAAACGAGGAAAAAATTCTCGCACTTGGACCTCGGCACGCCTTGCCGAGCACTCTTGGCACCAGCCCTCAAACATGGAAAAAATCACTCCAGACTTCGGCAAAGATACGCCGAACCCCCTCTTCGCCTCTGTAGCCTGGCCGAGGTTTCTCTGCTCTTCGGTAGAAGGTGTCGAACTCCCATAGACCTCGGCCTCCTTCGTAGCATGTGCTCGGGGGGGTCGACAACGACGCCGAAGCATCTAAGCCACGGAACAGAGGAATCCACTCCTCCAAAGCAACCACAGTCACTAGATCTCCCAAAAAATTGCGCCCAATGCTGATGAAGGGCCCAGATCCTGCCACATCATAAATAACATCGAGTTATCTATTTAAAAAACTGCGAAATAATGATTATAAATTCAGTAAAATTAACTAAAAATTCTAAGAAATAATTATAAATTCAAGGAAAGATTTTTTGAGCCCCCGTGTGGATAATCATCGCTTAGAATAATTAATTAATACCCCCAAACGATAAATCGCCACTTCGCCCGAAGAATAAAAAATAGAGAAAAATCACCATAAATTCAGGAGAGCTCAAAGAACAATCTAGAGCGCGCAACTAACTCAGTAAATCGCCATAATACCTCCTACCAAGATTCAGCACCACTCATTGGGACTCTGATACAACTCCGCAAGCCATTAAAACAGTAAGACTACTCCTCGAAGGCTGATCACATTCAGTCTTCGGGAGTGGGGGGCTCGTAATATGGCTAAAAATGGGGTTAAATCGGAACCTGTCCAAATCAGGCACGAATCTCAAAGCTTGGGGGTAAAATGGTAATTTTACCTACAAACGGGTCTGAAGGGGGAACTGGATCCTTTTTCCAAAAAACCCAATAACCCACAAACGGATCCACCATAACTGGGTGCGGGTCCCAACCCGCAGGAAACCCAGTCCAGCTAGATAGAATTAGGGTTTCTGATTGTATTTAATCAACATCCCTGATTCGTTCTATCCTTTCACTGGGAATTAGGGATTCTATTCCTAAACTGGTCCCAAAGGCAGCTATAAATACCCCCCATCTACCACCATTAAGAGGTAATCAATCTTTTGCCAGTAAAAACTCATTCATAATCTTTTCTGATTACTGACTTGAGCATCGGAGGATGCGTTGCCAGGATCAACCTTGGTGTTTCGCACTTTTTGCAGGTGAACGGCGGGAGTCAACGTTCAAACTCCGGTGGAAAGGTTTCAGGTTTGGCTATTCGGTATCCCTAAGAATCCACAAATTCTATCTGTTTGTCCCCACACCAGATTTAGCGGTAACAACTAGTATGATGAATGAGATCATGTTAACGAGCATTGTAGAAATAATAGAAGAAAAAGTAAAAGACAATAATTTTGTGATGTTTTTAATATTAGAATTTGGTAGAGATCTTGATAGATGACCATGTTAAAATTATAGACATAGAACACAATTTAGAAGGAGAATTCATGTTTTAATGCCAAAATAATATTTTCTAAATACTGTTTTGTTACAAATATATAAAATCAATAATCTAGAAAGTATCAGGAAATAAATTAGTAGAGAAAAGAGTTTAAAGAGTTTTGAAAAACGAAGATTATTTATAAACAGAAAGTTGGAGTTTGAGAAACCCAACTCATTTTGTGACAGTTAGTCACTTGGACTTACTAGTCTTCGGGTGTGTTTTAAGACTGTTACTGTAGCTCGGCGGAGCTACTGGTCTTGGGTTCGAGTCTCGCCAGAGACTTTATTTTCTAAAATATGATTTTTACTTAAAACCCGTGAGCCCAAAGTTAAATATAAATGAATTTCACTATTAAGCAGTTAGCCACAGTGGCCATACTAGTCTTCGGTGTCGCCACAAGTCTGTTACTGTAGCTAGGTGGGCCTGTTGTGTGTGGGTTCGATTCCTGGCTTCAGCCAATTATTTTTTTAATTTGATTTTTTTTGCATAAATTAATATGTTTTAAGATTTTAAGTGTTTTTAAGATTAAGAAAAATTATTAGAAATATAAGAAAAATATCTAGGCTTCATGGGAATTTTTCTACAACGTTTTGACTTATTATAATGAGGTTTTTAGAAGCAAATTTTGGGAAAAGTGATCAATAAAATTTCTTAAAAGTTTAATTCTTTTTGTGATTTAAGATACAAATATTTTTGTTGAACATAGAAAATTCTGAAGAATTCAAAATGAAATTTTGTGATTTTAGTATTGATTAAATGAAGATTTGAATTGTATACAATGTTATAAGTGATTAAATTGACAAAGAGGTTGATTTGACTTATGTCATGTTATGAGATTATAAAGAAATATTCTCTTTGAGAAAGAGATTGTGATTAAAAGAAATTGAAATGATTATTTTGAGATTGATTATGAAATATTGTTAATCTCTAGAAAGAGATAGTTGTTGGAGTGTAAAGGCTAGGCGAGATCCTAGTGATCGGCAATTTTTATTAATGAATTTGAGAGCTAACTAGTGTGGGTTGAGCGAAGTAGCCAGGTAGGCTGACTGTCTCTTTTGTTTTGGTTTAAGTCCGGTAGGGTAAGCTAGCTTTAGGTTGTGATGATTTTCTTTTGAAACAAACTGAAATTGTAAGGACTACACCATAGTGAAGATGTGATGAAAGTAAAAGAAAAACACGAGTATGAGGGCCTCAAAGCTACAGCATGAAAGTATTCACAGGTTGTCTACACGATGCATCGTGTTATGATGTGGATATGTCTCCAAGTGTCCGTACCGCAGGCGACGCTTATGGGATGTTTGGTGACTACGGGTGGTGTCATGTCCCATGATGGAGGCTGAATTGTCCATAGGTTCTACACGATGCGGCGTGTCATGACGTGGGATTTCCCTATAGGCTGTCTGGACATGAGCTCGTAACTCATAGAATATCTAGGATACTTACCATAGTTACCGTAGTAGTTTAATTCATGGCGAGCGATTGAACCCTACAAGATGAAATATGGTTAAAGGTTTGCCCTCGGACATATGTAGTATGGGATGCATAGAATTCGAACAAGTACGCATTAGTGTCATTTAATATAAATAACTGTATTAAGGACTAAATGCACAGCACCCACGACATCAATAGAATAGTCCCTTTTGTAGCTTTGTTTTGTGATCAAGTTTCTGTTTGTTAAAGTATTTAAAAATCGTTATACTATTCGGCATAGAGAGGATGGTCGTGTATAATATTTCGTCGGTTGTAAGCAACTGATGTGCCCACAGTTTTATATGCCGAACTTGGAGTTTACAAGAAGATTTAAAGATGAATTTGTTGCTGATGATTACTTAAATGTAAAGTTGTTACAATTGTACATTTATCATTGTTGTATTTTATTTATTCCGCTGCGTGTTGATGTAAAATACTCTGATATAATCATTGTTATATAAAAGTTTTTAAATTACTTGTAAAATTGTACGAATGAAGTGTAAAGATGTAGTGGAACTCAAATTCAGTCTTATTTGGAATTCGGAGTGTTACAGAGTGATATCATAGCCATGCTTAAATGAGTAGTACAAATTTACAAGGACGACACATTAGGGTGGACATTAGAAGTGTGAGTTTAGTTTATGGAGATTTAAATGTAAGTGATTTACGTTTGTGCTGCTCTATAGACTGATGTTTTCTCTTCCCTTTCCCTTTTGAATGGCTGGAGTCGTGAATGAAGTAGTTGTTGACCTTCATTCATGATGCTCCCCTCGTATATAATGATGTGAGATTGTATGCGAGTACATTTTTCCTGGGTATCAGAGTGGCGCAGTGGAAGCATGGTTTGTTTGGACCTACATTCATGATACACTACACGTAGACACACTTCCCTATCAAATTATTCTTCGTGGATTTTCATCATAGTACTTTTTCAACATTCAATATTTTTCAAATAAATATTTTCTTATATTATTAAATCAATTGGATATGTATTATTTTGTCTATCTTCCTTTGTCTTGATTTTTTTGAAATTGTTTTATCTGTCTTTCAATCTTAAAATTTTGTCTTTCATGTTTTTATGTCACTTTATGTCTACCCTATTTATATCTGCTATTACTTTACATATTCCGTTAAGTTTTAAATTACCGCTTATTAAATTTATATTGCAACTATTATTTTTTTCCTTTATTATTATATTTTGAATTTTGCTTATGAATCTTACTTATGTACATTCATTTTACATGATTTGATTTTGTGATACTATATTTTTCCATTTTCTTATATTGTCTTATATATTTCAGTATATTTTAAACAAGATTGAAATATTTTACCCATATAAATATGACCTATCATTTTGTTTTATTGTCTACATTCAATACTATTGTTATTACATATTATTTGTTGATTTGTTTTATTATATTCACTTTTACTATTAATTGCTACTTATTAATTTTTTTAGTTTTACGCTTTTTCGATATAATACATACACTGCATAATTATCGTTTTTCATTTGTATTTTCATCTCGTGCATATACGTTTTCCTATTTTCGTCTTAATGTTATAAATCATTTTCATTATTACAAACTTTCTATATCCTATATTTAAAGTCTATATATCTATTTTAATATTTTTTCGTTGTAATTTCCTACTTCATTTACAACTTTTCCATCCACTTTTATATCACTGATTTCAAAATGTAACACCATATTTTATTAAACACCCAATATCAAAGTACAAAAGAAAGATTACATCTTTCCATCTCCCGTTTTGGTGCAACCTGATGTCGAGAGGGCAAATCTGTAACTAGACGTCAATGGATGCAAACTGCAACTGGACGTCAGGGAGGTAAAGTCTACAACCGAATGTCCAGAAGACAAACTGCAATCTGATGTCGTAGAGGCAACTCTGTAACTTGATTTTAAGGAGGCAAGTCTGCAGTTGGATACCAACGAGGCGAACCTACACCAAAAGGAAATTTTTTACTTAGATAACCCCTACTTTGTTTTCTATAATATTTACTTATCCCTATTCTATTTTTGTACTGGCTTATACTCCTTTATAATATTTTACGACCTAACATTATATTATTTATACTGATTTCTATATTTATCTTACTTGTGTACTTACTCCTTAATCTCAACTATCTTACCACTTTCTTATTATTTTGAATCTTTTCATGAGTATGTATTTCATACCACTTCATTTTATTTTATATTGCTATTAGCTTATCTTAGATTTTGTGGCTACTCACCTAACTATATATATATATATATATATATATATATATATATATAATAAAACACAAAGAAAGCTATCAAGTGGCTCTCCTTCAATCTCAAAAAAATCAAAGGCCTATATCTAATCTTACAAAACATATTTCCCCCCCAAAACTCAAATTCAAATCTTCCGCCCAAAACAACTCCTATATTATTTTTTTTCTCTCTCTCTCCCTCCCTCTTCTATTCAAAAAATTAAGAAAATAAAAATTTTAAAATTTTAGAAAAATTTAAAAACTAAAAAATTTTAAAATTTCAAAAACTTTAAAAATAATTCAAAAAAATCAAAAAATTCATATAATATGTTTTTTGCTCTGTGTTTGCTACTTCAATTAATTTGCTGGACCTCAAAAACTATTTTATATAATCAAATAAGGTATACCGTTCCGAAGACGTGCCGTAGGCACGTGTCAAAGGGCAAACCTAGTATATACATATATATACATACTAGGTTTGCCCGTTGAGACGTGCCTACGGCACGTCTTCAGAACAGTGCACCTTGTTTGATCATATAAAATATTTTTGGAGGTCCAGTAAATTAATTGAAGTAGCAAACATTGAGCAAAAAACATATTATATGATTTTTTTGATTTTTTTGAATTATTTTTAAAGTTTTTAAAATTTTATTTTTTTTTAGTTTTTTAACATTTTAAAATTTTTAAAATTTTTATTTTCTTAATTTTTTGAATAGAAGAGGGAGGGAGAGAGAGAAAAAATAAATAAATAAAATTTTTAAATAGAAGAGGGAGGGAGAGAGAGAGAATAAATTAATAAATAAATAAATATATGAGTTGTTTTGGGTGGGAGATTTGAATTTGAATTTTAGAGGGAACTTTTTGGGAAAAAATATATTTTGTAAGATTAGATCTGGACCTTTAATTTTCGGGGGATTGAAAGAGAACCACTTGATAGCTTTCTTTGTGTTTTATTATATATATATATATATATATATATATATATATATAGAGAGAGAGAGAGAGAGAGAGAGAGAGAGATTTGAATTTGAATTTTAGAGGGAACTTTTTGGGAAAAAATATATTTTGTAAGATTAGATCTGGACCTTTAATTTTCGGGAGATTGAAAGAGAACCACTTGATAGCTTTCTTTGTGTTTTATTATTATTATTATTATTATTATTATTATATATATATATATATATATATATATATATATATATATATATATATATATATATATATATATATATATATATATATATATTTATTTTTATTTATATATTTTGTTTACGATTCATAAATTACTTCTATATAATTGGTTTTCGTGATATGTTATTGTTTTTCTACTATGATGTGTGGTTTTCCTCCTACAAACCATTTATACTTTTCATATCATAATATTGGTTGTTTCATCCTTATAATTTTGATGCCTATGTACGTATGTAATTTTGTATGTTGGTTTTTCCTCCACTACTTGACAATTTGAAAATATTTCAATATATGCCTTCTATATCTTTAATTTTCAAATCGTATGTTTAATTATTATGGTTACTTTACAAATTATTTTATGATATTAATTGTTATACATAATTATTTTATATATTGCCTATACTTTTAATTAAAATTTCATTCTAGTTTATTTTTCAAACTTTTATCCTATAGTCTTCTTTTAAATTGCTAATTCAGTTTTCGTTATACAATACCAAAACCAGTTTGCGATTTTCTACTTCTTATTACTTTGATGAATTTTGATTACTAATCTATTTATAAATTATCTATTGACTATGTTTCTCTTTATTGCATTGTTTTCCTGTTTTCTACACTTGACACTTAGTTTAGCTTCACTTGAGGTTTACATGTTTTCTTGCTACGTCATTTTTTATGTATTCTTGTTTATCACATGTTGTTTATGAATCCATGCTTTACTTATGTTGTTTGTCTTATGTCACTCACACCTTTATGGCTGACCCCTTTAGTTTTGGGAGTTAGGGTTATCTCAAGCCTCATATTTTACAGGTGATTTCTTAATGCTCGGATTTGGATGCTTGATGTTCAATTGATATAGTGACTCATGTAATATGTAAAATGAAAAGTGTTGTAAAGAAAAGAGAATTATGATTTGTGATGTTTTGTATTCCGCTGTGCTATGTAATGATTAAGTATAATGAAAGTTGAGAAATTTTATTGGTGTTTGGTTGTGTTAAATTGGGTTTAATATTACATTGAAGTTGATGCTGGAAATTGTGCCACGTATTTTCTAAGATATCATATTAGAAATTCGGGGCGCTGCAGAGGTTGGTATCAAAGCATGCTTCAATAGTAATACTAAACATGGTATAAAAATAACCTAGGTGTGGACACTAGAGTGTGAGTACCTAGGTGTGGACATTAGAGAGTGAGTATCACATAGAACTGAAACATGATGTTTTACCTTTGGGGTACAGTTGAGGTTTTGCCAAAGGGTGTTGAGGTGATAATGAATTTTGTGTGTGGTGCTCTAACTTTTTCCTCATTTTGCAGTATTCAGTATGGTTGCACCCAGACCCCGGAATGGTGGTAACAATGGTGATGGATCTGGATGTTTTTGAGGAACTGGAATTGATCTCGAGGCCGAATTTGCCAGGGCGTATCAGACTTTGGAGGCACTGATGGCATCTAATTTGGCTCAGAATCAGAACCAGCATCAGAATCATGGAACTGGACCAAGATTGGTTAATGCCGATCCCATCAAGCAGATCGAGTCCTTCAAGAGGATGAGGCCTGCCAGTTTTTGATGGGAAATCTGATCCAAACGAAGCTGATGATTGGATTAGACGGATGGAGACAATCTTCGAGGTCTCGGAAACTCCGGCAGCCAATAAGGTGAAGTTGGCCACGATGCAATTGGAGAAGGACGCTGGTGTTTAGTGACAAACGGTGAAAAGGACGTTGGGGGACCAGCAGATGACTTGGGTGGCTTTTCTGGAGGAATTCAGGGATCGCTTCTTTCCCTGGATATTCAGGAGAAGAAGGCGATAGAATTCTTGAATCTTCAGCAGGGCAGCATAACCGTGCGAGAGTATGAAACCAAGTTTTATCTGTTGTCGAGGTATGCACCAGAGTTGATAGTTGACGAGGCGAAGAAGGCCAAGAAGTTTGAGCAGAGCTTGAGGCCAAACTTGAGGTCGAGGATGATCCCGTTGGGCATAAGAAGGTTCGACAAGCTGGTCAAGAGAGCAGCTATGACCGAGGAAGACATGGACCAGTTCCAGAAGAGGCAAGAGACCTGGAACAGGAACAAGAGGCCAGCATCAGGTCAGAGTGGGAAGGGATTCCCAGCGAAGCAAGTCAAGTTCAGTGGTTCAGTGCAGAAGGCACCTGCAACTCAGGAAGTGACTTGTTATTACTGCAAGGAGGCAGGTCTTTACAGGTCAGCGTGTCCTAAGTTGGCGAAGCAGACTTGTTTCCAATGTGGGCAGGCAGGACATTCTAAGCCTCATTGTCCACAATTGAGGAAGGATGGTCCAGGTGGAAGTAAATTTCAGAGCCAAGGGCGAGTGTTTGCATTAACCGAGGAGGACGCGAGTAACTCGGAAGATGTAATCCAGGGTATGCAAGAGTTTTGATTTTATTTTTAATCAATGTAATAAGTAAAACCTTTTTGAGAATAATTGGAGATTGAGTATCACTCTTCATGTAACAGGGATTGTTTTGATTAATGGAATTAAGGCAAAGGTTTTATTTGATACTGATTCTTCGCATACTTTTGTATCGTCAAATTTTGCAAAGGTCATAGGTGTGGAGCCTAAGTTGTTTCCAGGCAAGGTTTTGTCGGTGGCAATGTCGTCAGGTGAAGAATTGATTGCTGATCGATATTACGAGGGCTGTGATATCGAGATTGGCATGAGATTATTTAGCATCGATCTGATCGAGCTGCAAGTCTTAGGAGTGGATGTGATCGTGGGCATTGATTGGATGGTAATATATGATGCTACAATTGAATGCAAGCAGAAAGAGGTGTTAGTGAAAGCACCAGGTGGTTCCGCAGTGACTTTCCAAGGGAAGAAGAAGATTTCGAAGGTGGCTGCAATGGTATCCAAGATGGCGATTCCAGATGAAGTCCAAGGTATTCCGGTTGTCAGAGATTTTCCTAAGGTGTTCTTGAAAGATTTTTCAGGATTACCGCCGCAGATAGATATGGAGTTTTGCATCAATGTTCAGCCAGGGAGTGCTCTGATTTCTAAGGCTCCGTACAGGATGGCACCTGTAGAGCAAGACGAAGTGAAGATGCAGATTGAAGAGCTATTGAGCAAGGGGCTTATTAGGCCGAGTTCCTCACCGTGGGGTGCGCCAGTGTTGTTGGTCAAGAAGAAGGATGGGTCAATGAGGATGTGCATTGACTACCGGGAGTTGAATAGGGTGACTATTCAAAACAAGTATCCACTTTCGCGGATTGATGATTTGTTCGACAGGCTTCGAGGAGCAGCAGTGCTTTCGATGATTAATTTGAGATCAGGGTATCATCAGGTTCGAATCAAGGAGGAAGATGTGAGTAAGACAGCTTTCAGGACTCGTCATGGACTCTATGAGTTTTTGGTGATGCCATTCGGGTTGACGAATGCGCTAGCAGTGTTCATAGATATGATGAATCGGGTTTTGAGGCCATTTATTGACTCTTTCGTAGTGGTTTTCATCGACGATATTTTGGTATATTCGAAGTCGGAGGAGGAGCATTCTATGCACTTGATAGCGGTATTACAGAAATTGCAGGAGCATAGCTTGTATGCCAAGTTGTCCAAGTGTGAGTTTTGGAAATTTGCGGTAGCTTTCCTTGGTCATATACTTTCTAAGGTGGGAGTGGCCACTGATCCTCAGAAAGTTGAAGCAGTGAAGGATTGGCCCAGGCCAACGTCTGTGAAGGAAGTCAGAAGTTTCTTGGGTTTGGCTGGTTACTACAGGAGATTCATCCAGGGTTATTCTCAGATTACAGTTCCTTTGACAGGTTTGACCCGGAAGAATGTGGCATTTTCATGGACTGATAAGTGTGAGGCGAGTTTCCTTGAGTTAAAGGAGAGGTTGACTACTGCACCTATCTTAGCTTTGCCACAAGCTGGGAAGGATTATGATATCTTCAGTGATGCATCTCTCAGAAGTTTGGGCTGTGTCTTGATGCAAGAAGGTAAGGTTATTGCTTATGGTTCGAGGCAATTGCGTCCACATGAGAAGAATTATCCGACGTATGATTTGGAGCTAGCAACTATTATCTTTGCCTTGAAGAAGTGGAGGCATTATGTTTATGGTGAGAAGGTCAATATGTACACCGACCACAAGAGCCTGAAATACATTTATCAACAGAAGGATCTAAATCTTCGGTAGAGAAGGGGGTTGGAAGTATTGGAAGACATTCGTCCTGAGATCAACTATCATCCAGCCAAGGCGAATGTTGTAGCTGATGAGCTTAGCAGGAAGAGTAGTTTATCAAGTTTGATCACTACTCGAAGCGAGTTGGCAGCAGAGATTGATCAGGCAGGTATCGAGGTGGTGCTGCAGAGTTTAGGAGCGTCTTTGGCTCAGTTGAAACTGCAACCTTCCTTGAGAGAGAGGATTGTGAAAGGTCAGAGGTCAGATTCAGAGATTCAGAAAATGATGCAACCAGTTTCAGAAGGCAAGCTATCAGAATTTCGTGTTCAAGATGGAGTTCTTTGGATGGGTGGGAGGTTGTGTGCTGTGAATAATACAGATTTGAGAGAGAGTATCTTGCAAGAAGCACACAGTACCTTGTTGTCAGTGCATCCTGGAGGTACGAAGATGTACAAGGACATCAAACAGCACTTTTGGTGGTCTGGTATGAAGAGGGATGTGGCAGATTTCGTGGCAAGGTGTCTGACTTGTTAGCAGATCAAAGCAGAAAATCAGAGACCGTGAGGTTTGTTACAGCCGTTGTCCATTCCAGAGTGGAAATGGGAGAATGTCAGTATGGATTTCATCACGGGTTTGCCGAGGAGTTCGAAGGGCAATGACTCGATTTGGATTATTGTGGACCGTTTGACTAAGTCGGCTCACTTTCTAGCCATGAAGCTTACTTGGTCGTTGGAGAAATTGGCCGAGTTGTACATTGGTGAGATTGTGAGGCTTCATGGAGTTCCAGTGTCGATTGTTTCCAACAGGGATGTAAGGTTCACTTCAAGGTTTTGGTAGAGCCTACAAGCAGCTTTAGGCACTAGAACTGATTTCAGTACCGCGTTTCATCTACAGACTGATGGTCAGAAGGAGAGGGTGAATCGAGTGCTGGAAGATATGTTGAGGGCTTGTGTTATGGATTTGGGTGGTAGCTGGGAGAGATACTTGGCATTGGTTGAGTTTGCTTATAGCAACAGTTACCATGCGAGTATCGGGATGGCGCCGTATGAGGCTTTGTACGGGCGGAGGTGCAGGAAACCTGTTTGTTGGTACGAGGTTGGCGCGAGGCAGATGTTTGGTCCTGAGATCGTGCAACAGATGTCAGAGCAGATTGAAGCTTCCAGAGGAGTTGGCACAGGTGCATGATGTATTCCATGTGTCGTTGTTGAGGAAACATGTGCCAGATCAGAATCATCAGTTGGTAGAGATTCCTGAAGGTCTACAGGTGAACTTGAGTTACAAGGAACAACCTGTTGAGATCGTTGACCGTAGGGAGAAAGTTCTTAAGAGCAAAGTGATACCGATGGTCAAGGTGCTGTGGAGGAATCAGCAGTTCGAAGAGGCTACTTAGGAGTCAGAGGATCGCATGCAGAAGGATTTTCCTGAGCTTTTTGTATGAAAGTACTTTCTTTTATGTGATGGTATTTCTTTGGATGATTATACTATTGGATTGAATAGTATTTCCCTTGTTTGATATGTCCTTCTATGTGAATGTTTCGAAATTTTGGTTCGTTTATGAAATTTCAAATTCTTGGTTCATTCTTGTTTGGACCTCATTAGCGATAGTTCTGAGGACAGAACTCTTCTAAGGAGAGAGTGATGTAGTACCCCGTATTTTTAAATATTATTTTTAAATGTTTATAATGAATTAAAATGATTTTTGGAGATTTAATAAATATTTTCCTGGAAATTTATCTTTTTACACGTGCAAAACACGTGCAAATATTTTTTTGAGAAGTTCAAAAGCTAAAATTTCCTCATGGAAAATCATTATTTATTATTTGGGATTATTTTTAATTTTTTTATATTTTTCTGACATTTATTGGATCTATTTGCAAATATTAAGAAAAAGAATGATCTTTTTGCAAAATTGTCACTTTGAGGGGTGAAAGTGCAAAAACTATTTTTTGGACATTTAAAATAGTGCCGACTGGAAATATGGAGGTTATTTTACTTTTAAATCTCAATTTAATCGATTTTATCCAGTTTCCAAGTATAGGAATCTATTTATGTAAAGTTGTATTTTTAAGGGGTTATTTTTGCAAAAGTGTCTAAAAACCCTAATTCTTCTTTTCCCTGCTATTTAAAAGAAAAACGCAGCCGTCTTTCGCTACACAACATTGAGTTTTCTTATTTTTGGAGGATTTGGGAGAAGATTTTGGATCTTGCGAAGGAAAGGCTTCTTATCAAGGGATTTCTTCATTTTATGTGAGTGATGTAAATTGTTTGTTGTTTGTTTTATTTATGTGAGTGATATAATTATTTTGTTTGTTCTTTGAATGCTGTATGTGAGTGACATGTTTGTTTTTCTTGTATTTTGTGTATGTTGTATGTGAGTAATTGATTGGTTGGTTGTTTATTTATATGAGTGGTAAAATTGGTTGTTTGATCAATGAATGTTTATGGATCTTGGATATTGAAATTTATTGCTAGAAAGCATGATTAGGATTTGAGTATGACTATAAAAATAGTAGATTAGATGGATGAACGATTTGATCTTGAGAAACCCTAGTGGTATGTGATTACAAATTTGATTATGATTATGAGTTGTGGTAGAAATTCAGTTTTTTGAGAAATTGGAATGCAAGAGTTATGAATCAAGAGTTCATGTCATGAAAAATTGAAATTTGAGAAATTAGTTGAGTTGAGGAGATATACCCAAATTGGGGATTCCTTGAGATTTTGATATTTGTATGGTTTGGATCTGAATACGAACTATTTCAGTGAACAATGAATTTTGTAAGAAACTCTAGTTTTTATTATATGCACAATCCATGTATTAATTGAAAGAATCAATAAAATCTTTATTTTCATGAAGTCAAGCAATTTGATTTAGTTTTATGGACTATTATATGTCCTACCAGTTGTATTTGGTTATATAAGAAATAAGTTTTTATCGAAATCGTTTTCATAAAGTAAAACTATGTATCAGTTGAATTGTGCACAACCAAAATACTACAGACTGAAGGCCGATAGTCGACTGTCATGAATTCCCAGTCGACTGATACGACCCGGCTGCTATGTTCTTTAGTTTTCTCGAAATTTCCTTCTGGACAGTCGACCTATACCTTTTACAGTCGACTGGTACACTTAGAATTATATTTTTAAGTCATTGTAAAATTTCTTTCTGGACAGTCAACCTATTCCCTTTTCAGTCGACTGCTATACTTAGAATAATTTCTTAAAGATTATTGGATTTTCTCTCTGGACAGTCGACCTATGACTTTTACAAGTCGACTTATAAGACTTAGTTTATTTTTCTTAAGACCATGAAATTCTCTTTCTGGACAGTCGACTTACTCTTGTTATTAGTCGATTGATACTGATGTGTTCTTATAATTTTGAATGATCTTTCAAACGATCTATTCTTTAAATGTTTTGATCTATAACGTATTATACTATACTTTATCTTCTATTGCGCATATGTTTCAAGATGTTAAGTTGAGCAATTTATGTTGGAAGGTTGGTTTAGATATTTGAATTTGAGTCTCTAGAGGGTGTGTGTGACCCTAGTATACCGGCGGATGAGTTATTTATGTTTGGGCCTGTTGAGGCATTTTAGTTGTTCAGATGTTTGAGTTAAGTCCGGTAGGGTACACCAACTCTAGGAGATTCGTTAAGTAATTAAATAACCTAAATGATAAGGACATGCACTAGTGGTGATATGATGAACGAGAACATGGGTTATGGACCTCAGTATGGCTTGCGGTGTGAGATAATTCTCGAAATTATCCAGGTGTGAGTGAAATAGTCTCCGGAATTACCTGTGGTGTGGGATTGATCTCCCGAACTATCAGGGTCGAGGCGATGCACATGTGGTATTCGTGTGATGAGGTGCCATCGCTTGCGGTATGGAGTATTCTCGAAGATTCCCAGGTGTGAGTGAAATAGTCTCCAGAATTATCTGTGGATAAAGTTTGACCTCCGAAATTTTCGGGGCATGGGCTAATACTCACAGTTTATCTTTATCTCGTAGTAGTCATCGTGATAGGATTAGTTGCATAGCGGGAATTAAAACCTATAATGTGGAGACGTTAAGGGCTTGCACCAGACCTATGTAGAGTGGGATGCATAGACTCCGACAAGTACGCATTAGAGAGTCAGCATATAGACTTGATGTTTTCTTGATTGGTTTCACGCATGTGTTTTCCTGTTTTCTACACTTGACACTTAGTTTAGCTTCACTTGAGGTTTACATGTTTCCTTTCTACGTCATATTTTATGTATTCTTGTTTATCACATGTTGTTTATGAATCCATGCTTTACTTATGTTGTTTGTCTTATGTCACTCACACCTTTATGGCTGACCCCTTTAGTTTTGGGGGTTAGGGTTATCTATAGCCTCATATTTTACAGGTGATTTTTTAAGGCTCGGATTTGGATGCTTGATGTTCAATTGATATAGTGACTCATGTAATATGTAAAATGAAAAGTGTTGTAAAGAAAAGAGAATTATGATTTGAGATGTTTTGTATTCCGCTGTGCTATGTAATGATTAAGTATAATGAAAGTTGTAACCCCTATTTTCGCAAAAATGTATTTTTCTATATTTTCTGTATTTAAAATTTTTGCAAATTAATTTTTTTTTCGGTTTTCAACTATTTTGTCAAAATGTATTGTGGATCTTCTATTTTAAAATCTGTTTTCGATTAATAAATTTATTTGCAACTATTTTATATGATTTTTATATTATAATAAAAATTCTTATTTTGTTACTATTACTCTTATTAGTATTATTGTTATTTTCGACTAGTTATTAAAAATTCACTTTTATCTTCTAACTGTATTTGTAGTATTTTAAATAAATTATATTTTGTAATGCAAATTGCATTTTTATTTTAAACAATATTTTATTGGTTAATTTATTTTTCCTATTGAATTTTTTTTTTCTAAAACCATATTTACTACCCAAATCCTATTAATAACCAAACCCAACTACCCATTAACACCTATCCCTACCCTGTCTACCAAAATCCCCAGACCCGTTTTCTCTAACTAACCCACCCGTTTAACTATCTACCTAGCCCGTTAAAACCCATCTAATTATCACCTAATACCCAAGCCAACCTATTACTCTACTTCCTACCTATTATATCTTCCTGGTTGTTAAAACCATATACTTTTTAACTACTCACCTATTAATTCCCTAAACCTATTTCCTAATATATCCATCAGATCCGATTCCTTATAAAACAATTTTTTTTACCTTCCTATTCTACATCCAAACCGTGAGCATCATCCCCCTATTATACCGATTACTACCTTACCCAACCGACCCACTTCTTTCTTGTAGCCGTCCATTGTGTGCCCCCTCCTTCAACCCTAATTCAATATATCATATCCTATATATATTAGTACAATCCGATTTCAACATGCTTTTATTTTCTTCCAAACCATACAAACCATCCATCCGAACCCTACTCCCAACCTTTTCCTTGTGGCCGGCTACCCCAAACAGCACCCACCATCATCCAAAATCATCACAAACTCTCCCCTTTGGTGACTCTTCAAGTGGGTATCATCCACTTTGGTTCGTTGCATCAAGGAGTTGATCGTAGGGCGTTTTTGGTTCGTAGGTTCGCTTGAAAATGCGTGGAAAGGCTATTTTGTTCGTGAGTTTTCTTCCTTTGATTCGTTGGGTCGTATTTCACTCCATTAAGAGACAAGTAACTTGTACATAATTTCATTAGGTTGATACAAGTGAAAAAGTTCACATATAGGATAGTTGAGACTAGAGACGGCCAAAAATTGTATTTTTATTTGTGGGTTTTGTCTCTATTGTGTAAATCAGGTCATAGATGACTTAGGACATGAGAATTGATAGGTTGATGTCCTAGGTTTCACTCAAACTTGATTTTGTTCGTGTATGAGACATATTGCATGCTATGTGTTTGATTGATTGTCCATGTGAGAATTATTAGGTTGTGACATGTTAGAAATCCTTAAATATGATATATAGATGATGGGTAGGCTGCGTTTCAAGCTTGATTTAGTTTGGATCAAAATTGTGGAAGTTATGACGTTTTTAAGATTAAGTGTGAAATCTGGAATTTGCGGGTTGTGCTGTGTTTTTTTCTGTTTTCACCTATGCTAGGGTCCGAATCTCAACTTGGACATTTCTAAGTGAATTCTAGATAATTTAATCTATTTTCAAACCCCACCAATTTTACTACATTTGGAGTTCGTATGACTGAAATATGCTAATTTTGGTATAGGCTTGTCGGTAGTTTTTAGATTCAGTTTTGTGTCAATTTTGCCAACTAATTATTTTCAAGATCTAGGTTATATATAATATCTTGCCAAAAGATTTTGCTCAGTGTTTTCTCATAATGTTAGGGACTTCACAGATTTTTAGTGTATTTTAAAGATGAGTTTTGAGCGATGTTTCATATCCTTTTGCTATGATCCACTTTTGCTGTAAACTGCGTGTAGTTCTATGTTGAATGCAGTTTTTATCCTATTTATATTTACTGTATGAAAATTATATGTGAGATATGAAAGTTGGGAAATTTTATCTATTTTCACGCCGTTTTGGCAGAATTGAATTTCAATTTGCTGTTTGCGAGATATGCTTGTTTTCGTACAGCAGTGTTGAGAAATTACAGATTCGCCAAACCATGCTTTTGTGTCGTTCTCTATTTTTGATGACTTATCTATAATTACTGGATGATGCTGTTTATTTCTGGGAGACGTGTGGATGCACCAGGTGTGAGTTCGGACTCAATTTGTATTGAAGGAGAATGCCGCTCGTCTGCCGACCTTCGGTTGACCTTCTGGGACCTACGATGAGCTCGGAAAGATGTTGAAGGCTGGGCTCGGATCGGAAGGGTCGGATCCGAGGTCTTGTGTACCTGCAGACGGTCCTGAAACACCGGGGTTTATCCCGGTGGCGGACCCTCCGACGCTCTAGTCAGTCTCTGTGAGAGAGTAGCAATAACTGGGTATATTTAAGTGGCAAAAGATTGATTACCTCAAAAGGTGGGTGTGGGTCTAGTATTTATAGAGAATCCCAACCGGGTTTGGTTCCCTTTGGGGGCCGGGTCTGGATCCGAAGGCCCGTGGGCCTGACGTGGCAGCAGGCCCAGGGGGTTTAGGGCAGACGTGGCAATACCAGGAGTGGTATAGGGCTGACGTGGAGAAACCCTTGGTGGTATTTGGAGCCATCGTGTCCGATCGTGGGTCTCCTGTTCTTTTGGGGGGATCGGAGGGCCTAGGCTGCGCCAGGTCATCCTTCTGCTTCGCCGGAGAGGGGGGACGGCCTGTGGCACTGTCACGGGTCGGACTCCGAGGACTACCAAGGCTCGTCGGCACGAGGAGGCCAGTACTGTGAGGGCAAACAGGAGGTTCGGCGCCGACCCTGAAGTGGTTCGGGGCTGAGCTAGATAGCTATTTTTACCTTTTCGAGTGAGAATTGTATTGGGCCCTGGTTGGGCCTCAGGCCATTTTTACCCTATCACACAAGCCCCCCACTCCCGCGGGGGTGCGGGAGCAAGCCTTGGGGGAGTGTTCATGGTTGTGGAAAAAATGGGAGGACGACTCACAGGGCCTTCTTGGTGGGGTTGTCCTGAGGCTTTGACCGGACCTCGAGCTTGTCGAGGGTTTATGGGTAGGTGAAGGCGATGGCGAACCGTTGTATCTTCCGGAGAAGAGTACCCTGGTGCCTGACAGAACCTCGAGAGGACGAGGGTTTATGCGTCGACAAGGATGATGGCGAGCCGTTGTTTCTTCCTGAGAAGAGTACCCTGGTGCCAGACGGAACCTCGAGACGAGGGGGAATTATGGGCTGGTAAGGGTGATGGCCAGCCGGTGGATCTTCCGAAGAAGAGTACCCAGGTGCCAGACCGGACCTCGAGCTGGCGAGGGATTATGGGCCGGTAAGGGTGAAGGCGAGCCGTTGTTTCTTCCTGAGAAGAGTACCCTGGTGCCAGACCGAACCTCGAGATGAGGGGGAATTATGGGCTGGTAAGGGTGATGGCCAGCCGGTGGATCTTCCGAAGAAGAGTACCCAGGTGCCAGACCGGACCTCGAGCTGGCGAGGGATTACGGGTCGGTGAGGGTGAAGGCGAGCCGTTGTTTCTTCCTGAGAAGAGTACCCTGGTGCCAGACCGAACCTCGAGATGAGGGGGAATTATGGGCTGGTAAGGATGATGGCCAGCCGGTGGATCTTCCGAAGAAGAGTACCCTGGTGCCAGACCGGACCTCGAGCTGGCGAGGGATTACGGGTCGGTGAGGGTGAAGGCGAGCCGTTGTTTCTTCCTGAGAAGAGTACCCTGGTGCCAGACCGAACCTCGAGATGAGGGGGAATTATGGGCTGGTAAGGGTGATGGCCAGCCGGTGGATCCTCCGAAGAGGGGTGCCCTGGTGCCAGACCGGACCTCGAGCTGGCGAGGGGATTATGGGTCGGGCCGTTTGTGGGCGAACCGTTGTGCCTTGGGGCTGTTTGAGTAGGGTAGTCTGTTGTTTTCGCGGAGCATCTGGGGGCGCCCTGGGATCTGTGCAAGGTTCCCATTTCCTAGGTGCGTTAATGGCGCCGCCTAATAAATGTATGGCGCATGGTCTTCCGTCGTTTGGTTTTCCCCATGTCATAAAGGCCGGCCCCTGGAGGAGGCTATAAGTACCCCCCCCCCTCTTTCTCGTAGCGGTTCAGATCAAAGCAAGGGTGGTCTGTTTGGCCCTTAAAGGTGTCTGCTTCGGCGGACGCCTGTCTCTTGATAATTTTTACCCCCGGTTGTGTCGGAGAGGTGTTCTCGTCCCGCCGCTGCCGTTGCGCCCCGGAGGCGCCGCCCAGAGGGGCCGCGCAGACGGGGCGGGGCGGGCAGGCGGCGTGACGATGGTGAGGGTCAGCTGGATGGCCCTGATGGATCTGATGGCCCTGATGTGGCGGCCAGATCCAGGGGGGATCCGGGCGAGAGGGACAAGGACCGAACTTCGAAGGGTGAGCAGTTTGCAACTGTGGAGGTTCTATCCTTCCGAGAGAGATGAAGGGCGTTCTGGGCCGGTTGTTTGCAACTGTGAAGGTTCCGTTGCTGGAGTAGGCTGGACTTTTGCAGTTGCATCAACTGGCTCGGAATGGTGCACTCCTTTCGACCTCTGGGTGTTGATCTGCTTTCGACCGGGGTGCTTGCCGAGGGGGGCGTCTTGAAGCTTTGGGCCCCGGGTAGATGAGTCGTTCTCCGATTGGAGGCTGACTACTCTGCGTCCCAATAGGGCTCCAGGTTGAGGCGGTTTCTGTCTCACCCGGGAACAGTTCGGGTCTTCGGCCGATGACGCTGTAAGCCCCGAGCTGCTCACGGGTGAAAGGGGAACCGACCCAGTCTCGGAGCCCGGGGCGTCTGTCTGAGGACGGCGCCTTAAATCTTAAAAATAAAAATGTTCCCTCCTCCGAATACTTCTTCCGTGCTGACCTCCTTGTCTGGCTGCCAGCCTGTCAATGGATGATGTCAGCATCGCACGTTTTGAGGATGTGGCGCGAATTCCTAGGCGGCAGTTGCATGTCAGATAGGTGAACAGTACTCGCGGAAATCGAGGAGTCGCTTTTATCTCCTATAAATATTCCCCCCTCTCCCCTATTTGTCCACTCCTTTCTTTTTCAAAAAAATTTTCAACACTTCAGCGCTCATCTTTGCATCTTGCTGTACCAGGCTCGCCCTTCCAAAGTAACCCCAGGTGAGTTGGCAAGTCTACTTAGTTTAGGCATAGATGGACAGGGCTCAGTCTGGCTCATCAGCGTCGACGTCTAGGGGGGAAGTGGAGCCTATCTCTGACTCGACGTCCTGGGAGGAGCCCGTACTCGAGGAGGAGTCAGTGTACGTTGATGAGTCTTCTGACACGATTTCGTGGGAGGAACCGGTGGTTGAGGAGGAGGTACATGGTGCAAGGCTGTCGCGCTCTCGTCGTCCCTTCGTGGTGGAGAGCAGCGAGTCGGACGAAGCGACTGATGGTTCGGACGACGTCCGTGTTTTGGAGTTGGCTACCGAGGGAGAGAGAGGCGAGGGCGGCATTGTAAGGAGATCCACGGTTCAGGGGGCAGGTCCAAGTTCCATGCTGACTGGTCGGGGGCCCTTATTCACTCCCTCGCCGGAGCGAACCGAGAAGAGGAAGAAGGCTCCGAGGAAGGTAGGGTTGGGGACTGGTGGTTCGAGCCAGGGGACAGGTTCGCCCGTGCAGCCGAAGCATTTCTGTCAATATCCTGACGACCTGTCCGACCAGGAGCTCTTTGGTGTGCAGGCCTCTTCGCCGAGTCGGACGAGAGTGTTGATGGACGCGATTCTGACCGTCTTGGATGGCGGGGACTTGGAGGTTTTGCAGCTGGCGTACCACATAGGTCCTAGTTACGAATTGATGCTGCCGAGCTCTACTCTTCGCCCAACCGATTCCCTGTCTGCTTGGTATTGTGTCTTCCCCGTGGACGCGTTTATTTCTGGACTGAGGCTGCCGGTCCATCCGTTTGTTCGGGAAGTGTTGAACTGGGCCTCCTTGGCGCCGATGCAGTATGGGCCGAACTCTTGGAAGCAGATAATCAGTTTTGTACTGATGTGCGAGGAACAACGGGTACCCCTGCGCTTGAACGTGTTCCGAGCGACGCTGATGATTAGTTCGGCGGTCGAGGGGGTTTACTATATCTCCCCCCGGAGCAGGAGGAAGGTTGTTCATAGCCACCCGGACTCTATCAAGGATTGGAAGAAAAAATATCTGGTGATCCGGAGTGAAGAGCCCTAGGACATTCCGACTCGATGGAACTACTCCAAGCCGAGTTATCCTGCGCCGGGGCAGGGGGATCTGACGGTCGAGGAGTGGGGGTTCGTCGAGCGTCTCCGTTTGTCCCCTAGTATTGATTGGACGAAGGTGACGGAGGTTCGCCTGGCGAGCGTTGGACTGAGCCCAGCCGTTCTCCGTATGTAGTTGTTTCTTTTCCCTCGATCCTTTCGTACATTCTTGCTCATTGCTCTTAATGGTTTTTTCTGTAGATATGGATGAGGCATCGATCAAAGCAAGGAGGCTCGCCATGAAGAAGGAAAATGCCGAGAAGAAGAAGGGGGAGGCGGCGAAGAGGCCGAGGGAGCCGCCCCTTGTTATCTCGGAGGTACCGCTCGAGCCGAGGGTTAAGAGGACTCGTTCGGAGACGGGCAAGGGGGGTGCCCCTTTGAGGGGTAAGGGCCCGGCGAGGGCATCCGATCTTGATAAGGGGAAAGGTCCCTTGGTAGGGGTCGAGGAGGAGGACCCGGTGGTGGAGTTGTTGCGGCAGCGGTGGGCGCCGGACTGGTCGGTTCGGATGGGCAACTATCTGACCGAGGAAGCCCAGGCCGTAGAGGTGGTGGAGAAGCTGGCAACGCCTCGTGATCGCCAGATGATGGAGAACGAGCCCGTGGAGGTGGCATTCACGTGCCTGGCGCAGGCCACCGTGTCGGTAAGCTTGTTGACCTCCTCCTTTCTGTTTAGTCTTGCCTCAGGAGTTTTCTTCTTATCTGCGTCTTTCGGTTGCAGGCTTGTATGCAGGGAGCTAATGTGAAGAATCTCTACGAAGCGTCCCTGTTACAAGAGCGTGCTCGGGCGGACAAGAGCGGACGAGAGACGAAGGAGATGCGGATCGAGCTCGATGGTTCGCGTCAGAGGGAGCAGCAGATGAAGCTGGAGCTCGGGGCCAAGGACACCGAGTGGGGGAAGAGGGTGGCCTCCTTGAAGAGGAAGTTTGCCAAGGAGAAGGGGGAGTTGACAGCTGCGTTCGCCAATGAGAGGAAAGAGCTGACGGATGCGGGCCAGCGGATGGTGATAGCCGTCCAGGATGAGTGCTACGCGAAGGCCCTCAGTCATGTGAGGCATTTCTATCCGACCCTCGATCTGTCGAACTTCGAGTACGACATGGAGATTGATGGGACCCCGAAGATTCCTGCCGGAGAGGGGCTCGTTGACAACCCGGCCGTCGATCCTCCTGTGAACCCGATCGACGCCGAGGAGGGAAATCGAGTTGTATAGTTTTGTCTTTCTTCTTTCCTCCTTTCGATTGTATTTGCCTCCCGCGGACTGGCCCCCGCCTTTTCGTGTATATATAAAAAAGTAATTCGGACTTGCCAAGGGTTTTGACGCCGGTCGTTTCCGGATCTCCCCGCTTATGTGCTTCGAGTTGGCTCACTTCGTAGGTTGTGGCTTCCCTTCCCGAGGTGGGCCCCCGTCGTTCCGACGTGGCGTGCCGCTCGAGACGAGGGGAGTATTTCTGTAACGGCCTTTGCCCCGGTTGACAGTATACAAAGTGATGAAGGGGATGTGGCTCGGCCTTATTGTTTCGCGAGGAATCGGAGTGGGGTGAGGTGACGCCTTGGGGGTCGACCCCCTAACCTAGTATTAGGTCGGGTCTGCCGAGGTGTTTGGAGTATGATACAACGAGATTTCCTTAGTATAAGATAGGGGGGGCCGCTAAAACGGTCCTATACAAAGGAAAGCTTTTCAAAAGGTTTACTTCTAGCTAAGTTAAAGTCTATGCTTGCTTTTTGCAGGAGTTCACTGGGTGCTAGGCGTCAAGGGGGAACCTCTCTGGCTCGACGGTAGGTCCGGGGGTAGGGCCGTCCTTCTTAGGTTTGAACATGACGGCGTTGAGGGGGAACATTCCTCCTCCGACGGTGGTCATGTGGCACGATCGCGCTGCTTCTTGGCTGCCTCGGACGACGCCGACCCCTTGTGGGGTGGAAAATTCGAGCTCCAGATGGTAGGCCGAAGGCACCGTTTGGAGGGAGCATAACCTGGATCGGCCGAGTATGGCGTTGTAAGCCGTCTTGACGTTGGTCACCATGAAGTCCATAAGCTCGGTCCTCTTGGCGGGAGCCGATCCCGCGGTAACATCGGGGGTGACAATCCCTTCTAGTACGACAGGGACGCCGTAGAACCCATGTAAGGTGTATCCGGCCGGTTGGAGCTTGCCTCTAGGTAACTTCAGTTTCTCGAAGGCTTCGAGGAAAAGAATGTTCACCGAGCTGCCGTTGTCGACAAGGATTCGGCGAACTTCACACTTAGCCATGCGGAGGCTAATGACGAGGGCGCACGATCGCGCTGCTTCTTGGCTGCCTCGGACGACGCCGACCCCTTGTGGGGTGGAAAATTCGAGCTCCGGATGGTAGGCCGAAGGCACCGTTTGGAGGGAGCATAACCTGGATCGGCCGAGTATGGCGTTGTAAGCCGTCTTGGCGTTGGTCACCATGAAGTCCATAGGCTCGGTCCTCTTGGTGGGAGCCGATCCCGCGGTAACATCGGGGGTGACAATCCCTTCTAGCACGACAGGGACGCCGTAGAACCCATGTAAGGTGTATCCGGCCGGTTGGAGCTTGCCTCTAGGTAACTTCAGTTTCTCGAAGGCTTCGAGGAAAAGAATGTTCACCGAGCTGCCGTTGTCGACAAGGATTCGGCGAACTTCACACTTAGCCATGCGGAGGCTAATGACGAGGGCGTCGCAGTGGGGGAGGCGAACGCCTTCGAGGTCCTCCCCTGAGAATGAGACTGGCGCGGGTTGTAGCTCGGGAGAGGGATCGCCTTGGACAGCATTCATCTCTCGGATGAAGGCTTTTCGGAAAGTATTCGATTCCCCTCTTATTAGCCCTCCATGGACTCAATGTAAGATAAATGGTGTGTCCGGGGCTCCCTCGGACTCGGGATCCCGACCCGGTATGCGGCTCGGAGGGGGGTTCGGGGGCGAGTGTATCCCGCTCCTAGTATCTCGTCGACCCCGCGGGACTTCTCGGGTGAATTCTCGGAGGTATCCTCTGGAGATGAGTTCCTCAATCTCGTCCTTCAGGGCCCGGCATTGATCTGTGTCGTGTCCATGGTCTTGGTGGAAGCGGCAGTAGAAGCGCTGATCTCGGTTCTTGCCGTTGTTAGGTCGGGGAGGTAGTCGAACAATGCCTTTGTCTTCGATTTCTAAGAGGATGGCGGATACGTTGTGCGTCAAGGGAGTGTATCTCTCGAAGCGGGGGACCGGCGGGACCTTCTTCATAGCCCCCGGGTCCCTTGGAGCTTTCTTTGATGGTTCGATTTCTTCGGTCTTCCGCTTTCCCTTCCCGGTGGCATCCCTGGCATCTTCGGGGTTAAGGGCCTCTTCTGCCCTAATGTATTTCTCGACCCTACTGAGGAGGTCGGGGAAGTCGACGGGGGGTTTCTTCGCCAGAGAAGCCTTCAGCTGTCCGTGACGGACGTTGTGTCGGAATGCCGCTGAAGCGACGCCCGGGTCGAGGGAGGAGACCGACCTTGCCTCAGCGGTAAATCTCCGGACGAACACTCTGAGTGATTCCCCCTCTAACTGTTTGAGTCCGAGTAACGAGGCGCTGGTCCTTTCGGTCTTCCGGCTGGTGACGAAGTGGGCGAGAAAATTGCCCTCGAGTTGGTCGAAGGAGTAAACGGAGCCAGGGGCGAGCTTCGAGAACCACTCACGAGCGGGACCCCGAAGGGTGGCAGGGAAGGCTCGGCATAGCAGGGGATCCGAGGCGCTGTGAATCATCATGAGGGTTTTGAAACCCCCTATGTGATCAGCAGGATCTCCCTCGCCGTCGTAGGTCTCGAACTGAGGGGGTCGGAAATTCCTGGGTATTTCCGCTTGGAGGATGGGGGCGGAGAAGGGAGGACGGACAGGTCTGTACCCCTGAGCCGCTCTTTGGCCTGCCGACCCCTATGTGATCGAGGCGATCCTCCATCCCTTGTAGGCGCCTTAGGAGAACGCCATCGTCCTCAGGCTGGATTATTGAAGGGCGGGACGCGCTGGCTTTGGCGTCCGACCCTGTTTGGGAATGGGGGGTTTCTTCCCTGGGGGTCCGTCGGAGGGCTCCCAGAATTTCTCTTTGGAAGTCTTGGAACTCCTTGTGAGTGACGGGGGCTCCCTCGACTTGGTTTGGTTGGTCCGAGGGTTGTCTTCCGACTCGGCTGAGCGCGGATCTTCGTACCTCGGGCGGCGGTCTTGGACGGTTCGGGACCGAGTTGGAAGCGGCCCTTCCCCTGCTGCGGGTAATCCTGCGGTTGAGGATTATTCCCCGGAGGTCGGGCTGGGCTGGCCGGCCGACGCTCCTTTGGGACTCCCGAGGGAGAGCCTTGTGTTTCGACGTGCGTGGCCTGGCTTTATCAGTGGGTGGGGGCGAGTCCCGTTGGTTGACGGAGGAAGCAGCCCCCTTGCCTTTGGAGGCCATGAGGGTTCGGCTGTCGAGGTCTTTTGAGGGTCTGGATCGGATCGGCTTCTGGAGCAGCTGTTCCCACAGACGGTGCCAACCTGATGCTGTTTATTTCTGGGAGACGTGTGGATGCACCAGGTGTGAGTTCGGACTCAATTTGTATTGAAGGAGAATGCCGCTCGTCTGCCGACCTTCGGTTGACCTTCTAGGACCTACGATGAGCTCGGAAAGATGTTGAAGGCTGGGCTCGGATCGGAAGGGTCGGATCCGAGGTCTTGTGTACCTGCAGACGGTCCTGAAACACCGGGGTTTATCCCGGTGGCGGACCCTCCGACGCTCTAGTCAGTCTCTGTGAGAGAGTAGCAATAACTGGGTATATTTAAGTGGCAAAAGATTGATTACCTCAAAAGGTGGGTGTGGGTCTAGTATTTATAGAGAATCCCAACCGGGTTTGGTTCCCTTTGGGGGCCGGGTCTGGATCCGAAGGCCCGTGGGCCTGACGTGGCAGCAGGCCCAGGGGGTTTAGGGCAGACGTGGCAATACCAGGAGTGGTATAGGGCTGACGTGGAGAAACCCTTGGTGGTATTTGGAGCCGTCGTGTCCGATCGTGGGTCTCCTGTTCTTCTGGGGGGATCGGAGGGCCTAGGCTGCGCCAGGTCATCCTTCTGCTTCGCCGGAGAGGGGGGACGGCCTGTGGCACTGTCACGGGTCGGACTCCGAGGACTACCAAGGCTCGTCGGCACGAGGAGGCCAGTACTGTGAGGGCAAACAGGAGGTTTGGCGCCGACCCTGAAGTGGTTCGGGGCCGAGCTAGATAGCTATTTTTACCTTTTCGAGTGAGAATTGTATTGGGCCCTGGTTGGGCCTCAGGCCATTTTTACCCTATCACACTGGAATATTATGAAACTTATTATTTTGTGTCTATATCTATAGGAGAATATCCCAGATTTTTTATGGAATTATTTGATGAGTGTACATGCTGTTTTTATGCGTTTGAAGTCGTTCTCCTGTTTTATGGCTGAACATAAAATTGGTGTTGAAATCAGTTTTAAGCTGAGATGTTGTGAATTAGTACATAACTTTATTATACTCATTGGAACCGTGTGGATGTCTAGTTTTCAGATCCTTCGACGGATCATGATTTTCATGCTTGTAGCTCTTTGAGTCTCTGTTTTACTACTTATTGGTCTTGCTGACCTGATTGTAAACATAGGCCATTTTGCTCGTTTGTGTAACTCTATATTACCTATACTTGCTGATCTGATTCCCTGAACCTAAACCTGATTATACCTGGTTAGTTTGACATTATTTAGTACACTCTCATGCCTGTTGATAACCATAATAATAAAAGTAACTAAGCCGGGATTTAAGGGAAGATCCAGTAGTGGAAAATATAGAAACGTGTACTTGGAAGAGCACTAGTGTCCTGCCTGCCTGTTTACCTGTACCTGATTGCATACTTCCCTATAGGAAGGTGTTCTCGGAAGATAACCACTAGGTTATACCTGTTTTCTGACCTTGTCTACATTGCTTCTTATGTAAGAAGGTATAGAGTAGAAGAGAACCACTAGCTTCTACCTGTTCCTGTTTCCCGTACCTAAGTACACTGCCCTATGGACTCCACTATGAAAATCTTACTAAGCGAAACTGTTTTGTTGTAGCAATCATGTAGGGTGGGTTGCATGTCGTGCTACCTAGATAGTAAATAAAAAAAAGATTAGACATGATTACCTGTATACCTGTTACCTGACTATCCTGATTATCCTGTTACATGATTACCTAATATTCCGGTTACCTGATTACCTGATAATTATACATGTTTACTTGTTTACCTATTGACTTGACACTTGACATATGTTACCCTTACCTATTAGTATACCATGTTGTTAGTTAGTATTCCATGTGCTTGTATCCTACTCTATTTGTGACCCAGACTTGCAATTAACAGGTACTTGTGTTTTCTCTTTTCCTTTTTCCTGCATTCGATGAATTGCAAATTATGGCGGACAGGTTCAAGATGGTGTTAGAGACTTGCAATATTAGTTGCTTTTGACTATTCTTATCATTTCTGTTTCATGCTTGAACATTATTTTGTATTCGTGAGACTTGGTTTATTCTGGTATTTTGAGACTTGAATATTATTTGTAATTGGGCGATGTGACCCAGAATATTGTTTTTTCCCAGACTCTGAATTTATTTGAGGATATTATATTTGGTTGCAAGTAAATTTCTGTTGGTAATTTATTTCAATTATTCATGAATGATTATGCATTTGGCTTCCGACTCTGATATATTCTGTGATGTGTTGCAAAGATTTCTGAAACAGCTTAAGGATGATAATAATCATTCGCTGGGCTTTTGTTACGTGCTCGTATTCCGTATTTTTGGGAAGCGAGGCGTGACAAAAGTTGAGAAATTTTATTGGTGTTTGGTTGTGTAACCCCTGTTTTTCACTTTTGATATTTTTGAGGGTATTTTTCATTTTTGTGAATTAATATTTTCCCATTATATTTTTTTTCGGAACACTAAATTTAATTATTTTTATTCTATAATAGTTTTCTGGCAGTTTTGACCTCCTTTTGTTGATTGTGCGCCGTTTGGCCGTTTTTCGACATTTTGAGCTCTTTTTCTCAATTTCTTGATCTCGTTCATGTATAAATATTATTTTAGGTTCATGGTGGATTTTTTTAGGAGAGTTTTGACCAATTTGAGATTTCTGGCCTTAAGGAGATTTTTAGGAGCTATAGGATTCATTGTATTTTGTATCTCTATTTGAAATCTACCCAATATCCATTACCCAATTGTATACCTATTGTTTCCTATTGATATCCACTACCCATTAACCCACATTTGATCTCCTATATATACCCCAAATACTAATTAATCCCTAACCCTAATATTTTTCTCTCTCCCTCTCCTATTCCAAACCGGCCTCCACTTGAATCAATCCCGGCCTGCCTTCTTCAACCCTAGGCCGACATCCCCTTGATCTCTCTTGCCTTGGCCGATCACCCATACCTTCCCTCTCCATCTTTCTATACTACTTCGCCTCGATTCTACCTCGTCTCTCCTTCTTCTTGTGGCCGGCAAGCACCAAACCAGCACCACTCTCCACAAAACAGCACCTTTACACCTCTCCCCGCTATTTTGTATTGTGGGCACCTCCCACATTGGTTCGTGTGTCAAAGAGATCAACCGTTGGCGCATTTTGTTCGTGGGTTTCGATCGAAATCGCGTTAGAAGGCATTTTGCTCGTGGGTTTTCTTTGAAAGGCTTGGATTCGTCGCGTTCGTCATCACAAAAAGGCAAGTAACTTGTACTTAAATTTTTTAGGTTGATACAAGTAGAAAGTTCACACATAGGATAGGTTGAGACTAGAGACGGACAAAGATCATGTATTTAATTGTGGGTTTCATCTCTATTGTTCAAAACAGGCCATAGACGACTTAGGACATGAAGTTTGATAGGTTTGTGCCTTAGGATTCACCCAAACGCGATTTTGATCGCGTATGCGACATATTGTGTACCCGATGTATGTTGAATACCCATATGAGAAATACTAGATTTTGACATGTTAGATACCCTCCATTATGACATTTGGACCATGGGTAGACAGCGTTTTGAATTTGAAGAGTTTGGATGATTTTTGAGGAAGTTATGACGTTTTGAAGTTTAGTTGAGAAATCTGGAAATTTGGATTGAACTGGATTGATTGTTGTTTTTACCTGGATTAGAGTCCGAATCTCAACATAGCTATTTCTGAGTAATTTGTAGATAATTGAATCTAATTTCTAATTCCACTGCTTTCACCCCGTTTGGAGTTCGTATGAATTAGTTATGATTATTTTAGTAACTGTATGCCGGTAGTTCTCAGATTCATTTCGGAGTAGATTTTATCACCAATTTATTTTCAAGACCCAAGTTAGACATAATTTCATGCCACAAGATTTTGTCCAGTGTTTCAATATGATGTTAGGTAGTTCTCTGATTTTTGTGGTAATTAAAAGATGAGTTTTGAGTGATGCCTTACATTATTTTCTATAGATTGCTTTTGCTGTAAACTGCGTGTGATTGTATGTTGAATGCCGTGTTCACCTTATTTCTAATTACTGTATGAATATTTTATGTGAGATGTGAAAGTTGGGTAATTGTGTATACTTTCATCCCTTTTTGGCGGAAGTGGATTTAGATGCGCTGTGTGCAAGATATGCATGATTTTGTACAGCGGTGTTGAAGAATTCCAGATCCATCAAAACTATGTTATGGGTTACTTTCTATTTTTGAAAACATATCTATACTTTCTGGAAAAATATGAAAATTTATATTTTGAGACTATACTTATAGGGGATTACCCCAGAATTTTCGTGGATTTAATTAATGACTTTGTATGCTGTTTTCATGAGGTTTAAGTTATTCCCCTGTTTTCTGGCTGTACATGAAAACTGTGTTGAATTGTGTTTTGAGTCGAGATGTTGTGAAATAGCATGTGGATTTATTATACCCGTTAGAAGCGTGTGGAAGTCTAGTTTCTAGATCCTTCGACGGATTATGATTTGCATGTCTGTAGATCTTTGGATCACTGTTTCTGTACAGACTGGTTATGCTGTCCTGATTATAAACATACGCCAAGTTGCTCGTATTTGTGAATGTTTGGTACCTATACTTGCTGATCTAATTCCCTGAGTCTAAACCTGATTATAATCTGTTAGTTTGACATCATTTAGTACACTCTCATGCCTGTTGATGATCTTAATAATAAAAGTAACTAAGCCGGGGTTTATGGGAATGATCTAGTAGTGGATAATTCAGAAATGTGTACTCGGAAGGGGGCCCGTGTTTCCCATTTTGCTGCATGGACCTGTTGGTTCATGTACCTGTTACCTGTTGCTGCATGGACGTTTGGTTCATGTACCTGTTACCTGTTGCTGCACGTACCTGTTGGTCGTGTACCTGTTGCTTCATGAACCTGTTGCTGCATGAATCGGATGATTCATGTACCTGTTTTGATTCATGAACCTGTTTTCCCTCTATGGTCCACTATGAAATCTAAAGCGAAACTGCATTGACTGTAACAACCATGTGATAAAAAGATGGCACATGAAGTGTTACCTAGATAGTAATAATACAAGATATTAATACATGATTACCTGTTACCTGTATACCTGTTACCTGTTACCTGATATTTCTGTTACCTGTTTTCCTGATACTTGATACAGATTTACCTGATTACCTGAATACCTGATAATTATACATGTTACCTGTTTAACTGTTTAACTGTTGACATATGTTTACCTATACCTGTTAGTATATCCTGTGATTAGATAGTGTCCATGTGCTTGTATCCTATTCTATTTGTGACCCGGACTTACCATTGACGGGTACTGTGTTTTCTTCTTTTCCTTTTTCCTGCATTCGATGATTGCAGTTCACGGTGGACAGATTCAAGAAGGTACTGGTGGTTCACAGTATTAGTTGCTGATTATTATTTCTGTTTCCTGTTACAACTTTATTCTGTATTTGTGAACTTGATTATTCCTGTACTTGAGACTTGAGTATTATTTGTATTTGGGCGATGTAACCCAGAATATTTGTTTCAGACTCTGTTTTTATTTGAGAACAAGATATTTGGTTTCAATTAATTCCTGTTGGTAAAATTATCTCAATGATGCATGTTGGTTCCACTCTTTGCTTCCGACTGTGATATATATGTTGACTCTGATATACTGCCTGTGATATATATTGTAAAGATTTCTGAAACAACTTAAGGATGATTATATTCATTCGCTGGGCTTGTGTTACGTGCCCGTATTCTGTATTTTTGGGAAGTGGGGCGTGACAGGGTTTTCAGTGGTATCAGAGCATCAGGTTTGGCTAATGTATTAGTTGCCTAATATATTAGACAAGCTTGGCTCGAACTGGAATCTGTGCAATATATCACCAACCATGCATGCAAAATTGAAATATGACACCAACACAGAATCTGGATGCTAACTGTTTTCGGTTTGTGCAGACTATGGCTCGTAAAGGTTCTACCTCTGAATCTCAAGCTAATCCGGTTGAGGCTGTCACTGCTGTGCTTGAGCGGCTGGTTAATCAGCAGCAAAACCACAGTGATCTGGGTACAAGTCTTATTCCATCCATTTTGATCCCTTCTTATTCGACACTTGATTTCTTGATTCTTCCATCTTTTTCAGTTGTCCTTTTTGATTGACTTCTTGTTGGGTATGAATTCAATCTTTCGTACCCATATCCATCTGATTTTGGTGCCATTCATTCTCTTTCCATTTTTCTGCTTGGCCAGTCAGTCGGCATCGCTGGATGCTATTGGAAGTCTTCCCCGATCAGAGTGGCGCAGCGGAAGCGTGGTGGGCCCATAACCCACAGGTTCCAGGATCATGTTGTTGTTTCTCCCTCTTTGCATTGTTTTGGATTTCTCTATCTCAACCACGAGAGGCGCAGCCGAGCATCTGGGTGATACTCTTGTCGTTCGGGATTTCTTGGATGTTTTTCCAGATGAATTGCCTGGCTTACCCCCTGATAGGGAAGTGGAGTTCGGTATTGATGTTCAGCCTGGAACAGAATCGATATCAAAGAGTTCCTACAGGATGGCACCGGTTGAGCTGGCAGAGCTTAAGGTGCAGATTCAGCAGTTGCTTGATTTGGGTTTCATCAGACCCAGTGTTTTGCCTTGGGGTGCTCCAGTCCTTTTTGTTGATAAGAAGGATGGAAGTCGTCGGATGTGCGTGGATTACAAATTTGGCTAATTGCCCCCTCTGGATGAGGGCCTCTATTTCATTTTTCAACGCCAGGCAGTCGTTGGTGTCATGGTCGTGGTCCCGGTGATAACGGCACCATTTTTCTTTATTCCTCCTCTTTGCCGGTGTGTTCATCCTCGGCGCTGGAGGTATGACCCCCTCCTTCTCCACTTCCATCAGGATGGTGGAGACATTGGTGGTGAGGGGAGTGAACTTCTCGAACCTAGGGGGAGAACGGCGCTGACCGCCGTTGTCCTTCTGCATCTTCTTGGACCCCTCCTCCTCCGTCGCCTTCCTCTTCGATCCGGAGGCCGACCCTCCGAAATTCGGGAGGCACTCGGCCTCTTCCGCCCTACTTCTCGCACCTTAGGAGAAGGTCGGCGAATTTGTGCGGGGGCTTCTTGGCGAGGGACGACCGTAGGTTGGAGTTGAGGACGTTCGATTGGAATGCAACAGTCGCCACTGACTGGTCTAAGGAGGCGATAGACCTGACCTCTGCAGTGAATCTCTTCACATAGTCCCTCAGCTTCTCTCCCCTTTCTTGCCGCAGGTTCAGTAGGGAGAGGCTCGTCTTCTCAGCTCGCCTGCTACTCACAAAGTGGGTTATGAACAGCGTTTCGAACTGCTCGAACGAGAAGATGGAAGAGGGAGCGAGCCTGGAGTACCATTCCCAAGCCGACCCCCTGAGGGTGGCGGGGAAGGTCTTGCAGAGCATGGCGTCGGAAGCTTGATGGATCAGCATTAAGGTCTTGAAGCTTTCGACGTAATCAACTGGGTCGGACTCCCCTGAGTACGTTTCAAACTGCGGAGGTTTGAAACCCCTCGGTATGGGGGCCTCCATGATCGTCCGAGAGAAGGGGGGTCTGCTGGGACGGACGGTCCCTGCTCTAGACTCCTCCTCTCGGTCCATGTGACCAATGTGCCTCTCCACCTCATGGAGACGGCGGTTGAGGGCATCGTCCCTCCGTTGGTAATCATACGATCTTCTGGACTCTTCTTCATAGGAAGGGGAGCGGGGACTGCGGCGCCGGTAGTCCTGGGATCGGCGGGGACTATAGTGGTGCTGCTGGCGACTGGGAGCCGGTAGAGGACTTCTGGATCGGTGGCGAGGACTGGGAACCCGCGGGGGTGTTGGAACCCTCTGGGCATTTTGGTTGTTGGGGCGAAGGTTAAGGGCCTGTAGCAAGGTCTCCTGAAATTGTAGGAACTCGGCACGTGTGATAGGTGCCTCATTGTTCCTCGGATGATGCCGATCCGCAGGGGAATGTGGCCTCCTCCTACGGTGCTCGGGAGATGCCGCTCGGCCCCGTCGGTCTGGAGACCTCCTACCGTCTCGGCGATGAGGAGATCGGTCACCATGATGCTGGCAGGAGGTTCCCTCTCGGGCCCGCCTCTCATCTAGGTGGGTGCGAAGGTCCTCATCCTTTTGGCGGTTCAGAACGGTGTTGCGGAGGTCGGGGTGATGAGAAGCCATTGAATCCGAGGAGGCATTATGAACCGAGACATGGTCTGGGTTTAGCGGCTGTTTCTGCCTCCGCCCATTATGGCCGGAAGGGCCATTGGGGGGTTGTTGTTTGGGAAGAGGAGGTTGGCCCTGCTGGACCGGGGGAGGAAGTTCAGGCTGTGGAGCAGGATTGACAGGGACTTCCTCTGTCTGATCGGCGGGATTAGGTCCGCGGTTGGACCCTCTAGATCTGACCTTCTTTGGAGGCATAGTTGGAGAAGGGCTAGACGACGAGGAAGAGGCGGAGGCTGTTCGTGTGGTATTTCCCACAGACGGCGCCAATCTGTTACCGCTGATTTCGGTGTGGGGGTAAATAGATGAGATTTGTGAGTTCGAGAAAACCTGAACAGCGGATCCAAGCCTTCTGATTCCTGCCGCAACCTGCAAGGAAGTGCGATACACCGGGGCGACGCACCCTCCGACGCTCTTGTCAGTAACCAGTGGTGATTAAAGAAAGAGCTTAAGGTGGAAAAAGAGTGATTACCTGGTCACAGTGGTAGGGGGGAGGTATTTATAGTCGTCAGGAGAGTGATTAGGGACTTGATTCCCTGTGTAACTGCCAGGAGTAAAATCCTCACAGTCTGTTTAGGAAACTAACCCCCGATTCCCGGTGAGAGTAAATCAGGCCCGTTGACTCGGTCAAATCAGTGACCCTGATTTGTCTCTTGTTGGTCTGGGTTCGCCTCGGGTCGGGACCCTTACCAAATCGGAGTGGATCCGTTTGTGGGTTATTGGATCTGTGAGAAGGAGATCCAATACCCGCTTTGGATCCATTTGTATGTGAAATTACTATTTTACCCCCGAGCTTCAAGATTCGCGCCCAATCTGGACGGTTCCGATTTAACCCCATTTTTAGCCATATCAACATGTTTACCGGTCAAGTTTATCGATCAAGTTAATTTCTGTTACCGATCAAGTTTACCGATCAAGTTACCGATCAAGTTTACCGGTCAAGTTAATTACTGTTACCGATCAAGTTTACCAATCAAGTTACCGATCAAGTTACCGATCAAGTTAACTTTTGTTACCGATCAAGTTTACTGACCAAGTTCTGTGATCCTGTGATTACCCGAGTACATGACCTATAGAATTCCTTACGAAATCTAAACATAACTTGTTTGAATGTAGCCACCATGAAGTAAAAACCGGGATGCATGAAGTGCTACGTAGATAGTAATAACTGCAAGACTTGACCATGACACTTGAACATGATACTTGATACTTGATTACTTGTACATGATACATGATACCTGATACTTGTTCACTTAATACTTGATACTTGATACTTGCTGCTTGTACTTGATACTTGACACTTGATACATGCTACTTACACTTATTCACCTTGCCATGCTAGTTCTTATCTTTATTTATCATGCCTATTCCATGTTATTAGTTATCTTTTCCCATGTACTTGTATCCTGCACTACAAGCGGCCCGTAACTTGCATTGACGGGAGTTTGTTTTCTTTTTCCTCTTTCTGCAATTGTTAAATTGCAGATTTTGGAGACCAGGTGTCAGATGGAATTGGTGCCATTAGTGCTGGAATTTTGCTATTACTATTTCTTGTTGCTTGTTTTGAACAATTGTATTTTGTTACTTGGATTTATTTGTATTTGGGCAATGTGACCTAGGATTATTGACTTGTTTAGATCTGGTTTATTTGAGATTAATGTATTTTGTATCAAGTAAAATCCTGTTGGTATTTTGATCTATATGCATGCTTGGTTTACTTCTCTTGCTTCCGACTCTGATTATTCTTGTGTTATGTTGTAAAGATCCTGACAGCTTATGGATGATGAAAATCATTTGCTAGGCTTAGTCACGTATCTGTATTCCGTATTCTCTTTTTGGAAAGTGAGGCATGACAATATTAGAAGAAGATACATGAAGGGAATCCTGGGACCTGTGGGTTATAGGCCCACCACGCTTTCGCTGCGCTACTCTAATGGTGATGTTCCAAGATGCAAACATGTCGTTGTAGACCATGTGACGCCAAACGACGAACCAGGCAGGAACAAAAGAATGAGACACCGGAAATCAAGAGAATATAGGTACAAAAAGAATGAATTTATAGTCAATAAAGAGTCAACGAAGGCGGTGGACTACAAGTGACAAAAGAAAATAAGGAATCAAAAAAGTGAATGTGAAGGGACCAGAAGTGGATAGAATAGGATTAGTATTCAGATTAAATTAAAGTTATTATATGTTCATGTGATTAACGTGGTGCGCATATTATTGAGTTAACCTGGCTAGAGCCAAACCTAACTAACACATCAGTTAAAGCCAAACCTCCATAAAGTTAGTCATGTTTGCCTGATATATTATCCAACCCTGGGCTCTGATACCCCTAAAAACCTGTCACGTCCCGCTTCCCAAAATATGGAATACAAGTACGTAACGTAGGCCCAGCGAATGATGTAAACACCATCCATATGTTGTACCAATCTACCTCCACAATATGAAATAACAATCACCACCACGCAAGGAGATATAATCACATAAATAAAGATCAACTTCAATAATAAATGAGATAATCCAAATAATAATATCTAACATTGGGGATAAAACAAACTATGAGTCATAAAAGCCCAAAACAAGGTATAATGTCAACAAAAATATTCTTGGACTCCATCTTCTAGAGTTGTTTCTCACCAATTCCTTCTGGTAGTGATCCTTCAATACTGGTAAACTCGTGATCTAAAAAGAAAGAAAATAATGTCCTTAGAGCAAGTCATGAACAGTAAGTAGCGAAAACAGGGAATAACAGGAACATGGTATATCAAAATGAAGGGATGGGATCAGTCAATAACAAATCATAGATTGGTAAAATGTCAAGGCTCTATGTTTAATCATGCATATAATTAATAGTTTCAATTCAAGTCCAATGTTGATGACAGTATACGGAATCAATCATGAAATGTCAAGTGTGGGTTATTAATTATTTTATCAGCCTATCTAGTAAACGTACTACTGCGTCTCATATGTTCCATACCACAGGTTCGGTGCAAGCAAACGAGTGAACGTTTTAGACTGATTGTGAACTCAACAAATCATGTACTCGGCCCAGTAATTGGGAATTTACGGGATGTACAAGAATTACGGGAATTACGGGAATTTACGGGATTTACGGGAATCCGCTAGCAAGGGACCCCTACCGAGTACAGTCTCCGATTGTTCACTACCAAGTCAACCCCTAATCCCCCGGCTTGTTATCATTTTATTTCATCCTATGTGAGCATGCAAGAAGGTGTCAAGGTTGTATCATGCTGGGTGTGACTAATTCTACTCATTTCAAGCAAAGCAAGAAGCATTTATATTAATTATACACAAATTACACAATCTGGACAGAATGATATTGCTGTACAAAAACACAGATTACCACTACTACAGAAAGAAAATTTTGAATCTGTCAGAAATTCTAGAAACTAGACTCTCTGCTGGTTCTAGAGAATATAAATATGACATATAAACATTACAGAAACTTGGTTGAAACTCCAATTCTTTTCAGATTTTATGTTCAGGCATCAGGTTATAGATTGTGTTCACATATATGTTTCAGGTCAAAAAATCATCAATTAAATCAAAAAAAGTTCAGGGTGGTTCCTACATATGTTTAGTCTCAGCCAAATTAATTTCATATTTTTATTTTACTATTAACATGTTATATTTAATTATGAAACAGAAAGATACGCATGAGTTTGGGAATCTGGAAATTCAGACCTAGCTGTACTAAAATACTAATACCTAACTGGTCATATATCAGAAATCAAATCCATCAAAAGTTCTCGAAAACAGACTAATGCAGGCTATAATTCATGTTCAGAAATTTATTTCAAATTACAAAAGTAACAGGGTCGAAAATCTGATACAAAAAGACACAAACAGCAGGACATAAAATAGTTTGATACGAATAGGCAATAATTTTGTCATACAAACATATAATTTATGCTAATTAATAATCAAAGTGCTATTAGATGTATAACATTCAGAATTCTAGATTTATAATGCAATTTTACTATCGTGGTAATCAAATCATCATATCAAATCGCTCTGATACTAAAAACCTGTCATGCCCCGCTTCCCACAATACGGAATACCAGTACGTAATGTAGGCCCAGCGAATGATGTAAACTCCATCCATAAGTTGTACCAGTCTAACTCAACAATATGAAATAACAATCACAACACCACAAGGAGATATAATCACATAAACAAAGATCAACTTCAATAATAAATGAGATAATCCAAATAATAATATCCAACATCTGGGATAAAACAAACTTCGGGAGCCCAAAACAAGGTATAATGTCAACAACAATATTCAAAGAGAAAATCGCATAAAATAATTCAAGCAATCTATTCTTCAACTCCATCTTCTAGAATCGTTGCTCACCAATTCCTTCTGGTAGTGATCCTTCAGTGCTTGTAAACTCGTGATCTAAAAAGAAAGAAAATAATGTCCTTAGAGCAAGTCATGGACAGCAAGTAGAGAAAACATGGAATAACAGGAATATGGTATATCAAAATGAAGGGACGGGATCAAAGTCAATAACAAAATCAAAGATTGGTAAAAATGTCAAGGGTCTAAGTTTAATCATGCATTTAATTAATAGTTTCAATTCAAGTCCAATGTTGATGACAGTATACGGGATCAAGCATGAAATGTCAAGTGTGGTTTATTAATCATTTTATTAGCCTATCTAGTGTATGTACTACTGTGTCCCATATGTTCTATTCCACAGGTTCGGTGCAAGCAAACGAATGAACTTTTTAGACTGATGGTGTACTCAACAGATCATGTACTCGGCCCAGTAATCGAAATTTATGGGATGGAAGGGAATTATAGGAATTTACGGGATTTACGGGAATCAGCTGGCAAGGGACCCCTACTGAGTACAGTTTCTGATTTTTCACTGCCAAGTCAACCCATAATACCCCGGCTTGTTATCAATTTATTTTATCCTATGTGAGCATGGCAGATGGTGTCAAGGTTTTATCATGCTAGGTGTGACTAATTTCTACTCATTTTAGGCAAAGCAAGAAGTATATATATTAATTATACACAAATTAGACAATCTGGACAACATGACGTTGTTGTACAAAAACACAAATTACTGCAACTATAGAAAGGAAAATTTGGATTCGTCAGAAATTCTAGATACTAAACTCTCTGCTGGTTCCAGCAAATATAAATACGACATATAAACATTACAGAAACTATTTTGAAACACAAATTCTTTTCAGATTTTATGTTCAGGCTTCAGGTTATAGATTGTATTAAGATATATGTTTTAGGTCAGAAAACTCCTCAATTAAATCTACAAAAATTCAGGGTGGTTCCTACACATGTCTTGTTTCAGCAAAATTAATTTCATATTTTTATTTTACTGTTAACATGTTCTATTTAATTATGAAACACGAAGATGCACATGAGTTTGGAAATCTGGAAATTCAGACATAGTTGTACCAAAATACTGATATATAATAGGTCATATATCGGAATTCAAATCCATCAAAAGTTTTGAAAAATAGACTCATGGGGCTATAATTCATGTTCAAAAAGTTATTTCAAATTACAACTGTAACAAGATCGAAAATCTGATACAAAAAGACACAAACAGCAGGCCAGAAAATAGTTTGATACGAATAGGCAATAATTTCGTCAGACAAACATACAATTAAAGCTAATTAATAATCAAAGTTTTATTTGATGTTTAACATGCGGAATTCTAGATTTAAGATGCAATTTTACAGTCATGGTAATCAAATCATCATATCAAATCCTATCGAACATATTCAGTTCATCAAATAATTCTATCACATGGATCTAGTTATTTTTCATGTAAACGTGCATGTGCAATGTACAAGGGGGACTAGGTTTTAGATCAAGGATATAGGCATGATGTTAAGAATATATCGGGTTAGCTCGTGTAAACCCGCCATTTACTTAACGGAATTCAAATAGCAATATAATAAAAAGATTTGGATCTACTTGCGGAGATCAAAAGATCTTGAACAAAACAATAAACTAGTTCAAGAACAGACTTGCCTTTTAGACGTTAATTTCGAATATTTAGAATAACGGGATGAGAATCCTGGGTGACGAACCACGATCACGGAAACACGCAAACACGTGCGCTCTACGTTCAACACCAAACAACAAAATAACAAGCAGTGGACTCAAAAACACAAACTCTTGGATCCCCAACAGCAACACCCACACAAACCAGCAACACAACCTACTCCTTTACAAAACACAAAACACCGGATCTTCTCAACAGCGACGGAGGGAGAGAGAGAGACGGTGGGAGGGCAACGGCGACTGCAGCGCTCACGGTCGAGAAGCAACAGCAGCGATGAGAGCATGGGGCGGTGACGGCGGGACGCTTGCTGTTGAGAAGCAATGCAGCGACAAGGAATGATAGCTTGATCGATGCTCTGTTTCTCAATGAAACAGAGGAGGAGCTAGATGGCGGGGATTTGGAGCCATGGACGTCGACGACGACGGCGACGGGGATAAGGGAGTCACCGGCAATGAAGGAGGAGACGATCGGGATGGATGGAGGGCGACGAGTGATCAACGGGGAATGAGTTCGGAGGTTGATGGGTTCACGAAGTCGAGGGGGAATGACAGGGTGACGAGATGGTGGTGGCGAGGGCGGAGCAAGGGCGAAGGCGAAGGCGAAGTCAAAGTTGAGGATGGTGGAAGGGCGACGAGGGTGTCGGGATGGCGGTCGGAGAACTGGTGAAGTGTTGAAGGGAAACACAGAGAGGAGAGTCAGGATGTAGAGGAAAGAGAAAGCGGCGCAGTATAGAGAGAGTGAGAGATTAAAAATATTGGGTTAATTAATATTTAGGGTTAATGGGGGTATTTATAGGGTAATTAAGATATAGGGTTTTGGGTTGCGGGTTAATGGGTTTAGTGTACGGATTTAGGCTCCAAAAGAGAGAAATAAACATAAATCAATGAGAAGAACATATAGCGGATAAATTCAAACTCAAAACAGGAAGAGCAAAAATTATAATGAGCCAAAAATAGCAGGATTCAAGCCAAAAGAATACGCAATGATCAAAAGAGAATAAATGAACCCAAGAAAAGCAAAAATTATTATTCAAAGAAAATTCACATACAATAATCAAGATAAAGAAAATAAAATCCAAAATAAAAAAAATGAGGGGAAAATAATTAGCATTATAGAGTTTATAAAATAAAATAATCATAATCCTAATAGTAACAACAACAATAATAATAATAGCAACAGAAATAATAATAATAGTAACAATAATAACAATAAAAATAATAATAAAATAAAAATAATAATCATGATGATGATAGTAATAGCAATAACAAGTATAGATTTTATAAAATAGAAATTGGGTTTAACACATTTATCAAAATAATTCTACTAGTAAAAATAGATTTGATTTGGGCTAAAATGTAAATAGTCAATCAATTAGGAATAGAAAACGAGTTCAAATATACCATTATTCGAAATAAATATAATTGTCGATTAGAAAAACACTTTAATATAAAATCTAAACCGAATTAAACAAATAATGAATTTATAAATATCGAAATACAGAAAATATCCAGGAAATACGTATTTGCGGAAATGGAGGTTACAATCCTACCCACCTTACAAAAAGAATTTCGTCCTCGAAATTTATTTTGACAGGCAATCGGATAAAACAAAAGCAAACTTAAGAAATAACAAAGTAGGAAATATTTGATGAAGATAACTAAAGTGATGAAAGCACCAGAATAAGAAAAGAACATAAATAAGATCGATGTTGAATAATAATTCGACGGATGATGACGAGTAGAAAAGACAAACAAGAACTGAACGATGCAAAGAAGAAGGAACAACAAGGGAATCCTAGGACCTGTGGGTTGTGGGCCAACCATGCTTCCGCTGCGCTACTCTGATGGTGATGTTCTAAGCTGCAGACATGTCGTTGTAGACCACGTGATGCCAAACGATGAACTAAGCAGGAACAAAAGAACGAGACACCGGAAATCAAGAGAATGTAGGTACAAAAAGAATGAATTTATAGTCAATAAAGAGTCAACGAAGGAGGTGGACTACAAGGGACGAAATAAAATAAGGAATCAAAGAAGTGAATGTGAAGGGACCCGAAGTTGATAGAATAGGATTAGTATTCAGATTAAATTAAAGTTATAATATGTTCATGTGATCAATGTGGTGCGCATATTATTAAGTTAACCTGGCTAGAGCCAAACCTGACTAACACATCAGTCAAAACCAAACCTCTATAAAGTTAGTCATGTTTGGCTGATATATTATCCAACCCTGGGCTCTGATACCCCTAAAAACTTGTCACGCCCCGTTTCCCAAAATACAGGAATACAAGTACGTAACGTAGGCCCAGCGAATGATGTAAACACCAACCATATGTTGTACTAGTCTAACTCCACAATATGAAATAACAATCACCACCACGCAAGGAGAGATAATCACATAAACAAAGATCAACTTCAATAATAAATGAGATAATCCAAATAATAATATCTAACATTGAGGATAAAACAAATTCTGAGTCATAAAAGCCCAAAACAAGGTATAATGTCAACAAAAATATTCCTGAACTCCATCTTCTAGAATCGTTGCTCACCAATTCCTTCTACTAGTGATCCTTCAGTACCAGTAAACTCGTTATCTAAAAAGAAAGAAAATAATGTCCTTAAAGTAAGTCATGGACAGCAAGTAGAGAAAACAGGGAATAACAGGAACATGGTATATCAAAAAGAAGGGACGGGATCAAAGTCAATAACCAAATCAAAGATTGGTAAAAATGTCAAGGGTCTAAGTTTAATAATGCCTTTAATTAATAGTTTCAATTCAAGTCCAATGTTGATGACAGTATACGGGATCAAACATGAAATGTTAAGTGCGGGTTATTAATCATTTTATTAGCCTATCTAGTACACGTACTACTGCGACCCATATGTTCCATACCACAGGTTCGATGCAAGCAAACGAGTGAACGTTTTGGGCTGATGATGAACTCAACAGATCATGTACTCGGCCCAGTAACCGGGAATTTACAGGTTGTACGGGAATTATGGGAATTACGGGAATTTAGGGGATTTACGGGAATCAGCTGATAAGGGACGCCTACCGAGTACAGTCTCTGATTGTTTACTACCAAGTCAACCACTAATTTTCCGGCTTGTTATCATTCTATTTCATCCTGTGTGAGCATGCAAGAAGGTGTCACGGTTATATAATGCTTGGTGTGACTATTTCTACTCATTTCAGGCAAAGCAAGAAGCATATATATTAATTATACACAAATTACACAATCTGGACAGCATGACATTACTGAAAAACACAGATTACCGCTACTATAGAAAGGAAAATTTGGATCCGTCATAAATTATAGAAACTAGACTTTCTGCTGGTTCCAGCGAATATAAATACGACACATAAATATTACAGAAACTAGGTTGAAACTCCTATTCTTTTCAGATTTTATGTTCAGGCAGCAAGTTATAGATTGTGTTCACATATATATATTTTAGGTCAGAAAACTCATCAATTAAATTTACAAAAATTCAGGGTGGTTCCTACACATGTCTAGTCTCAGAAAAATCAATTTCATATTTTTATTTTACTGTTAACATGTTCTATTTAATTATGAAACAGAAAGATACGCATGAGTTTGGGAATATGGAAATTCAGACCTAGCTGTACTAAAATACTGATATCTAACAGGTCATATATCGGAATTCAAATCCGTCAAAAGTTCTGGAAAAGAGACTCATGGGGCTATAATTTCATGTTTAGAAAGTTTTTTCAAATTACAACAGTAACAGGGTCGAAAATCTGATACAAAAAGACACAAACAGTAGGCCAGAAAATAGTTTGATATGAATAGGCAATAATTTTTTTTATTCAAACATATAATTCATGTTAATTAATAATCAAAGTGCTATTAGATGTTCAACTTACAGAATTCTAGATTTATGATGCAATATTACAGTCATGGTAATCAAATAATCATCAATTCTAATCGAACATATTAAATTCATCAAATAATTCTATCATATGGATTTAGTTATTTTTCATGTAAACATGCATATGCAATGTACAAGGGGGACTAGGTGTTAGATCAAAGATATAGGCACAATGTTAAGAATATATCGGGTTTGCTCGTGTAAGCTCAATATACTTAACGGAATTCAAATAGCAACATGATAAAATGATTTGGATCTACTTATGGAGATCAAAGGATCTTGAACAAATAATAAAATACTTCAAGAAGAGAGTTGCCTTTTAGATGTCAATTTTGAATATTTAGAATAACGGGAAGAGAATCTCAGGTGGCGAACCACGATCACGGAAACACGTAAGCACATGCGCTCTACGTGCAACACCAAACAGCAAAACAACAAGTAGTAGACTCAAAAGCACAAACTCCTAGATCCCTGAAAGCAACACCCACACAAAACAGCAACACAGCAACCTCCTCCTTCACAAAACACCAAACACTTAATCGATTCCCTTCTCTTCTCACTAGCGATGGAGAGAGAGGGGGACGGTGGTAGGGGAACGATGACTGCGGCACTCACGGTCGAGAAGCGACAGAAGTGCTGAGAGCAAGGGGCAGTGACAGTGGGATGCTGGCGGTCGGGAAGCGATGCAGCGATGAGGAATGATGGCTCGATCGATGCTCTGTTTCTTGACAAAACAAAGGAGGAGCGGGATGGCGGGGATTTGGAGCTCTGGACGTCGACGACGACGACGACGGGGATAAGGGGGTCAACGGAAATGAGGGAGGAGACGATCGGGATGGATGGACGGCGACGAGGGATCAACGAGGAATGGGTTCGAAGGTTGATGGGTTCACGAAGACGAGGGGAAAAGACAGGGCGACAGGATGGTGGTGGCGAGGGCGGAGCAAGGGTGAAGGCGAACTCAAAGTCGAGGATGGTGGAAGGGCGACGAGGGTGTCGGGATGGCGGTCAGAGAATTGGTGAAGTGTTGAAGGGAAATAGTGAGAGGAGAGTCGGGATGTGGAGGAGAGAGAAAGCGGCGCAGTAGAGAGAGAGGGAGATTAAAAATATAGTGTTAATTAATATTTTGGGCTAATGGGGGTATTTATAAGGTAATTAGGATATAGAGTTTTGGGTTGCGTGTTAATAGGTTTAGGTTACGGGTTTAGGCTCCTGAAGAGAGAAATAAATATAAATCAATGAGATGAACATATAGCGGAAAATAGAAAATTAAAATACAACAAAATCCAAAATATAAAAATAGGGGAAAAATAATTAGCATTATAAGGTTTATAAAATAAAATAATCATAATCATAATATGAACAACAACAATAATAATAATTGCAACAGAAATAATAATAATAGTAACAATAATAACAACAACAATAATAATAAAATAAAAATAATAATCATGATGATGATAGTAATAGCAATAACAATTATAGATTATATAAAATAGGAATTGGGTTTAACACATTTATCAAAATAATTCAACTAGTAAAAATAAATTTAATTTGGGCTAAAATGTAAATAGTCAATCAATTAGGAATAGAAAACGAGTTCAAATATACCATTATTCGAAATAAATATAATTGTCGATTAGAAAAACACTTTAATATAAATTCCAAATCGAATTTAACAAATAATGAATTTATAAATATCGAAATACATAAAATATTCAGGAAATACGTGTGCGGAATTGGGGGTTACATAGATACTCACAGAATAATCTAAATCTTAAAGTAATAACTGTAGTAGGTTAGTTGCATAGCTTCCACCGCCTGTCCAGAGTTGAGCGCTGTAACGTGGGATTGAACCTTATAAAATGGAGAATGATAAGGGCTTGCACCGGACCTATGTAGAATGGGATGCATAAAATCCAACAAGTATGCATTAGAAATCATCGTGTGCATTGTGCTTTCTTGAACATTATTTTATGCATTATTCTTTTGTTATTTTGATGCACACTTACTTAGTATAGGTTCACTTGTTGTTTATTGAATCTTACATTGTTATTTTATTTCATGTTATGTGGCAAGTTTGTGATTGTGAGACTTGGGAAGGTTACTATTACTATAGTTCACGTCAGTTGTATTTAACTGACGTGCCCACTTTTCATTCAAATTTTTGCAGGATTTCCAGTTATGGATAGAGTTGAATCAAGAAAAAAAAGCCTTGGAGTTAACTGAGAATTATAATTTATCATGTTGTAAAGAGATTGTAATTAAAGTGTTTATTTTCGATGTGTTGTAAAGAGATGATGTAATAAAAAGTTTTAATTTTCCCTGTGTTCTGTACTATGTTTATAATTGCAATTGAAGTTGATGCTGAGAATTGTGCCAATTATTTCTAATTTTATTTATTGAAAATTTTGGGCTCTACATAATCAGTCCAGTTGCTTCTATGATTCGATGCCCACTGAAAGATCGTAAACTTCATTGTCACCATATACATTACATGAATATGAGTTGGAGTTATATAAATATGTATATATAAATAAATCGGAAGACTTGAATGAATTTCGATTGTATGTGATAGTACAGTTATATTCAAATATTAATGTCGTAGAAATGATAATCTCTATCATGTTAACAATAGAAACTCATTATAATTACTGGATTTGAAAGTATGTTCAATTCTTCTTATTCAACTATATGTTCGTAAACCCAAAATCATTACAATTGCAAATGTTGTATTTCGGCCCTGCCAATTACCCCTACTTCTAATAAGAATTCGACCCAGTTCCTTTTAAAATAATTTATAACTTTTTTAATAAAATTTTTTGTCCTCCGATTTTAGTTTCAGAAACTTCTGACGGATCTGGAATTCGATGTGTAGATTGCAAATTATACTGTTTATAGTACTATGACGTTTTTAATTCTATATTACTGTTTTGAAGCATATCTTCTCGATTAACTAATTAAAATATCATGTTAACAGTAGAATAATGTCTTTGAATTTATCAAGATGTTACTAGACATGATTAGAAGTCACTTTATAATTTTTATAAGTTTAAAGTTAATTTATATATATAAGAACCTTGCACTGAGCTGCTACCTGAACAGTAGTCTAGTAGTGAACTGTCTGGTTAACCTAGCTATTTTATCTATAATGTGTCGTGTGAATATGCGTTGGAACTGTCATGACGTATATTTTCTGGAACCCCTGACGATACCTGATTCGTTTTCCTGTAGCAACGAGAAAGTGGATTTTTGTACAACAACATATTGTTGTCTAGAATTGTAACTTCATGTCCTTGATTTTAAATACATTTATTTCTTGCATTTAATTAATTGAACTTGTATATCATGCATTGCATAGCCCTTGATACCTCCTTAACACTATCCTGATACCATTATTGTTGTTGCATTTTCATGTTTAATTATTGTAATAGAATAACAAGTAGGGTAATAAGGGAAAGAATCTAGTAGTGGATAATATAGAAGTGTACTCGGAAGGGGGTCATGTTTCCCGCAATAGTGACTCTTTATATGTTTACATGATATGATATGATTTTGTGTCACGCCCTGCTTCCCAAAAAGAATACGGAATCCGGATACGCGACAAAAGCCCAGCGAATGATTTTCATCATCCATAAGCTATTCAGGAATCTTTACAATATCTCACAAAATAATCAGAGTTGGAAGCAAAAGAGTCAACCCCATACATGCAAAGTTGAATTAATAAACCAACAGAATTTACATAAAACAAAATTTATTAATCTCAAATAAATCAGATCTAAACAAGTCAAAATTATGGGTCATACTGCCTAAATACAAAATAGATCCGACTACAAGATACAATGTTAAAAATGAGCAACAAGAAATAAATGAAGATAGAAAAAGCTTCAGCTAACTAGAACTTTAGATCACATACTCCATCGGGCAGCTGATCACCAAAATTTGCAATTGATAATTGCAGGAGAAGGAAAGAGAAAACAAGTACCCGTCAATTGCAAGTTACGGGCCACTTATAATGTAGGATACAAGCACAAGGGAAACTAAACAAATCTAAATAATAGCAGAAACAGGTATAACATGGTATAACAGAATCAACTAGCATGGTATACAAACATGTGTCCAATACAGTGTCATATGGCAACTAACAGTGTCCAGTAATAGTAAGCTCAGTATATCAGTGTAACAGTATAACAGAGTCAGTCCAACAGTATCGGTCTAACAGTATCAATCTAACAGTATCCGTCTTATGTTCTTACAGTCTTGTGTGTATTACTAGATAGGTAGCACTTCATGCATCCCGGTTTTTACTACATGGTTGCTAGAACAAACAGTTTCGCTTTTAGATTTCATAGTGGACCATAATGGGCCAGTGTACTCAGGTATCAGTAACAGTAGCAGTAGTAGTAGCAGTAACAGTAAGAACCTAGTGGTTCTCTTCTCCTCTACACCTTCCTATAGGAAGTAATGTAGACAGCATCAGATAACAGTAACAGTAACAGTAACAGTAACAGTAACAGTAGCAGTATGGAACACTAGCTCCCTTCCAAGTATACGTTTCCATATTTTCCACTACTAGATCTTCCCTTAAAAAAACCACGGATTGGTTACTTTTATTATGGTCATCAAACAGGCTTGAATGTGTACGAAATAGTGTCAAACTAATATGGTATAATCAGCATTAGGTTCAGGGAAACAAATAAACATGCATAGATAATATACAGTCACATAAACGAGCAAAACAGTGTATGTTCGTATTCAGGACAGCAAGACAGTACAGTACTAAAACAGTGAACCTCGTTGCTACAGAAATGCAAATCTGGATCCGTCGAAGAATCTGGAAAATAGACTTTCACACGAATCTTGTGAATAGAAATAAGTCATCTCGTATTTCACAAAATCATAACTCAAAACTGATTTGAATCCAGAAAAATAAGTTCAGTCAGAAATCAGTAAAACGAATTGTCAGTTTGAAAAACAGCATCAAAACTTCTCAAATAAATCCAGGAAAAATCTGGGGTATTCCCCTATATGTCTAGAATCAAAATATAAAGTTTCATAACATTCCAGTAAAATTAGTTCAGTCATCAAAAATCGAAAAACCCAAGAAACGATAGTTTGGCAAATCTGGAATTCCCAACACTGCTGTACGAAAACTGAAATATCTCGCAAGCCATGAAACGAAATCCAAATCCGCCAAAGGGAGATAAAAATAGACAAAATATATTAACTTTTATACTTCACAAATAGTTTTCATACAGTAAAAGGAATCAGGGTGAAAATACGATTCTTTACAGAATAGCGAGCAAAATACAGCAAGTATAACTTTCATAAATAAGCACGAAACGGCATTTAAAACTCATCAATAAAATTCATCAAAATTCTGGGTAATCCCTAGATAGATATAGAAGTACTGACCAAAGTTTCAGATCAAAATAATATGTGTGGCACAAGTATCAAAATAATTTTAGTCATCAAAACCATCAAGAAACGAAAGCTGAAATTGATCTACACCTCTGTAGTAAAACAGTCATAAGTCACACATACGAAAATGAAATCGAGCAAGGTCAGAGGGGTTGGAAAGAAGACGAATTTCTCTACAATTCATGTTTTATATTGGAATTAAGATTCTGACCTTAATATGGTCGAAAATACAATTCAAAACAGAACATCGACAAAATACAGATTTTCCCCAAAAACCAAAATCAACATCATTCAAATGAAACTTGATCCAAACACATCCAAACATGAATTCTAGTCTACCAAGTGTCCAACCAACATGAAATAGGGTAATTAACATATCTAAAACAAGGATATCACATGGTTTACAACAAATATCCAAATTCTTACGAGAAGTCTCCCATACATGATCAAATCAAAAACGAGTAAAACCTAAGTTAATTCATGTCCATATTGTGTCGTGAGGCAACTATAGTCAAGTTTTCACAATAAAGACAAACCCATCAAACATAACACAACAAGAGTCGTCTCTAGACCCAACTACACTATAGGTGGTATTTTTAACTTGTATCAAACAAATGAATTGGAGTACAAGTTACTTGCCTGAAAGACGATGAATCCAATAGAGAGAAAGAGAATAACGGGAACAGATTCTCGGCACGAACACGACACCACGAACGAACGATCACATGCAAGATCACAAACCCCAAAGAACAATCCATCACGGACACGATCGGATGGCTGAGATCAATGGATCAAGATATCAAGGCGATCGGATCAGATCGGATGACTCTGATCGAAGATCAAGATCAAGATCGAGATGTGATCAGTATCTTGATGATGAGGATGATGATCGGATGGCCACCAATCAAAGTGATCAAGAACTCCAAGATGATGATAGTGTGATCCAATGCTCCATGATCAAAGATGATCAAACCCTCCATGATCAAGATGATCAAGAGATCAACGGCTCGAATCACTTGATCAATACTCCATGAACAACCCAACATAACAGCACTCAGTGCTTGGCTAACTGCGACTGGTTCGCAACGGCAGCGAGGTGGTGTGACGGCAGACGGCGAAAGGCAGGCCAGGGGACACGGCGGCAGTGACAGCGCCGAGAGAGTGCCGGCAGGGCACTGTGGTGGCACGGCTGACTGTTGGCTTCGGGAGAACAGCACAGCACACAAGGAGGAGCGCTGCACTGTGGGGGATCCGTGCGACGCATTGTCGCTGTTGCTGCCTGACTGCATCGCAATAGAAGGGAGGAAAAAGGTGGGGAAGGACCAGGTGCGGTGCTGGATGGCAGGCCAGGGGAGGCGAGGTGGTCGGGTGTGCTGCCGAGGTGGGGGGTTCGGCTAGGTGGAAGGGGAGACGAGAGCATGGATGGGTTCACGGAGGGAGAGAGGAAACGAAGCGGCTATGGGAAGATGAAGAGGCTGAATGGGTAGTTTAAATAGGGTAGAGGAGTTAGGGTTTAAAGAACGGGGTAATGGGTTAGGTTGGGATAACGGGTCTGGGGTAGTTAACGCGTCTGGGGGGGAAAAGTAAATGGGTTAGGATATATGGATAAATGGGTTTGGGAAATGGGTTAATGGGTATTAAAAATCCATTAGGGTTTAATAAAATTAATTCCAAATTATAATTAGATTAATATTAAAAGTAAATAATTTATTTAATAGAAAATATACAATTAGAAATACCATTGTACAATAAATCGAATAGTATACATTGAGTTAATACTCAAATACTAGCAAATACAATAGGATTTTTAGTATACAATCAAAATTTAATAAAAATAAAATAATAATACTAACAGTTGAATTTAACAATAAAAATAAAAATAAAATAACAGTAATAATAATAATAGTAAGATTTGTATTAAAATATAAAATCATACAAAATAGTTACAAATACAAATTTTGATCGAAAATAGATTTTAATAGGTGATCCAATAGTAAAATTCGACAAAAGAAATTGAAAGCGGTAAAAATAATTTACGAAAATTTTAGATACAAAAAATACACAAAATACGTTTTTGGGAAAAAAAAAATAGGGGTTACATTTTGGTTACATGATATGATATGATATGATTCCCGTTATTGTCACTGCAAGACCTGAATACATGATCCTATAGAATTCACCACCAGAGTCTAAACATTAACTTGTTTGTATACACCCGAACCTGTGTTATAGGATGCAGGATTGCATGCAATAGATAGGATTGATAAGAGATTGATAGACATAAGATTAACACTAAGCACGTGCATGAATCTGTTACAAGTTAGATGATTCATGTTTACAAGTCATATGATTCCCGTTTACAGGTTACATGATTCCCGTTTACGAGACATGTTCCCATTACGTGATTCCTTGTTTCCGGTTGGTTATATTTTGAGACTTGTTCCAATTGTCACTTGCATTATACTTGATCATGTTCTAATACATTTGCATCTCCAGGTCTTATCTCCCTTCTTGTCCAGTCCTTGTTTCTTTTTTGTTATATATATTGTTTCTCGCTATCATATTTGTTCCATATTTGAATTGACAGTTCTTATTGCTTTCCCTATTATGCCTTTTTTCCTGTTCCTATTTTGCTTGTTATTACTTGCGGTCTGACGCTTGCTTTAATGGGTACCATCCATCTTTCTTTTGAGTTAATGTTATACAGGTACAGCGATGGGATACTTTAGGAACTTGGCGAACTGTTCACTGTGTGCATATTCTCGAATATATTGTATGTTCTTGTATCTCGATTGGTTATTGTATTATATTCTTGTTCATGTGATAATTATTTTATTGTTGAGCTTAATGGTATTGTACAACTTATGGATGATAGGAGTTGATATACTTATATCATTCGCTGGGCCTCAGTTACGTGCATGTGTTTCCGTATAATGGGAAGCGGGGCGTGACAGGGTTTTTAGTGTTATCAGAGCCCAGGTTAGGCCCTAACAGGTTAAACTCTAACCAGGATGGAGATTAACCAATTTGGCTAAATGTTAGCTGAGTTTGGCTTAGCCAGGTTGGGTTTAGGCCCTAATCAGGTTAAGCTCTAGCCTGGTTCGAACCATGTTTAGCTCAACGAGTATGCACACCGCATTGATTACATGAACATGTAATAACCATCTTGTATCTGGATACTTTCCTCGTTCTATTATGTTTCTGCTCGGTTAGTCGATCGGCATCACTTGATCTATAATGACATGTCTGTGGCTTGAAACAACACCATCAGAGTGGCGCAGTGGAAGCGTGGTGGGCCTATAACCCACATGTCCCATGATTTTCATATTGCTTCTTTTTTGCATCGTTTACTCCCTTTTCATACATTTGCATTTGTCTTCATTCATCGATTCATTATTCAACATCATTTTTATCCATGTTCTTTCTTATTCTGGTGTTGCCACCACTTTGTTTCTCTCCCTCTAATTTCTTGCTTCGTTATCTTTTAGGTTCTGCTTTGATTCTGTCCTACTATCTGCCTGAATGAATTTGTAACACTCCTCTATTTTATAATTTCAAAATAGTCATTTGTATTTCTTTTATTCTGATTAGATATTATTGTTATTGTTATTAATATGCATAAATATGCAATTTTATCTCATATATATTCTTTTATTTATTTATTCCTTTAATGGAGCATATTTTATTGAAATTTATTGCAAAAAATGAATTAAGAGGGCATTGGAAATAAATGTTTGGTCAAATAGGGGTATATACTTATTTTTTCCATTTTATTTATTTATCCATAATCTTTCTTCTTCCCCTTCATTCTTTCTTCTCTTTCTTTCTGCCGACTTACAGCCCCCGACTGAAACCCATTTCGCAACCCCTCGACCGAAACTGAAACCCCATTCAATCTTAACTTTTTCCAAATTAATTTTAGGGTTTGGCTATTTAGAGGGTTCTCTTCCTCATGGTGGCTTCAATTTGGATAAAAAGTAACGAGAAGGAGATGTTAGCGACTTCGGATGCGTGATGGAGAAGTGGTGCTTCGAGTTTTCACAGGATATCAAGTGAGTATGATTTCTTATATTTTATGTATATGATGTGCTATGTAAAATTTTATATTATGGTTTGCTTTGTGTGATGCATTAAGTGCATCGTATATATAAACTCATAAGTATTATTCGGAGTGAATTATTGGGTGTAAGGAATTAATTAATATATGTGTATGCAAGTGTGTTGAGATTTGTATGTGTGTTTGGGTGTAAGGAATTAATTAATATATGTGTATGCAAGTGTGTTGAGATTTGTATGTGTGTGTGTGTGTGTGTGTGTGTGTGTGTGTGTTACGGGGAGATATATAAATATATTGACAAGGTTATATTTATAAAGTTGTGTATTTTATTTGACAAAAGAGGATATAAGAAGATATTATGGGAGATATATATATATATAGATATTTATACATTGACGATACTATATATTTAAAGTTAGGCTTATATATTTGTGATATAAATTTAGTTATATACCCTTGTGGTGAGAGTTGTGTATTATATACATGATCTTAAAGGCGTGTATAGGTATGGAGTTGTGCAATCATAAGTATGATATGGATGACGTGTATATGCTTATAAAATTAATGGATTTATATACAATTATGATATAAGGAGAAATTATATTATAAGAGAGAAATTATGTTATAAAGGAGCAATTCATGTTATAAATGAGAAATTTTATAGTGAGGAGAAATTATAAAGGATATATATTTATATATGGAGGTATAAAGCAGCTGTATATATACGGAGACATAAGGGAGATTAAATGGTGAAATGATATGAGGTATTGTGATGAAATATATAATAGGGTGCATTCATGATATATAATAACATGATGTAGCAATCTTATAAATTAAATAATATAGTGTATGCATATATAAGGTATAATGAGAAGATAAATAGCATAGTAAATGCAAAAGTTGTGATAATATGTGGAAATAAAAGATGAAATGATTTGTGTTAATAAAATGAGATAATAATTCTCATGGTAAATGTCAAAGATGTGACAAGTTATTGAAATGAACGATGAGATTCTATGTCGTGATAATATGAGATGAAAAGATGAGAAGAAAATGATAATAACAGTTAATTTTGTTGACTAGTACCTACCGAAATCCTGAGGGTTTGGGCTAGACCTCCTAATACCGAAGGACCGGCTTGGGTTGCATTTTATTACCCAAACTATGTTTGGGGTGCGTGTTTTTATCGCCCAAGCTATCGACTTGAGGCCCGGTTGGATGCGTAAGACCCTTGGTGGGCATCAATGCATAAGATCCTTGGTGGACAGCGATTTGTGTTTGACGAAGCTATTGTCTCTAGTCTTGTTGGATGCGTAACACCCTTGGTGGGCAGTGATGCGTAGACCCTTGGTGGGTAGCGATTTGTGTTTGACGGAGCTATCTGCTCTAATCTTATTGGATGCTAAAGACCCTTGGGGGGCAGCGATGCGTAAGACCCTTGGGGGGCAGCAGTGTTTCCCTCACTGGCATAGGCTGGGAGGAAGACGTCGCCTCGGATGCATAAGACCTTTGGTGGGCAGAGGTCTGCGTGTTTACTGGAGTGTTGTCTTTCAGTATATTGGGATACTGTGGCTCACTGGTTGAAAAATTAATCAAATGAATAAATGTGAAATGAAAGGAAAGATAAGAAAGTAAAGAAAGTGTTTAATGAGAATGAAAAGTAAAATATTACCCAAGTTATCGGCTTTGGGGTGCAGTGTATATTACCCAAACTATGTTTGGGGTGCGGCGTATTATCTGAAGAGAATGAGAGTGAAAGTGAATTGTATTATGAGATGAAAATAGATATCAAAGTAAGGTGTTATAAAGTAAAAATGAATGTTAAAGAAAGGTGTATTATGAGATGAAAATGAAAAGTATAATATATTGTATTGTGAAATGAGAACGAGAAAGTAGAGATAGCATATGATGTGAAGTGAGAATGAAAAAGTAAATGAAGTATGTGTGTGAATTAATATGAATAAAATGAAGAGATTAAATTATTGGAATGAATACGAGAAGTAAAGACAATGTGTTATTCATTATATGAATGAAAGTGAGGAAGTATGTATTTGAATGAAAATGAAATATGAAGAAATTGTGTTATGTGAATATCTATGAAAAGAGAAGAAAGTATGTAAGAGAAATGTAACACCCCGATCTCCATACACTAGGAAACCGTGACATAAGAAAGAATCTTTTCCTTCAATTAGCCACAATACACATAAAAACAGAAAAATTCAAAACTTTTTTTCAACACAAATGTAGTACAAGTCCGAATGTTATAAAACTGCAATAAATTATATCAGTATTACAATAATGCCATACAAGCCCAAGTGTTGCAAACTTTCAATAAAAATTACATCAGAGTACAATGAATAATATATAACACTTGGTTCTTTCACTTAGATGCTTCTCCACATAAAATAAATTACAACAGATGTTACAATGTTAACCACCATATAATACAATTGAAACAAAATCAACACTTTGCTTCTCTTGCCTTGAGTCCTCCTGAATCCTGTACTTATAGTTTTGCAATCCAGTACCTATTGAAGTGGGGACGTCAGTACATATACTGACGCTTTAAGGCTGATGACTAGCAGTGATTCTCAACTTCAAACAAACAGATTGATGAAAAAAGAAAAGTGTATATATAATTGATGTGTCTATGTATGCTATGACTTAGACTCTAAGGCAAGATTAACCAATGCAATGATGCACTTATTCTAATGCAAGCAAGTCTTCGGAACAATATGCATCCCATACTACGTATGCCCATAACAAGCTGTTTCTTCATATATAGGGTTTTGAACCCGTGTCATGAATTATACTCTTGTACTCAACCTGTTTCTGAAGATACAGCGTGACTGATGAGGTTGCCCTGAAACGGTCTCATCCCGCCATTCACAGTCATATAGTGGTGTCTCCGTATGACATGATTTCTCGGCGTACCGGACCTCACTTAAAAATCTGACGAACCCTCGGAGTTAACTACAACACAGGTTAGCTCGAAGTATCCCCAGTGGCCCCCTAGCTCATAGACCGTGGTCTATGGCCTGTTCGCCTTTTCTGATATAGAACATGACGGAGTTCCGGGGTCCATCCCCTTGCTCCAACAGGAAGCTTCCCGCCCTTATCATGGTACTTCAGAAATTAATAGACGAGATACGGATCCCGTGCTCCCAACTCGTGAGAAGGCAAAGACTGTATCACTTTGACAAGAAGGGTACAACCAATAACACCACCTAGTGTTGGCCTATAGAATAGGTCGGATCATAAGGTATCACCCTTAATACCAACTCTTTACCTTCGGCGAAATGATAATAAATAAAGGTTAAGTAGTAATAGCCATAAATTACTACCCTAACGATGTCACTAATCCTAAACAATCCGAGGGATGACAACAGTACTAACTCAATATGCTAGGTCTTAAGTTATACTTCGTAAGATAATTCTACTAGGTGCTCAACCTAGACATACCAGAATCCCTAAGGATCCTGTTCATAGCCTATCGATCTAAGACCCCGGCAATACGAACGTATTCGCATGCTACTACCCTGAACTTGGATTCCGTCTACACTCCCGGCCCACGATCAACCTATACCGGTTAAGATCTGACGGTGCACGATGAGTGACTCTTCCACAGTCCACGAAGAGTAAAATAAATACACGTCTTGATGGTCGAGGGATCCTAGGGCAATGATATCACCCTAGATGAGCACAATAACTGCGTACTAGGTAATAAGCTGCATACGAGCAAAACAACTTACATACGAGTCAACTGGCTATGTGTGCGACAAATGAATCATATAGAAGCAACCATAAAGACTTCTAACACCCTAGAAGCAATCAAACATGCTACTTATGAACACAAGGAACACTTATTACTTGCAATCAAGTGCATGATTCAAACTACTAACAAAATTTGATATTTTATTCATAAAAGCAACATAAAAGTCTTCTAACATCCTAGAAGCAATTAAACATGCTACTCTTATCGGAATTCAACAAAATCAGAATTTTTTTAAACGTGAGAACATCTGCTACAACTCTCTAGTTGACAACCATTTCAGATTCAGTCAATAAGAGGTAGAAAAACTTCAAACAATCTAAACAGCCAAGATTCAGCCAAAAGGCTAGCTGCTGTGATTGTAAAGGTCATAACTCCTACTCCGCTTATTAAAATATAACCAAATAGGACATTTTGGAATGGTGAGAACTTCTACTACAACTCTCTAGTTGACAACCTACTCAGATTCAGCCAATAAAAGGTACAAAAACTTCGAACAATCTAAACAGCGAGCTTCAGCCAATAAAGGCCAGCTACTGTGACTTGTAAAGTTCATAACTCCTACTCTGCTTATCGGAATCTAACAAAATAGGACATTTTGGAAAGGTGAGAACCTTTACTACAACTCTCTAGTTGACAACCTTCTCAGATTCAGTCAATGAGAGGTAGAAAAATTTCAAACAATCTAAACAGCGAAGCTTCAGCCAAAAAGCTAGCTGTTGTGACTTGTAAAGGTCATAACTCCTACTCCGCTTATCGGAATCTAAAAAAATATGAAATTTTGGAAAGTTGAGAACCTCTACTACAACTCTCTAGTTGACAATCTTCTCAAATTCAGTCAATAAGAGGTACAAAAACTTCGAACAATCTAAACAGCGAAGCTTCAGCCAAAAGGCTAGCTGCTGTGACTTGTAAAGGCCATAACTCATACTCCGCTTATCGGAATCTAACAAAATAGGACATTTTGGAATGGTGAGAACATCTACTATAACTCTCTAGTTACCAACTTTCTCAGATTCCGCATGGAACTCAAAATCCAGCTCTTTAATTTAAAGAACAACAGACAACAAAAGGCTGAAACTTGTAAAGCTTATAACTTTTGCTGTACTTGTCGGAATCTAACAAAATTGGACTTTTTGGAAATCTCAAAAAAACAACTAAAACTTTCGAGTTAACAACTTTCTCAGATTCCTTATGGAACTCAAAATCCAGATCTTTAAACATAATACAAAGAACAACAAAGACAACAAAACGCTGAAACTTGTAAAGCTCATAACTTTTGCTATACTTGTCGGAATCTAAGAAAATTATATTTTTGGAAAGGTGGGAACATATACTACAACTCTCTAGTTGATAACTTTTTCAGATTCCTTGTGGAACTTAAATCTCAGCTCCTTGAATACAATTCCAAGAACAACAAAAAGTCAGCGAAAGCTGAAACTTGTAAAACTCACAACTTTTGCTATACTTGTCGGAATTTAACAAAATTGAACATTCTGGAAAGGAAAAAACATCTACTACAATTTTCTAGTTGACCACATTTTTAAACCTTATAGAGCTTAAAATCCAGCTATTTGAACACAATTTTAAGAACAACAAAAAGACAGCAAAAGCTGAAACTTGTAAAGCTCATAACTTTTGCTATACTTATCGAAATCTAACAAAATTGTATATTTTGGAAAGGGAAAAACATCTACTACAACTTTCTAGTTGACCACTCTTTTAGATTCCTTATAGAGCTCAAAATCCAACTCTTTGAACATAATTTAAGAACAACAAAAAGGACAGCAAAAGCTGAAACTTGTAAAGCTCACAACTTTTGCTATACTTGTCGAAATCTAACAAAATTAGATATTTTGAAAAGGAGAGAACATCTACTACAACTTTCTAGTTAACAACTTTCTCAGATTTCTTATGTAACTCAAAATCTAGCTCTTTGAAAACAATTCCAGAACAACAAAAGACAACAAAAGCTGAAACTTGTAAAGGTCATAGCCAGTGCTGTACTTGTCGGAATCTAACAAAATTGGACTTTTTGGAAAGCTAAGAACATCTACTACAACTTCCTAGTTAACAACTTTCTCAGATTCCTTATGAAATTCAAATCCCTACTCTTTGAACAAAATTCAAGAACAACAAAAGACAGCACAAAGCTGAAACTTGTAAAGCTCACAACTTTTGCTATACTTATCGGAATCTAATAAAATTGGTCAATTTGGAAAGGGGAGAACATCTACTACAACTTTCTAGTTGACCACTTTTTCAGATTCCTTATCGAGCTCAAAATCCAGCTCTTTGAACACAATTTCAAGAACAACAAAAAGATAGCAAAAGCTGAAACTTGTAAAGCTTTCAACTTTTGCTATACTTATCGGAATCTAACAAAATTGGAAATTTTGGAAAGGGGAGATCATCTACTACAACTTTCTAGTTTCTTTTTCAGATTTCTTATAGAGCCCAAAATCCAGCCTTTTGAACACATGCAAAAATTAACACAAACAGCATTTTGCTTAAAAGCTTGCTGTTTTGGGAGAAACATTTGTTTGATCTATCAAATTAACCCCAAAAAATCTATAAAATTTAGAGCATGGTAGTAACATATACAAGAAGCTCTCAAACTAATTTGGAGTCAAAGTTCTAACTTTAGCACAAGTAATTAAATCATAAGCAGAAAAACAATAGGGTTTTTATTTGTGTTCTACCACTTCAATCTTATATGCCTTTTATTCTAGTCCATGAACATGATTATGCATGTGAAATTAGTCCATGTTCTTCATTTAATCAACAATAATAACTATAATGACAATAATAAAAACAAGTTGAGAACCCCCACCCAACTAGTGTAGGAAGGACTTGCTTATTCTTCTCCTCCTTGCTCCTTGTTCTTGCTCCTCATGAAAAGAGAACCCATTCTATTTTTCTTTGATTTGATCTCTCTTTCTTTTCTATCTTCTCGATTTTTTTTCTAAATTAAAAACAAGTAAAGAAGGAGTAGAAGAAAATATAAGAGAATGAGATGAGAAGGAGATAGAGAAACACAAAATGAAATGGGTTTTGCCCCATAGGGTTGGCCGGCCAAGGGATTAAATAGGAGAGCGAGAGGTGGGCTTGTGGTTGAGAAGAACCCAAGTGTTCTCATTCTCATGGTTAAAACAATTGGAAATCAATTTGCAAATTAATATTGCATTCACACCCTAATCCAATCCTAACCTTCTATTTGATCATGATTGATAAAAAATAAGAGGTATTTTCTCAAAATCACATACTACATGATTTCTTACATGATTTCGTACAAACTTACGAAATCGATACGGTACTTATACGTACATACATTTATATATACAGATAATTTTTATTAGTTAAAACGAATAATCTCTACCAAAAATATTTTAATTCAGAAATAATAATAAAAATAATTTTATTACTGGTTCAGAAGATTTCAGTACCAATTTGATACAATACAGATGTATACAAATTGGTATATATATAAAGATAATGTTTATTAGTAAAAACGAGTAATATCGATCAAAAATATTTCAATTCTGAAAATAAAAATAAAAGAATAATAAAAGAATAATTTTTAATATCAGACCTGGATATTTCAGATATTTTCTCAAAAATGCATTTTACAGAATTTTGTACAAGCGCACAAAACCGATACAATGCATATATATACTTACTTTTATATATATACAAATAAGTTTTTATTAGTAAAACCAAGTAATTTTCATAAAATTATTTTAATTTTAAAAATAATTATAATACAAATATAATATCCATTCGGGATATTACAAGAACGAATATGAAAAGTGAAGGATTCTTGTATGCAAATTAATATAAAACGTGAAGATATGGTGGTTTGTAAATGAGTATATAAAGTGAAGGAAATGTGTATGTGAATTAATAAGAATAAATTGAAGTAATTGTGGTATGGAACTTAATATGAACAGTAAAGAAAATGTGTATGTATGATACGAATGAAAAGAAAAATAATATGCATCATGAGTGAGAAACATGAAGCAAAGTGTATTATGTGATGAATATGAGAATGGTTATAAAGTTAAAATATGATATGATATGAGTTTGTTGTATCTTGAAAGTGTGTCAAGGAACTACCCGCCCGCTATTTCCATGGAAATGTTGGGAACTACCTGCCGATGCACAACTTCAAGGTAGTGAGAGTGGTTATGGATATGTAGATGGGCATAGTACTAGAAGAATACTTTAATATAAAATCACATTTATGATGTTTTTATGTTTATTTGGATATTCGTAAGTACATTCTATTTCTTTATATAGTTTAACTTATTTGCTAAACTAGTAATTATACTCACACCAGATATGGCTAACCCCTGTTGTTTTCTGTGGGTTAGGGGAGTCCCTCCCTGAGGGTGGACATCCCTAAATCTCATGCAGGTTTGATAGCTATGAGGTGAGCTAGTGTTGTAGTTTGGTAGTTACACTTTTACTTGTAGTAAAATGGATTATATATGTATGTATTATATGTAGAAATAGGAGTAGAATGATGTATTATATTGTAGTATGGAAGATTATCTGTATAATTGTAAGAGGTAATATATTTATAGTGCTGTGATGAGCTATGAGAGCCCATACCCATCTCGTTGTGGAGTATTGGGTTCTGTGGTTAATTTTTGAAAATGTTTTCCTAAAGTTTTTCTAACAATCATATATGTTTTCAAAAGAATTTTTGGTTTTTAATTCATATCTTGCTTGTTATGAAGTATTATGCCCCCAAAGCCGTTTATATTATTGTCTGTGTGATGTGGAATGATTTGGCATGGGGAGGATTGAATTATATTACAGGTACATTAATATTTGTAATTGTTTATAGAATTCCGTAAGGAATCTATGTAAAAGGACTAATATTTCAGGGGAAACTCTGCCGAAATTAATAAAAATCTATGAATACTTTTTTAAGAAATGATGTAGATGAGTAATAGGTTAAGTTGAAGATCATTGGAACAAATAATAGTTAAAAAAAAAATTAAAAAAATTGGGGTGTTACATAATTTTGAGGATGAAATTTTTTGTAAGGTGGGTAGGATTGTAACCCCCATTTTCGGTTGTACGAATTTTCATTTCTCTTTTCTTCATATTCTTGTATTCCAATTTCCTTATAAATTGCTTTATTTAAATTTTGTTAAATAAATCTCATATTTGATCGATCCCAAGCCCGTGTATAAATTATTTTATTCTCTTGAACCCAAAATCTTATTTCATTCTACAATCTTATTCGTTCTTTTATCTTGATTTTATATTTTCACACAATCCTATTTTATTCCTTTTCTTTGGATTATTTGTTAACTTTTAAAGCTCAATTCAAACCCAAACTCATAATTTATTCTTTGTTCATTGATTATCTAAAGCCCAAACCAAGTATATTCATATTATTTTGATTTATTAACCCAAACCCAATAGTTCATAACCCAAGCCACATGTTTATACCCAAAATCTGTTAACCCAAGCCCATCTACAAGTCAAACCCCAACTGCATACTACTTCCTAATCTCCACTAACAGCACAATCACCATTATTTTCTCCTAATCACTCATCTCCACGTATTCCCTGATTTTCTCTTATCTCTAACTAATCCCTTAATCCCCACATTAATTAACCCTAATCCCTATCAGCCGCCACCCAAACAACTCTGACTTCTTCGTTCCCGAAACCCATCCCCGAGCCCCTCTCCTTCACCATAGCACTCCACCACCAAGCCTCCTTCTTAATGCCTTGAATTCCAGACACAGGTAATTTGTAGCAAATACATGATCTTTTACTTCAATTCATACAAAAATGCAATGAATTTAAAACTTTTCGTTATACATTGTTTGTTACAAATACACAGCGGAAGTTACATAAAATATACAACTTTAACATTCGATAACTTTAATCTGGCAATAATCATCAGTATCAACTCATCCTTACGCTTTTCGCTAATCCAAGTCCTGCACTTGAAAACTGTGGGCACGTCAGTTGCATACAACTGACAGTAGGGACCTAGAGAGCTACCTTCGCTTTTGGCGTACCTTTGTAGATCTACGGATCCCTCAGCCGTAACCAAGAATTGCGGCCTGTCCTGTGATCTACCAATAATATAACCACAATAGATAGAAGGGTTCCACTCTAGAATCAATCGCGCAATGTAATAAAACAGCGATTTCCCATCTTAACAATCACAAACTTGAATGCAGGTGACTATTCTAATTATGTAAATGTATGATATGGCCTAAATGCCTAATGCGGACTTTTTCTACTTACGATGCACTAATGCACACTTGTTCGGATTCTATGCATCCCATAATACATAGGTCCGAGGGCAAGCCCTTATCGTACTCCTCATTATAGGGTTCAATTCCTCGTTATGATATCCTACTACGGTGACTAATGTAAGGTTTGGATATCCTGTGAGTATCTAGTACCGCCCCAATAATTCTTGAGAATCGCTCTCCCATCGCGAGTCGTAACCCCAATAATTCTGGAGACGAAACCCACACTGTGAGCCATGACCCCGATAATCCTTAAGAGTCATTCTCCCACCACGAGTGATTTTCAGACATCACGCCTCACACCCCGATAATTGTGGAGACGAAACCCACACCGCGAGTCATATGGTATCTTATCACACAAATATCCCACCAGTGTTGCCTCGATCCTGATAATTCTAAAGATAAATCCCACACCACAAACGATTTTGGATATCATGCCTCACACCCCGATAATTCTTGAGATAATCGCTCACCGCGAATCATATGAGGCCCTCATACTTATGTTTGTCCATACTTAATCACATCTCCCCTAGTGCCTGTCCTTAGGTTTAATTATAACCCTCACAACCTAGAGCTAGCTTACACTACCAGACTTAAATCAACACACGGAGAAATATTAGCCCACACTAGTTACTTCTCAAGATTTTATTTGTCATAACTTGCCGGTTTCTACGAGTCTCGCTCAGCCTTTAGATTCCAACCTCTCAAACCGAGATCAAAAAGGTTATCTCTAAGCTCATTCATAAACATTTCATTCATTATTCATCATTTCTTCATATTCAATTTTCCTTATGTTTATCATCTAAATAACCATTTCTTATAGCAAATTTTCACAACAGTTTGATTGATTAAATTCTTGTAGACAATTACTCGGTTAATAATCTAAACTCTTCACCTCGACAACATTCAATATCTTTTAAGTTGATAGAACCTTTACATGCATTTCTAAACTTTCAACCTATTTCTCAATATGTCGTAATGTTCTTAAGATTAAATCAAATAGAAATTTCATATTTCGATCTCGTAATTATGCTTTTATTTTATTATAAAACATCTCAACCATTTACCTCATTCGATAGATTAATGTCCATGTAATTTTACAAAGATGAGTTCTAAATTTGTATTCTACTCCAAATTTTTAAATCTTTTAATCATGAACAATCCCCTTTTTGAATTTGATCTCGAAACTCAAATTCATCTAATACATTATCTAATACTCCAAAATACATCTAAAAATGGTAGAGAATTAATAGCAATGTTCTAGTTATATTTTAAATTATTTCTATACTTTTCCCCAATTTTTAAAACATGAAAACCCTTAAAAAAATAAAGAAATAGACTGTGTACAGCCGGGATCGAACCCAAGACCAGCGGCAACCAACCGCAACCCCCAACCAATAAGCCAACTCACGTTGGTGAAGATAAACCCCATGCAAATGTTTATATACTTCTTCTTCTGTTAATTCATAAAAATCAAATTTTCGGAAAAGAACAGGGCCTCCTAAGACTCGAACCCGCAACCCAAGACACTGCACACAGTGCTCTAAACCCAATGCCAAGACCCAGTACTTCCAAACTCACTCTCTGTATATATATATATATATATATATATATATATATGTTAAAATTCTTTTATTTCAACTCTTTGTTTCTAAATTTCTTTTTTTTGAAAATATTTTATTTCAAATTTTCTATGCATTATTATTTCTAATCACTTCCAGATTATAATTTCCCCAAAAGTTCTGGGTATTAGCACAAACAAAATCTTATTACAATTTATTCTCGAAAATATTAGAAAATTTATCTCTCAACTTATATGAATTGCTCATAATTCTACAATTTGAATTATATAAATTATTGACCCTTAAGCCACTATATTCTTGAGAAGTTTTACATCATTACATTGCATATTGAGGAATTTAATTCCAATGAGATTCTTTTTATAAAATTTTCACCATATAAGAATTTATAAAAACTCCTACACATACATTAATTCAATGATCTACTATATGATTAATTTAGCATGTTCTAATTAGACTTCTAGGAAATTTCACTTCACATAACCTCACTAATTACAACTTTCACATTTTTAGCTATTATGAATCATTATTAACACATTAGAAGACAAAAACACCCATACATTCACACACTAAACATGCCTAAGAGTGCACAATTAAATTTAAGAAAGCTTCTACACTTATGTACCCTAATTAAATTAATATCTAAACATGTAATAGATAATCAAGCACAATCTACAAAATTTTAGAGGACAATGAGAACACTCACCTGAAAAAGCTCCTAGTAGTTGTAGCTTCTAGTAAATTGCCCCAAAACTCCAAAGCTCCTAGCAAAATTTCTGGCCTCTCCTCCTTGGCACAACCGTAAACTCTCTTGCTCTCTTTCTCTCCTTTTTTTTATTATTTTGATTTGCATTTCTTCATGGCTAGAGGGAGGGGCTATTTATAGGGTAAAATAATGAGTTGTTATAATAACTCTCCACTTCCTAAAAGAGCTCTCCACTCACCCACAAACTCACCCACTCTCCCCATCTCTCATAGTTGCCAGCCAATATGGTGCACAAAACATGTGCACGTGCATCTAATGTGTGTGCACACTTTTACATACAATTTTATCATTAGTTTTTAATTAAAATTTTGTGTGTATATTACACATTGTAATGTGTACTAGTCTTGACTAATTTTAAAAGAGAGTTCATACACGTTGAATGCACACATAATAATCATAGGCTTTTAATTTATAATAGTTTTAATGGGCTACAAAATGTAGATTTAAACCTAGTTGATTTTTTTAAAAATTAACCACACACCAATGACTTGTAAAATGAGAGGAAAATTTAAACGACTCAAGAGAATTTCAATAATCGACACGTGCACAAAATTACGTGCAAAATACGTGCAAAAGAAAATATTAAAAATAAATATTTTTGGGGATGTTATACGCTCATCCCCTGAGCACCGTCGTCGCCTCCCGGAGCCCCGACGCTACCTCCTCCACCAGCGCGCGCACGACCAACCAAGAGTCGCACCACCGCAATCCCCCGTCACTCCTCCCCGCGCTGCCACCGCGCGCACCCATTGCCAACAACCTCATCGCCACCACCTCCGCCAACCGCTGCTTCCCCCTGTCGCCATTACCGTCCCCTTCTGCCTTGCATCTCAACTGCAACCACCAACACCCAATGCCAGCCCCGACTGCAACGCCATTGCCGCACCCGCTGCCTCCCTCATCGTCGAAGCCACCCAAAGCTCCATCTCGCTTTGGACTGCATCACCTCGCCGCTGCTACACCCACAAGCGCCACCACCTTTAGTCGCCCCCGACGTCTCCACCATTGCTGCCGACCACCACTTCATCTTCAACCTTGCTACATTTCACCCCGAAGCCAATCCTTGCTGCCACTCTTACCGCATTGATGTCGCCCTTGCTGTCGTGTTGCTGTGTTTCACCATTGGCAACGTCTCACTTGCTGCTCGCTGCTGCCATTTCTGCACGACCGACTTCCTTGCTGTCTTCCTGAAGGTCGACCAGCAACAACAGCCGCAACAGCACCGTGCCACACCACCCGAGCCACCATATCTTTGTTGCCTTCCATTACAGCCGTTCGTGGTCTCTTGCTGCCATCCTTGTGATTGTTTTCGCCGTCGCATGTTGTTACCTTGTTTACCATGTCACTATTGGGAATTCTATTTGTTCATATCACCAGTTAAGACATTTATCACTTGTACATTTTGTTGTTTCGTACAAGTATTTTTTTTGATCTCCCGCAATTAGCATTCATATTTTATTATCGTGTTATGATACCCATCAACGTCCATGTTCATGAAAAGTGTTCTTTATATTTTTCAATTGATTGAACCATCGTATTGTTCATGCTTCGTAATCCTTCCATGTTTAAATCAGTCATTATGTATTGTGCATTGAATCAATCCAGTTGCCTCTGCGATTCGAAGCCCACTAAAAGATCTTAAACTTCATTGTCACCATATGCATTGCATGAACATGAGTTAGAGTTATATCAATATGTATATATAAATAAGTAAGATGACTTATATGAATTTCGGTTGTATGTGATAGTATGGTTATATCCATATATTAATGATAGAAATGATAATCTCTATCATGTTAACAATAGAAACTCATTCTAATTACTAGATTTTAAAGTATGTTCAATTCTAGTTATTAAACTGTATGTTTGTAAACCCAAAATCATTACAATTGCAAATGTTGTATTTCAGCCCTACCATATACCATAACTTCTATGAAGAATTGAAGGATCTAGAATTCGATGCGTAGATTGCAAAATATATTGTTTATAGTATTGTGATATTTTTAATTCCAGATTACTATTTTGAAGCATATCTTCTCGATTAACAAATTAAAATATCATGTTAACAATAGAATAAAGTGTTGCAATTTATTAGGATGGTACTAGACATGATCAGAAGTCCCTCAATAATTTTTATAAGACTTTTAAAGATTTTACAGTTGATTTATATATATAAGAACCTTGCACTGAGATGTTGCCTGAACAATAGTCCAGTAGAGAACTGTCTAGTTGACCTAGATATTTTATTTATAATGTGTCGTGTGAATATGCATTGGAACCGACATTAAGTCTATTTTTTGTAACCCCTGAAGGTACCTGATTTGCTTACCTCTAGCAATGGAAAAGTGAATTTGTGTACAACAACGTATTGCTGTCCAGAATTGTAACTTCATGTTCTTGATTTTTAATGTATTTATTTCTTGCATTTAATTAATTAAACTTATATATCACGCATCGCATAGCCCTTGATACCTACTTGATCCTGTTTTGATACCAAATCGTTATTGCATGTTCATGTTTAATTATAGTACAAGAATAACAAGCCGGGGTAATAAGAGAAAGAATCTAGTAGTGGACAGTATAGGAGAGTGTACTTGGAAAGGAGCCCGTGTTTCTCGCAATAGTGACTATTTATATCTTTACATGATATGATATGATTCTGGTTATATGATATGATATGATTCTGGTTACATGATATGATATAATTCCTATTATTGTCACTGCAAGACCCGAGTATATGTATAACCCTTGTTCCCGTTTATATGGATTTGTATCTTTCTGTTCCTGTATTCTCGTATTTAAATTATTCCCTATAATTTTTTCTACTCTTTTGAACCCAAATTTTTGCATTCATTTAAGTACCCGACTATTTTGTTTGAACCCAGAATTTCAACCTACACTATTTATCACTATTTGATTATTTAACTCCTGATGATTATTTTACTACTATTATTATTATTGTTATTATTATTATTATTATTTTGAAAAACCCAAAAGGATCCTAATTCATTATAAAATATCTAGTTGACTGTTTGATTTATGTGAAGACCATCATCTAAAGCCCACTATACAATTATTCAATTGTTTAAGCATTTAATTTGAAGTCCAACCCAAGCACATGTCATATTGAACTCTAATCAGCTAACCCATACCCAACTCCCCTCCTATGTGTTTGTTGACCACATAACCAAAACCCCCTCACATTCCCCTACTCTTCACATCCCGTAACCCCACAACCCCCCACTCTCTCATAACTACCTATTATTATATATTATATTTAATATATTATATTATTATCTATTTAATAACCCCCTTCCCCGTCCTCTTTCTCTCCCCACTCTCTTTCTCTCTCCTCTATCTCAATCTTTCTCTGTTTCGAAACGAAACAAAGAAGCTCACCCCCCTTCGTCTTCCTCCTCTGCTCCAAGCTCCAAGCCTCAATCCTCCATCCCATCGCTGCACGCCATCACCGCATTCTCCACCCTTCATCCTTGCCTCCTCGCTCCTGCTCGAGCATTGCCTCCATGCGACCACACTCGCACCGCCTACACCTCCACCCCGCCACTGCCGCTCCAAGCACAACCCATCCTCCCCCTTCTTCCTCCTTGTCAAGCAACCTTAACTCCCCCGAGCTTCCCCCGTCATTGCGCGCACTACGACCACCACCGAAGAACTCTGTCGAGCCCCACACCGCCATTGCCACCAACTCGACCATCTCCTCAGTCGCCCAACCTCTGAGAACAAATCGAGCCCCTATCCTTCTTCCCCTGTTCAGTCGACCATGGCCATCCCGTTCCTCTGTTTCGGTGTACAGAAACAGAGCATCGGTTCCTCCCTCGCCATCCTCATCGCTGCTGTCGCTCCTCGACCGCCAGTGCCCCTGTCGTCAGCCGCCCTTGTTCTTGTCATTGTTGTCGCTCCTCGCCGTAGTCGCCAGTCGATCGCCGTTGTCGTTCTCTCTCCCTCCTTTTGGCTATTTGCTATTCGGGTGAAGTTGAGTTGGATTGCTGTGTTCGCTTTTTGTGAAGAAGAAGGAGTTAGGTAGGTGTTTTGGATCCGGAGTTTGGTGTTTTGGATCCGATCGGGTGTTTGCCGTTTTGAGTGAGCATTGCATGTAGTTCGCACATGTTTTCGTGTTCATCGTTCGTTGCTTCGGGATCCTTATCTCGTTATTCTTAGTATTCAATTTCATTTTCATTCTAAAGGCAAGTCATCTCACCCTCGAATTGTATTGTATCATATTCGATATCGTTTATTGAATTCCGCAAGTAGATCTATATTGATTATTGTATATCTTCTATTGTTATCTATCGTTGGGATACTACGGATTTACACGAGTGAATCCAAGTAGTAGTCTTGACTTCGTGCTGTCTTTTTGCCTCCGATTTGTGGAGATCTTGCATGCATTCATGTGGTTAATTATTGAATATATGAATATAGATTGTTATTGTAATTCATGTCATGACATTACACAACTATTGTAGTTTGTATACTAGTGTTGATTGTTCAAATGATTGATGTTGGTGTATTAATTGATAGTGATTAGTAAGATTATGGACATTATACATCTTAATACCATGTTCACATAGATGTAACTTGCTGTTATTAATGTTGTCAACAACTATTGCATATTGATTGAATAAATAACTCTTAACAAGCCAGGGTTTAAGGGTGACTTAAGCAGTGGACAATGTTGTGACTGTACTTGCAGGAGGGGCCCATGTTTCCCTAAATATTGTTAACGACTATTGTTTTATCGATGGACTGTGGCTTACAGCAGTAACCCAATCTATTGTGTATTGTATCGGGGCCAATTATCTTGTCGTGCAGTAATTATTGAATTGCAACTATTGAATATTGATTATCGTTACTGAGTACATGAACTATAAAATCTACCACTAAGTCTAAACGTAAGTGTTTGCACGTAGCAACCATATGGTAAATAAATGGGACACATGAAGTGCTACAATAGTTAGGACTAAAATAAATAATAGACTTAAGATTGTCATCGCATTGTCATTACATATTGTCGTCGTTATTGAACAGTGCTATCCTTATTGCTACAATTATTGATATCGTTTATTGTTATTATTATTGATCATTGTCATTGCACATTGCATCTTTATCGTTTTGCCATTGTTCATTGCCATCGACTCTATTGTTTATTGAATTCATTGCTATATCGTAAATGCCATTGTTTTATTGCTTTCTCTACTTGTTGTGCACGACTTGCTCTAAGGACATATTATTCTTTATTTTTATATGAACATCATACAGGTAATCAAGGAGAATTGCTTGATGGATTAAGAGAACTACAATGGTGAAGAATGGATAGCATTGCCGCTTAATTGAGCATTGTTCTGTTATGAAAACTTAAATAATTGAACATTATTATTTCTTTGTATTGTGGGCTTTTTTACCCGAATATTGTTATTGTTGTTTCTAGTGTTGGATTATTGTAATATTTGGTTATTTCATGCTCAAATTCCAAGTATTGTTATTCATGTTATTATCCTTTCATTGCATGCGTGGTTGTATAGCTCCTCGTTATGTTGTTGAGTTGAATCGATAACAGCTTATGAATGATGCAAGTCATTCGCTGGGCCAACGGCACGTGCTTGCATTCTGTATTTTGGGAAGCGGGGCATGACAAGGTTTTTAGTGGTATCAGAGCCAGGTTTGACTCTAATAGTTTGGGGTTGGACCCTGATTAGTTTGGGTTTAACCGGTTTGACTCAACAATATGCACAACACGTGAATCACATGGATAATTGATAACCAACTTATAATCTGGATGCTAACAGTTTGATTTTATTGCAGACCATGGCTAGAAAGTGTGCTTTATCCTCCTGAACTGAGGATGATCAGTTGGAAGAGCCCACTATTGCATAAGTGATGCAGATGTAGCGTGAGCACAACGAACTGCTGATGTAATAGATAATCCAGATGCAGTGGGAGCATAATGAACTAATAAGGGTGGCTTTGGGAGCTGCCAATAAGGAGCCCGTTGTACCTGCGCCTGGGTGCTGCCACTGAGACCTGGTAATGTAGCGGACTTTATAAGGCTACATCCAAACAAGTTCTCGGGCACTGAAAGTCCGCTTGAAACCGAGCAATGGCTTATCAGAACCGAGCAATTGTTAACTGCAGCATGGATAGAGGATGCTGATCGTGTGGATGTCGTGAGCATCCAGCTTGTTGACCTCGCCCACATTTGGTGGCGAGCTAAGATAGAACGGCTAGGGTGCCCCATTGCCTGGGCCATCTTCAGAGAGAACTTTCTCACAAAGTTTTTTCCCGATGTCATCAGGAATGAAATGGAGCAGCAATTTGTCATGCTAACTCAGGGGAGTCGGACCGTAGATGAGTATGCTGCGGATTTCACCTGACTGAGTCGCTTTGCCACTTCTGGCAAATGATGAAAATAGGGGTCGTTGTTTCTTGTTGGGCTTGGATATTGAAATTCAGGATCGCTTGGCTGCCTTGCGACTCTGATCCTATGCTGACATCCTGGAGGCTTCCAGGAGCCAGGAACAGACTAGTACGAGGAAGCGTGCTATTCAGCGTTCTGCCCCGCACCCCATTGCTGCTAGATCTTCTAGTGGGCCTATTAGGTGGCCAGATCCAACCCTTCCAGTGCGGGCACTGCCATGTCCACCTGCTGCCCCAAGGACAAATCCGACTTGTGATCACTGTCACAAGGTTGAGCACTTGCGTAAGGACTGCAGGATAGCCAACCGCCAGCACCTTAAGTGTGGCAGCAACAACCACACATTTTGAAACTGCTCAAGGAACCGGCACAATGCGCTGATAGGAGGACCAGCCCCCAATGGAGGGCAGACTGGAGCTCGTGTCAGGCTTACAACCTGGCCGCTGAAGGAGTAACCACAGATATTTAACAATATATTTGTTTTCTGTTCTCTCATTGGCTATTTCTCTTGCATCATTTACCCATTCCGCACCTGCATTTATTTATTCATTATTGAGTATCATACTAGTTATTCCTTCCCTACCATACCCTCTTCGATTCCAGTTTTACCAACTCGTCCATCTTCTTGCTTTATTATCACACAAGTCTTGTGTTGTTTCCTTCATTTTGATACCGCCTTCATCCATGTTCTTTCTTATTCCACTACTTCCATCACTTCAGTTCTCTTCATCCAATTTCCTTGCTCTGTTTTGCTTTTGCCTTGTCCTGCGTACAGCCTACGCAAATTTCGAAGACGAAATTTTGTTCTATGGTGGGTAGGATTGTAACCCCCATTCCCGTTTATACGGATTTGTATCTTTCTTTTCCTGTATTATTGTATTTAAATTTTTTCCTATAAATTTTTCTACTCTTTTGAACCCAAATTTTTACATTAATTTAAGTACCCGACTATTTTGTTTGAACCCAGAATTTCAACCTACACTGTTTATCACTATTTGATTATTTAACTCCTGATTATTATTTTACCACAATTATTATTATTGTTATTATTATTATTATTTTGAAAAATCCGAAAGGATCCTAATTCATTATAAAATATCTAGTTGATTGTTTGATTTATGTGAAGACCATCATCTAAAGCCCACTATACAATTATTCAATTGTTTAAGCATTTAATTTGAAGCCCAACCCAAGCCCATGTCATATTGAACTCTAATCCACTAACCCAAACCTAACTCCCCTCCTATCTGTTTGTTGACCAGATCAACAAAACCCCCTCACATTCTCCCACTCTTCACATCCCGTATCCCCACAACCCCCCACTCTCTCATAACTACCCATTATTATATATTATATTTAATAAATTATATTATTATCTATTTAATAACCCCCTTACCCGTCCTCTCTCTCTTCCCACTCTCTTTCTCTCTCCTTCATCTCCCTCTTTCTCTGTTTCGAAACGAAACAGAGAAGCTCACCCCCTTCGTCTTCCTCCTCCACTCGAAGCTCCGAGCCTCCGTCCTCTATCCAGCGTTGCTCACCATTGCCGCCTTCTCCACCCTTCAACCTTGCCTCCTCGCTCTCGCTCGAGCGCCGCCTCCCTGCAACCCCACTCAGATCGCCATCACCTCCACCCCGCCATTGCCACTGCAAGCACAACCCATCCTCCCCCTTCTTCCTCTTTGTCTAGCAACCTCGACTCCCCGAGCTTCCCCCGTCACTACGCTTATGATGAGCCCCATCGAAGAACTCTGTCGAAACCCTCACTGCTATTGCCACCACCTCGACTATCTCCTCAGTCACCCAATCTCGGAGAATCCATCGAGCCCCTGTCCTTCTTCCCCTGTTCCGTCGACAATCGCCATTTCGTTCCTCTATTTTGGTATAGAGAAACAGAGCATCAGTTCCTTCCCTGTCGTCCTCGTCGCTGCCATCGCTCTTCGACCACCAGTGCCCCTGTCGTCAGCCGCCCTCGCTCTTGTCGCTCCTCGCTGCAGTCGCCAATCAATCGCCGTTGTCGTTCTTTCTCCCTCCACTTGGCTGTTTGTTGTTCGGGTGAAGTGGGTAGTTGGATTGTTGTGTTCGGTGTTTGTGAAGAAGAAGCAGTTGTGTTGGTGTTTTGGATCCGGAGTTTGGTGTTTTGGATCCGATTGGGTGTTTGCCATTTTGAGTGACCATTGCACGTAATTCGCACATGTTTTCGTGTTCGTGGTTCATTGCTTCAGGATTCTTATCTCGTTATTCTTGGTATTCAATTTCATTGTCATTCTAAAGGCAAGTCATCTCACCCTCGAATTGTATTGTATTGTATTCGAGATCATTTATTGAATCCCGCAAGTAGATCTATATTGATTATCGTATATCTTCTTTTGTTATCTATCGTTGGGATACTACGGATTTACACGAGTAAATCCAAGTAGTAGTCTTGACTTCGTGCTGTCTTTTTGCCTCCAATTTGTGGACATCTTGCATGCATTGATGTGGTTAATTATTGAATATATGAATAGGGATTGTTATTGTAATTCATGTTATGACATTACACAACTATTGTAGTTTGTATACTAGTGTTGATTGTTCAAATGATTGATGTTGGTGTATTAATTGATAGTGATTAGTAAGATTATGGACATTATACATCTTAATACCATGTTTACATAGATGTAACTTGCTGTGATTAATGTTGTCAACAACTATTGCATATTAATTGAATAAAGAATTGTTAACAAGCAGGAGTTTAAGGGTGACTTAAGTAATGGACAATGTAGTGACTGTACTCTGAGGAGGGACCGTGTTTCCCCAAATATTGTTAACAACTTTTGTTTTATCGATGGATTGTGGCTTACGGCAGTAACCCAATCTATCGTGTATTGTATCGGGGCCAATTATCTAATCGTGCAGTAATTATTGAATTGAAACTATTGAGTATTGATTATTGTTGCTGAGTACATGAACTATAAAATCTACCACTAAGTCTAAACGTAAGTTGTTTGCACGTAGCAACCATGTGGTAAATAAATGGGACACATGAAGTGCTACAATAGTTAGGATTAAAATGAATAATAGACTTAAGATTGTCATCGCATCGTCAATACATATTGTCATTATTATTGAACAGTATTATCCTTATTGCTACAATTATTGATAATGTTTATTGTTATTGATCATTGTCATTGTACATTGCATCGTTATCCTTTTGCCATTGTTCATTGACATCGACTCTATTGTTTATTGAATTCATTGCTATATCGTAAATGCCATTGTTTCATTGCTTTCTCTACTTGCTGTCCACGACTTGCTCTAAGGACATATTATTCTCTCTTTTTAGATGAACATCTTATAGGTAATCAAGGAGAATTGCCTGATGGATTGGGAGAACAACAAAGGTGAAGAATGGATAGCATCGCCGCTTAATTGATCATTGTTTTGTTATGAAGACTTAAATAATTGAACATTATTATTTCTTTGTATTGTGGGCTTTTTTACCAGAATATTGTTATTGTTGTTTCCAGTGTGAGATTATTATTATATTTGGTTATTTCATGCTCAAATTCTAAGTATTGTTATTCATGTGATTATCATTTTATTGCATGCGTGGTTGTATTGCTCCTCGTTATATTACTGAGTTGAATCGATAACAGCTTATGAATGATGCAAGTCATTCTCTGGGCCAACGTCACGTGCTTGCATTCCATATTTTGGGAAGCGGGGCGTAACAACATGACCCTATAGAATTCACCACTAGAGTCTAAACATTAACTTGTATATATGCACCTGAACCTGCGGTATGAGACACGTGATTACGTGCATTAGATAAGATTGATAAGAGATTGATAAACATAAGATTAACAATGAGCATGTGCATGATTCTGTTACAAGTTATATGATTCCTGTTTACAAGTTATATGGTTCATGTTTACAAGTCACATGATTCTCATTTACAAGTTACATGAACCCTATTTACATGACATGTTCCCGTTACATGATTCCTTGTTCCCGATTGGTTATATTTTTAGACTTAATTCAGTTGTCACTTGCATTACACTTGATGATATTGTATTACAATTGCATCGCCAGTTCTTGTCTCCCTTCTTGTCCAGTCCTTGTTTCTTTCTTGTTAAATATATTGATTCTCGCTATCATGTTTGTTCCATATTTGATTTGCCAGTTCTTATTGCTTTCCCTTTTATGCCTTGTTTCTTGTTCATATTTCGCTTGTTACTACTTGCTGCCTAGAGCTTGCTCTAACGAGTACCATCCATAATTCTTTTGAGTTAATGTTATACAGGTAGAGTGATGGGATATTCAAGGAACATGGTAAACTGTTCACTGTGTATATATTCTCGAGTATGTTGTAAGTTCTTGTATCTCAGAAATTGGTTATTGTATTATGTTCTTGTTCATGTGATTATTATTTTATTATTGAGCTTACTGGTATTGTACAACTTATGGATGATATGAGTTGATATACTTATATCATTTGCTGGGCCTCAATTACGTCCCAGTGTTTCCATATAACGGGAAGCGAGGGGTGACATGCAGTGTGAGATGGTCCCCGAAATTATCAAGATATGAGTGGAAGTATCTCCAACCCATCTACGGTGTGGGATTGGTATCCGAAATTACCGGGGCATGGACCAAATATTCATAGACTGTCTAAGATCTTATGTTAGTCACAAGTATAAGTTTTGCATAGTGAGGGATTAAAACCTATAATGAGGTGAACGCTAAGGGCTTGCCCTCGGACCTATGTAGTATGAGATGCATAGAATTCGAACAAATGTGTATTAATGAGCATTATGTGCATTTGTATTTTTTTGGACATTGTTTTATGTATTTTCTTTTTTTTTCTGACACACTCATTCTTTTAGTTTAGCTTCACTTGTTGATTTATGAACCTTTTCATTATTTCTTGATTTTAATTGTGTGCAACAAGTTTGTGGTTGTGAGACTTTTGAAGGTCGCTGCTTTTATGGGAACTGTATCAGTTGCATTCAGCTGACGCACTCACTGTTTCAACAGTTTTGCAGAATTGCAAAGTGAGTGGCTTGAACAAGTGTTAAAACTTGGATTTTTTAGAATACTGGAGTTTAAATGTTGAAATCAGTTGTATTGAACGTGTATTAAATTTCCGCTGTGCATTGTAAATAGAACTATTGTTAAAAAAGTTTTAAATTTCCCTGGATTTTGTACTGTGTTTATATGACATTGAAGTGAATTTTCTGGATTGTGTCTCGTATTTCCTGTATTGAAATTCGGGGCGCTACAAAGTGGTATCAGAGCACACTTCAATAAGTAATATTAAACATGGTATGGGGAATGAACCTAGGTGGACATTAAAGTGTGAGTACCAGTCTTAGAGTTTTGAATGTGTAGTTGTTTAAACTTGCATTTTTGTTACTCTATATTTTTAATGATGTCCATTTTCCTTTTCTATCAGATGGTGGATAATTCTGATCATATGGAAAATGTGGAAGAAGATGTTTTCTACGAGGACCCCTTAGAGGATCCCAATGAAGATCTGGAAGAGGAATCTGAAGAAGATCTAGAAGAGGATGAGGAATCACCGGGGATCACTCCCCCTCCTAGGGAATCTTCGGGCATGTCTTTAGACGAATATCCTAAACTAACCCAGAATGATCGCATTATCGCATCACTTCGACGTGAGATGCATGTTTATCAGTGATGAGTCACCCATATGGAGGGACACCATGTGGAGAACCAACAATATATCACATATATGAAAGAAAGAATGAAAGATCTCAAAGAGGGTCAACGAGCAGCAGACGAGCATTTCTCCAAGTTGGATGAATACACCAAGTATGGAAAGAAATATTTCAAACGATGCTACGACGAGTTACACATAGAACTTGACGAACTGCGAGAAGAACTCGGAGTGGCCAAGAAGCACCATAATTGTTATTATGTTTGCTCTATTTTCTAGATTTGAAAAAAAAAAAGGTTGTTTAGCTACTTTTCAGAGATGTATGAACTACTTTGAATAATTTAATTTATTTATCACTATTCTTGGTATATGGATTTTTGGCAAGTGAATGTAATTATATTCTCTGAGCAATTGATGTGGATTCTTGTGTGATTGTTTCTTCTAACAAAAATAGTGTGTTTTGTAGACTCAGAGCAATGGCAGGTCCAATTACCAGAAATGGCAACAATGATGATGTAATTGAAGGTTCCAATAGGGGCAGACTCGATTTGGAAACCAAGATCGCCAGGGTCTATCAGACTCTGAATGCTTTCATGACGGCTTGTGTGGGTCAAAACCATGGAGCGAGGCCAGCAGCACCTAATGCGGACCCTATCAAGCAAGTGAAGTCTTTCAAGCGGATGAAGCCGCCGGTATTCGAAGGGCAGGCTGACCCCAACATGGTAAATGACAGATAAAGCAGATGGAGATTGTCTTTGAAGTTTTAGAGAACCCTGCAGGCAGCAAAGTAAAGTTGGCCACAATATAGTTGGAGAAGGACACCGGTGTGTGGTAACAGTCTCTGAAGAGAACCTTTGGGGAGGAGCTAGTGATTTGGGAAGCTTTCCTGGAGGAGTTCAGGGACCATTATTTTCCCATGGACATACAAGAGAGGAAGGCCATGGATTCATGAGCTTGCAGCAGGTCAACATGTCTGTCAGAGAATATGAAACTAAGTTAACTCAGTTGTCGAGGTATGCTCCTGAGTCATTGTTGATGAGGCAAGAAAGGCAAGAAAGTTTGAGCAGGGCTTGAGGCCAAACTTGAGATCCCGAAGGATACCGTTAGGGATCAGGAGGATTACAAGCTCGTCAGAAGAGCAGCCATGATAGAAGTAGACATGGAATAGTTCCAGTTGAAGGAAACCTTGAACAAGAATAAGAGACCTACAATGGCAAGTCAAAGTGGAAGGAAGTTCCTAGAGAAGAAGGGCATATTCAATGTTTCAATTGTGGAGAGTCGGGCCACTTCAGGTCTGCGTGTCCGAAGATAATAAGGACTCAAACTTGCTTTCAATGCTGCAAAGAGGGCACATCAGACTTAACTGTCTGCAGCTGAAGCAGGGTGGTGCAGGTAGGAACAAGTCACTGAGGCAAGGGCGAGTTTTCGCTTTGATAGAGGAAGATGCGGAGAACTCTGAAGATGTGATCACGGGTATGCAATCATTCTTGTAAATGGTTGAAGTGTATTAAATAAAACTTTGTATGAGAATAATGTGAAGTATTGAGTATTATGGTTCTTCATGTGAGAGGGTATGTTTTGATTAATGGGATAAGATCCAACGTTTTGTTTGATACTGGGTCTTCGCATACTTTTATGTCCCCCAAATTTTCAAAAGTGTTTGGTGTTGAACCTAAGATATTTCTAGACAGAGTTTTGTAGGTAGCAATGCCTTCGAGTGAGACGTTGACTACTGATCGATATTATGCAGGTTGTGATATCGAGATCAGAGGAAGTCATTTTGGGATTGACCTTATCGAGCTGGAAGTCTTGGGCATCGATGTAATTTTTGGCATAGATTGGATGGCGATCTATAATGCTACTATTGAGTGCAAGAGTAAGGAGGTGGTGGTGGTGGCACCGGAGGACCTGCGGTGACTTTTCAAGGGAAGAAAGGAAATACGAAAGTGGTAGCATCATTATCAGAGATGAAAAAACCTGAGGAAGTCGAGGTTATTTCGGTAGTTCGAGATTTCCCAACAGTGTTCTTGTATGCATTACCAGGATTATCGCCGCACATGGATGTTGAGTTCTGCATCATCATTCCTGTGCGGCGATAATCCCAGTAGGTCGTCCATCAACATTCAACCGGGTAGTGCTCCGATTTGTAAAGCTCCTTTCAGGATGTCACCTGTCAAGAGGACGAAGTGAAGAAGCCGATCGAAGAGTTGTTGCAGAAAGGATTTATCAGACCGAGTACTTCACCATGGGGTGGCCAGTATTGCTAGTAGAGAAGAATGAAGGGTCAATGAGGATGTGCATCGACTATCAAGAGCTGAACAAGGTGACCATTCAGAATAAGTATCTAATCCTGCAGATTGATAATCTATTTGATCAGCTTTAGGGTGCAGCTGTGTTTTTGAAGATTGATTTACGGTCTGGTTATCACCAAGTTCGAGATAAGGAGGAGGATGAGCACAAGATAGCTTTTCGGACTCGGCATTGGCACTATGAGTTTTTTGTTATGTTGTTTGGAGTGACGAATGCGCGGGCAGTGTTTATGGGTATGATTGTAATATCCCAGACGGATATTACCTTATATAAATTATTATTTTATTATTATTTTGTTTTAATTCCAAAATTGAAATATTTTGGTGATTTTCACCCGGTTTGTTCATAGACATTATCTGTACCCAGATACCGGTCAGTATACATCCGTATTGTATCAAATTGATACCGTGATCTTCCGAACTAATAATAGAAATTATTTTATTATTATTTCCGAGATTAAATTATTTATACGGATTATGCGAAGATTTTCGGTATACATACATATATGCGCACATATGTGTAGTATGTCGATTAGTACATTGTACAAAGTATGTGGTATGTATTTTGGATAAAATTGTTCTCCTTGTCATGACAATCCTAATTAGATAGTTAGGATTGTAGGAGAATTAAACATGGGATTAAGATGTATGCATAAGAGAATTAGGAGGTATTCTTCTAGAAACCTACACCTCACCCACACCCTACCTCCACCAATTTCCACCTCCCCTAGATCAAAACCGGCCCCAAAATGTGGGAGGGTTTTTGTGCAAGTTTGTGTGTGCAAATTTGCACTCTCCACCCTTTTCTCCACCTATAAATACCCCCTCCCTTCACCATTGTCTCATTTTTAGAAAGACAAAAAGAAAGAAAGGAAAAGAAAGAGAGGAACCATACTAACTTGAGAGTTTTCCATTGTAGGTTTCATAAGGATTTCTAGGAGCTAAGGAGGAGAGTTAGTCTAGTTCTTCATCAAAAAGAGATTAAGGTGGGGGGTTCTCCACCTTCTTTTTGTTTGTTTGAATTGATGTTTTGGTTTCTTCTTCTTCTCACCTTCTTTGTTTTGTTTTCTTTTGTTCTTTTGGGGTGTTTATTGTGATAGTGTTGTTGTATGTTTATGGATGGTTAAAAGTAAATACCACATGAAAAAGAAATGTGATAAGTAGTAGTAATGAACATAAAGATGGAATCTTTGTAGTAGTAGTGGTTGTTTTTGTGGTTATTAATTGGACTAAAATGACACATGCATATGGACTTGTACATACAACCATTTAGGGTTGTAGGACTTGAATGTGAACTCATGCATAAGGCATAAGGACTTGTATACAATCATTTTGGTTGTAGGACATACATTGAACTTTGGACTAAAAAGAAAGCATATGTTGGTTGAACCAAAATGGAGGGTTCTTACTTTATTTTATTATAGTTTATTTTCTTTTATAATCTTAAGTAAGAAAGAACCCATTGTATAGGTTAATTTTAAGTATGAAAAGAAACTAATCTAAATCACTAGTTGTAGAATGATTAAAAAGATTTCTTTTTATGTTCACTAGTAATAATAAGAAATAGATGCTAATAAAGAAGTTTTAGTAGATATTTATATGAAGTTTAAATAAAATAGTTGTAGTGGATGTCTACACAAAATTGTAGAAATGTTTATGTTTTTATAAAAGTTGTAGTAGATGCTTATGTGTTAAAAGAAAGTAGTTTAGTAGTAGATGTTTATTTTTAGATAAAGATTTTAGTAGAAGTTTTAGTAGTAGATGTTATGTTGTAGTAGATGTGGTGTTTAATTAAATTGTAATAGGTGCATATGAATATTAAATGGATGTTTATGCTTATATTGAAGTAAGTATCATACTTAGGTGATTGTAGGAAAGTTGTATACCATGCTAGATTAATTTATCTATACTTAGATGATTGTAGGAAAGTTGTATACCATGCTTAAGTTAGTAGGTAATGACATTCATGCTTAATTTAGTAGATGCTCATGCATAATGATATTCATGCTTAGTTAGTAGACATTCATGCTTAGATGATATCCATGCTTAGATAAGTATATGTTCATACTAAATGTCATTCATAGTAGACGTTCATGCTAAATAATCAAGCTTAGTTAGTAGACATTCATGCTTAGATGATATCCATGCTTAGATAGGTATATGTTCATACTAAATGTTTTTCATAGTAGATGTTCATGCTAAATATTCATGCTTAAGTTAGTAGGTGTTCATGCTTAATGGCATTCATGCTTAAGTTAGTAGATGCTCATGCATAATGATGTTCATGCTTAGTTAGTAGACATTCATGCTTAGATGATATCCATGCGTAAGCAGTGTATGTTCATGCCTAAATATTGTTCAAGGTCGAGTTAGAAGATACTCATGTTTAACAAATGCCATGTTTAGATTAAGGTAGGAATTAATCTACCATGCTTAGAATGTTGTAGGAGTTATAATTCATGCTTAGAATATTGTAGGGGTTATAATTCATGCTTAGGAATATTGTAGGTTAATGCTAATTATATATCCATGCTTGGGTTGTGATGATTAATCATGTTAAGTAATGAAGATCCATACTTAAGGTGGTGGTAGAGATATATACTCTAAGTAGTAAGTATTCACGCTCAAGTTGTAACTTATGCTTGACTATAGTAAAACTTCATGTTTAGATCATTGTAATTATCCATGCTTAAGCTTGTTATAAGTGCATGCTTCAATCGTATTCGTACTTAAGAGTGTTGCGAGTTGATGGTTATGTTATACACCATGACTAGTTGTTGTAGGTTGATGCTTACAATTGTATACCATATTATAGGTTAAGTAATAAGAAAGAATCATGTCGTAAGTATAGCGACAACTACCTTGTTGTAGCTAATGTTAGTAAGGAACCATACATGCTTCAAGGGTATAAGTTGGCATCCTAGTTAAATAAGAAAGCGGCCGTGTGTTCTAGGTTGTTCTAGTCAACTTCGAAAAGAACCCATGGACTCTAGTTGTGTAAAGTCCTGATTGGAGTTGGACCATATCATGGGGACATTCCTCATCCGTAGGGGTAATAAGGATTAGAAGGGCCATTAATAATGGTTGTTCGATAAAAGTTGTTATGTCGCCTTCGGCTTTTTGTTGGTAGAATGCCTACTATAGACTATTAGTAGATTCTTCTGTTGCTTCTAATAATAGAAGATCAAGTTTGCTAGTAAGCACGTTGGTTGCTTCTAGGTTGATTACCTGTATGGTTGTTTGCATATAGTTGTGCTCGTACGTGGCTCGACTGGCCCGTATGTAGCTTATTTGGCTCGTATGTAGGTTTGTTGTCATACGTAGTTTATTTGGCTCGTATGTAGGTTGTTGTCTCGTACGCGGCTCGACCGGCCCGTGCATAGCTGTTGGTTTCATACGCGGCTTAATTGGCTGGTATGTACGTTGTTATCTCCTACGAGGCCCGCCTGGCTCGTAGGTAGTTGTTGGTTCATACGTAGCTTATTGGCTCGTATGTGGTTTGTTACTTGTATATAGCTTGTTAGCTAGTACACAGTTCGTTGTGCTCGTCTAGGGTGATATTATTACCCTAGGGGCTATCGACCATCAAGACATATGTTTTCTTACCCCTAAGGAATTGTGGAGGAGTCACTCCTTGTGTACCGTCGAATCTTAACTGGTGTAGATTGATCGAGGACCGGAGTATAGACAGAATCCAAGTTCAGGATAGTGGCATGCATGTATGTTCGCATTGCGAGGGTCTTGGATCGATAGGCCAAGAACCGGATCCTGAGGGATTCTGGTAAGTCTAGGTTGAGCAGCCTAGTAGAGTTGCCTTACGAAGTCTAAATTAAGGCCTAGCAGGCTGTGTTTATAATATTGTCATCCCTAGGAGTATTCAGGGTTAGGGACATCATTATGGTAGTGACTTATAAAGATCATTTACTTAGACCCTTTGCCGGAAAGGGAGGAGTGGGTTGTAGGGGGCCCCTTGCAACTAACTCGTCCCTTGGGGCAGACCTTAGGTGGTGATATTAGGTTGTACCTTCCCGTCAAAGGGATACGTACGGTGGCTTCTCACGAGTTGGGAGCACGGATTGCGTATCTTGATTGTTAATTCCTGAAGTGTCATGATAAGGCGGGCGGAGCTAGGGGAATTGACCTCGGAACTCCGTCGGGTCCTATGCCAAGAGGGCGAACAGGCCGTGGACTACGGTCCGACCAGGGGGCAGCAGGGGGCTCCCCTGTTGGCAGTAACCCCGAAGGTTCGTCAGGTTTTTGAGTGAGGTCCGGTGAGCCGGGTAGCAGTGGCAAACATGGACACCACTGGCGGACTGCATTAGTGGGACTTGACCACGTCCCTCATCAGTCACGTTGTATCTGTCAGGAACAGGTTGTGTACAATTAGAAACTCATAACGCGGGTTCAAATCCCTATATATGGAGAAACGGCTTGAGATGGGGCGCATGTAGTATGGGCTGCATGTTGCTTTCGAAGACTTGCTGGCATTAGAATAGGAGCATCCTAGTTTTAGTTAAATATCGCATTAGAGTCTAGTCATAGCACTAACGAACACTTAAACTACACCAACACCATTGCCATGTTTTGTATGTTGTTTGGGAGATTCGCTGCTTTGTTATCAGTCTTTAAGCGTCAGTGAATACTGACGTCCCCACTTCCATAGGTACTGGATCGCCGAAGTACAAAGGCGAGATTCAGGAGGACTCAAGGCAAGGAAAGCAAGGAGTCAATGTCATGTTAGTTCCGCTGTAACATGTATGTGGATTATCTATTAGTTGAGAAGTACTCAAGTGAGAGTTACCAAGTGTTGTTCTTCATTCCTTGTACTCTGATGTAAGATGTTGAAGGTTGTAATACTTGGGAATATAAAGGTAGTATTGTAACTCTATTGTATTGTAGTTGTATACTATTCAGACTTGTAATACATTGGGTGTTGAATAAAAAGTTTTAAATTCTCCTGTTTTTCTGTGTATTGTGACTAATTGAAGAAAAGGTCTTGGCTCGTGTCTCGGTTTTCCCAATATATGGATGTAGCGCCCCGAATTTCTAATATGATAACTTAGAAAATACGTGGTACAATCCCAGCATCCACTTCAATGCAACAATAAACACAACCAACACCACTAAAATTTTCAACTTTTATTACAACAAACTTTTACAAATCACAGCGGAATTCAAAACAACTCAAACAATATTTTCTGTCATTTACAACTCAAATTATCTCAAAACTGCTTTTACAAATTTACACCAAACTCTTATAAATCAAATTTATCTCAATTATGCCCAAGCATCCAAACCTCCAAACTCTAAGCAACAACCTGCAACATGTGAGGCTAGAGATGATCCCTAACCCCCAAAACTAAAGGGGTTAGCCATAAATGGTGTGAGTGACATAAAACAATCAACATAATTTAATTGTTAAACATAAGGTCATCAACAACATGTATTAACCACAATGATAAATGAATGAGGAAAAGACAAGATGTAAAGCATGAAAACATCATAGGATGAAAACAACAAGTGCATCTAGTATAAAGGTCAAGTGTAGGAAAACTGGAAAACTCATGCATAAAACCAAGTCAAGAAAACACAATTTCTATATGCGGACTCTCTAATGCATACTTGTCGAAGTCTATGCATCCCATTCTACATAGGTTCGGTGCAAGCCCTTAACGTCTCCACATCATAGGGTTCAATCCCCGCTATGCAACTAATCTTAACACGATGACTACTATGAGATAAAGATAAACTGTGAGAATTAGCCCATGCCTGATAATTCAGGAGATGGATCCCACATCTCAGGTATTTTACCTGGATAATTCAGGAGATCATCCCACATCTAGATATAGACACATCATCACATGATTACCCCATGTGCGTCGCCTCGACCTTGATAATTCAGGAGTTCAATCCCGCATCTCAAGCAAACCACTTGGATAATTCAGGAGATATATCTCACATCTCAGGTAAATTACCTGGATAATTCAGGAGATAAATCCCACATCTCAAGATAGTTACTTGGATAATTCAGGAGATCAAATCTCTCATCTAAAGCCGTATTGAGGTGCATAACTCATGTTCCCGTTCATCATATCATCACTAGTGCCTGTCCTTATTACTTTTGGTTACTGAACAAATCTCCTAGAGTAGTATACCCTACCGGCCTAAAAATTAGACTGAATAACTGAAAATGCCTCAATGGGCCTCAACAAAATAACTTAACAAATATCTCAACACCGGTATACTAGGGTCACGTACCTCTAGAGACTCAAACTCAAGAATCTAAACAAATTCCCACTAACAAGAGTGGTTCAACTGAATATTTTATGATCAAATACTGAACTGAATATGGTATAGACTGATTTATCTGAAACCAATCACTCGAAATAACACTAAAGATACAAAGAATCCTTCAGTATCAGTCGACTTATACTTTGGTAAGTCGACTGTCCAGAGGACAATATCCAAAATTTTACATAATAGAACAAGTCATATCAGTCGACTTAAAAGAGAATCGGTCGACTGACCAGATGGGACTGAACAAAATAATCTCTCAACAGACCAGTCGACTGACATCAGTCTAGGTCGACTGTCCAGAACAAATTTTACAAAGTAAAGACCTCAGGACACCAGTCGACTTATACTATAGTAAGTCGACTGTCCAGAGGAGAATATCTATAATTTTTATGAAAATAAACTAAGTAACATAAGTTGACTTATAAGAGTCATAAGTTGACTTACTAACAATATAAGATGGCTTATAGAAACATAAGGTGACTTACCAAAAACATAAGTAGACTTATAAAAACGTAAGGTGACTTACCAAAAACATAAGTAGACTTATAAAATTCATAAGTAGACTTATAAAAACATAAGTAGACTTATAAAAACATAAGTCGACTTAAAAGAGACATAAGTCGACTTATAAGAACATAAGTCGACTCATAAAAACATAAGTCGACTTACCAGAGAGAAATTCCAGAAATCTTTAAGAAAATATTCTAGGTGTCATTAGTCGACTTGCAAAGTCATAAGTCGACTTAAAATACAATATAAGTCGACTTAAAAGGTCATAAGTCGACTTACCAGAGAAAATCTAAGATAACTTTGAAAAATAACTTCTAAGTGTACCAGTCGACTGAAAAGGGGTCTAAGTCGACTGTCCAGAGCGGATTTTCAAGAAAACTAAAGATACAGCAGCTGGGTCGTACCAGTCGACTGATTAGTATACCAGTCGACTGTCGGCCTTCAGTCTACAAGGTTTGGTTGTTCATGATAATCAAAATTAGATTTTTCCAAAAGCAATTGTTGTTTACTAAAATAATATGTATTTGGGTAAAAATCGACAATCTCAAATAATCTCCATTATGGATACATTTCCTCAAATCAACCGTTATCTCAAAACTTAATTCTCATGTTTTAATATCCTAATTCTTCCATTAGGATTTCTCAATACTAAATATCTTTCACAACCATGATCAAAGTCTGATTTATAACCATGAGATCCAGATGTTCGTCATCCGATCTCAACATAATCAATTCTTAACATGCTTTCTAACAATATAATCTCATAATTCAAGATCTACTCAATATTCATGAGTTTCACAAAAATGGTCCAAGCAATAACAATGGTTCATTCACATCACAATACAAGGATCATATCATTCATATAATGAAACAAAGCAAACGATGTCATTCACATAAATCAAAACAACCAATTTCATATCATTCGCAAAATCAAACAACAACACAAACAATGTCACTCACCTTTGATTTTTAGAAGTATCCACGAAAAGGTCTTCCTTTTGCTAGATCCAAAAATTCTCCTCCCGATCACCAAGAAAATAATATTTTAATAAATCTGGAGTTGTGCAGCGAATGACGGCTGCACACCCTCTTTTATACAGGCCGGGATTGAAAGGAATTAGGGTTTTGAAGTACTTTTGCAAAATAGTCCTTTTTCAATTTATTATTTCACATATATAACCTTTCTTAGTCAAAATAAGTTAAATAAATCAAAACTAAATAAAATCTTTTTACCACTAAGTTTTCCAACAACCCAGCACGGTCCAGAGATAAGAAAATCCCGGATTTACACTCAGGGTGGCAATTTTGCACAAAAGCCCTCCCTTTTGTAATATTTGCAAATACATCATAAGATATTCATAAAAATCCAGAAGAATCCGAAATAATATATAGTAATACATATTATAGTTTCCAATAAAAATATTTGACTTTTACCTTCCAGAAAAACATTTGCACAAAGATCCAACATAAATTCTATATTTGCAAAAACACCCTTTTTGTTTAAATCTTCACCAAATCGACTTTAAATAAATTTCAAATATATTTAAATTCAAATGATGACCATGGAGAACCAAAATATCAGTAAAACGAATTTTCATAGTTTATTTAAGATCCAAACGACTTTTTACATAAAAGCCCCTCTCTTTCGAGGTATTTGTAAAAATAGTTTCTTTATTCAGAAAAATCCCAAAATTTAGAATACGCTCCATAATAAGTATGAGAACTTATTAAAAATATAAAAATTGTATATGTACACCAAAATTATTTGCACGTGTTTCGCACGTGTAAAAAAGATAAATCTTTTAGAAAATATTTTATTAAATTTCCAGTAAATCATTTTAATTCATTTTCAAATAATTAAAATAATATTTGAAAATACGGGGTTCTACAATGGAAATCAGGGCGCTATAATGATGAACATAGTTCGATGGCCATTCATCGACTCTTTCATCATGGTATTCATCGATGACATCCTAGTATATTCCAAGTCAGAGGAAGAGCATGCTGAACATTTGTTTGAAGTGTTGAAGAAGTTGCAGGAGCATAATCTGTATGCAAAGTTGTTGAAGTGTGAATTTTGGAAATCGGAGGTGGCATTTCTGGGTCACATCCTTTCTAAGGAGGGAGTGGGTACTGATCCTCAGAAGACTGAGGCAGTGAAGGGTTGTCCTAGACCCGACGACTGTGAAGAAGATCCGAAGTTTCTTGGGGTTGATGGTGTACAATCGGCATTTCATTCAAGGTTACTCGTAGATAGCAGTTCCATTAACAAGACTGACTAAGAAAAATTTGGGCTTCACATGAACTAATAAATGTGAAGCAAGTTTCTAGGAATTGAAGGAGAAGTTGATGACATCACCTATACCTGTATTTCTACAAGCTGGCAAGTATTATGATATCTACAGTGATGCATCTCACAGAGAATTGTTGATGTGTTCTGATGCAAGAAGGGAAGGTCATTGCTTGTGGATCAATGCAGTTGCATCCACATGACAAGAACTATCTGACGCACGATCTGGAGCTTGCAGCAATCATTTTTTCCTTGAAGCAATGGAGGCATTATGTGTATGAAGAAACGGTCAACATATATATGGATCACAAGAGCTGGAAGTACATTGATCAGCAGAAGCATCTAGATCTATTGCAGAGACGGTGGTTGCAAGTGGTGGAAGACATTCATCTCGAGATCAACTATCACCCAGGGAAGGCGAATGTCATGGACGATGCACTCAGTCGGAGGATCAGTCTGTCTTGTTTGATCACAGCACAAAAGGAATTGGCGGAAGCATTGGATCGAGCGGGAATCGAGGTTGTACTGCAGAGTTTGGGGGCATCATTGGTGCAGTTGAGGCTTCATCCTACATTGATGGAACAGATCTTTGAGGGCAAGAATTCTGATGAAGAGATTCAGAATATGCTAGAGCATATTTTTGTCGGCAAGTTATCGGAGTTTCGAGTTCAAGATGGAGTTCTATGGATGGGAGAGAGGTTGTGTGTGCCGAACAGAGAAGACTTGAAGATCAGCATTATGCAGGAAGCACATACTACCTTGTTATTGATACACCCTAGAAGTACAAAGATGTACAAGGACATCGAGCAGTATTTTTGGTGGCCAGGCATGAAGATGGATGTAGCAGATTTTGTAGCAAAGTACTTAACATGTCAGCAGGTCAAGGCAGATAATTAGAAGCCCGGGGGATTATTGCAGCCTTTGCCCATTCCAGAATGGAAGTGGCAGAATATTAGCATGGACTTTATCATAGGTTTACCGAGGAGTTCGAAGGGTAATGACTCGATTTGGGTGGTTGTGGATCGATTGACTAAGTTGGCATCTATGAGGATGACTTGGTCATTGGAGAAATTAGCAGAGGTCTACATAGAGGAGATCGTGAGACTTCATGGAATTCCTGTAACCATTGTCTTCGATAGGGATGCGAGGTTTACATCGAGGTTTTGGAAGAGTTTACAAAACGCTTTGGGGATCAGAACTGATTTTAGTACGGCTTTTCATCCTCAAACTGATGAAAGGGTGAATCGAGTATTAGAAGATATGTTGAGGTCATGCATCATGACTTTGGTGGAAGTTGGGAGAAGTATTTAGCACTGGTTAAGTTTGTTTGTAACAGTTTTCAGGCCAGTATTGGCATGGTGCCGTATGAAGCATTGTACGGGAGGAAGTGCAGAACACTCGTCTGTTGGTATGAAGTTGTAGAGAGGAAGATATACGAATCAGAGATTGTGCAGAAGACATCAGAGAAGATTGAGCTCATTTGGAAGAGGTTGGTCGAAACGCAGAGCAGGCAGAAAAGTTATGCAGATGTTCGACGAAGAGATTTGGAGTTCGAGGATGGAGATGCTGTTCTTCTTAAGGTATCGCCAACGAAGGGAGTAATCATATTTGGAAGGGGAGGCAAATTGGCACCGAGATATATTGGACCTACAATATTCTAAAGCAGATTGGTAAAGCAGCTTACAGATTGGAATTGCCAAAGGAATTAGCACAGGTACACAATGTGTTCCATGTGTCCCCATCAGTTGCTCGATGTACCAGAAGGGCTGTAGCAAAATTTGAGCTATAAGGAGATACTGGTGGAAATCCTGGATCGTCAGGAGAAAGTATTATGGAATAAAGTCATACTGATGGTCAAAGTGCTGTGGAGGAATCAACTGTTCGATGAAGCTACCTAGGAGTCGAAAGTCCGCATGATGAGAGATTTTCCAGAAATGTTTGTGTAGGTTCCGTGTTTTGTTTGTTAGTTTTTCCCCTACTAGCAGAAGTTCTCAGGACAGAACTCTTCTAAGGAGGGAGTAATGTAACACCCTGGAAAATAAAATGAATTATTTTGAATTATAAAATAATGTAAAATTGATGTATTTGACTATTTTGACTATTTTATGAAACTACTATTTTTTGCACGTGCAAAACAGGTGCAGATATTGCAAAATTCAAATTCTTAAATTTTTATGTCGAAAATTACTATTCTAATTTAATTACAATGTTCTTATTTTTATTTTTATATATTTTGAGTTGCAAATTTGTGTAATGCAAACTTATATTTTAAATGAGTATAACTCTCAGTTTTGAAGAGTTTAATGTTCACTTTCGAATGATATATTCTCATTTTTTTATGTAGTTGTTTTCAGATTTTAAGAGGAGAAAGTTTCAGATTTTTGAACTATGAAATTCTGAGTTGAGGGATAAATCTTAGAATTTAAAGTGGGTTGTTTTCAGTTTTGAATAGATTAAAATTTTAGAATTTATATTATGTTTTCAAATATGGAAAGAAATAGTGAGAATTGAATTTAAAAAGTATGACTAACTTGATTTTGTTTCTATGATGAGAAGTATCAATTATAAAAGTGGAAGTCCATTTAATTAAGAAGTAAGATGTTGTGGAAATCTTGTCACGCCTACGGAACACAAGCACGTGACATTGGCCCAGCAAATGACTTGCGTCATCCACAAGCTGTTTACCCATTCAACTCAACAATATAAACAACACAAAACAATTGCGCAAGCAATAATATCAACCACATGAACAATAATACATGGAATAAACAATATGAAATAACCATATATGATAATCCAACATCTAAAAACAAATAATAATATCTGGGTCATAAGCCCAATACAATAATAAATCCAAACACAATGATAATAAATCTCAATACAATAAGTCCATGAAATAATAATCAACTAGAAAGCATAAAATCTTCAGAAAGCTAATTCTCCAATTCCAGCAGGCAATTCTCCTTTAACACATGTGAACACTTCATCTAAAAAGATGAGAAAAATTGTCCTTAGAGTAAGTCATGGACAGTAAGTAGAAGAAGCAATGAACAATGGAATAACGATATAACAATTATTTCAATAGATCAATAGAATCAATAACATGGGACAATAGCAATAATTAATATCAATGATAGTCAATGTAATGGTTATAAACAATGGTTCAATATTTGATGACAATGTTCAATGGTATCAATAACATTTAGACAATATTCGATATCGATAGAAACAATGAGGTACAATATGCAATGTCAATGTGGTGTCAATTCTTAAGTCTGTTAATCATTTTAATACTAACTAATGCACGTACTACTGCATCCCATTCTATAGGTTCAATGCATATAAACAATTTCGTTTAGACTCTAGTGGTAGACTCTATAGTTCACGTACCCGGCAACGATATACAATTACGACCGATAATTTAATGACCGATGACCGAATCAATCGAGATAGTGTAATCAGTAATCTACAATCAATCGATGACCAATATGACCGATATGACCGATAAATAGGAAAACATGGGCCCCTCCTCCAAGTACAGTCCCTATATTGTCCACTACTAAAGTCAACCCTTAAATCCCGGCTTGTTAATTATTTTATGGCTAAATTTTAAAAAAAACTACACTAAACTTTGGGCTGGTTTAAAAAAACGACTCGAAGTTTTCTTTTTTTTTTTAACGTCACAAAATTTCAGTTCCAATAGACAAAGTTAGAAGCCACTAGTTTTGTTGTACGTGCACTGCACGTAATGTAATTTTATGACCAAAATACCCTTAATTAGGGTAACGTTTCGTTTCTCCTCCTCCTCCAATTACATAGCGGAAAAAAAAACCCTACTTTAATGAAGCTAATCTCGGAGCACACCTGTGATTCTAATCTTGGAAAAAATACCCCAAATCAGCTAGTTTAGTGAATAAAAACCCCAAATCCGAAACGAAGCTCAGCGAATCTCGGATCGAAGCTCAGCGATTGCTATACGATCTCTCTCCGGTGGCTAAATCTGACGAAAAGTAGGATTTTTTTAAGGTGCGACTATTCGAATCGAATGTCAGCAATCGAAGAAGGTTAGTTTTCCATTATTTTTTTTCCTTAAGTTGGTTTCAGTCTATGTATAGGGTTGGGTATTCTGCTGTAATCCCTGTTTTGGCAAATACGTATTTCCTGTGTATTTTCTGTATTTAAAATTTTTTAAATTATTTTTCCGCTTTCAAATTCTTTTGTTAAAATGTATTATTGGATCTTCTGTTAAAGTCTATTTTTAATCAATAATTTTAATCGTAGCTATTTTTCCAATGATTATTATATTGAAATACAAACCCTATTAGTATTGATGTTATTACTATTCTTCAGTATTATTATTATTACGGTTATTATTATTATTATTATTATTATTATTATTATTATTATTATTGTTGTTGTTGTTTTTATTATTGTTATTATTATTATAACTATGATTGTCTATTTAATAATCCATTTATATTGCTAATTGTATTTGTAGTTATTTGAAATAAATTCTATTGCAATGCAAATTACATTTTATTATAAATCATATTTTAATTTCCCTATTAGTTTTTAAAACCCAATACCTAATACCCATAACCCATACTCGTTCACACCCTAACCCTATATTCCTGTGAAACTGTAACCCCTGTTTTCCGTTTTCTATATTTTGGGTGTATTTCTTTTTCCATGTATTTGTCGTATTTAAAAATTTCTATAACTTTCTTTTCGCTTTTAAACTCTTTTACAACAATTACATTTTCAACTGATTAAATTTCAATAAAATATTATTCTGGTTTCTAAGAAATTTTCTGTTTCCTTTAATCTTCGAAAATTTTATTTATTTCTATTAAAGGTGTATTTTAATTTTATTTTTCATTCTAAGTAATCGACTATTTATATTATATACTGTTTGAATTATTTTAATAAATCTGTTAAACTCGAATATACATTTTGATATATATATTATTATGTTATTAAAAATCAAATTCTATGTACTAACTGTATTTTTAATTATTTCAAATTAATTTTATGCTGTAATGCAAGTTACATTTTGTTATAAATGTTATTTTTATGGTTATCTTATTTTTCTATTGGATTTTTTTATTCTTATTAGTACCCAATACCCACTTCATACCCAAAACCCCTATATCCATTAATCATATTAACCCAAACCCATTATAATCCCCAAAATCTTTTCAGCCATACACATTTACCCAAACCCATTTACTTAACCCTACCCAACAGCCTCTAACCCTAATCCATATATATTTTCTGTATACTTCTCCCCTCCCTCTCATCCCATGCAGCCACCTATTCCCCATCAGGCACTTCATCTTCCTCTCCCCCTCATCCTCTTCCCGTCTTCACCTCAACGCCGCCCTCGCGCTTCCCCACTAGCGCCGCCGTGCTGAATCTCGACATCAGACGCACCCACAGCCGATCGCCGACCCCGACCTTCCGTCACTGTCGTCGCCTTCTCCGGCGACCACATCAACAACCAACCCTCCTCCTGCCTTTCGTCGTCAGCCAACCACAGTCGAGCGCCGCCCATCCAGTGCACCCCCTGTCTCCCCTACTTCCCATCGCACCGCCTCCCGCTGTGCGCCACCTCCATGTCGCACCACACGAAGGCAGCGACTGCACCACCCGGCTTCCCCTTCGACAGCGGCAACAGAAGCTTCGTGTGCCGTCGTTGTCTGCGTCGACCGTCCCCCTTGGCCGCTGTGCCGCCCCACCATGCCGGCAGCCCTATCCCGTCGCCACGTCTCCTACCATCGGAGCCATGCCAGTGTACCGTTGCCCTTGCTGTTGGTCTTGATAATAGTCTTCATCATGGCCTGATTGGTGGCCATCCGATCCCCATCGCGATCGGGATCTCCATCATCATCATCCAGTTGATTTTGGACCGTCCGATCGCCTTGGTGATCTTGATCATTATCAGGATCTTGATTTCCAGATATGATCATCACCATCGCCAAGCATATCTCAGCCATTCGATCCGATCACCATCATCTTCATCAGATCGAATCTCACTCGTTGATCGTCTTGATCTTGATCATCTCATCAAGATCCGTGCCAATCGTGTTCGTCGCCCGGGATCCATTCCCGTTAGTCTTTCTTCAGATTCATTGTCACCCTAAGGCAAGTATCTTCTTATACATTTCGTTTTCTAGTACAAGCTTTTTCTTGAAAATACAACAAGTAGATTATAAATGTGACTCCTCTTTATTTATCGTTGATGATCTCATGTTTTGCCTTATCTATCACATGATCTAAGAGTCACAACCCTTTGTTAATACACTTGTTCACAACAAGTAAAATTTTGATCCATTTCATACAAAAAGTGTTTATTTGTTTTTTGTTCTGTCTTGGCTTGCTGTTTCGACCCCGATAACACTAGGTTCTGAACTTGAGTCCTGAATATGAAATGTAGCCCTAAGTGTCTAGTTGCCAATAACATCTAGAAATTTTGGATTCCGAGTTACGGTCTAGGAGATATTGCAGTTTTACTGCTGCTGTGTCGGAAATCGCAGATTCATAAAAACTGCTGCACCACTTTGGTTTACAATTATCTTATCTATGCTACCAGTAAGTAAATGACTTAAAATTATGCATGCCGATACTGGACATCTTAGAGAACATTCCCTAATTGTCTCGGAATTAATTAATGAAGTTTCAACCCTAATTCATATGTATGAACTCAGTTTTACAAATTCTGACTGAACACAAATGCTGTATAGTTTGCTGTTTTGACATCAATTGATACAACTTTTATGTGCCTTAATTATATGCGTTGGAACCGGACAAAAGTCTAGTTTCTAGACCTTCTAACGGATTCACATTTGCTATCTTGTAGCAACAGGAATTGCAATTTTGGTGCAGCAACGTCATGCTGTCCAGATTTGGAATTCTCGTTGTTCTTGATATTTTGATTTGTTTTGACCCTTAAATATGTATCCTACCTAGCCTAGACTTGTTCCATGTTCTTGCTTATGTTTACTTGACCTTTTTGACACACTTTCATGCTTGCTTGATAATAATAATAAATAATAAGCCAGAGTTTAAGGGAAAGACCGTAGTAGTTGACAATATAAGTAAGTGTACTCGAAAGGGGGGCCGTATTTCTCAGTACTCGGTTCATGAACTTGTTGCACCTTGATGTATTCATGAAGCCATTACTTGGCTCATGAACTTGTTGTATTCATGAACCCACTGTGTGGTTCTTGAATTTGATAGTGGATTCACGAACTTGCTTCGTGAACTTGTTACTTTATTTTCATATTCATGAACCGTGCTAGCTTGATACTTGATGCCTGAGTACACCACCCTATAAAATCCACCACTAGGCCTAAACGAAATTGCATTGACTGTAGCAACCATGTGATAAAAGGATGGCACATAAAGTGCTACCTAGATAGTAATAACTACAAAACTTGATACATGATACTGGAACACGATACATGTATACTTGATACTTGATTACATGATACATGAGACTTGATACTTGAGCATAATACTTGATACTTGTACTTGACAACTTGACACATGAGACTTGTTACTTGTTACTTGACACTTGTGCGTGATACTTGTTACTTGATGCTTGATACCTGTCACGCCCTGCTTCCCAAAAAGAATACGGAATACGGATACGAGACAAAAGCCCAGCAAATGATTTTCATCATCCATAAGCTATTCAGGAATCTTTACAACATATCACAATATAATCAAAGTCGGAAGCCAGAAAAGTCAACCACATGCACATATGAACCAAATACCAACAAGAATACTTGAAATAAAATATATTAATCTCAAATAGTCATGATTTGAATGACACAAATAATCCTTGGTCACATTGCCCAAATACAAGAATAAATCCAAGTATCAAAAATACAATATTGTTCAAAGCAAGAAACAAGAAATAATAATAGCAAATCCAGCACTAATATCTCATGTCACCGATACCATCTGGAACCTGTTCTCCAAAATTTGCAATTCAACAAATGCAGAAAAGAGGAAAAGAGAAAAACAAGTACCCGTCAATTGCAAGTTACGGGCCACTTATAATGTAGGATACAAGCACATGGAAAAACAAACTAGCAATATGGTATAAGCATGATGTCAAAATAAACAACTAGCATGGCAAAAGTAAACAAGTGTAAATGGCATGAATCAAGTGTCAAGTAATCAAGTATCATGTAAACATGCATCAGGTGTCAAGTATCAAGTCTCATGTAAACAAGTCTCATGTATCCTGTAGTCAAGTTTCAAGCAAGCATGTATCAAGCGATCAAGTAGCATGTTCAAGTGTCATGTATCAAGTCGTGTAGTTATTACTATCTAGGCAGCACTTCATGCATCCATCCTTTTACTACATGGTTGCTACAGTCAAGGCAATTTCGTTTTAGTTTTCATAGTGGACCATAGAGGACAGTGTACTCAGGGACAAGTCAAATAACAAGTATCAAGCACGAGTCACGTAATCGTGAACAAGTGGCAGCAAGTATCAAGCACGAGTCATGTAGTCATAATCACATGGCAACAAGTAGTATCAAGCACGAGTCACGTAATCGTGAACACGTGGCAGCAAGTATCAAGCATGAATCGTCAGGAATCATGGCAATATATAATCATATAGTAATAACAAGCATGAATCATGTAATCATGAAACATGGCACAAGTAAAACACGGGCCCCCTTCCGAGTACACGTTTCTGAATTATCCACTATTCGATCTTTCCCTTAAACCCTGGCTTGATTATTTATTATTAATGTCAAATAAGCATGTAGGTGTACAAAATATATCAAGAATAACATGGCATGATCATGTGGCAAGTTCAAGTTGCAAGATAAACATGTACGAGTGCAAGATATCTCATAAAAGAATAAAATAGACAAATCTCAAGTTCAGGACAGCACGACCACACTGCAGTAAAACAGTGATTCCCAGTGTTCCAAAAATGAAAATCTGAATCCGTCGAAACGTATAGAAAATAGACTTCCAAAAAAATCCAGCGAGTATAAATAAGTCATATATTAATTCACAAAAACATATCTCAAACTGATTTGAATACAGAAAATAGGTTCAGCCTGAAATCAGGAAATCGAATTCACGAACCAGAAAACAGCATGAAAACACATTGAATAAATCCACGAAAAATCTGGGGTATTCCCCTATATGTTCAGTATCTAAATATAAGGTTTCATAATTTTCTAGTAAAATTAGACCAGTCATCGAAAATCAGAAAACATCAATAAATAGTAGTTTGGCAAATCTAGAATTCCCAACACTGCTGTACGAATACTATGATATCTCGCAACCAGTGAAACAAAATCCAATTCCTCCGAAGGGATATGAAAATAGATAAAATATAATAACTTTCATATTTCACAAATATTTTTCATACAGTAAAAGGAATCAGGGTGAAAATACAATTCTTTACAGAACAGCGAATAAAATACAGCAAGTATAGTTTTCATAAATAAGCATGAAACAACACATAAAACTCATCAATAAAATTCACCAAAATTCTGGGTAATACCTAACTAGATAAGGAAATACTGACCAAAGTTTTGGATCAAAATAATATATGTAGCATAGTTCTTTAAAATGATTTTGTCATCAAAATTACCGAAAACCGAATCTGGAAAAGATCGACGCCTCTGTAGTAAAACAGTCATAACTCAGTCATACGAAAACAAAATCAAGCAAGGTCAGAGAGGTTTGAAAATAAACAAAATTATCTAAAACTCATGTTTTATACCGAAATTAAGATACTGACTTTAAAACAGTCCAAAACAGCAAACAACACAGATCAGCGACAAAAGTACAAATTCCTTCCTTAAAACAAAATCAACATAGATTCAAGAAAATTGATCCAAACATATCCAAACATGAAATTGAGTCTACCAAGTATCTAAACATCATAATTTAGGGTATCTAGCATGTCCATACCAAATATATCACATCGGTCTCAACCAAAACACGAATTCACACAAAAGTCTCACATACATGATCAAAATCAAGAACGGGCGAATCCTAGGTTAATTCATGTCCAAATTGTGTCGTGAGTCATTTGTGGTCAAATTTTCACAATAGAGACAAAATCCATCAAGGAAAACACAAACAAGAGTCGTCTCTAGAACCAACTACACTATAGGTAAACTTTTTGACTTGTATCAAACAAATGAATTGGAGTACAAGTTACTTGCCTTAACCGAAGATGAAGAACGACGAAAATCAGGAGTAATGGAAATGGATTCCCGACAACGAGCAAAATCCACGAACGAAAATCTACGAACGAATTAATCTAAGCAAACTTGAGCAAAAATCTCCACACGAACAATTCCACCAAAAGAGAGATGATCCAAGAGGGATGATGATAATAGTGGCTTGCGACCACAAGAGAACACCGAGGGAGAGAGACAAGAGTCGTATATGGTGGTGTAGGAGGTCGGATGGATGAGATATATATATATATAAGAGGATTAGGATTAATGGGTAATTGGGTTATGGATAATTAGGAGTAGTAGTAGGATTTGTTTAATGGGTATTGATAAGGATTAATTTCATAGGATAACAAATAGGATTTAAATAAAAGATTAAATCGAATAGATAAAGTAATAAATAAAAGTAGGATTATATATCAAAATATATATTGATCCACAAGATAGAAATTATTTGAAATACTACAAATACAAATAACAATAGGAATAGATTTTTAAATCAATAATCAAGTGTAAAAGATAAAATAACACGAATAACAAAAATAACAATAATCATAAAAAATCATAAATATAAACATAATAATCCAAAGCATAATAAAAATATTTGTATTATAAAAAAAATATTATTGGGAACTAGTTATAAATAAACTATTGATTAAAAATAGGTTTTAACAGAAGATCTAACAACACATTTTAACAAAGAATTTGAAAGCAAAAAAATTAATTTACAAAAATTTTAAATATAGAAAAATACACACAAAATACGGGTTTAGGAAAACAGGGGTTACAATACCATTACATGTTCACTAGCCACTTGTTCTACTACTAGTATTTGTTATCCAATCTTGTCTCTCGAGTTGTCTTTCTTGCTAGTTCTTGAATCCCACTACTTGTTGCATCCCTATTAAATTATGTTATACATTCTTGATTTCCAATCTTGTTCCATATTTCTTGCGCTAGTTTTCATACCCTTGCTTGTACTATTTGCGGCCCTAACTTGCACTAAGGGCGTTTATCTTGTTTTCTCTTTTTTTTTCTTTTTATATTTATACTAGGTTTGCCTGTTGACACGTGCCTACGGCACGTCTTCGGAACGGTGCACCTAGTTTGACTATATAAAATAATTTTAGAGGTCCAGCAAATTAATTGAAGTAGTAAACATATTATATGAGGAAGCAGTATATCTACCTTTAAGCTCAATTATTGTCTTCCTGATCATTAGCTTGAACTTACCTGAAATGCATTTAGTTTGTTAAAAACACTGCATAGAGTTTTTTTTAACTTCAGCATCAATTTTAGATGTGTGTAGTAGTTATGCAAGGATATTATCATATAGGTTTTAGAGAGCTTACTCTAATCCCATAACAACTATGAGTATGTCTAAATACAATGGTAACGCAAGTGCAGGTGTGAAGCTATCTACAATACCAATAATCTAAACTTTTATTTTTTAAATTTTAAAGTTTTATTTCTAAAATTTCAAAAAAAAAAAAATTTAATTTTTAATTAATTTTTTTAAATTAAAAAAAATTAATATTTTTAATTTTTTTATAAGTTTTTGATTTTTTAATTTTTTGAATTATTTTTAAAGTTTTTAAAATTTTAAATTTTTTGGTTTTAAACTTTTTTTAAAAAAGTTAAAATTTTTATTTTCTGTATTTTTTGAATAGAAGAGAGAGAGAGAGAGAGAGAAAGAAATAATTAAATAAATAATGGAGTTGTTTTGGGTGGGGGATTTAAATTTGAATTTTGGGGGGAAACTTTTGGGGGAAAATATGTTTTTTGATGTTAGATCTAGGCCTTTGATTTTGGAGGGATTGAAGGAGAGCCACTTGATAGCTTTCTTTGTGTTTTATTATATAGATATACAGACTTTGAAGACGAATTGCCTGCTGGAATTGGTGAGCAGACATTCTAGGCTTCGCTTAGAGAAAGGACTTGCTTAAAATATTTGTTTTCTTTGAGTTACTTATTTCTTTTGTTACTTGAGTCTTGTAACAGGCTTACAGTTCTGAGTTTTATCTTTTGATCAAGATTTGAAAACTATTTGGGATATTATTATTTTGTTTCAATTGTTTTCTGTTGATTAATAAATTATTCATACATCACTACAAGGAATTTGCCATATACCAACGGACATCTATAGTGACGGATCTCTAAAACTGTGGGTATAGGTATCATATACCTACAAATGAGATAAAACACTGTGGGTATAGTCCATAATTTATTTTCCCCCAAAATTTTTCATTTTCCCTCTCTCTTCCTCCAAAATATTTCATTTTATCCCTCTAAAACTCCTAAATCCCTCTCTCCCCAAACCCAATCTCTAAATCCTCCTCTTCCTGTTGTCGTCGCCCCCCTCTTCCCTGCTGCCGTCGCCTCTTCCCGCTACCGTCGCCCCCCTCTTCCCACTGCCGTTGCCTCTTTCCTAACTCTAAACCCTTCAAGCTTTCATCAATGGCGTCAGCGACCCGCAAACCACTTGGTTTGATGGAGAACGCGATAAAGAGGAAGGAGAACTTCGTCCAGTTCTTCTTCATGACCGGAATCTTCATGCTCAGCCTCCGTTCCCTCGGCCAGAAGTACCGCATCCACGACCTCACCAACGACAACTCCGACCTCAGGGACGAATCAAAGTCCCTCTCCCTCCGCATGGATTCCATCAAAGATTCCCTCCTTCGCGAAGCTGCTTTGGATTCCTCCGATGTTCTCGCTTCCCAACTTCGCAGACTCTTCGATGAGAAGAAATAGGTATCTCAAGACTTTTTCTAGGGTTTCTAGATTTCAGTTCTCTGTTTCTAATTAATGCACAATTAGCCCTGAACTGAGCTTTTGAGGTGTAGACATAGTACATAGTACATAAATTACCTTAGTAATTGTTTTGGTAGAATTTGTGGGCCCGGAAACAGCGGCAAGTCGGCCTTTTCTCGCTGTTTGATCACCTCCCTTTTGAAGAGGTCAGCATTATTTTTCTTGGGTTTTGCTTGATATTTAATTGTTTTGGTAGAATGTGTTGGAGTTTGTAGGAAATGGGGTGATGGGTTTGTTTGCGAGGACTTTGTTTTGTGAATTGGTGAAGAAAAGATGGAAACTTTTAGGGGTTAATATAGTTTTTATTAGAAGGGGTTTGGTGGGTTTATGGATTGACTGAGAATCAGATTGCTTTTATTTGGGGAAAAGTCTTTACTGGTGTGAATGAATGGTGTGATTCAGACAACATTTTAAGATTTTGGGTTTTTTTTCTAAAATTTTAAATTTATAATCTGGTTTTAACTATTTTTCACCAGTTCTCGAAGAGGAACTTGGTTGTTGGTTCTTACAGGAACTTAATGAAGAGAAGATGAAAGTTTCATAATCAATCAAGGATGATTAGGGTACCGAAAAACAATCTTTAACAAAATTCTTGTCTAGTTTCTCTTTTATATGTGTGCGTGTGCGTGTGTGTGACTAAGTGATGATGTTTGTGTATTGCAAATGCGTTTTGCTTTCATAATCATTATCTTTGTTCGCAGGATTTTCAATACTAGCCCTGTGTTATTATTGTTGATTCTTGATTTTGATGATCACAACACAGTGCAACATGTGTCTATGTTATACAGCTAACATTGCAGTGCACAGACCAAAGACAATTCTAGCTGAACAAATGAACAAGCTCAAAAAGATACAGATGAAGACTTCAAGACAAGGATCAAGACTCAATTCAAGACTCAAGACTCAAGACTTCAAGCTCAAATGTGTAATATTGTTGTGTCTTGTAAACATTGTATTTTACTTTCTGTTGAGTCTTAGTCTGATGTAAAGCCTTGTCAACACACACACACACACACTCAAAATTTCATAATGTGTGTCTCTTAAAAACCCCCAAAAAGAAGTCAAAACAATTTGAAGAATTTTAACTTTTAAGTACCAGTCGACTTAAGCTTCTGCCAGTCGACTGATAGTACAAAATTGTTTAAAATTATTCAAACTCTGATCAGTCGACTCATATGGCAACCCAGTCGACTGTTCGAGAGCTTTTGACCGTTTTCTGTTTTTCAAAATCGAATTTTTTCAAACTCAAAAGCTCAGATCCGTTGGTTGACAGTTGAGTAACTGTTTTCCTAACGTTCAGGAGATCAAACTCTTTAAGTAGAGTTCAGATCTCACTGAAAAGATCTACAGAATTTACACAGAATTTTTCTCTGAACTCCGAGCACTCTTGAAGAACATTTTAAGTGATTTTATGTGAGAAACAAAAGCTTTCAAGTTCATACACTTTGGTTCTCTACATTCAGTCCAGTATAGCATTGAATTCGCTCTGGACTGAGTATAGAAGTCGACCTATTCTTTTAGCTACGTGCATCAACGCATACAACAACAAGGCTATAGGTTGACTGTAAAGTATTCTTGTACTCTTGCTCTCGGTTGGAGAGTGTTTTTGACTCTTGGTTGTAGAGTCGGTGTCTTTTCACTCTTGGTGGAAGAGTGGGTTGCTTTCTCTGGTTGAGAGAAAGGACTACGGGTTAGACAAGGTTGTTGTCAAAACGCCGTAGGGTATTCTTGTAATTTTTCAAGAATAGTGGAAATCTCAAGTGGGTTGCTTGGGGACTGGATGTAGGTCGGGAGGACCGAACCAGGATATATCTTGTGTACTCTGTGATTGATTATTCTGTGTTTGCATTTACTCTGGTTTAATTTAATTCTGCAAAAAGTCTCTGAACAGTCGACTCCTTGCATCATCAGTCGACTGGTCAGTGCCGTTTGTAGTTGTAATTTCAGTGTGCCTTCAGTCGTCTGTCTCTTTCAGCAGTCGACCGCACAGAGTTGTTATTTTCAGTTATTTTGAACATATCAGTCGACTGGTCCTTACCTCAGTCGACTGCACCGAGAAAAATTTCCGCAGTTTTTTATTAAACACTATTCACCCCCCCTCTAGTGTTTGTTGTCTTGCCTACAGGATCCAACACTTGGTATCAGAGCAAGGTTACAGGCTATGGCAACTACTTCAAATACAAATCAGTACCATGAAGGCCAATCTACACAACGACCACCACTATTTGATGGAACGAACTACAATTATTGGAAGTGCCGAATGCGAATCTATCTCCAATCAATCAACTATGAGATATGGCAAATGACAGAGACGGAATATACTGCTCCTACCATTCCATATGCACAATGGAATGATGATCAAAAGAATCAGACTATGAACAATGCCAAAGCAATGAATGCCTTATTTTGTGCACTTACAAAAGAAGAATTCAACCGTGTATCCAATGCTACAACCGCACATCAAATTTGGCATACACTCGAGGTAACACATGAAGGAACAAATAAAGTAAAAGAGTCTAAAATTTCTGTTCTTGTTCACAGGTTTGAGATGTTCAGAATGAAGGACAATGAGACTGTGTCCGAGATGATTACCAGATTCACAGACATCACAAACTCTCTAGTGGCACTTGGAATGACTTATACTCAAGCAGAGATGGTTAGAAAAGTCCTACGTGCACTCACTCCAGAATGGGAGAAGAAAACCACAGCAATAGAGGAAGAGAATGACTTGTCAACACTTACTCTCGAGAATCTTGTTGGCAATCTCATGGCATATGAGGTCCAACTTGAAGATCGAAAGAAAGATACAGAATCACACCAAGCAAAGAAGAAATCATTGGCTTTTAAAGCCATGACAGATTCAGAAGGTGAAGAAGAAGATGAAGAAGAAATAGCAATGTTCACTCGGAGATTCAAGAAGTTCTTAAAGAAGGGTAAGTTTCATTCTAAAGTTAAAGATTCTAATGACCCTCCTACATGTTTCAGGTGCAATAAAATAGGCCACATGAAGAAGGATTGTCCCTTAGAAAATGCAAAGAACAAGGGAAAATCATCCAACTTCAAGAAGGACAAATATCCAAAGAACAAATTTGCCAAAAACAAGAAGGCTTATCAAGCTACATGGGATGATAGTGATTCATCTTCCGAAGAAGAAACGGATGAAAATAACGAAGTGGTAAATGTGTGTTTTATGGCTGCACAAGAACATGTAAGTAATGATTATGATTCCGAAGATCTTCTTGATGCTTTTAATGAAATATTCCAAGAGTTAAAGAAAGAAAAGATTAGAGTTAAGATTCTTGAGAAAGTGAATCAAACACTTAATCAAGAAAATCTTAACCTTGATAAGGAAGTAAAATTCTTAAATTCTCGCATTGCAAGTTTAGATACTGATCTTGAAACTCTCAAAAAGAATTATGAAGAGATTTCAAAGAACGTATCTAAGTTTAACAAAGGCAAAGAGAATTTAAATGATATGCTTCATCATCAAGTTACATCTAGTCAAAAATTTGGACTTGGTTTTAAAAAATCTTCTGTAAAAGAATCTCCTGTAGTAAACACTAGTAAAAATAAGTCAGCATCTATTTTTAGTGTTACACACAAGTTGTATGATTTCTTTGCAAAGCCAAAGGTTGTTAATTTCAGTGATAAAAGCAAAACTAACATTCGGTTAAGTCGACTGAACCATACAACCAGTCGTCTGTCCAGAGAAAGTGGATCTTATTCGATGAGATCAAAACCTCTTATAAGTCGACCTAGTGTATCTACCAGTTGACTGATGTACACCAACAGTCGACTGAAGGACACTGATAAGTCGACTGGACAGAACAAATTAGTATGGGTTCCAGTCAGTCTGAATCAGAATGATAGAATTGCTTATATTAACTCATATATGTTAAATGTGTGTAATTCTACTTATTATATTCCTGCTTATGGAGGAAGGTCAAACTCTTTATGGGTTTGGTTTCCCCCAAACTAATGTGTTTTGGACCCAGTAAAAAGGGTACCATATTTACATTAAACTTTTTATAGGTACCCAAGAAAGAACGCTGGATATTAGACAGCGGCTGCTCAAAACACATGACAGGGCATGCTAACCTACTATCCACCATTCAAAGTATAGATGGAGGAACCGTCACCTTTGGAGATAACAACAAAGGCAAAGTCATAGGTATTGGCATGGTCGGTAAAATATCTAACCCTATTATAGAAAATGTACTATTGGTTAATGGTTTAAAGCATAATCTTTTAAGCATTAGTCAATTGTGTGATAAAGGGTATAAAATAATTTTTGAAAAAGATGCATGCTTGATTTATGATTCTACTATGCAAAATGTTGTTTTTCAAGGTTTTCGTAAAAATAATATTTATGAATTGTGTTTGAATGCAATTGTTTTTTCAAATGATTTTTGTTTAATAGCCTCTAACAATGAATCTTGGTTATGGCATAGAAGATTTGGACATGTGAACATGAAAAATCTCTCAAAATTATCTAAATATAACCTAGTTAAAGGACTGCCAAAACTATCCTTTAAAAAGGATAAGTTATGTGATGCATGTCAACTAGGAAAACAAATCAAATCCACTTTTAAAACAAAAGACGTAATCTCTACTAGTAGGCCACTTGAATTAATTCATATGGATTTATTTGGCCCTACTAGAGTTGCTTCTTTAAATAAAAGTAGATATGTGTTTGTTTTAGTAGATGATTTTTCAAGATTCACTTGGACATTCTTTTTAAAACATAAAAATGATGCTTTTGAAGAATTTGCACATTTTTGTAAACATGTTCAAAATCAAAGATCTCTAACCATAGTCACTATTAGAAGTGATCATGGTGGAGAATTTGAAAATGAAACATTTACAGAATATTGCAACAAGAATGGTATAACACATTCATTTGCATTTCCTAGAGCTTCACCACAAAATGAAGTGGTTGAAAGAAAAAATAGGACCTTGCAAGAATGTGCACGTACTATGCTTGTTGAAAGCAATTTACCAAAGCATTTTTGGGCTGAAGCTGTTGCTACAGCTTGTTATGTTTTAAATAGAATTCTTCTAAGACCTAAACTAAAGAAGACTTGTTATGAGTTATTTTTTAATAAAATTCCTAAAGTCTCTTATTTTAAGACATTTGGTTGCAAGTGTTTTATTCTAAACACAAAAGATAATTTAGACAAATTTGATCCTAGATCTAATGAGGGTATCTTTTTGGGATACTCAAATAGGAGTAAAGCATATAGAATTTTCAATAAGTCTACAATGACTATTGAAGAATCAATGCATGTTACATTCGATGAATCCTTACCTTCATCAACCTTAAATAAAGATGATGAAACTGATTTATCACCTTTAGATAATGTGATTAAATCCTTAGAGCAAACTAATCTGTCTGATAAGTTGACTGATAAGGTCTCCCAGTCGACTGACGTAAAGCAGTCGACTGAAGAACAAGTCAAGTCGACTGATCCGATTGAGATATCTTCAACTTTACCAAAGTCATTTGTTGAAGTTAAAGATCATCCTCATGACTTAATAATTGGTGACATCTCCCATGGTATTCAGACACGTTCACATGTTAATATGATCTCTCATACAGCATTCTTGTCGGATTTTGAACCGAAAAATATACAAGAAGCTTGTGAGAATGAATATTGGATGAATGCCATGCAAGATGAACTAAACCAATTTATAAGGAATGATGTATGGGATTTAGTTCCTAGACCTCCTGATCAGACTATTATTGGTACCAAATGGGTATTCAAAAATAAGTTAGATGAATCAGGGCAAGTTATAAGGAACAAGGCTAGATTAGTTGCCCAAGGATATAATCAAGAAGAAGGTATAGATTTTGATGAAACATATGCTCCTGTTGCTAGACTAGAATCTATTCGTATTTTATTATCTTTTGCTTGTTTTATGAATTTTATACTTTATCAAATGGATGTGAAAAGTGCTTTTCTTAATGGGTTTATTAAGGAAAATGTTTATGTTAAACAACCACCAGGTTTTGAACATGAACAATTTCCAGATCGTGTTTATAAATTGAAAAAGGCTTTATACGGTCTTAAACAAGCACCTCGTGCTTGGTATGATCGTCTGAAAACTTTTCTTTTAGAAACAGGATTTGAAATAGGTAAAGTAGACACTACTTTGTTTATCAAAAGAGTTAAGAATGATATCTTAATCATACAAATATATGTTGATGATATAATTTTTGGTTCTACTAATAATAATCTATGTCAAGAATTTGCTAATACCATGAAAAATGAATTTGAGATGAGTCACATGGGTGAACTCAATTATTTCCTTGGACTTCAAATTAAACAGTCCTCAAATGGCATATTTATCAATCAAGGCAAATATGCAAAGGAATTACTCAAACGTTTTAACATGGATAGTACTAGTAGTAAATCCACACCTATGGCTACTACTACTACTCTTGACAAAGACTTATTAGGTAAGAGTGTTGATCAAAAACTATATCGAGGTATGATTGGTTCACTCTTATATATTACCGCAAGTAGACCAGATATTATGTTCAGCGTATGTTTGTGTGCTAGATATCAATCTAGTCCTAAAGAGTCTCATTTAAAAGCAGTGAAATGAATTTTAAGATATATTAAAGGCACATCTGAATATGGTTTATTTTATCCACGCACCGATAATTTTCAACTTTTGTCTTATAGCGATGCCGATTTTGCTGGAAGCAAAACTGATCGCAAGAGTACTAGTGGTACATGTCACTTTTTGGGACATTCCCTAGTATCTTGGTGCAGTAAAAAGCAAAACTCCGTATCCCTATCAACCACAGAAGCTGAGTATATCGCTGCAAGTTTGGCATGTGCACAAATTTTATGGATGAAACAAACCTTATTAGATTATGGTATTTCATTTGAGAAACCCTCAATTATGTGTGATAATACCAGTGCAATTAATCTATCTAAAAATCCGATTCAACATTCACGTACGAAACATATTGATATTCGACATCATTTTCTACGTGATTATGTTTTAAAAGGAGATATATCTTTAGACTTTATCTCTACTGATAAACAAGTAGCAGATATATTTACCAAGCTCCTTAAGGAAGATACTTTCATTAATTTAAGAAGAGAACTTGGAATTTGTGATTTTATTGATATTTGCTGAAAATTATTACTATTAAGTCGACTATACTTTTGAGTAAGTCGACTGTACTGATTTTTTAATACATACCCATTTTTTTTCTCTAACCAGTCGCCTGGTTCCCCTACCAGTCGACTGATTTGTCGACATAAAATGTTTATTTTCTTCTCGACTCAGTCGACTGATCTTCCTACCAGTCGACTGTCGCGAGCTAAATCATCTTCAGCGACTATTCATCACGTCTTTTGAGATGGAATTCATTCATTTTTTCACCCGTGATCTTTAATCCTCACCGTCGATTTCACCTCTCCTTGATCTCAGCCGTTCCCTCACAGTTAAAACCCCTTTTCACCAGCCGCTTTCACTCCTTACCGTTCTCAAGTTTTTTACCCCCAATTTCAAAACCCTAGCTTTTGGAGAAGAAGGTGATCTGCTCTCTTCGTGGTGCTTGTGCTTGCTCCGGCTCGACTCTCTCTCTTTTCTTAGGTATAATCTTTCCACTATTTTCTCATGGCACCCAAATGATCGAAACGATCTCATGAGGATACTTCTTCTTCACAAGAATACACTCAATATCTTTTGAGTCCCGATCTTCTTGATCGTTGGTATGTCTTTTGTACCATTCAAATTTTCCCTGGAAGATTTGTAAATTTTGATGACCTAGACCGTTTTAATCTCATTCCACTATTTCAAAATTGCAGTCTTTATGACTTTCTCTCATTATCAAACCAACCTAATTACTATCCCCAACTCATTTATTTGTTTTACACAAATATGAGAGTTGTGCAAAAACCTAATGGGGATGTCCAAATCCGGTCGTCTGTGAAAAATGTTAGAATGACACTCACACCGACTAGGATTAATGAAATTTTGGGTATTGATGATGTGGGATTGCCTCTTGATGAAATTCTTTTAGATAATCCTTCTATTTTATCTAAAATTTTCCTACCTAATTCAAACCCTCCAATGACAAGCAAAAATATCAAACCAATTGCTAAGCTTGTCGGTAGAATATTAGCCTATAACATCCTTCCTAAAAAGGGTAGTTATGACCAATATTCTATTGAATTACAAAAAGCTATATATGCAATTTTTGGTAGAATTGCTGTTAATTGGGGTCAAGTTATCTTTTCAAAACTTAATCAAGACCACACTCACTTTTTACCTTTTGGCGGTCTTCTCACTAGAGTTTTTATCGCTTTTGGAGTTGATCTTGATTCGGAGACAAATGTTGTTTCTCGTTATGAGTGTTTTGATCGTGCTAGTTTGGCACGTATGAAACTCCTTGATGCTCCTACTCGATCACCCCCTAGATCTCCTCTCTCCCAAGCTCCTTTAGGTTCTACTTCTAGACCCAGACCCTCTCAACCTTCTACATCTGATGATCCACCTATTCTTCAAGCCAATTTTGATGACCCTCGTACTCTCTACGACTGTGTGTCCTACCTAATGAACCACTCAGTCTCTGTAGATACCCAACTCCATACCCTCGACTCCAAACTCGACAACCTAACTAATCTCTTCACTTCTCAGTTTCATCCTCCTTCTCATGATGATGACGAAGACTCCGATGAAGATGATTGAAGATTACTTATTTCCTTTTTTATTATTTATGTAATTTTCCTTTTAATGCATTTGTTGTTATGTATTAGACTTTCTCTCTTTAATGCAAAACCTTGTTACTTTGTGCTTTTTGATGATTCCAAAGGGGGAGAGAAAGAAAGATCTGAGTTATATTTTATCTATCTGTGTTATGTTCTATCTATTCATATGTGTTATATTCTACATTTGTTAAACATTGTTACAATATTCAGCGTATTCTGAGTATTGAAATATCTCTGGTCAGTCGACTTCCCCAAGGATACAGTCGACTGCTGCTGCAGGTGTGATACTTGCTGCATCTGTGATACTTGTTAACTGCTTTTGGATATATTTTCATGTTCTGTTCAGTCGCCTGATCTATTGTTCAGTCGACTGATACATTCTTTATGTCAAGAATCTGTTTTATGTATGCATATTGTGTTTTTAATAGGGGGAGCTTTTTAAAACCTATGCTTGAATGTTTCTATATAAATTGTTATCAGCTATTGTGTTGTCATCATCAAAAAGGGGGAGAATGTTGATTCTTGATTTTGATGATCACAACACAGTGCAACATGTGTCTATGTTATACAGCTAACATTGCAGTGCACAGACCAAAGACAATTCTAGCTGAACAAATGAACAAGCTCAAAAAGATACAGATGAAGACTTCAAGACAAGGATCAAGACTCAATTCAAGACTCAAGACTTCAAGCTCAAATGTGTTATATTGTTGTGTCTTGTAAACATTGTATTTTACTTTCTGTTGAGTCTTAGTCTGATGTAAAGCCTTGTCAACACACACACACACACACTCAAAATTTCATAATGTGTGTCTCTTAAAAACCCCCAAAAAGAAGTCAAAACAGTTTGAAGAATTTTAACTTTTAAGTACCAGTCGACTTAAGCTTCTGCCAGTCGACTGATAGTACAAAATTGTTTAAAATTATTCAAACTCTGATCAGTCGACTCATATGGCAACCCAGTCGACTGTTCGAGAGCTTTTGACCGTTTTCTGTTTTTCAAAATCGAATTTTTTCAAACTCAAAAGCTCAGATCCGTTGGTTGACAGTTGAGTAACTGTTTTCCCAACGTTCAGGAGATCAAACTCTTTAAGTAGAGTTCAGATCTCACTGAAAAGATCTACAGAATTTACACAGAATTTTTCTCTGAACTCCGAGCACTCTTGAAGAACATTTTAAGTGATTTTCTGTGAGAAACAAAAGCTTTCAAGTTCATACACTTTGGTTCTCTACATTCAGTCCAGTATAGCATTGAATTTGCTCTGGACTGAGTATAGAAGTCGACCTATTCTTTTAGCTACGTGCATCAACGCATACAACAACAAGGCTATAGGTTGACTGTAAAGTATTCTTGTACTCTTGCTCTCGGTTGGAGAGTGTTTTTGACTCTTGGTTGTAGAATCGGTGTCTTTTCACTCTTGGTGGAAGAGTGGGTTGCTTTCTCTGGTTGAGAGAAAGGACTACGGGTTAGACAAGGTTGTTGTCAAAATGCCGTAGGGTATTCTTGTAATTTTTCAAGAATAGTGGAAATCTCAAGTGGGTTGCTTGGGGACTGGAAGTAGGTCGGGAGGACCGAACCAGGATATATCTTGTGTACTCTGTGATTGATTATTCTGTGTTTGCATTTACTCTGGTTTAATTTAATTCTGCAAAAAGTCTCTGAACAGTCGACTCCTTGCATCATCAGTCGACTGGTCAGTGCCGTTTGTAGTTGTAATTTCAGTGTGCCTTCAGTCGTCTGTCTCTTTCAGCAGTCGACTGCACAGAGTTGTTATTTTCAGTTATTTTGAACATATCAGTCGACTGGTCCTTACCTCAGTCGACTGCACCGAGAAAAATTTCCGCAGTTTTTTATTAAACACTATTCACCCCCCCTCTAGTGTTTGTTGTCTTGCCTACAGGATCCAACAATTATTATGTCATGATCAGAATAAGTAATACAGTATGTCAAAGTTATTGTACTTATGTTTAGGTATAAGAGGGTGGGTTGCTTAGGCACGGATGTTGGACAACCAGAGTTCACTCCTCCTGGGTGCCTCTCCCTTCACATCATTGACAACTTAACCCCTGGTTAGTTTCCTTTCAATGCATAGAAACAGAGAACTGAAATCTAGATGTAGACATAGTACATAAATTAAAAACAGAAACAGTATGTTAGTGCTCAAAGCACCGCTAAACTTGAAGAACTGATCCAAGAAGACCTAAATGTTAAACAAAAGCATGAGCGCATCCAGAGGCAATAAACTATATAATCAATTAGATAATTGATTATGTCATAATTTCGCATCATGGTAGCATAAGTTAATGTAGAAATAGCAATGGTTCTTAGTCACCTACTTTATCCATCTACTGAATGTGTAAAATGGAGATCATGGCAGGTAATTATGTGCTCTCTCAAGCGATAAAGATAGCTAAAGGGAAAATATTCCAGTGCTGTTGCTGAATTATTATGTTGGTCATGTCATGTACAAATATTTTCACCTCTTTGATTGTTGTGATATTTATTTTTAATCAATCAAATGATGGAGTATGCGAATCTGTTGAAACTTGACAAAAATGGTTCTGTTTGGTCTCTTTCTTATTCTTTTTCTTAGTAGAGCAGCGCTCTTTTAAAAGCTCTATTATGCATATTGAAATATGGCTGTACATATATATGTACATAGATATTTATGCCCTTAGCCTATAAAGTACTGCTGAAGCTCCCGACGAGTGATATATAACCAAATGCTGTTGTTGTCCCATTAACTGAAAACAGTTTCAAGTTTTACTAATGCATATTCTGTTAGTTAAAGCTCAAAATAATGAAGGTTTTTATTTTGGGACTTTAGATACTCATTCCATGTGGGGTTTATGTGCATGCATATAATCAATTATGATATAAGGAAATTTACTGTGAATTAAATTTTCGAGGAAGTGAATGATACCTGTGCATGTTCTAATTGGGCCATAGATGTACTTCAATTTTGTCATCCCTATGGAATCTTCTCTATGCAAAAAATATTCAAAATATGATGAGGATGTTCTTGGTCCAGACTCTAGAGTCTTCTCAGGTATTATATTATATTGATATTGATATAATTATAAATTATTTAGTATATTCAGTTATGTGTCCTGTTGATGTTCAGTTATAATTTTCCATATTCATTATGCTTGAACAGTGCGGGAAAGAACACATAAATGCAAATTTGTTATAGTGGATTAGCATTCACCTCGTGTCATTCTAATCATTTAAGAAAAGAATCACATCCACGTCTAATATTGTTTGAGCAATATCATTCGCTATGAGTAAGTTTTCTGCATTTCTAACAGACTATTTTTTTAAAACGTTCTATCTATTTGTCAGTAGTTTTCTGTTGAATTACCATATTAAAATACTTTTTTTGGTTGTATATTTTAGACAGTTCTTCAAAATGAGAAGCAAAGGTGGGCGTACTCAAAATCTGCTAGAAAGGAGCTCCTGCATGAGTGCAAAGTTCTCTGCCAACGGCTAATAGTTTGTATGCTTCTCACCTGTACACTAATAATAGTTTTCTAAAGAGGAAAGAAATAAATAAATCAAGAAGATTCTCAAATAAGAAGAAAGATGCCTCTTAGTGTACAGGTTGCTTACCTAGCACAACAATATAACATGAAATTATATATTAGTTAAACAATTAACTGCCTTTACTCTTCTTCGTAATTGTACTTGCATATGACCTTCCTTGAAGTTTCCAGTGAAATATGTTGTTATTCTTGTAGATTCCAGGTTCAACTTGTTACGGTTTGGTCTTTTACTTTGTAACGCAAAGATTGGTACCTGGGTCACTAGTGCAGCGTTTCTTTGATGGTGATGATGAATTTCGAATCAGTAGGTTCAAGCTCATTCCGTCAGTTCCTAAGGTCTTCATCTTCCTCAGTTATCTCTCTGTTTTTTTTTAGGGGGGTATTAGCCTTGTTTTCTATGGATAATGGTGTTGACGTGGCAGACTTGATTTTATTCTCACATATTCAAATAGGATTCTTTTTCGCTCTTTTGTTTCTTATTGTAGCCTTATCTATTGAAGACAACCAAACTTTATGTATTGTAGACTAGGATATGAAGAATTTATATTAGCTTGAATCTGAATGAATTGGCTTTTTTTTTTCATTTTAGTTTCTTTGAAAGCAAGTAGTGCATGCTACATTTTGAGTTTCTTTGCAAAATTATTTAAATGCTAGATTGTTATTAATAAAGACATCACTACTCAAATCTTGACATCAGGTTTTTGTGGTTGTGCGTTTGCATTCCTTTTTCAGATTTTGGCCAAGTCTTGTTTTGGCTTCTGTTCCTAGTATCAAGCTTTCCTGATTCTGTCCTGTTTATGTAGGGATCCTGGATCGTCCATCAAAGTGTTGGAAGTAATGCTTGTCTATTGGCCAAATTAGTTGATTGCACCTTTACTCGTGGACCAAAGTATTTGGAAGTGAGTGGGAGTACATGACACATTATTAAACTTGCATGTGAAATATTATTCATCATTTTGTTCAAGGTATCTCACATGTGAACATTTTCACTTGGCACTACAAAACGAGACTACATCTCACTGTAGGCAAAAAACATAAGGAACTTACCGATGTTAATTTTGTGCAGATAGATGTTGATATTGGTTCTTCTACAGTGACCAAGGGAGTTCTAGGACTTGTATTAGGCGTGGTCACATCACTGGTTATTGACATGGCTTTTCTCATACAGGTACTCTTGTACTACTACAGCTTTTAAATGGAATATTATGCTAATGTAATCTACAAGTTCCCAATAGGCTGCATCATAGTATGCAGGTAACTCTTCATTTGTGGACATACAGACTATTATTAGTCTTCAGGAAATTTGAAGGGTTGCTTCATGATTGCCTAAGCCTAGAAGTTCGTCATCAATTAGGTAATTTCTAGTGTTGACATCAATCTGATAGTTGTAATTTGGTTCAATTTTTCTATAGAGGAAAATCTCAACTCAGATCTAGAGTACACTGTTCTTTTTTTGACTATTTGTTGATGACCAAAGTTGGATCTTTTTGCTTTGTTTTATTTGTGAAGGGCTCTCAACAAGCGAGAAATGATTGAACTCGCTCAAAATGTAGCTGAGTTTGTGTTTGCCAACGATGAAGTGAAGAAGTTTGTAAAGAAGATTTGCAGGATGCTAAAAGAAGATTACTGCAAAGAGAATCAAGATCAATCAAGATCTGGTTGCTGTAAAATAAGAAAATTGTTAGTGTCGTATCTCAAGTGAGGAGTTAATTGAATGTTATCTTATAATGTCATTGAATATGTTGATCGTAGTTTAAAGTATTGATTCTCATGTCTGCGCACATGAATTCAATTGTGTATTTGGTTATTAACTATTTTGTAATTTGACATGCTTGTAATACTTCATTAATTTTTAATATGATTGAAGTTTATTTTTTTTAAATTTTGTTTCATAAACACATTTATCTATTTTATTGTGTATTTAGTTTATAATTGGATTAATATTATAAAAGAAAATATTAAATTATTATAAGCATAATTAATAAGAAAAAATTGTGTATAGAGCGATGAGTACATATTCAAATAATTGGATGCGAAAACCATCGCTAAAACCTATAGCAATGGAGTTTCAACCGTGGGAATAGGAAAGCAAAAGGTGTCTTTAAAATCTATACCAACGGATACGAAACCGTGGGTATAACACCGAGGTTTTGTCCAACGGGTGAAAAAACCGTCGCTATAGGCTATAGTGACGGCATTTTGCCGTGGGTATAGCTAATTAAAAACGACGGAAAAATATGTCCGTTGGTATAGGTTTTAAGGGCTATACCTATGGTTTTTCGCTTTTTACCCACGGATTTTTGCTGTCACTATATGTCAAATTCCTTATAGTGCATGCGTGGTTGTGTACATTTTGTTATATTCTTGTTATGATGCAGAGTCGATCCTACAGCTCATGAATGATGAAAATTATTTGTTGGGCTTTGTCACGTGCTCGTATTTCGTGTTTTTGTGAAGCGGGGCGTGACAACTAAATTCTAATTGTATTTGTAGTTATTTCAAATAAATTTTATTGTAATGCAAATTACATTTTATTATAAATCATATTTTTTTATTAGTTATTTTAATTTCCATATTAGTTTTTAAAACCCAATACCCAATACCCATTACCCATACCCGTTCACACCCTAACCCTATATTCCTGCGAAACCCTAGCCGCCTATATCCCCCTCCCCCCCCCCCCCCCCCCCCCTGTTTAACTTAATACCATATCTACCTATATATATACCCTCTTACTTGTTCATCTTCTGTAACCCTATTCAGCCGCAAACCCTAATGCCTTCCTCCCTCCGGCACCCCTCACCTCGCTTTCGAAGCCCTCACCTGCAGACGCCCTCCTCCTTCCCTTCTCCTCCTGCTCATCTCTTTCCCTGCATCCCCCGTCTACGGCACCACCTCGATGATGCTGCCAGACTCCGACTCCCCTCGGCATTTCCCCTATGTGCTCTTCTCGACGAAGCCGCAACAACAACAATAGCCCTGACTCCCATCTCCCGTCGTGCCACCAACAGCTATGCTGCACCACAGAGGGACACCAGCCCTGCCTCAAGTCGTCAGCCACCCGTAGGCCAGTCATCGATGCAGCCCTCGCTCCCGATGCACCTCCAAGTCTCCCAGTGTCTCTCCCCCTCCTGTCGTGCCTCGGTGACCTTTCCTGTGTCGCGAACCAGTCCCCTGGCCGTTGTCCCGCCGCCAGCCAGCCGTCGTGCCACCCATGCCTGCCATCTGCCGTCGTCATACCCCCCCCCCCGTCGTCGAACCAGGGTCATAGCCTTTGTGCTGTTGGTCAGAAGTTGATCATGGAGACTTTTTGATCATGTTGAACCTCAGCCATCCCTTAGATCTTGATAATTATCAAGATCTTGATAATCAGATTATCTTCATCAAGGTTTTCTAGCCGTCCGATTTGATCTGATCATCTTGATCTTGATCTCTTGATCTCATCCATCGGATCGATTTTGATCGTCTTGATCATCGAGATCCATGCATTGTGTTCATGATTCGGTTTGTGATCGTATGTTCGTGATCTCGATCGTCTTTATCTTGTTCGCGATCGGTTGTTCATCTTATTCGTGATCTTGTTCATGTCTGCATGCTCGTGTTATTAAGTTCGTGCCCGAGAATCTGTTCTCGTAATTCTCGCTTCTGCTTCGTTTTCATCGTCGTCTCTCAGGCAAGTAACTTGTATTCTTTTCTTTGTGTAATACAAGTACTAAATATCCGCTGGTAGTGTAGGTTTGTCTTCTAGAGATAATTCTTGTGCAAAACCTCTGTTATATGTTGTCTCTATTGTGTTGACCCACCCGTAGTTTCCTCATTACACACATGACATGGAATAAGTTAGAAATGACCACTTCTTGTTGTATACATGCATGTTGTTCATATGATATCGTGTGCTTGGTTGTGTTAGTTGTCGTAAACTCGTTATGGACTTGCTAAATACCCTATACCATGTTGCTTGGACATCTAGTACACTATATTTCAGGTTTGTTACGTTTTGGATGAGTTTCATATGAACTGGTTGATTTTGTGCATGAAGAATATTTTCTGTTTTGCCGGTTTCCAGTTTTGTTCAGTATTTTAGACCCTATTAAGGTCAGTATATGAAAATACTTTGTGAATATGAATTATAGAGAATTCTGTCTACTTTCTAGATTTTCTGAAAGATCTCAGTTTCAATTTATGAGTTGCAAGTTATGACTATTTTACTACAGATCTGTTTAAAATTCCAGATCCAGTCTTATATGAATTCTTTATCGATAATTATTTTTCTACTAATGCTAAAGATAATATTTTGATCCAATAATTTTTCGGTTACAATTAGACTTGATTGGGATTAACCCCTAATTTTTATGGATTTAATTGATAACTTTTATAAACCATTTTGTACTTGCAAACAATAACTATACTTGCAGAATTTTATTGCTGTTCCGTAAAGAACCTTAACTTCGACTTGATTCTATTTGCTGTCTACAAAACCTATGTGAATATGAATTGTAGCCTATTGTATCTATTTTATCACCCTTTTGATGGATTTGGATTTGGATTTATATTTTGTGAGATATCGCTATTTTAGTACCGCAGTGTTTATGTTTCCAGATTTACAAAACTACTGTATCTTGCTGCTTTCTGATTTTACTTGATTATTCTATCTATATTGGAAAATTATGAAACTTTATTTTCTGTTACTAAACATACTAGGGAATATCCCAGATTTTTTATGGATTTAATTATTAAGTTTTCATGCTGTTTTCCTGTTTAAGAATACAAACTTCTGATTTCTGGCTGAACACGTTTTCTGGATTCAAACCTGTTTTGAGACTTGTTTTTGTGAAATATCATATGACTTATATATATTTTCTAGATTCGGCCGGGAGTCTATTTTCCAGATTTTCTGACAGATCCAGATTTACATGTTTGTAGAAACGGGAATTCCAGATTTAGTGCAGTACTGTCTTGCAGTCCTGAACTAGAATTGTCGTTGTTCTATCCCTTTATGAGTTGTTTTTCATCTATGCATGTTTATCTTTCAATATGAACCTGTTACTTTTTTATGCCATGTTATTCTTGCCCTATTTTGTGACACATACATGCCTGCTTGATAATAATAATAAATAACCAAGTCAGGGTTAAGGCAAAGATCTAGTAGTGGAAAATATAGAAATGTGTACTTGGAAGGGGGCCATGTTTCCCACCTGATTATCTATTATCTGTTATCTGTGATATGATTATGCATGATCCTGATTACCTATAATCTACTTCCTGACCACATATTTCCTACAGGAGGGTGTACTCATAAGGGGGGCCGTGTTTCCCACCTGTTACCCAACTACATACTTCTTACGGGAGGGTGTAGTTGGAGGGGATGTAGTCTTACTTGATGCATGATTACCTATTACATGATACCAGTACCTGTGCCTGTTTACCTGATACCTGAGTACATGGTCCTATAGACTCCACTATGAAATCTAAACAAAACCTGTTTGAATGTAGTAACCATGTGGTAAAAGTTTGGGACGCATAAAGTGCTACCTAGATATTAATAAATACAAGACTTGACATGACATGATACTTAATACCTGTTACATGCTTACCTGTTACATGATTACCTGTACATGCTAATTGACACCTGTTACATGTTCACTTGCTTGCATGATACCTGTTACTTGTCACATGTTACATACACTTGTTATCTCACCACTTGATTCTGTTCATGATTCATGCTAGTTGTTCTATTTTTGTTGCCATGTCTATTCCATGCTATGTTGTTTATCCTTTTTCCTGTACTTGTGCCTACACTACAAGCGGCCCGTAACTTGCATTGACGGGCGTTTTATTTTCTTTTCCTCTTCCTGCACTATGCTAAATTGCAGATCATGGAGATCAGCTGCCCAATGGCGTAGGTGATCTGAGATACTAGTTGTTGGAGTTTTGCTATTATTATTATTTTCTGTGGCTTGCTTTGAATAATTGCACTTGGTTACTTGGATTATTTTGTATTGGGAAATGTGACCCAGAATAATTGACTTGTTCAGATCTAGTTTATTTGAGTTTATTATATTTTGGTTTCAAATAAATTCCTGTTGGTATATTTATTCAGTTATGTATGCATGGTTGACTTCTCTTGCTTCCTACTCTGATATTCCTGTGAAATGTTGTAAAGATCCTGACAACTTATGGATGATGAAAATCATTCACTAGACTTAGTCCCGTATCTGTATTCCGTATCTCTTTTTGGGAAGCGGGGCGTGACATCTGCTGTTTGGAATCTTATAAAAATATGGTGTGGGGGACCAATTTTGACCAACTTTTTATTGTTAATGTGGTGTGGGGCTAGGGTTTTACAAATAGTGATTTAAAAATGTTGGCTTTTTTAAAACACTGATTTGGGAATATACTATTATATAAAATAGTGGTTTCAAAATGTGATGTTTGAGATGAAGAATTTTGTGAGTTTAACATGTTCTTGTTTTAATTCAATCTTTGGATGTAATTCAGGATAATGTTAAACCTGAACATTCAGTGCAATGGATACTTTGTGAAGAATCGCAAATGGGAATATGTGGGTGGCAAGAAGGGGAGATATAGATTCATCATCCCTGAATTGACAAGATGGGAAGCTGTGAAGAACAATTTGAAGAAAGTTTCTGACTACAATGAGACCCATGTCGGCCACTACAAAGTAGGAGTTGGGGAGTTAGCTGAGAATTTTATATTGGTAGATGACAATGTGAAAACAATGAAGATGTGGGATGAATACAATGTAGAACCTGAAGTGGGTGAAGTATATATGTATGTTGATACACAGATGGGGGTGGAAGGGGAACATGTTGAATCTGAGGTAGACAAGGTAGTATCGAAGGAAGAAACCAGCATTGAGGATGGATGGAAGGTATGTTTTTGTATTTCCTTCGATAGCCCTTTATACAGTTTCAAATGTTCAGATGATGTACTAATATATGTAACTCATGTTGAGCTTTGATAATTTGCAGATGATATTACTTTTGAGGATAAACCTATAGAAACTAAAGTGGGTGAAGTATATATGCATGTTGATACACAGATGGGGGTGGAAGGGAAACATGTTGAATCTGAGGTAGACAATGCAGCATCGAAGGAACAAATTAGCATTGTGGATGTAGTGATGGAAGGTATGTTTTTGTATTTCCTTCGAAAACCCTGTATACTATTTCAGTTGATGACACAATGTACTAACATATGTAACTCATGTTGGGTTTTGATAATTTGCAGATGATATTACAATTCAGGATAAACCTACAGATGATGTTACCATTGATGAGATACCTAATGATATCATGTCTGAAGCACTAGATCTCACAATGCAAGTAAAAACTAGCCAGTTTTCATCTCCAATACTTTCACAGTTACAGGTTTTCAGTCAGAAGCTGGAGGCCCAAGGAAATGTGTTGAAGTGCGGGGATTGTTTGGAGATACAGATGAAGCCATTAATATCACAAGTCAACCCACATTTGTACATGAAAAAGTAATCAATGTAAGCAAGCAGGCGAAAAAGGGAGTTGGTAGGCAAAGTTCAACCAGGAAAGAATAAGAGAAATTATGCGGAGATGAATGTGATGCACCCACTGTGGATTCAGACTACGCAGATAGTGATGAATTAGGAGATCTAAGAAGTTCAGATGATGACAGTTGGGGGAACATCCAATACAATAAAGAGAAACATTTGGTGGATCCCGTGATTGTAGTTGGTATGGAGTTTCCTCATGCTAGTGACTTTAATGCATGTTTACGAGAGTGGGCCAGCAAGCAAGGATTTGATCTGTTTTCGAGAAGGAATAATGCAAAGATGTTTACGGTTGAATGTGCTGCCCAGAATGGGTGCCCTTTCTATGTTGGAGGTGCATGGAAAGAAAATGCAAGGGTATTTAGGATTTTGTCTTTATGCGGAGAACACACATGCGAGAGGGCAATGGAAAATAGTCTAGTGAGTGCTCCATGGTTAGCTAACAAATACATAGAACTCTTCCGAGATGATCCAAATTGGAATGTGCATGCCTTCATTTCATCCATTAACAAAGATTATGGGGTCATAATCAACAAACAGACGGCTTATAGGGCAAGGAGAACGGCATTAGATGAGGTGGAAAGGAAACATGTAGAGCAATACATCAGATTGTGGGGTTATGCAAACACAATGTTGAAGAAAATGCCCGACACTATTTTATATGTGAACAGGCTTCAAGTGTGGAGGAATTTACTGTATGGGCAATTTTTGAACTTAGGAATTCATTGAACAAGCTTCAAATATGAACTTAGGAAGATAATTGTTTGGCCACTTTGTGTTTTGTTAACTGCAATGTATTAAGCTAGGGATTGCAAGTGATGGTAATTTGTAACTGTGCAGTGTTTGAGATGTTTGAGATTGTGCAATGTGCAATGTGTAACTGTGGAGTGTTTGAGATGTTTGATGCTCTAATCAAGTAATGAATGTGCAATGTGTTGCAAGTAATGCAATGTTTGATGCTACAATTTGTAACTGTGCAGTGTTAGAGATGTTTGAGATTGTGCAATGTGCAATGTGTAACTGTGCAGTATTTGAGTTGTTTGATGCTCTAATCAAGTAATGAATGTGCAATGTGTTGCAAGTGATGCAATGTTTGATTCTCCAATTTGTAATTGTGCAATGTTTGAGATGTTTGAGATTGTGAAATGTGCAATGTGTAACTTTGCATTGCATCAGTTGTTTGATGATCAATTTGTAACTGAAACTGATGCTCAATTTGAGATGTTTGATGAGTTGTTTGATACTCAATTTGAGTTGTTTGATACTCAATTTGAGATTGTGCATAATATAGACAATAATTAAGTTGAAACGAAACCTGATCAGATGTATATACTGGACATTACCTATAGTTCAGCGAAATTTTTTATTATTAATCTAATAGTTTTGTGATGTTTTTTTAAACAAAGGTAATAGTTTTGTGATGTTTTTTAAACAATGGAAAAACAGTTGTTTGGTTTCTAATATGAACTGAAAAGTTTTGCGTGTTGTCCTGATGTGAACTGCAAAATTCATTATGGTTTTTTTTGGTCAAGATATTGTACTCAAATGTGGTACACAACCATTACTTGAATCAATAAATTAACAGCAACAGGTAGTTTTAAAAATCATCAGAACTTGATCTATTAGCATTGCTAATACAAAATCTCAACTACGCAAACAACCCAAACATTCATATCCATCGAGCAAACAAGTTAATGCATGTTTCACAATCAAAAGACTTCAATTACATTATCATCAGAATACAATCTTTTTTTTTATACGATAGATAAAGCCTTACGGCTCCAGCCTAAAAAATATATAGCAATAAAAAGAGTAACATACAAAGACCCATTTTACAAGGAGTAAAACTAGGAAAAAGCAGAAACAGTATATAAAAAATAAAAAAATCCAAGGCCAGAATACTATCATATCAGAACCAGAAAGGTGGCACGACCCCAATTCAATACTGATATTTCAACACATACAATATGAAAACAAGAAATACAAACAACAACACAGTAAACCCCTTCATTGTTCCCACCTTCACCTTAAAATCAACCACCTTCTTCCGCAGTGAGTCGCATTCTACTTCCAACTTTTGTAACCTCGTGCTTGTTTCCTCAGCTAGCAAACTTATCTTAACATTTTCCTCCTTCAATTCTGAGTATGCTTTCTCCCCCTTGTTACTCCCATAAGTTCTACCCACCTAAAAAAACGGCAATTGTTAGTTTTCCAATTTGGGCATCCAGCGAAGTATCTTCCAGCATTGGTAGATGTACTAGCCATCTTAACGACAGCAGGCTCCTTGCGAGGACACAATAGGGTTCCACCTCAATCGCAAATGTTAGTGGACCTCCTCATTGTAGCTTTGGAAGTTGTGGAATCTGCAGTAGTTGTATGCAAACATCAAAATTGTACAACATAAAGATTATATGAGACATGCAAACATTAAAAAATTATATGAGAGACTGAAATTGAAAAAAGATTCAACCTGACATGGAACTTTTTTAATGATTTTTTGCTTCCGATTACAGCATAAGATCGAGTAAGGAGGATGAACAGATGGGTTGATTGTAAAAACCCTAGTCCCACACCATATTAACAATAAAAAATTGGTCAAAATTGGTCCCCCGAACCACATTTTTATATGATTCCAAACTACAGCAGAATACCCAACCCACCGAAACCAAGATAAGGAAATAAAATAATGGAGAACTAACCTTGTTCGATTGCTTCGCTTTGATTGTTGACCTTCGATTCGATCAGTCGCACCCCCAAATATTGCTACTTCCCTTCATATTTAGGCTTCGGAGATAGATCGTATAGCAATCGCTGTGCTTCCTTGCGAGATTTGCTTCACTTCATTTCGGAATGAATCGATGGGGTAAACTAGGGCTTCATCTGATTTGGGTTTTTTTCGGTAAGCAATTGGAGAAGGAGGAGAAAAAGGGTATTTTGGTCATAAAATTACACTACGTGCATTGCATGTACAACAAAACTAACGGCTTCTAACTCTGTCTATTGGAACTGAAATTTTGTGCCGTTTTTTCTTTTTTAAAAAATATATAAAAAAAAACTTTGTGTCATTTTTTTAAACCGGCCCAAAGTTTAGTGTAGTTTTCTTTAAATTTAGCCTGATTTTATCAATGCAACAATACAATTTGCAATTTAGAGACATTAGATGAACGATGGTAACAATAGAGGAACAATAAGATGATAAATTTGGATGGAACAAATAGAATGATGACAATAGCATCTTAGGATCATGCAATCCAATATATACACTTCAATTCATGCAATATAATGATATATGTATACTTATATTAAGAAAAACTAGAAAATGAATTTCTTGACCGCAAGAGTCCACTGTACAAAAATTGGTTTTCCCGCTGCTACAGAAATCGAAAACTAAAACCGTTAAAAATTCTGAAAACTAGACTTCCACACGATTCCAACGCATATTTACAATGCAAAATCCGACAAAAGTAGATAGGTCAAATACATCATTCTTTACAGATATGTTCAAGCAGAAAATCGACATTAAGTTGTTACATTTTAAGAATCAGCGAAAACTCAATAATAATTCATCAAAAATATTTATTAGACTCCTAAGCATGTTAAATAACATTCTGGAAATTATCAGAGCATTATTCTAACATTAAATTAGCCTTTTATAGATTGAACATGAATACATACAAGAATCTAAAATTCTGAAAATAAAACACAGCAGTATTAAAATCATCATAAATTTTGCAATACATCTCGGAATTCAGCGATTCAAGATATTCTGGAAACTAGAAACATAGGGCTACAACTTGTGTTCAGAAAGTTATTTACTTTGAGATCAATTACTGCGACGAAAACGTTATACAAATTCCAGACAGCAAGCAATATACATTTTTTTTGATATATTTGATGAAATAAAGTGATTTAGCATGATGGGTATCGATCCTGTTTTTAATAAATGATGTAATCAGCATGAAGGTGTAATATCATGATAAACATCATTAAGAATATACACATACACTAAATTAACCACGCAATTCATCAATCAATCATTCAAGCAATCAACCTAGTATGTGATTCTACGATAGTATCTTTATTTGATGATTATATGAACAACTCCTATTACTAATACAATATGAATGCATGAAAGATTTGTTTTTTAGAGTCAACAAAGGCACGAAGTTGAGAATATTTGGGTTAGCTCGTGTAAACCCTCAATATACTCAACGAAAAAAGAATAACAACATATGATATGAGGAACAATTGGATATACTTGCAAGAATTTCAACAAAAACATGAATTTGATACAAGATTCAATTCAAGGGGAAAGTGACTTGCCTTATAGACGATTAGTTCGAATACCAAAGAATAATGGGATGAGAATCCCGGAGCAACAAACCGACAAACTATGCACGCGCAAAAGCACGTGCAAACTACGTGCGAAGAACACCCAGCACACCCAACAGCAAGCACCAATCCCTACACCCTGAACACCAGACAGTAATCGCGGATCCCCTCTCCTTCCGAACACCAAATCAGTTGATGGGTTCTGGTTAACGAAGGCAGAGAGAGAGAGACAGATGAGTGGCGTGAGAAGAGAGGAGGGTATGCACAGAATTTATAGGGGGTAGGGGTTACGGTTTAGTATAGGGTTGCAGGTAGGGTTGTGTTTAAGGTTGCGGGTAGGGTTTTTGAATAGGTTTTGGATCCGATGAGAAGGGTTAAAGGGGTTGGGGTTAAAGATCCAATAGGGCAATAAAATAACCAAATAAAAATAGGATTTGTAACAAAATATAATTCGTATTACATACTAGAAATTATTTGAAATAACTACAATTACAGTTAATAAATAGAAATGGATTTCTAATAACTAATCAAAAGTAATAATAATTATAACAATAGCAATAATATGATATGTATCAAATTAGGATTTGAGATTAATAATTTATTAAAATCCAAATAGTTATAATATAAAATTTAAATAGTCGATTAATTAGAAATAGAAAATAAATTTAAAATATAGTAGTATTCGAAGTAAATAAAATTTTCATTCGAAAAGATTTTAATAAAAGGTCCAACTCGAACTAAAACAAAAAATGAATTTATAAATAATCAAAATACAGAAAATGATCAGAAAATATGTATTACGGGAACGGGGGTTACAATCCTATCTACGTTACAACAAAATTTTGTCCTCGAAATTTGCTTAGGTGGTACATAGGACAAGGCAAAAGCAAACTTAGGAAATAGCAAGTAGAGAAATTGGAAGAAGAGAAATGAAGTGATGGAAGCATCAGAATAAGAAAGAACATGTATATGAATGGAGTGATTTAGAATGATGTTGAATAAGGATTCAAAGAACGAAGACAAATGCAAATGAATGAATAAGGAAGTAAACAATGCATAGGAGAATAAGCAACAAGAGAATCCTGGGACCTGTGGGTTATGGGCCCACCACGCTTCTGCTGCGCCACTTTGATTGGGAAGACTCTGTTATCAGCATCCATTAACTCCAGCAATCTGCTTTGTGACTCACCACATCCTTGACACGTCCACTGGAATCTCTCTAGCATGAAGTTCGAACTCCGGGCAACTACAGATTCTGAACACTTCCTCTGAACACTTCCTCAGATCCTGGGACTCTTCTTGCACATCTTGGAGCAAAAGACGACAGTTCCTCTCCTGGTGATGTTCCAAGCCGGTGTCATATCGTTGTAGATCAAGTGATGCCGATCGACGAACCGAACAGAAATAAAAGAAAGGATAGCACCAGAATCAAAAGAATTTGGGTACAAAAAGAATGAAATTAAACCCAATAAGGAATCAATGAATAAGGACGACTGCAAGAAACGGAAGGAAAAAAGGAATCAAAGAATTGAATATGAAGGGATCAAAAAGGAAGACTAGTATCCAGATTGTTGGTTATCAATTATTCATGTGATTCCTAAATTGCACATACTGTTGAGTCAAACCGGTTAAAACCAAAACCTGACTAATATATCAGTCAAAGCCAAACCTCCATACGTTAGTCACGTTTGACTGATACATTATCCAAAGCAGGGCTCTGATACCACTAAAAATCTTGTCCCGCCCCGCTTCCCAAAAATACGGAACACAAGCACGTGACATTGGCCCAGCTAATGAATTGCATCATCCATAAGTTGTTTACCCATTCAACTCAGCAATATGAACAACACAAACCAATTTCGCAGGCAATAATATCAACCACATGAACAATAATACTTGGAATAAACAATATTAAAAAACCAAATATGATAATCCAACATCGGGAAACAAATAATAATATTCGGGTCATAAGCCCAATACAATAATAAATCCAAACACAATGATAATAAATCTCAATACAATAAATCTATGAAAGAATAATCAACTAGAAAGCAGAAAATCTTTAGAAAGCTTGTTCTCCAATTCCAGCAGGCAATTCTCCTTACCTGTGAACACTTCATCTAAAAAGAGGAGAAAATTGTCCTTAGAGCAAGTCATGGACATCAAGTGGAGAAAGCAAGGAACAATGAAATAACGATATAACAATGATTTCAATGGATCAGTAGGAATCAATAATAAGGATAATAATAATAATAATTATCAATGATAGTTAATGTAATGGTTATAAACAATGGTTCAATATTTGATGACAATGTTCAATGGTATCAATAACACTTAGACAATATTCGATATCAATAGAAATAATGAGGTACAATATGCAATGTCAATGTGGTATCAATTCTTAAGTCTACTAATAATTTTAATCCTAACTAATGTACGTACTACCGCATCCCATTCTACAGGTTCGATGCATACAAATAATTTCGTTTAGACTCTAGTGGTAGACTATATAGTTCATGTACCCAGCAACGACATACATTAATGACCCATTATTTTAATGATCGATGACCGAATCCATCGAGATACTATAATCAGCAATCTACAATCCATCGATGACCGATATGACCGACATGACCGATAAATAAGGAAATATGAGCCCCTCCTCCGAGTACAGCCCCTATATTGTCCACTACTAAAGTCAACCCTTAAATCCCGGCTTGTTAATTATTTTATCAATTCAACAATACAATATACAATTTAGAGACATTTGATGAACGATGGTAACAATAGATGAACAATAGGATGATAAATTTGGTTGGAACAAATAGAATGATGACAATAGCACCTTAGGATAATTTAATGCAATATATATGTATACTTGTATTAAAAAAAAACAGGAAAACGAATTTCTTGACAGCAAGAGGTCACTATACAAAAACCAGTTTTTTCGCTGTTATAGAAATCAAAAACTGAAACCGTCAGAAATTCTGAAAACTAGACTTCCACATGATTCCAACGCATATTTACAATACAAAATGCGAAAAAAGTAGCTAGGTCAAATACATCATCCTTAACAGGTTATATGTTCAGGCAGAAAATCGACATCAAGTTGTTATATTTTTAGAATCAGCAAAAACTCAATAATAAATTCATCAAAAATATTTATTAGACTCCTAAGCATGTTAACTAACATTCTGGAAATTATCAGAGCATTATTCTAACATTAAATTAGCCTTTTAATAGATTGAACATAAAAACATATAAGAATCTTAAATTCTTGAAATAAAACACAACAGTATTAAAATCATCATAACTTTTGGAATACAACTCAGAATTCAGTGATTCAAGATGATCTGGAACTAGAAACATAGGGCTACAACTCTTACTCTAAAAATTATTTATTTTGAGATGAATTACTGGGTCGAAAACGCCATACAAATTCCAGACAGCAAGCAACATACAGTTTTTTTGATACATCTGACGAAATAAAGTGATTTGGCATGATGGGTATCAATCCTATAGTTGATAAATGATGTAATCAGTGTGAAGGGTGTAATAGCATGATAAACATCATTAGGAATACACACATACACTAAATTAACCACACAATTCATCAATCAATCATTCAAGCAATCAACCTAGTACGCAATTCTATGATAGTATCTTTATGTGATGATTATATGAACAACTCCTATTACCAATACTATAAATGCATGAAAGATTCGATCTTTAGAATCAACAAAGGCACGAAGTCAAGAATATTTGGGTTAGCTCTTGTAAACCGTCAATATACTTAACGAAAGAGAAGAAGAACATACGATACGAGGAACAATTGGATCTATTTGCAAGAATTTCAATAAAAACATAAATTTGATACAAGATTCAATTCAAGGGGAAAGTGACTTGCCTTATAAACGATTAGTTCGAATACCACAAAATAACGGGATGAGAATCCCGGAGCAGCGAAACCACAAACTACTCACGCGCAAAAGCACGTGCAAACAACGTGCAAAGAACACCCAGCACACCCAACAGAAAGCACCAATCCCTACACCCTGAACACCAGATAGCAATCACGGATCCCCTCTCCTTCCAAACACCAAACAACGAGAGGGAAAGTGAGAGAACAGTGGGGGACGCGGCGATCGACGGCGAGGCTAAATAGTGGCTTGCGGTAGGCTAGGCACGACGACTGGGGGCGACTGGCACAGTCGAGAGTCCGACGGCGATCGATGGGGTGCTACGAGGTGGGAAGTAGCGGCAGTACTCTGTTTTCTTCCAAAACAGAGGAGTGGTGGTGAATGACGGAGGGTAGGTGGTGACTAGCGCTGGTGAATAGTGACGGTGGAGCACTGTGTGGAAACGGTGTGGAGGACGGAGGTGGACGGAAGTTGAGGACGAGGTCGACAGGCGATGGGCTTGGTGGTTGATGGGTTCACGAAGTCGAGGGGCTTTGGTTCTTCGGTGGTTGGATGAGAGGGTGGCGACGAGGAAGATGAAGTACGGTGACGATATGGAGGACGACGGCTGATGGAGGACGGAGAGGAACGGTCGGAGGGCGGTCGATGGGTTCTAGTTAACGAAGGCACAGAGAGAGAGAGAGAGATGAGCGGCATGGGAAGAGAGGAGGGTCTGCACATTATGTATAGAAGGTAAGGGGTTAGGGTTTACTATAGGGCTGCGGGTAGGGTTGTGTTTAAGGTTGCGGGTAAGGTTTTTGAATAGGTTTTGGATCCGATAAGAAGGGATAAAGGAGTTTGGGTTAAAGATCCAATAGGGCAATAAAATAACCAAATAAAAATAGGACTTGTAACAAAATATAATTCGTATTACATTATAGAAATTATTTGAAATAACTACAATTACAGTTAATAAATAGAAATGGATTTCTAATAACTGATCAAAAGTAATAATAATAATAATAATAATAACAATAACAATAATAATGATATGTATCAAATTAGGATTTGAGATTAATAATTTATTAAAATCCAAATAGTTATAATATAAAATATAAATAGTCGATCAATTAGAAATAGAAAATAAAGTTAAAATATACTAGTATTCGAAGTAAATAAAGTTTTCGATTCGAAAAGATTATAAGGTCCAAATCGAACTAAAACAAAAAATGAATTTATAAATAATCAAAAATATAGAAAATATTCAGAAAATATGTGTTTGCGGGAATGGGGGTTACAAATCTTTTATTTACTGAAAAGCTTATATTTGATCAGATGAATTAATTTGGGGATTGATTTATAAATTAGAGTTTTGTCGAAGGGTCATAGATTTGTAAATGAGTAAAAGAATGATTATTTGATTATGAACCAAGTGATGGTTTTACTTGAGAATCAGCGTTCGTATAAAGAACCCTAGAGGAGGTTTTTGTTGGGTTGTGAGCTCTAGAGGCTGAGCAGGACCCTAGTTACCAGTAGTTGAGATTGTTTTTGGAAATTAGTCGGTGTCGACTAGTGTTCCTAATTAGTTGAGTTAAGTCTGGTAGGGTCAGCTAGCTCTAGGAGACTGTGGTTATCTACGTTTGAACTTAAAGACATGCACTAGTTGGAGATGTGATGAAATAAGGTCAAACATGAGTATAAGTGCCTCCGCAGATCTGCAGTGTGATATGGTCCCCAGAATTATCGAGATGTTAGTGGAAGTATCTCTAGCTCGTCTGCAGTGTGAGATTGATCTTCGGAATTATCGGGGTCGAGGCGATGCTCATGGGATATTTGTGTGATGAGGTGCCGTGATGACTTGCGGTGTGAGATGGTCCCCGAAATTACTGAACTGTGAGTGGAAGTATCTCCAGCCTCGGTGTGGGATTGGTCTCTGAAATTGTAACGCCCCGAGCCCCCCGGCTCAGCTACGCATGCAGCTACACATGTGCGCAATATGCAAACAAATAAAATCCTAACAACTGCCCACCGCAGGCGTGCTTCACAAAAGGGGTTATAGCCATTAGGTACCTCTTGTTCATTAGCTACTACATTTAAACACTCAACTTCACAAGCTAATTTCCAATGCGGGACAAAGAGCAAACACACACACACACACCACACACATCTCATAAGCACGTGCACACCATGTAAGGCACACATAGAGCACATCCCTCCTCTTCTCCCTCCTTCCACGTGCAGCACACACGGGGCCCTACACACACAAATAGCCCACATCCTCTCTTTCTCTTTTTTTCTTTTCTTTCTGTAACCCCAAGGGCATCGCAACGCCCTCCAAGTCCCTATTAGAAAATGAGAAAGGGACCCCAAGGCCCTTGGGGGGAGGATGGTTTTGTACGGCATTCACTTCTCGGACGAAGACTTTTCGAGAGGAGTTGGAATCTCCCCCCATTGGGCCTCCGTGTATGAGGTGCGGGACGGCTTTTGCTTCGACATTAGAGGTCTCCGCCCGTTGTTCAATTCCCCCGTTAGCTCCCTGGGGGCGGAGGTGGATCTGCCCGGTCTTTCCTGACGAACCAGGAGAGTTGCCCCCTCTGGATGAGGGCCTCTATCTCGTCCTTGAGGGCTCAACAGTCATCGGTGTCGTGGCCATGATCCCAGTGATAGCGGCACCACTTCTCCCTGTTTCTCTTATTTCCCGGGGTATTCATTTTTGGAGGAAGGGAGAGGATTCCTTCCTTCCCGACCTCCATCAAAATAGCCGAGACACTAGCTTTAAGAGGAGTGAACCTCTCGAAGTGGGGAGGAGGACGACGCTGGCCTCCGTTATCCTTCTGGAGCTTTTAGCTCCTTCATCTTCAACAGTCTTGCATTTGTTCCTGGAAGATGATCCTTCAAGAGTGGGGCGGTTGAGAGCATCTTCAGCTCGGATGTACTTCTCACTCCTGAGCAGGAGTTCTGAGAAATCCCGAGGGGGCTTCTTGGCAAGGGATGCCCTGAGGTCAGGGTTAATGATGTTGGACTGGAAAGCAGCCAAGGCTACGGACTGATCCAGAGAGGCGATAAATCTGGCCTCCGGGGTGAAATGCTTGACATAGTCCCTCAGCCGCTCTCCCTTCCTTTGACTGAGGAAGAGCAAAGAGGTGCTTGTCATTTCGGAGTGGCGGCTGCTTACGAAGTGGGTGAGGAAGAAACCTTCGAATTGGTCGAAGGAGAAGATGGAGGCTGGAGCAAGTCTGGAATACCACTCCCGAGCGGCTCCCTTAGAGTGGCCAGGAAAGTCTTGCAGAGGAGGGCGTCGGAGGCATGGTGGATCATCATGAGAGTTTTGAAACTCTCGATGTGATCAGCGGGGTCCGACTCCCCAGTATACGACTCAAAATGCGAAGGCTTGAAGTTCTCTGGGACGGGGGCCTCCATGATGGTACGGGAGAACGGGGATCTGCTCGGGCGGAGGTTCCTCGCCTGTTGTTTCTCTTCTCTATCGAGTTGGCCAAGGTGCCTCTCCATCTCGTGGAGACGGTGGTAGACCGAGTCTTCCCTTCGATCATACCTCACTGAGCCCCATGACTAGTCTTCATGTGGAAGAGGGCTGGGACTGCGACAGCGATAGTTTGGATTAGGTCAAGGACTGGGGGTACGATGGCGATGGCTCAGAGCCACCCGAGGACTGGGAGAGCAACGACAATGGTTCGGAGGCGGCCGAGGACTGGGGGCCCGTTGGTCATTATCGGGGACGACATTGAGGGCCCTCAAGACCGCCTCCTAGAACTACTAGAATTCTGCCCTCGTGATGGGGGCCTCCTGCTCTCTCTGGCCCCTAGGGGTGGGGACCGGAGAGCGGTCTCTTCTTTGATGGTGTCGGGGCGACTCTCTCTGCCTCCTGGGGGAGTTAGACCTTCTGTGATCTGGCCTACGGGGGATCGGCCCCTTTGATGCTCTCAACAGGGGATCCTATCTCGGGTCCGCCTCTCATCCAAGCGGATCCGAAGATCTATCTCGTTCTGTCGGTTGATGAGAACATCACATAGATCATTCGGTGTTGGACGGCTATGGAAGGCCATAGAGTTAGAGAAAGGGTTGTGAATGGAGACATGGACCTGATGAAAGGGTTGCTTTTGGCGACTTCGGTGAGAGGGTTCTCCAACAGCCCCTTGCGGTCCCTGATGGGCCAGTTGGTGGTAAGGCTGCTGAGGAAGGGGCTGCCCAGACTGCTGAACAGGTTGAGGGATCGGTTGCCCGAGCTGCTGGGTCGACGACTAGACCGGCTGGATGGGCGGAAGGAAAGTCTCTAAAGGTGGAGGAGGAATGGAAGTTGTCCTACGGTTGGAGACCGTGGACTTCCCTTTCTTTAGAGGCATTGCTAGGAAGTACTTTTGTTGATGGAGTAGGGTCGGATTGCTATTCGAGTTCCCACAGATGGCGCCAATCTGTTGTTGCTGTTTTCGGTGTGGGGGTAATCAGATGAATTTGTGGGTTCGTAGGAATTGAATGGGTCAAACTTGAACACTTCCACCGCTGTTTGGCTGGCTTCTCGCTGCTGCTGTTGACCTGCACAAAGTTCGAAACACCGGGGTTGATCTCGGCGAAGAACCCTTCGACGCTCTTGTCAGTACTCAGAAAAGAATATGAAAAAGCTTTAGGTTGGTAAAAAGTGATCACCTTGTCACGGTAGGAGGAGGGGAGTTTTTATAGTTGCCATGGGGATCTGTTTCGAGATAAGAACAAATCTCTACTTCCTGGTGTGGATGGATAGAAGCGGTTAGAACCACCTTCTAGGGATAAGGACGAATCTGGATTTCTCCATATCCTTCTGAACTGGCTTGTAACGGGTTGGGACCTGTATCCAGTAAGGCAGATCCGTTCGTTGGCTGTCGGGCTCTGAAAAAGAGACCCAGTCCCCATTTCGGACCCGTTTGCAGGTAAAATTATCGTTTTGCCCCTATAAGCTTTAAGATTCGTGCCCGACTTGTACGGTCCCGATTTAGTCCTATTCTTAGCCATATCAGTAACGGAAACTACAGAATTATTCTTCGAACATAAAATCGTCTAGTTAATGTAAAACTCATCCAAATCAACCCAACCATGAAATATAGTGTACTAGGTGTCCAAACAACATGGTATAGGGTATTCTGCAAGTCCACGACAGGTTATAGCACGAATAACACATCAAGCACACGATATCACAAAATAGCATGCATATATACATCCAAAAAGAAAGTGGTCATACCTTGTTGTTTCATGTCATGTATGTCGTGAGGCAACTATGGTCGAATCAACACAATAGAGACAATATATAACAGAGGATTCACACACGAATTGTCTCCAGAACCCAACTACACTACAGGTGGTATTTATTACTTGTATTACACAAAGAAAAGAATACAAGTTACTTGCCTTAGCCAACGATGAAAACGACGAAGACCAAGAATAACGGGAACGGATTCCCGGAACACGAACTCAACCAAACGAACAACGCAACCACAGAACAAACTCACGAACAACGAACTAAACCCGAGACCACGCAATAACATGTGCAAACTCTCGCACGAGAAAGAAAGAGAACCAGAGGGGAGAGACGATGGCAGCGGGTCCCGGCGACGGCAGCAGCTGTTGTCGGTGCTGCTGCCTGGCGTCGGAGGGGGTGAAGCACTGCGCAGTTACTGTGTCGCTACTGCCCCCTGGTACTCTTGGCCTATCATATGAAAATGAAGTTTCCCACCTCGACAGGAGTAAGAGAAGTAAGAGGGGGCCATGAGGCGGCTCGTAAATGTTACATGACCTCGATGGGAGGGCCAGTCCTCTCCCTTGAAGCCCTCGAACTCCCACAAGGAAGCAGCCAAACCATCTCTGAGCCGGTCGACGAACTGGAGAAAGTGGTCTTCTCGAAAGAAGATGTTACCAAGACATTCTAGATCAGCAAGGCCCTTCCTCCCACCATCAAAGAAGACATCTCCTAATGCATAAAGGAGAACCGCGATTTTTTCGCCAGGACCGCGGCTGATATGCCCGGAATCTCAGAAGAAATCCTGATGCATCACCTCAGTGTTACTCCGAGAGTTAAGCCTATCCAGCAGAAGCGACGTAAGTTCACTCCCGAGTACCAACAAGCCATTAAAGAAGAGGTCGAGAGGTGCTTAAACACTCGGTTCATCCAAGAGGTAAATTACCCCGAATGGCTATCCAATCTGGTAATGGTTAAAAAGGCCAATGAGAGCTGGAGAATATGTATCGACTTCATTGACCTCAACAAGGCATGCCCGAAGGACCCATTCCCCCTCCCGAGCATTGATGCTCTAATCGATGCGACCTCCGGCCACGAACTCCTCAGCTTCATGGATGCCTTCTCGGGGTATAACCAGATCCGAATGTTCCCTCCTGACATTACAAAGACCTCGTTCGTAACCGACCAAGGCATATACTGCTACCGGAGCTACGTACCAATGCCTTGTTAACAAGGTCTTTCGAGACTAGTTAGTCCGTAACATGGAAGTCTATGTGGATGACATGTTGTTCAAAAGCGTCAGCGAGTAAGATCATGTCCTTGACCTCCAGGAAGCTTTCGGGGTATTGAGGAGGCACAACATGAGGTTGAATCCATGCAAATGCACCTTCAACGTCTCGTCCGGTAAATTCCTCAGGTTCATGGTAAGCCAAAGGGGCATAGAGGCCAATCCCGAGAGGATCCAAGCCATACTCAACATGGCTCCCCCCTCTAATATTAAAGAAGTGAAGAGGCTCAGGAATGCCTCGCGACTATAGGGCATTCTCTCTCCATGTCGAGGGAGAAATGCCTCATGTTCTTCAAAACCTTAACAGGAGCGAAGGGGTTTGAGTGGGGGCAACAACAGCAAGAGTCCATCGATCAATTAAAGGCCTACCCGGTAAAACCCCCGCTCTTGAGTAAGCTGAAGCCTGGTGAATCCCTCTACATATACCTAGCTACTTCGGAGCAGACCCTCAGTGCTTTCTTGGTAAGAGAGGAGGATAATACGCAACGACCCATCTACTATGTGAGTAAAGTCCTTAGGGATGCAAAACTCCGCTACCCGAAGGTAGAGAAGATGGCTTACGCATTGGTCATGGCATCATGGAAACTTTGCCAATATTTCCAGTCCCATTCGGTGGTCGTTCTCACTGACCAACTGCTAAAGCAAGTTCTCCATAAATCCGAGACATCGGGGCATCTAATGAAATGGTCCATAGAGCTGAGCCAGCACGACATCAGCTACCAACCCCGAACCGCTATCAAGGCACAAGCCCTAGCTGAGTTCATTATGGAAAGCACCATTCCTGACCCCTGTGAGTTGGCTGAGGAACCCCCGGTCAGGACCATATATGTTGACGGGTCCTCGTGCGCCGACGGAAATGGGGCTGGGGTCATATTGACCGGCCCCGACAATTTTGTTTTGCAATACTCCCTCCGTATAAGCTTCTGAGCGTCGAATAATGAGGCTGAATACGAGGCCCTTATAGCAGGACTCTGTATGGCTCGCAAAGCAGGGGCCAAACGTATCAAGGTCTTAAGTGATTCACAGCTAGTCGTGAACCAAGTGTCTGGAGAGTACGAAGCGAGAGACGAGCGCATGGCCAAGTACTTGGCGAAGGTTAAGGGACTGCTAGCCTTGTTTGAAGACGCTCAACTCCAGCGAGTCCCCCGAGAGGAAAACGCACAAGCAGACGCCCTCTTAAGGCTCGCCTCCTCCTCGCTCCAGGATCTGGAGCGAACTGTCTTAATAGAGGTCCTCTTGAGACCCAGTATCGAGGAAGACAACCCGAAACCAATGGAAGCCATGCCCCTAACACTTGGGAAAAACTGGATGAAACCCCTGCTCGAATATCTTAGAAACGGAGTTCTTCCAACTGACCCGAGAGAGGCTAGAAGAGTCAAGACCAGAGCCAAGAGGTACACACTCATTGAACGAGTGTACAAAAGCTCCTATACTAAGATTGATGGCAGACCCTACCTAAAATGTCTCTCCTCCGAGGAAGCACACTATGCCCTGAAGAAGGCCCATGACTGGATGTGTGGCGTGCACTTGGGAGCAAGATCCCTTGCCCGTAAAATTTTAAATTACTGCTACTTCTGGCCCACGATTCATAGCGACTCCGAACAGTATGTCCGCCAATGCAGCTCCTGCCAAAGATTTTTTCCGATCCGTCGCCTACCACAAGCCCATCTCTCTTCCTTAGCTAGTCTGATCCCTTTCGCAATGTGGGGGATGGACTTGCTTGGACCATTCCCCCAGCGCCAGGCCAACTGAAATTCCTCGTCGTAGAAATAGATTATTTCTCCAAGTGGATCGAGGCCGAGCCCCTTGCAACGATTACGGAGAACAAGGTTCAGAAGTTCTTCTAGAAGAACATTATTTGTCGGTTCGGCGTACTCCGTATCCTCGTAACCAACAACGAAACCCAATTCACAGGGGCAACTTTTCGCAACTTCTGCCCTGACCTCGGCATCCAGCAGCGGTTCTCCTCAATATCCTACCCTCAATCCAACGACTAAGTGGAGAACGCTAATCGACAAATACTCTCTAGCCTAAAGAAGAGGCTCGATAAATCCATCAAGTGATTATGGGTCGAGCAGCTTCCCAACGTGCTATAGAGCTATCACACCACGAAGAGAACCCCTACAGGAGAGTCTCCCTTCAATCTCACGTATGGCTCCAAAGCCATCATCCCCCTAGAGGTCGGCCTACCTTCCCCCCGTTTGATCGCCTACAATGAAGAGCAGAATGCGAACCTGCTTCGCAGCAGCTTGGACCTCATCGATGAGATCCGCGAAAGAGCTTCCATCCGACAAGAGAATTACCAACATAGGATAACCCAGTCTTACAATAAGAAAGTCCGTCCCGTTAATCTTAAATAAGGAGATATAGTACTTCGAAAGCTGTCAATCTCTCTTCCAAGCAAGAAGGGCAAGCTAGCGCCCAACTGGGAAGGTCCATACAGGGTCTCCAAAGTTATCCGCCCTGGCGCATATCAACTCGAAGACCCGGGGGGCAGAAGAGTACCGAGGACTTGGAATGCTGACCACTTGATGAAGTACCAAGATGGTGTTTTAACACCACTCCAAGCAACTTCAAACAACTCCTGAGTCGAGCAGTTTTATTTGATGTTTATTCTTATCTACCTTGTTAATTTTTTCAAAATGTAAGTGGCTTGCAACTCAGAAGCAGCCACTTAGTCATCTTTAATAATGGCATGTTACTTCCTTGGAATTCCCTGTCATAAATAATGTAGTTGCTTCACATTGAGGTGGACCAAACCCTCTAAACAACATAGATTCAAGAATATTGCTCCAAACACATCCAAACTTGAAATACCACCTACCAAGTGTCTAAACATCATGAATTAGGGTTACTAATATGTCCACACATATTATTTCACATGGATATCGATCAAAACACGAATTTGCACACAAGTCTCACATACACGTCTAAAATCAAGAACGGGCGATTCCTAGGTTATTTCATGTCAAGATTGGTGTCGTGAGTCTTCTATGGCCAAAATATCACAATAGAGACAAAATTCATCAAGGAAAACACAATTTTTGGTTGTCTCTAGACCCAACTATACTATAGGTAAACTTTTTGGACTTGTATCAAACAAATGAATTGGAATACAAGTTACTTGCCTTAATTTGGAGATGAAGAACGATGCAAATCAAAAGTGGGAGCAAATCCAACGAACGAAAATCAACAGACTCACGAACGAGCCACACGCGCACTCGAGCATGCACAATAAAAACCCAAGAGCAAGAGAGCGCGAGACGGCAGATGGAGAGAAACGGGAGAGATGAAGCACGGAAATAGGGTGCAATGTTTAGGGAAAATAAAAGTATGCGGTTTGTGGATGAACAAATAAACAAGGATATATATAGTTGTATACATAATAGGGTTTAGAGAAAGATGGGGAGGGTGCACACCATAGGACGGCTACAGGTAAAGAAAGAAGAAGTGGGTCAGGTTGCTAGGGAGTGGATCGGGTTGGGTTTTTTTTTTTTTTTTTTTTTTGCACAGGGTAGTATTAGGAAGGTGTATATAAGGTAGGTGTAATTTAGTGGTTTTAGGAATTGGTAGTAGGTAATGGAAGGAATGATATGATTAAAGAATGGGTTAAAGTAAATGGGGGAAAGGTTTATTAGAGCATCTGTAGCCGTTTGCTATATATCGATAATATCGATATTTGGTTAAAAAAACAGCTGCAGTCGTTTGCTATATATCGATATTATCGATAAATCGCTACAGTAGATTGCTATAAATGAGAATCGATATAGCATTTATCGATAAGTGAGGGACGGCATTGGAAGCGCTGTCCCACGAAAAAAATTAATATTTTAATCGTCGGACGGCACTTGAAGTGCCGTCCGTTTGGAAAAATTACATTTTTTCCGATTTTTTAAACGCCAGAAAAGGAATTAAAAAACCCAAAAAAACCCCATCGGACGGCACTCGATGTGCCGTCTGTCAAAAGCCACATATCCCGGACGGCACTTAATTTGCCGTCCGTCGAGTTTTAATAAAAAAAAAAAAAATTTCCTACGCATCTGAGATGCCAAAAGATGTGTCACTCTCATAATTGTTGCCAAAAGATGCCAAAACTATGCCAAAAAGATGCCAAAAAATTTCAAAATGCCAAAAGATGTGTTGGACGGCACTTCATGTGCCGTCCTAGACATACGGCTGAGATTTTTTTTTTTTTTTGGTTGAACGGACGGCACTTCATGTGCCGTCTGACGAATGGGGCCCGTTTTTTGTGCTTTTCACCACCGATGGCACTTCATGTGCCGTCTCTTAATATTATATTATAGATTGCTATAAAATAGCTTTCGACGAGTGCAGCGGAATCGAAAATCTTATTTCTATTTATCCATATATGGATAATTTTACCATAAACGACTACAGATGCTCTTAGGAGTAGGGTTAATGTTAACAGATGGGTTGGGCTTAACTGGTAGGTTACCGGGTCTGGGAATTAATGAAATGGGTCTGGGGATTTAAGTAGGGTTTTAGTAAGGGGTTTTGGTTTAAAACAGGGTGTATAAAAATAGGGTATGGGTTTAAATAAAAAAATCCAATAAGAAAATTAAATACAATAACTAATAAAATATAATTTGCATTAAAAGTATAGAGTCTATAAGTACAAATATAATTAACACATAAAAATAGGTTTTTAAATTAACAAACAAGAATAATAAACAGAAAAGTAATAATAACAAAAATAGTAATGAGATTTTTATTACAATATAAAATCACAAAAAATAGTTACGAATAAATTCTTTTGATCGAAAACAGATTTTAAAATAGAAGATCCAAAAAAATACATTTTGACAAAAGAATTTGAAAACCGAAAAAAATAACTTGCGAAATTTTTTAAAATACAGAAAATATACAAAAAAATACAATTTGGGAAAAACAGGGGTTACAATGTACTATATTGAAGAAGCGTAAAACTACATAATTAATCAGTAGCGATTAATAGTAAAAGTGAATATAACAAAACAAATTAGTAGATAATATGCAATAACAATAGTATCGTATGTAGATAATAAAACAAAATAGTAGGTCATATTTATATGGGTAGAATATTTTAATCTTGTTAAAAATATATTGAAATATATATGATAATATAAGATAATGAAAAATATAGTATCACAAAATCAAATCATATAAAATGAATGCACATAAGAAAATTTCATAAGCAAAATTCAAAGTATAATAGAAATAATTAATGAAGAAAATAATAGTTGCAATAATACGAAAAGTAATAACAAATGTAAACGAATAAACATAAAGTGACACAAAAACATGAAAGATAAAATTTTAAGACTGAAAAACACATAAAACAAGGCTAAGGAAGATAGACAAAATAATAGATATTCAAGTGATTTAATAGTATTGAAAAATATTGAATGTTGAAAAATAATATGATAAAATCCACGAAAAAATTTTGAGAAGGAGGTATGTCTAAGTGTAATGTATCATGAATGTATGTTCAAATCAACCACGCTTCCACTGCGCCACTCTGATACCCAGGGAAAACATGTTCACATACATTCTCACATCAATGTATACGAGGAGAGCATCATGAATGAAGGTTCAATAACTACTTCATTCATGACTCCAGCCATCAAAAGGAAAAAGGAACAGAAAATGCCAGTGTATAGAGCAACCCAAATGTAAATCACTTACATTTAAATCTCTATAAACTGAACTCACAATTCTAATGTCCACTCTAGGGTATCGTTCCTTATAAATTTGTACTACTTATGAAGCGTGGCTCTGACACCATCTGTAATGCCCCGAATTCTAAATAAGAGCAAATTCGAGATTCCACATTGTTCTAGCATAATATGTACATGGGCCCCATAATATTATGGTTACATTGTTCTAATACATATAATAATAATGATAATTGTCATCAGTATATACACATTATCTTTTAACACTAGTATTCCATACTTGAATCAAAACTATGATATCATAAGATTGGAATAAATGATCATATGATTATTAGTGTCGTGGCTCATTATTATTAGTAGAATCAATATATGACTATCACTAGTGTTAAATGAGCTATAATATTTGTTTATGATATATAATTTTATATTTTGATATTTGTAAATTAGCATGCATATTTGTTCATGGCAAATACTCACTATTTCCTTTTTCTCATTTCCAACTAACATGATGACAAGTAATTTCTCAATCATAGTAAAATCTCTACAATTCATGGCATACACAATAGCATAGATTTGTTCTACATTTATCAGATCAATTTTATCTATACTACTCATTTATAAATTTTAGCATGCATTCTCTACATTTAGAAATAAAGAGATCACCCACGAAAATCGATTTGATCTACATTACTAATGTCATATTCTAGCATGTTCAATCTATGAATTAGAAAGTATAAAGACCACCCACCTCTTATGAAAAATTAACAACCAAGAATGGAGAGACAACTTATAGCTCCTAGCTTCAACAAGCAACTCCTAATCTCTCTCCTCCTAGCAAGAGATCTCCAACAAGCCTCCAATGCACAAGAACACTCTCACCCTCTTTCCTTTTCCTTTTCCTCTCTCTAATTTGGTTTATTTTAGGTGTGAAATGTGAAGAAAAACGGGGGTGTATTTATAGTACAAAGTGAAAGGCTAAAATACAAAATTTGTCCACCTAATAAATTACCCACTTAATTATCCACTCTCCCACTTTCTCACCCCTTCATCTCCTTATCCTCCCGGTCTCTCTCTCTTCATAACCGCCTTCCTCTCTCTGATACCACTAAGACCAAATTCCATCACTATTGGTACAACAAATAGTATTTAGAAATATTATATTAAGTAGTTTTAACATGTGAGTTATGAAATTGAATGAGCAATTTAAATACACACGGGCCCAAGATGCAAACAGCCAAACCTTGATGTTAATAATGTGGGCCCCCACCTCTCATGCACTATTCCTTTTCAAATAAATTACATCCATGCCATCAACCTGTTAATATATATACATATATTATATATTATACTTTTTTTTAGAAATTATGGGGTGTTACACATAATATGTACGTAAAGGTTAGTTTAATTAAAAAATATAAATTTTTCATGCACAAATAAAATAAATATACATATACTCCAAAATTTATTTCGAAAACGAATACGCCCAAAATATGTGCACCGAAAACACGTACTTCGCACGTAAAATATCAAAAATACGAAATTCGACGTTATCAACAAAAAAATATTAAAGATGATAAAAAATACAATATAAAAAATATATATTTATTAATTTTATATATTCCACGACGTAATTGCTACGTACGTAGAAGACACATGCATTATACGTATAATAATATTTTAATCAAAACAAGAGAAAATGAATTTCTGTTTATAAAAATATATTTGAATACCTAAAGTAAATAATTTAAACTCATAGAAAATATTACACGAAGCTGTGGAAATACATAATCGATGCGTGCATAAAAAACACGTAAAAAGCACGCAAAAATGTAGAGATTGAAATTTAATATTTTAGTTGATTTAAATAGAATAAAATATACGGAGAATGCATAAATAATCAGAAATCACAATACGTAATAAAAATATGTTATAAATATTACCAGTAATGGTACAAAATACACGTGCGTAACACACATGGGCAAAATTGTCATTTCCAACTTTGTGGGGTGTTACAGTTCGAGGCACTCTATGGGCGAAAGTGCAGATCATCAGTGTGCTGGGATAACATTGGTTAGAGAAAGTTGTTGGGTCCAAAGTTGATCACCAAGACAGTTGATGAGGTCGTTCAGATCAGGAAGCATTTACAGGCAGCTCAGGATAGGCAGAGGCGATGGGCCGATGTCCATCGGAGAGCTTTGGAGTTTGAGGTTGGTGACCATGTTTTCCTAAAGGTATCGCCTTGGCGGGGTGTCATTTGGTTTGGCGGTGGGGGCAAGCTCAGCCCTAGATTTATTAGACCGTTTGATATTGTGGAACGAGTAGGCAAGGTGGCCTATCGTCTTGTATTGCTGCTAGCTTTATCAGGAGTGCACGATATTTTCCATGTCTCACAACTCAGGAGATATATCTTAGATGAGAGCCACGTGATCGACTATTCTGAGTTGACCGTTCGGCCTAATTTGACATGTGAGATTCCGCCAGTTGCTATTGTGGATCGGCGGGAGAAAGTGCTTAAGAACAAGGTCATCAAGCTGGTTCGTGTTTTTTGGAATCCTCACTCGCCCGGTGAGTCGACTTGGGAGCTGAAGGAGGAGATTCAGCAGAAGTTTCCTCATTTGTTTGAATTGTTTTGTTTTATTCTTTTTATTTGTTTTGGGGTTACCCTATGTATCTTCTTGTTAGAATTTTGAGGACGAAATTCTTCTTGTTAGGTGAGTAGGATTTGTAACTCCTATTTTCCATTTTATGTATTTTGAGTGTATTTTTCTTTTTTTCGTGTATTTGATTCTTCTTGTATCTCTGTTGGAACGTATATTGGATTTTTTTTCCATCTTCAATATATTCATTGTATTTTGGTTTTATCTTCTTGTATCTGCTTGTCTATCTTTTGTTTCATTTCTTGATCGGGCCATTGTCTTTGTTCTCCATTGTTGTTTTTGCCCTATTTTATTTCTGGTTCATGTCCTATTTCTTTTTGTTTTTGTGTGCTCTTGTTGTTCTCTTTTCCTACTATTTATCCTCGAGCTTGAACCCAAATCCGATTTTGGCTCTAATACCCTTTTTAACCATATCCATTTATATTAATCCTTTAACCTATCCACTAAGCTACCTATACTCGTTAGCACTACCTACCAAATACCCAATACCCATCACCTAGTGCACCGAACCCACCATGAAAACCCATGCACCCGTTTCCCTAATACCCGCAACCTCCATCGGCCAAAACCCTAACTTCATCTCCTGCACCCTATATATACCCCTACCCCTCCTGGTGTTGTTCATCTGAAACCCATCAAAACGTTAGCCCCCGAGCTCTCCCCTGCACCTCCTCGATCTCGACTCTCTCTCCTGACCTCCCAGCTGTCAGCCTGCACCCAATCCCGATCCTCTCTTCCTCGTCCCCTCACCTCTCCCGACGTCCTTGATGCCGTCTGCGCCAACTGCAGAGCGCCTAAACCCCCTCCCGTCTCCGCCGTGCTCCTCTGACTGCCGTAGTGAACCCCTAGCACCGATCTCCATTGCCGTTGGTCGGTCTTGTTCTTGCAGTTGTGGTGTGCCGGTCTTGCTGTTGCTTTTGTTGTTGTGGTTGTGGTGTGCGCGTGCTTTAGGGAGTTCGTTCGTTCTTAGATTGTTTGGTTCTCGATTGTGTTCGGGGTGTTTCGTGTTCGTTCGATCGTGTTCGTGCCTCAGGAATCCATTCCCGCTATTCTTGCTTTGCACCGTTTCGTTGTCGGTTATATGGCAAGTAACTTGTATTCTTTTCTTTGTGTAATACAAGTACTAAATACCGCCTGTAGTGTAGTTGGGTTCTAGAGACAATTTGTGTGTGAAACCGATTGTTGGTATTGTCTCTATTGTGTTGATTCGACCATAGTTTCCTCATGACATATATGACATGAAATAACCTAGGGTTGACCACTTCTTGTTGTATATATGTGTGTTGTTCATATGATATCATGTGCTCGTTCATGTTATTCTTGGTAGTCTTGTTGTGGACATGTGAAATACCATATACCATGTTGTTTGGACATCTAGTGCACCATATTTAGTGTTTGGTTATGATTTGGATGAGTTTTATGTGAACTAGTTGATTTTGTACATGAAGGATATTTTCAGTTTTGCTGGTTTTTCTCGTTTTGATCAGTATGTTAGACCCTATTAAGATCAGTATTTGAAAATATTTTGTGAACATGATTTGTAGAAAATTTTGTCTATCTTCTAACCCTTTTAACGGATCTCAGTTTTGTTTTATGGTTTGCGAGTTATGTCTATTTTACTACAGTGGTGTAAAGAGGTATCCAGATTTCGTTTTATATGAATTTTGTGGAGTAATCTATTTTTATCATGATGTTAAAAGTATTATTTTGATCAAATATTTTGCACAGTATAACTAGACCTGATTAGGATTAATCCTGAGTTAACCCTGAATTCTATGTTTCCAAACAATTACTATACTAGCAGATTTTTCTCACTATTCAGTAAAGAACCTGATTTTCGACCTAATTCTACTTGCTTTTTGTAAAATATTTGTGAATATGAAAGTTATCCTACTATATCTATTTTATCACCCTTTTTACGGATTTGGATTTTAATTTATGGTTTGTGAGATATTGCTGTTTTCGTACTGCAGTGTTTGTGATTTCAGATTTACAAAACTACTGCATCCTGATATTTTCTTATTTTACTTGACTACTCTATTTTTGTTTGAAAATTATTAAACTTGATTTTCTGTTACTTTACATATATGGGAATATCCCAGATTTTTCGTGGATTTAATTAATGAGTTTTCATGCTGTTTTCCTGACTTTAAGTACAATCTTCTGATTTCTGGTTGAACGCATTTTCTGGTTTCAATTCAGTTTTGAGTTATGTTTTTGCGAAATACTGTATGACTTATATATATTTTCTGGGTTCGACCGAGAGTCTATTTTCTAAACCTTTTGACGGATTCAGGATTGCATATTTGTAGCAACGGGAATCCCTATTTTAGTGCAGTACTGTCTTGCTGTCCTGAACTAGAATTCTCGTTGTTCCTAATCCCTTATGTGTTGCCTTTCACCTATACATGCTTATCTGGCAACCTGAACTTGTTACTTGATCAGAACATGTTATCCTTGCTATGTTTTGTACACGCACATGCCTATTTGATAATAATAATAAATAACCAAGTCGGGGTTTAAGGGAAAGATCTAATAATGGATAATACAGAAGCGAGTACTCGGAAAGGGATCCACAGATCCTACGTGATTACTTGATACATGATACTTGACACGTGATTACTTGATACATGATACTTGACACGTGATTACTTGATACTTGCACGCTTGACACGTGATTACTTGCCACTTGCACAACTTGACACGTGATACACGATACATGATACATGATACTTGGAGCTTGGAGCCACTTCCTTCTATGGTCCACTATGAAATCTAAAGCGAAACTATTTGAATGTAGCAACCATGTAGTAAAAACCGGGATGCGTGAAGTGCTACCTAGATAATAATAATACAAGACTTGACCATGACACTTGAACATGATACTTGATACTTGGCTACATGATACATGATACTTGATACATGACCCTTGCTACATGTTTACATGATACTTGACACTTGTTACTTGTTTACATGATACTTGTTCACTTGACACTTGTTACATGCTACTTACACTTGTCCACCTTGCCATGCTAGTTGTTATATTTTATTATCATGCATATTCCATGTTATTAGTTATCTTTTCCATGTACTTGTATCAAGCACTACAAGCGGCCCGTAACTTGCATTGACGGGAGTTTGTTTTCTTTTTCCTATTCCTGTAATTTATTTAATTGCAGACCAGGATGATCAGCTGCCAGATTGAGTTGGTGATACGAGATATTAGTGCTGGAATTTTGCTATTATTATTCTTGTTGCTTATTTTGAACAATTGAATCTTGTACTTGGATTTATTTGTATTTGGGCAATATGACCCAGGATATTGACTTATTCAGATCTGGATTATTTGAGATTATAATATTTTGGTTTCAAGTATTCTTGTTGATATTTTGGTTCATATGTGCATGCTTGGTTGATTCTTTTGCTTCCAACTCTGATTATTCTTGTGAAATGTTGTAAAGATTTTGAACAGCTTATGGATGATGAAAATCATTCGTTGGACTTAGTCATGTATCCGTATTCCATATTCTCTTTTGGGAAGCGGAGCGTGACAGATTGGCATATTTCGGAGACACCAGATCCATCTTTAAGGTATAATTCCTAAACACAATTTATGGTTTTTTGCTTGGATCCATTGCTAGATTTCGATATTTTGTGAGTTTTCCGCTGTGTTTTTATCTGTGATTGCCATCGAAACCTAACAGGAAGATAAACAAATTTCATTGATTTTGAGGCGACGTTTTCTAGCCACGGGGAGAGCTATAATTGAAGTCCACAAAGGAAAACTTATTTTGAGGGTTGAGGATGTGCAAGTAACGTTTGATGTCTTTAAATCCATGGAGTTTTTTGCTCAATTTCACTTATGTTTTCAAGTTAGTGAAACTGATTTAATTATGGGCTAGACACATAGGGTTGCAGTTGAAAAGTTACTGATAGAAATGAGTCTAACAAATTCAACCACGCTTAAATAAGAGAAAGAAATATTTTTGGATTATGATCGGTATTGGGAAGCAGCACCATCTATTCATCTTTCTTCTCAGCTAAAATTTAAAGAGGTGGGGATATCAAAGTCGCCATCTTCAAGAAAGAAAAGACTCAAACTCGAGCTTAAACCATTGCCATCTAGTTTACGGGATGCACAGAGAAAATCTAATCAACACAAGAAGAAAAATATCAGAAAAGAGGTTTTATTGATTTTAGATCTTTGCATAACATAACCATATCAGCTACCACGTCTGGCTGAAAACTTAAAACTTAGCGCTTCTTGGGAGGCAACCCATGTTTTCTTTTTACTGCCATTAGAATTGCTTTTTCTTTTAGATTACTTTAATTTTAATTTTTGATTTTATTTTATAGGATTGCATAAGTTTAGGGATTTCCGGCAGAGTTGTTTTCTAGATCTAGTCTGATGGCTGTTTTGGGGCAGAATGGAGTCCAGATTTGGAAAAGTGTTTTAAAGAGCGATCGAAGGAAATTGTCTAAGCTTTCCAGTGCAAAACGTATCAGGGGATTTAGATATCTACAACTCAAGATATCACCAAAACAATGAATGCCACTCAACCAGAATTTTAAAATGAATCAAAGGAACAATATTGAACTTTTCCCGTTACTTTTCTTTTCCATTTTCTTTACCCGTTGAGGAAAATGTGATATTCAAGTTTGGGGGATGGGGTACAATTTTTTTTTATATATTTGAAAAGAGAAAAAAAATTGGACTTAAATTATTATTACTATTACACTTTTGGATTTTATATTGTGTTAAAGCATTACAAATTTTTTTTAGGATAGGCAATATCTTATAAAGCAAGATTAAGCATACTTATTTTCTTTAGGATTATTGAAGTTCAAAATTCCTTTAAAAAATGTGAAAGTCATGTGATTATACATAAAGATGAATGTGATGTTTTTCTTGTAATTATCCCCTTTGATCTAGTCCTAAACAAAGTTTAAGTAAAAAGAGTGATAGTGATTAAATAATTGAATGAATAAAGTTTTATCTACTCCAATCTGATGCTGCTGTTTTTTGGGGTGTGTGAGCAACATATGATGAGTTCAATTTATGAGGGGGATAGACATATCTCAGTCGTAGATCTGGATCTGACGGGAAGCTAATCTGCTGGTGGTCACCCTTGTTGTCGGCCGCTAGATTCCTGCACGAAGCCCAGAAATGCCGAGAGTTTTCTCGGTCGCGGACTCTTCGGTGGTCAAGTCAGTGACTGGAAGGGGGAAAATGAGATCTAGGGTTTTGGAGACTAAAAGTACATAAACTGGTTGTAAGATCCTACAAAATAGTATATAATTATTTTTTACATCAGTCCGTGCACAATTCAGAGTCGCACTTATTAATGGATTCTTCTCAATTTTAAGTGTGCAAATATTGAGACATATTATTTAATACGTTTTGAACTCGACAATGGTACAATTGATGAACCAGAGTTGCAATAATTTCTCAATTAAATTATATGTTTGTCTCAACTATAATCGAGACAGAACGTATAGTGTTTCTATAGTAATAAACTATTTTATTATATACATACAAACATTTTTTTAATTTAAGTATCATGTATACAATAGTTGTTATGTGTATGTGTGTATGTATATATGTATAATTATTCATACCAATCCAAATCACTAATTAAACCCCTAAACCACTATTAAAACTATGGGCTTATTTTGGGGCGTGCTCACCCCCCCCCCCCCCCCCTTCTCATCCCTTGGCCGACCACTCACCCTCCACCCCCCCCCCCCCCCCAACCTTTATTTAAACCCCCAAATGCCATCTTCCATCTCCTTCTTCATTTTTCTAACCCTATGTAACACCCCGATTTCCATGCATTGGGAAACCGTGACATAAGCCAGAATCTTTTCCTTCAATTAGCCACAATACACAGAAAAAATAGGGAAATTTAAAACTTTTTATTCAACACAAATGTATTACAAGTCCGAATGTTATAAAACTGCAATACATTACATCAGTGTTACAATAATACCATACAAGCCCAAATGTTACAAACTTTCAATAAAAATTATATCAGAGTACAATGAATAATATATAACACTTGGTACTTTCACTTGGATGCTTCTCAACATGAAATAAATTACAATAGATGTTACAATTGAAAATAAGAATCAACACTTTTCTTCTCTTGCCTTGAGTCCTCCTGAATCTTGAACCTGTAGTTTTGCAATCCAGTACCTATTGAAGTGGGGATGTCAGTACATATACTGACACTTTAAGGCTGATGACTAGCAGTGATTCTCAACTTTAAACAAATAGATAGATGAAAATATAAATGTGTATATATAATTGATGTGTCTGTATATGCTATGACTTAGACTCTAATGCAATATTAACCAATGCAATGATGCACTTATTCTAATACAAGCAAGTCTCCGGAATAGTATGCAACCCAACTACATATGCCCATAACAAGCTATTTCTTCATATATAGGAATTTGAACCCGCACCATGAATTCTGCTCTTGTACTCAACCTATTTCTGAAGATACAGCGTGACTGATGAGGTTGCCTTGAAACGGTCTAATCCCGCCATTCGCAGTCATATAGTGTGTCTCCGTTTGCCACTATTGCCCGGCGTACTGGACCTCACTCAAATATCTGACGAACCCTTGGAGTTAACTACAACACAGGTTAGCTCGAAGCATCCCTTGTGGCCCCCTAGCTTATAGACCGTAGTCTATGGCTTTTAAGCCTTTCTTGATTAAGAACATGACAAGAGTTCCGGGGGTCCATCCCCTAGCTCTGACAAGAAATTTTTCACGCTTATCATGGCACTTCAGAAATTAACAGACGAGATACGGATCCCGTACTCCCAACTTATGAGAAGGCATAGACTGTATCCCTTTGACATGAAGGGTACAACCAATAACACCACCTAGTGTTGCCCTATAGAATAGGTCGGATCATAAGGTATCACCCTTAATACAACCTCTTTCCCTTCGGCGAAATGATAATAAATAAAGGTTAAGTAGTAATAGCCATAAGTTACTACCCTAACGATGTCACTAACTCTAAACAATCTGAGGGATGACAACAGTACTAACACAACATGCTAGGTCTTAAGTTAGACTTCGCAAGATAACACTACTAGGTGCTCAACCTAGACTTACCAGAATCCCTAAGGATCCTGTTCATAGCCTATCGATACAAGACCCTGGCAATACGAACGTATTCGCATGCTACTACCCTGAATTAGATTCCGTCTACACTCCCGGTCCGCGATCAACCTACACCGGTTAAGATCTAACGGTGCACGAGGGGTGACTCGTCCACAGTCCACGATGAGTAAAATGAATACACGCCTTGATGGTCGATGGATCCTAAGATAATGATATCACCCTAGACGAGCACAATAACTACGTACTAGCTAATAAGCTACATATGAGCAAAACAACTTACATACGAGCCGACTAGCTACGTATAAGCCAAACGAATTACATACGAGCCAACTGGCTATGTATAAGATAAATGAATCATATAGAAGCAACCATAGAAGTCTTCTAACAACCTAGAAGCAAAATAGCATGCTACTAGCAAAACTTGATCTTTTATACACAAAAGCAACATAAAAGTCTTCTAATACCCTAGAAGCAATTCAACATGCTACTCTTATTGGAATTCAACAAAATTAGACTTTTTTAGAAAGTTGAGAACATCTACTAAAACTCTCTAGTTGACAACCTTCTCAGATTCAGTCAATAAGAGGTAGAAAAACCTCGAACAACCTAAATAGCGAGCTTCAGCCAAAAAGGCCAGCTGCTGTGACTTTGTAAAAGTCATAACTCATACTCAGCTTATCGAAATCTAAACAAATAGGACATTTTGGAAAGGTGAGAACCTCTAATACAATTCTCTAGTTGATAACCTTATCAGATTCAGTCAATAAAAGGTACAAAAACATCGAACAATCTAAACAGCGAAGCTCAGCCAAAAGGGTCAGCTGCTGTGACTTGTAAACGTCATAACTCCTACTCCGCTTATCGGAATCTAACAAAATAGGACATTTTGGAAAGGGGAGATCATCTACTACAACTCTCTAGTTAACAACTTTCTCAGATTCCTTATGAAATTGAAATCCCTGCTCTTTGAATAAAATTCAAGAACAACAAAAGACAGCACAAAGCTGAAACTTGTAAAGGTCATAGCTAGTGTTATACTTGTTGGAATCTAACAAAATTAGACTTTAGGAAAGCTAAGAACAACTACTACAACTTCCTAGTTAACAACTTTCTCAGATTCCTTATGGAATTCAAATCTCTGCTCTTTGTATCAAAATTCAAGAACAACAAAAGATAACACAAAGCTGAAACTTGTAAAGGTGATAGCCAGTGCTATACTTGTCAGAATCTAACAAAATTGGACTTTTTGGAAAGCTCAGAACATCTACTACAACTTCCTAGTTAACAACTTTCTCAGATTCTGTATGGAACTCAAAATCCAGCTCTTTAATTCAAAAAACAACAAAGACAGCAAAAGGCTGAAACTTGTAAAGCTCATAACTTTTGCTATAGTTGTCGGAATCTACCAAAATTGGACTTTTTGGAAAGCTCAGAACCTCTACTACAACTTTCTAGTTAACAACTTTCTCAGACTCTGTATGGAACTCAAAATCCAGCTCTTTAATTCAAAAAACAACAAAGACAGCAAAAGGCTGAAACTTGTAAAAGTCATAGCCAGTGCTATACTTTTCGAATCTAACAAAATTGGACTTTTTGAAAAACTAAGAACATCTACTACAACTTCCTAGTTAACAACTTTCTCAGATCGCTTATGGAATTCAAATCCCTGCTCTTTGAACAAAATTCAAGAACAACAAAAGACAGCACAAAGTTGAAACTTGTAAAGGTCATAGCCAGTGTTATACTTGTCGGAATCTAACAAAAGTGGACTTTGGAAAGTTAAGAACATCTACTACAACTTCCTAGTTAACAACTTTTTTAGATTCCTTATGAAATTCAAATCCCTGCTCTTTGAACAAAATTCAAGAACAACAAAAGACAGCACAAAGCTGAAACTTGTAAAGGTCATCGCCAGTGCTATACTTGTCGGAATCTAACAAAATTGGACTTTTTGTAAAGCGAAGAACATATACTATAACTTCCTAGTTAACAACTTTCTCAGATTCCTTATGGAATTCAAATTCCTGCTCTTTGAACAAAATTCAAGAACAACAAAAAGGACAGAAAAAGCTGAAACTTGTAAAACTCACAATTTTTTCTATACTTATCGGAATCCAACAAAATTGGATATTTTGGAAAGGAAAAATATCTATTACAACTTTCTAGTTGACCACTTTTTTAGATTCCTTATAGAGCTCAAAATCCAGCTCTTTGAACACAATTCGAGAACAACAAAAAGACAGCAAAATCTGAAACTTATATAGCTCACAACTTTTGCTATACTTATCAGAATCTAAAAAAATTGGATATTTTGGAAAGGTGAAAACATCTACTACAACTTCCTAGTTGACCACTTTCTCAAATTCCTTATAGAGCTCGAATCCAACTCCTTAAACACAAGTAAAAATTAACCAAAACAGCAGTTATGCTGAAAACCTCACTGTTTTGGGGAAACAGTTTATTTCACCCATCAAACTAACCTAAAAAGTCTATAAAAGTTAGAGCATGGTAAGGACACATAAGAGAACCTCTCAAATTAATTTGGAGTCCAAATTCCAACTTTAGCATAAGTAATTAATTCTAACCATAAAAACTACAAGATTGAATCTTTAGTGTTTTATTTTGTGTTCTACCACTTCATTCCTTGCATGCCAATTATTCTAGTCCATACATTCTCATATGCACATGGTTTTAGTCCAATTTCTTTAACATACAACAATAAAAACAAATAATCAAAACACAAAAATAGAGAAACCCCCACCGAAACTTTGTAGGAAGGACTTGCTTTGCTCTCCCTTCTCCTTCCTTGTTCTTGCTCCTCTTCAAGAAAAAAATTATGAAAGAAACTCACTCTTTCCTTTTGATTTTGATCTCTCTTTCTTTTCTTTCTACTCAATTTTTTCTAAAATAAAAATAAGTAGAAGGAGAGGAAGAAATATGAGATCAAGGTGAGATGAGAAGGAGATGGAGGAAAAATGAAAAGGGCTTCCTGCCCTTTGTGATTGTGGCCGGGGGGGGGGGGGGGGGGGGGGGGGGGGGGGGTGGGGGGTTATAGGAGAAGGGAGTGGGCTTTGTGGTTGAGAAGAGAGCCACTTGTTCTCACTTTTTGTGGTTTAACAAATTTGAGATCAATTTGCAAATTAATATTGCAATCAACACCCTACTCATCTCTAACCCTCCATTTTGATCATGATTGATAAAAAAATATGAGACATTTTTCAAAATCACATACTACATGATTTCATACGAACGTACGAAATCAATACAATACATATACGTACATACATCTGTCTATACAGATAATTTTCATTAGTTAAAACGAATAATCTCTACCAAAAATATTTTAATTCAAAAATAATAATAAAAATAATTTTATTACCAGCTTGGAAGATTTCAGTACCAATTTCATACAATATAGATGTATACAGACTGGTATATATATATATATATAGATAATGTTTATTAACTAAACTGGGTAATATCCATAAAAACATTTCAATTCTGAAAATAAAAATAAGATGATAATAAAATAATAATTTTTAATATCAGCCCGGGATATTACAGATATTTTCTCAAAAATGCATTTTACAAGATTTTGTACAAGTGCACAAAACCGATATAATGCATACATATACTTACTTGTATTTATATACAGATATTTTTTATTAGTAAAACCAAGTAATTTCCATAAAAATATTTTAATTTTAAAAATTATGATAAAAATATAATATCCGACCGGGATATTACAATACTCCCTCCTTAGAATAGTTCTGTCCTCAGAAGTACGTTTAGTCAGGAGAAATGAAAACAACAGATACAAAATAACATAGACATAGGGAATGTGATGAACTATTATTGAACAAACCGTTGCATGGATTTGACATATATATATATATATATATATCCATTCGATTACAAAAAGTATTATATCATACATTACTTAAAGTCCAAAATAAAATTCAAAATGCAACTTCAAACATAGTTGTACCCCCTTCTTTGCACACCAGTGATGACTTTCTCGCCTTCATTGGCATCATCTTCTGTAAGTGCAAACAATCGCCCTTGGCGAAGCGGCTCCTTTCCTTTGTGGTTCATCTCTGGGGCTGATCTGCTGCTATTCTTCTGAAACTGGGGACAATCTGGTCGGATATGACCAATCTTTCCACATTTGTAACACACACGGGTATCCATCTGAGGGTCCTTCCTTGGGCATTGGCTCATGAAATGACCTTGCTCTCCACACCGGAAACAGCTCCCTTGCTTGGTGCCTCCGAGTTTGCCGTCTGGTTTCTGAATTTTCTACTTCTGACCTTGGTTCTCGAATCCTGATGCTGGTGCAGATCTCTTTCCCTTGTTCCACCTCCAGCGTTCGCTTGCAGTTCTGGTCCTCGGTTCATATCAAGCTCCGTCGTTGCCGCACAGTGGACCAACTTCTCGAACCTCTGAATGCACAAAGGTAGCATCCTGGTTTTGAGTGCAGGTCTGAGCCCTTGCTCGAATCTCTTGGCCTTCTTGACCTCATCTTCTACCATCTTTGGAGCATATCGGTACAGTTGCGTGAACTTGGTCTCGTACTCACTAACCGTCAGGCTTCTTTGTAGTCATGGACAGACTGATTTCTCGTGCCCAACTTCCTTACAAAAATGGCATACTACAACCTTGGTGGTCCCCTGGACTTACTCCCATTCATGCTGAAGTCGTGCCAATCTGGAATCAAAGTGTTCCTGCTCCTTTGCTAGGCCTGCTAATGCAGCTTTGCAAGCATCGCCCAGTTTCTTAGCTCGACGACCTTTCCTGGTTCCGTACTTCCTCGGTTTCCTTCACCCAGTTTTTTTTTGCCTCGTTGATGTCTGGCTGTGCAGAATTGCCTCCTTAACATCAAGTTGCATATTTGCCTTCACTCCATCAGGTTGCAGGTTGCAAGTTGCTGCCTGGATATTCGGTTGCACATTTTGCCTCCTCGACATCCAGTTGCAATTTGCCTCCATTGACGTCTAGTTGCATATTTGTCATTTCGACATTAGGTTGCACCTAAATGGTGAAATGGAAGATGTAACCTTCCATATGCACAGGGATATTGGACATTTAATTTAAGTATAATGTTATGTTTTAAAATTCGTGATATAAAAATAGTAGCAAAAGTAAGAAATGGAGTTGAAAGTCACATGATGGAATATCAAAATAGATGTATAAATTATAAATATCAAACACAATAGTACAAATTAGTAGTGAAAATGATTTATAAAGGTAAGCAAAAAAACAGAATGAAATACATGCATAAGAACAAATCAAGAATGTAATGATGATACATGTAGAAAGTACATTACAAATCAAGAATGTAATGTAGGAAGTACATGTAGAAATCAAGAATGTAATGATAATAGAAATTAAGTAAAATATAAGTAGTGAGTGCATATAGTACATTTGAGAAATATAAAGCAACAAAATTAATAAGTAGCTTTAAATGGTGAAAAGTAAATATAACAAAAGTAGTAAACAGTAAGTAATAATAAAGGTATTGAAAATAAGGTGCAAAAACATAATAAATAATAAAAATTTAAATATGCAGAGATATATCATATTCTTATAAGTAAAATACTACAATCAAGTTTAAATGCTCCAAAATAAATAAGACAATACAAAATAATGGAAAATATAGTATCGAAAAATCCAAGTATATATAAAATGAAAGTAAATATGCAAAACCAATTTTTATAATATGGTAAAAAAAAGAATGAAAGAAAATAGGAGTTGCAATAATAACTTAAGACATCGTAATTCAAAACTTAATGTAATATGTAAAAGTAATAGCAAAATATACGAGTAACGAAAAAGCGCATGAAAGTAAGAAGAATAAAACGTCAAGAAAGAAATGAGTAAGATTTGCAAAACAAAAATGGGTTTGTGAAATGCTAAAGGATGCACTGTTGAATTACAGCAAAAGTTGCAATATAATAGTTTGGACAAAAAAATAAAAAGTAAAAACCAATAGTAAAGTCATAGAAACAATTTTAAAAGAAAAACAAGATGATTAGTGAAAGCTTAATGATTGTGCTAATGAATAGAAATAATATAAACTCGGTTAGAGATATAGAAACTAAAAATAAAATCAATCACTGACAATAAAAGAAACCGAATAAAAGTGGAAATAAGTTAATTTACACAAAAATTATCTAGTAAGCAAACAAATGTAAAACAGTAAAAGTGATAGGATACAAGAGTGAGAACTACAAAACTAAGGAGCATTTTTAAAAAAAATACGAGAGGATAAATAATTAAAAGAATGTAGCTGGAGATAATTAAATTTAATAACTGAAAAAAATACTGGCAAAAATCATAGAATCCAAAAATTATACATAGTGAGTAAAATAGGAAAAGATATAGTGAATATTAGTAAGTAAGATAGAAAAGATACAAGTTGATAGGGTAATACCTTACATAATAAAATATCAAATGCATAAAGTGAACAGAAGAGGTCAAAAAAACTAGTGATAAAAGTATATGCTTTACGCAAAAATAACCAATGCACTTGCGATAAAAAAAATTTATTCAAGTCTAAGCATACGAACAGTCTAAATCTCACTACATGCCTTCATGATCAAACAATCAAGTCACACACATCAGATGTCCACCAAGGTACTCACACTTCTAATGTCCACCTAGGTATCCATACATTTAATGTCCACTTGTGTACTCACACATCTAATGTCCGCCTAGGTTCTCATACATCAAATATCTATTTATGTTTATTCACCAAACCATGTTTAAAATTACTAATTGAAGCATGCTCTGATACCAACTTTGTATCGCCTCGAATTTCCAATAAATAAAATTAGAAATATGTGGCACAATTTCCAGAATCAACTTCAATGTAATCATAAATATAGCAACCAAATACAGGGAAATTCAAAACTTTTTATTACATCAATTGTTTACAAAGCACAGAAAAAAATTAAATACCTTGAATTACAATTTCTTTCTTTTACAACACATTCTTTTACAATTTACATAAGCCTTATTATCATTCTACCACATGCATCCAATCCCAAGCTAATGGTACTTACCTATAAAACATGAGGCTAGAGATAACCCTAACCCCCAAAACTACGGGGTCAGCCATAACGGTGTGAGTGACATCAAAAGAAATACAATGTAAATAAAACATGAAGGATAAAGTTATAAACAATACATACCAACAGTAGTAACATATGGAATATGAAATGACAGTAAATAAAACATGAAAACATCAAGTGAAACTAGACTAAGTGTCAAGTGTAGGAAAACAGAAAACAAACATACATAAAACCAAGTCAAGAAAACACAAATGCAATATGATGACTCTCTAATGCAGACTTCTCGGATTCTATGCATTCCATACTACATAGGTCTGGTGCAAGCCCTTATCGTTCTCCACTTTATAGGGTTAAATCTCTCGTTATGCAACTAATCCTACTACGGTGATGGAAACAAGATCCAGAATACTCTGCGAATATGTGTCACACAACCCTCAACGCGCAAGCATCATGTAAGAATAGCTCAAAAATCGGAGAATCACCTTCCTGCCGTGTACCCCACCGCCGCCCCTCGACGTGCAAGTACACAGGCACATCCCGTGAATAGTCCTGTCGACCCTCGACATGCGAATGTACCAGCATGTCCCGTGAATAGGCCTGCAGACCCTCGACAAGCGAACATACTAAATAATCCTCTCGAGACAGAACACATACAGTCCTGGAATGCATCCGTTGGACTGAACCCCAAGAGTATATTCTCACATTTTCCAAGTTCCATCACGTCTCCATTAGTGCATGTCTTTAAGTTGATTATTATTAAAACACAAATTCCCCCTCTCCAGAGTTAGTGTATCCTGACGGACTTAATTCCACAACAACAACCCCAAGACCCAACTGGTCATAATCCACAAAATCTCATCTGTCGGTTCACAGGAATCCCACTCAACTCTTAGAGACTCACAAAACAAATATCCACACCAAAACTTTCAATAAAACTCTTAATTCCATTATTAAACGTTTATATCAATAAAAACTTCTCAAGTCAACAAAATCCAAATTCATTTAATGCACTCGTAAATTCCAGAACTAAAATAAAATATTAAATCTATTAAATAACTGAAAATCATATTTTAAAGTCGTAGAATATCACAAAATATCAATTTATTCAAAAAAAACCATATGTATGTCACTTTATAAGGTCATAAGAATAAAGATTAAAATTCTATTATAATCAAAATATAACTCTCTGTAAAATATTGTAATCTGTAGTAAAAATATCATCTAAAACAGTAGATCAATAATGCATAAGTTTGAAGAAATAATCGTTCAAGAAAAACGACGAAAAACTCACAAAACAGCCAAAAACAATGATGTCAGTTGACCTTGCAGTCGACCGTCATGACAGTCGAACTTCATTTTAGTTCAAAAAATGAATAGTCGACCTTCATGTCAGAAACAACAGCTTTAAGTTTCGTGCACCTTTTTACTGATACTTCGTTAAAACTTTGTAAAATCATAAATTTGTAAAACTAACTTCCTGAGATGATTAAATACAACTTGTAGAACATATAGGAGTTTATAAAATAAATCAAAACCACATCAGGATCATAAAAGAGTAGTTTTTCACAAAAATTCTTCAAAACAACAACTTAAGTATATATAGATGTATATGGGTAAGTTAAGCTTCAGAAAAGCATCCAGAAAACATCATATATATGTAGTATGAAGTTCAATTCCGTCTCAGCATTAAAACAACTCAAGTCTTAATCAAAAACTCCACAAAATCATAAAAACCCTACTTTCGGCTAATCATACATAGACCTGAAAGTTAACACCTCCTTCTCAATTCAAGATTCAATCTTTTGATTCAATAAACCTTCTACAACTTGTAATACACATTCTCCAACTGATTTCAATAGTTTACCCATGAATGTATGCAATTTCGACTTGTAAATAATCAAGTTTTACTCATCGAAATATTGAAACAGAGTATACCCACAACATACACAGTAAAGAACTCAATTTATTCACTTTATGCAATTATAAGTCTTATGATCCATTGTGTACAACAAAATCAGCAAGCCAATGAAAGAAAACAACACATCCATGATTTCTATTAAGTTCTTTAACAATCTCAATTCATCTATATGGAGTTTTGGTTATCAATAGCATAGTTTTCATGAAAAGATTAAATTTTTATTCATCCACCTATCAACAATTCATTATATCATCATACAATCATCTAACATGCTTTCTAATAGACAAATCTTTCTTTAATAAAGTAGTTAAATAAGTTAAATAAATTAAAATAAAACCCAATCCTTTTATTACTGAGTTATCCAACCATCAAGCATAGCCCAGAAATTAAAAAAAAAATTGGATTTGTACTCAAATTGCTAATTTTGCACAAACATCCCTCTCTTTGTAATATTTGCAGATATGCCAAATAAATATCCAAAAAATTTAGAAAATTCTTAAATAATACCTACTAATATATATTAGATTTTCTAAACAAAATTTCTAAATTTTAGTTTCCAAGAAAAATATTTGCACAAGATCCACTTAAATTCCATATTTACAAAAATACCATATTTGTTTAAATTTTTACCAAATCAACTCTAAATTAATTTTAAATAAATCTAATATTTAATACTAATCTTGGCCAGCCCAAAAAGCAGCAAAAACAAATTTTCATTATTTGTTTGAGATCCAATCGGCTTTTTACATAAAAGCCCATCTTTTTCGAGATATTTATAAAAATAGTTTCTTCATTCAGAAAAATCCCAAAATTTAGGATATACTCCATTATAAATAGGAGAATTTATTCAGAATTTAAAATAGGAGATTTGCACCAAAAAATATTTGCACGTGCAAAATTGCAATTTTAAGGAAATAGTCAAAATAGTCAACTTTAACAATTTAATATTATTTAATAATGCAAAATAAATTATTTTATTTTGTGGGGTGTTACATGAAGATTGTGCACACATATTGACTACACGTGTAACCCCTATTTTTCATTTTATGTATTTTGGAGTGTATTTTTTATTTTTTTGTATTTTTATCTCTCTTGTATTTTTCTGAATCGTATATTGGATTTGTTTTCAATATATATTCATTTTATTTCATTTTGAGCTCCTCGTGTCGTTTGATCGTCTCTTTTGTTCGTTTTCGTCATTTTGATTCTTTTCTTCATTTTTGGCCTCGTTGTCTTCGTTTTATTATTTCCATGGTATTGTGATGGTATTTTGGTGGTGATTTTCCAAACCTACAATTTTTGACTCCTAATTAGATTTTTCTAGAGCCATAGATTTCACTCTAAATTGTATTTCCATTTGTTATTTACCCAATACCCATTATCCATTTGTATACCTAATACTACATACTAATACCCACAACCCATTAACCCACATTAATCCCCTATATATATAATCTCCAATTCTAAAACCCTAACCCTAAACCTAATCTATCTCCCTCTCCTCCTAATTTCTGGCCTCCCTCTTTTTGTGGTGCTCCCGGCCTGCATAGCCCCCCCCCCCCCCAAACTGACAGCCCCTTCCTAAACCGACCACCACATCCTCCTACTCCAGCCTACATCTACAACCCCACCTCTGGCCACCATACAAACTCCCATCTCCATACACATTGCCGACCACCAAGAACACCACCACCACCATCAAAGGTTGCATCTTTGACCCCCATACTCTCTTTTCATGGTGTTTCTCAAAGTGGGTATTGGCCACTTTGATCATTGCTTTAAGGAGAACGTTCGTGGGTGGATTTCATTCGTTTGGCTTGGATTTGTTGCTTGTAGCAGATTTTTTTCGTGGGTTTCTCTTCTATTCGCGTTTGGATCGTTCTTCATCTCCTAATTAAGGCAAGTAACTTGTACTACAATTCATTAGTTTGATACAAGTCAAAAAGTTCACATATAGTGTAGTTGGGTCTAGAGACGACTAAAGATTGTGTTATCCTTGATGGATTTTGTCTCCATTGTGATAATTTAGCCATAGATGACTCATGACACAAATCTTGATAGGTGATAACCTAGAATTTGCCCAAATCTTAATTTTGAATCGTATATGTGGATATTTGTGTGAAATTGTATTTGGATTAAAACCCATGTAAAATAATAGGTGTGGACATGTTAATAACCCTAACTCAGGATGTTTAGATGCTTTTTAGGTTGTATTTCAAGTTTGGATGTGCTTAGATCAATATTCTTGAAGTTATGATGTTCTTGATCTGAAGTGTGAAATCTGTATTTACTATGTGTTCTGTTTTGATTGCTGTTTTCATCTATGGTATTTGAATTCCTGTATAAAAGATGACTTTTAGATAATTTTTTTTATTTTCAAACCCCACTGGTTTTGCTTGATTTGGATTTCGTATGACTGAGTTATGACTGTTTTCGTACAGAGGTGTCGATCAATTCCAGATTCAGTTTTTGGTTAATTTTGTTAACAAACTATTTTCAAGAACTATTCTGCACATATTATCTTGACCCAATATTTTGGTCAGTGTTTTTGTATAAAGTTAGGGACTACCCAGATTTTTTATGAATTTTAAAGACAAGTTTTATGTGGTGTTTCATGCACGTTTCTAAAATCTACTCATGCTGTATTTTGCTTACTGTTCAGTAAAGAATCCTATTTTCAATATGATTCCTTATACTGTATGAAAATTCTTTGTGAAATATGAAAGTTAGTAAATTGTGTCTATTTTCATATCCTTTTGGCGAAATTGGATTTCGATTCACTGGTTGCGAGATATCTTATTTTTTGTACAGCAGTGCTGAGATTTCCAGATTCGTTAAACTATGTTTTCTAGATGCTTTCATATTTTTGATGACTGATCTATTCTTACTGGAATATTATGAAACTTTATATTTTGATTTAAGACATATAGTGGAATATCCCAGATTTTTTCTGGAATTATTTGAGAGGTTTTGATGTTGTTTTTCTGACTGAGAATTCGTTTTCCTGATTTCTGACTGAACATGTTTTCTGTCTTCGATCCTGTCTTGAGTTAAGATGTTATGAATTACTATATGACTTAATTATACTCGTTGGATTCGTGTGAATGTCTAGTTTCCAGATCCTTTGACGGATCTAGATTTACATTTCTGTAGTGATGGGAATCACTGTTTTAGTACTGATCTGTCATGCTGTCCTGATTATGAACATACACTGTTTTGCTCGTTTATGTGACTGTATATCATCTATGACTGATTATTTGTTTCCCTGAACCTAATACTGATTATAAAATGTTAGTTTGATACTATTTCGTATGCATCAAGCATGTTTGATAACCATAATAAAAGTAACCAAGCCGGAGTTTCTTAAGGAAAGATCTAGTAGTGGAAAATATGGAAACGTGTACTTGAAAGGGAACTAGTATTCCATACTGTTACTGTTACTGTTACTGTTACTGTTACTGTTACTGTTACTGTTACTATTACTATTTTCTGACCCTGTCTACATTACTTCTTATGTAAGAAGGTGTAGAGTAGAAGAGAACCACTAGGTTCTGACTGTTACTGTTATTGCTATTGTTATTGATACCTGAGTATACTGCCCCATCATGGTCCACTATGAAATCTAAAGGCAAAACTGTTTGTTATAGCAACCATGTAGGTAGGCTGCATGAAGTGCTACATAGTTAGTAATACACACAAGATTGTAAGAACATAAACTGATACTGTTAGACTGATATTGTTAGATTGAGACTGTTGGACTGATACTGTCATACTGTTATCCTGATTCACTAATATACTGAACTTACTATTACTAGAGACTATTAGTTGCCATATGACATTGCATTTGACATAAAAATATTTATTCTGTTAGGATACCATGTTAGATATTACTGTTGATGCATTATGACATGTTATTAGTTAGTTTCCCCATGTGCTTGTATCCTACATTATTTGTGATCCGCGACTTGCAATTGACGGATACTTGTTTTCTTCTTTTCCCCTTTTCCTGCAAATTTACTATTGCAGATCAGGATGGTCAGCTGCCAGAAGGTATTGGCGAGATGATGTTTTAATGCTGGAGATTTCGGCTTTATTATTATTATTTTTATTGTTGCTTGAACATTGAATAAGTGTATTTGGTTTATTGGATATTTATTTGTATTTGAGCGATGTGACCCAGGATATTTGTTTTCTCCAGACTCTGATTTATTTGAGGATATTGTATTTGGTTTCAAGTAAATTTCTGTTGGTAATCTGTTTCAATATTGCATGCTGGTTGTGCCTTTTGCTTCTGACTCTGATTATATCTGTGATGTGTTGTAAAGTTTCTGAAACAGCTTAAGGATGATGAATATTATTCGCTGGGCTTTTGTTACGTATCCGTATTCCATATTCCTTATTGAAAAGCGGGGCGTGACAACACGTGCACGTGTTTCTTACCATGGTTGAGAATGAGGGAGAGTTGTGTGAGTCAGTGGGAAGTGGAGAGTTATTTTAGAAAGTGGGGAGCTATTTTGACCACACAACTTTTTTATAAATAGTCCGTACTTTTGTCATGAACAATACAACTCAAAACAAAAACAAAAGAGAGAAAGAGGGAGAAGAGCTTGCGGGTTGTGTGCTAGGAAGAGATCGGCCATGTTTGAGGGAGCTGGAGCTTTGGAGCATTATTTTCTAGGAGTTCTAATACTAGAAATTCTACATTTGATGTGGGTGTTTCTTTAACTTTCTAATATAGTTTTATTAGTAGAATGCTAGATATGTGTGAATTGTTAGATGCCTGGTAACTTATATAGATTGAACATTCATGTTTAAATTATTTTTTTTAATTGAATGTGTGAAATTATGTTGTGTTTGATTTGTGTGCATTTTCATAAGGTTCTATTTTGAGTGCTAGTTGTACTTCAAAAAATCATAACTATTAAACTAGATAAAATCTAGAGCCAAAATTTTTATAGGAGTATCTCATATATATCAAGAATATCTCCTTAAAATTTCATAATATTTGGACATCTTTCACTATTTTAATAAAATCTCCACTTAGGACTGGTTGGCAGTTGGCTAGTTGCTGGAATTTCGTACACACTTCGAATTTTGATCATTTTGGCATCTTCAATGCAGTATTTTGAGAAAAGTCAAAACTAAGAACTTGAAGTAGACTCATTAATCTTTCTATAAAGTCTAATAAATTAATTTCCTATGAAGATTTGAATTTATAATAAATTTTACAAGATTGAATAAGTGGAAGTATTTTAACTGCAGTATAACTTTTCGACCCTACTGTAGATTTCGAAAAATTCAGGATTATAGAGATAATATTTTGGAGAAAGTTATAAATACAAAGTTATAGTAGACTTGTATACCTTTAATTTAATTTGAAGAACACAGAGTTTCATGAAGTGTATAATTTTTTATGATTTTACAAGTAGTATGAGCTGCAGTTTTTTGATTTTGAACCTACTGTTTTGCAAATGAATTTAAACGAAGTAATTGAGGATAATTTTAGATGATATTAACTAGAAAGTTTTAGTAGGCTCATGTATGATTACTATGAAACTAATAAATCTATTTTTGGATTAGTATTGGAATTTATATGATTTTTACAAAATCATTGGGTTGATGTCTTTTATCTAGTTGTTCTAAAACTTTTACAACGTATTAAATTGGATTTAAAATTGGAATGTTAGTAAGATGTACCTTATGAGGGATTAAGAGATAATTAATGGATGAAGTTGGAATGCTAAACATGTGATGTTTATAAGGGATTTTACTCATCGGGTGTTATTGAATGTTGGTATAAGAAGTTGGTTACTTCATGATTGATAATAAATATAAAGAGAATGGATAAAAGAAGTTAAAATATGTTTAATGAATGAAAATATTTATAATGAGGTTAGATGTAACCTATGTAATCTCTTTTTGAGATGGTTGTTTGTTCTACAGTGAGCGGGACCCAGAATACTGGCATTTGTGGTAGATGGAATTTGAGAAGTAACCAGTGTGGGTTAACTTTCTCTTTGAGAAGTAGCCAGTGTGGGCTAATATTCTCTGTATTTTGGTTTAAGTCTGGTGGGCAAAGCTAAACTCTAGGTCTTAATAAAGTATCTTAAACTTAAGGCCAGGCACTAGTTGGAGATATGATGAAATAAGAGCAAACATGAGTTATGGACTCCAGGATGACTCGCAGAGTGAGACAATCCTCAGTATTCCGGGACAATGGATAAAATAAGCCATAGAATGATCTGTGTAGTGGAATTGATCTCCAGTATTCCGAGGCGAGAGCGACGCTCACGGGGTATTTGTGCAATGAGGATTTCAGGATGACTCGCGGAGTGAGACAATCCTAAGTATTCTGGGAAGATTGATGAAATAGGCCACAGAATGATCCACGGAGTGAGATTGATCTCCAGTATTCCGAGGCAAGAACCAATACTTGCAAAGCATCTAAATCTTGTAGTAGTCATAGTAGTAGGTTGCATGGCGAGGGACAGAACCCTATAATGAGGAGTACGATAAGGGCTTGCCCTCGGACCTATGTAGCATGGGATGTATAGAATCCGAACAAGTGTGCATTAGTGTCATCGTAGTATAATGTCTGCATTAGGCATTAAGTCATATCATACACTGACACTACTAGGGTAGTCACTTTTTCTGTTTGCATTCAAGTTTGTGTTTGTTAAAGTAGAAAATCGTTGTATTATGGCATTGTGTCAGTTGTATGCAACTGACGTGCCCACAGTTTCCGAATTGCAGGATTGGGCTTGGCATGGACATGAAGTCACTATAATGAGTTGTCACAAGATTTGTAGCGCCCCGAATTTCCAATATAATATTTCAGAAATACGTGGCACAATTTCAGAATCAACTTCAATGTAATCATAAACATAGCAACCAAATACAGGGAAATTAAAACTTTTTATTACATCGATTGTTTACAAAGCACAGCGGAAATTAAAACATCTTGAATTACATTTTCTTTCCTTTACAACACATTCTTTTACAATTTACATAAGCCTTATTATCATTCTACCACATGCATCCAATCCCAAGCTAATGGTACCTACCTGTAAAATATGAGGCTAGAGATAACTCTAACCCCCAAAACTACATGGGTCGCCATAACAGTGTGAGTGACATAAAATAAATGCAACATAAATAAAATATAAGGATAAAGTCATAAACAACATGTATCAACAGCAAGAATAAATGAAATAAGAAATAACAATAAATAAAACACGAAAACATCTAGTGAAACTAGACTAAGTGTCAAGTGTAGAAAAACAGGAAATAACATGCATAAAACCAAGTCAAGAAAATATCAATTCTATATGCTGACTCTCTAACGCATACTTGTCGGATTTTATGCATCCCACTCTACATAGGTCCGGTGCAAGCTCTTTAACGTTCTCCACTTGATAGGGTTTAATCTCCCGCTATGCAACTAATCCTACTACTATGACTACTATGAGATTTAGACATTCTACAAGTATTGGTTCTTGTCCTTGGAATACTGGAAGCCAATCCCATTCAGCAGATCATTCTGTGGCCCTTACGTCCATCATCCCGAAAATGGAGATTGCCTCACTACGCAGGTCATCCTGGAACCCTCATTGCACAAACATCCCATGAGCATCGCTCTCGTCCTCGGAATATTGGAGATCAATCCCACTCCGCAGATCACTCGGTGGCTCATACGTCCATCGTCCCGGAATACTGGGGAATATCTCACTCCTTGGATCATCCTGGAGTCCATAACTCACATTTGCACTCATTTCATCATATCGCCATCTAGTGCATGTCCTTATCTTGTTAAGTTAATTAAGTAATTTCGAATCTCCTAAAGATGGTGTACCCTAACGGACTTAACTCAACTGATCAACAATAAGGCCACAACTGAACAAACTCCAAAAATCTCAACTGCCTGTATCTAGGGTCCCACACACCCTCTAGATACTCACAACTCAACCATCAACACCAAAACCTTTCACTTTGATCATTTCATTTCATTTCATTGTTAACCTACTCACAGTGAGAATTTCATTCAACCAACGCAAATTCGAATCACATTTGTAATTATCCAATGTCTACATATTTTAGTTAAGAAAATAGGAGCCATCGCATTGTTTTAAAGGTATTATACATACTCAAATAGTAGTAGGGAAACTTGAAAAGATCCAGTCTAGCAGCTTTTTCTATCACTTACTGCATACGGTTGAATGCCATCAGGTCAACCATAGCTTCTAAATACTAAAGTAGACAGGGACCAAACATGCTCATATAATATTTGGACTAAATAACACAATAGGGACTAGTATATTCATTCATTTATATTGTTTGTGTATGAATATATGTATATAGAAGATCCCCTTTTACGGAAATGAAGTATGCACAAGTGTGTATATATGAGATATAGAAAAACCCTTTTACTTAAAGAAACATATGTGTATATAATTGATATAGAAAAATCCCTTTTACTAAATTGAAGCATATAGAAAAATCCTTTTTTACTGAAGTGGAGTTGTGCACAAATGTGTATCTGTCAAAAACTTTCCCTCTTTACTGAAATGGAGTTTGTGCACAAGTGTGTATGTGTATAAATCCCTTTACTGAAGTGTACACAGGATATAGAAGAAGCCTTTTAATTGAAAAGAAGCTTGTGTGTGTAGGAGAAATTCCTTTACTAAAGTGAAACATATGCTTATGATACTAAAGAAAACCTTTCTTATCTTTATTATGAAATTCTTTCTTTCAAAACTCGATATACAATTCATTACACCCTCACAGTCCTGATACAACATCATTTGATACAAAAAGCTATGATTCAAATAATGACTAGATAAGAAGGTTTCCAATGCATGCACAAAGAAACTACCCAAAACAAATCTTACGACTACTACTTAGACTGGATGTGTATGTAGAGATTCTTCATGTGTGCACATGCACAGGAAAGTAGCAGAAGCTGCAATCAACAGTTAAAAAAACTGATACTCAACAAAACTTAAGCAACTTACTTTTTAATCGAAATATAACCTGGTTTCTTGATGGTTGATAAAGTAAATTAGGACTTCAAAAGCATCAGTATACATACTTTAATATGTCTAATTCTATATATATGCCCATACAGGTATGAACAGTAGTCTGCGAAATCATCATACACCTATAATGAGTTCCTAAACCATAGTATTTGAACAAGGATTCAAAAGTAAAAAGGAAACTGCATCTATACTGTGCACATGCACAAACTGGGTCTAAAATTCTTCTTCGTGAAGGAAGCAGTGTATATATATTAGATCAATAATACAATTGACATATCTTATCCAGTTTGTTCTAGTTCATACTTCAACCAATTCAATCTTGCAAAGATTCCACCCGAAAACTCAATTCACAAAAGAACTCAACCTGCACATGAAAACTTGAAGATTCTTACTTCAAAGTTTGATCTAAAATTCACACTACATGATTCATTATGCACAAACACATATGTTACTAAATCAGATTTTCTTTTACTTATTAATTTATGGCCTCAACAGATGATCAATTCTTAAAAGGGAAAAATAAATCCAACAGTGCAACGGCAGTATAGATTCATCAGTTAGGCATATGCATATGTGACGAAACAAGGTGCAGCATGGTGGAAATAAAACTTCCAAAGTGCTACTAAAATCTCCATGCATAGAAACTACTCATCGACTAACGTTCTTATTCATGAAAGATATCTTTTGACTACTCATTCATCCAGATTATTTACTTCATCAACAAATGATCTCATAGCATGCATCATACTAAACAATTATTCACATTCAACATATATAGAATGAACAAGGGATAAGAACATCACTCACCTTATGAAGAATCAACCGAAGATAATGAAGAAATAAGAAAAATCCCTTCTTTTGCAAGAAAACCAAGATCCCCGCTTTAAAACTCCAAGAAAATAATAATAAGAAATCTATTTGTGTTGTGAAACAAAGAGATGGCTGCACCTCACCCTATATAGGCTGGGATTTAGAGTATCTAGGGTTTTTTAATAGATTTGCTAAATATCTCTTTTAAATATCTTTACATATATAAATCCTTATACTTGGAAATTGAATAAAACCAACTTAATTGAGATTTAAAAACAAGAAAAACTACCCTATAACCATCCGGCACTGTTTTGAAAACCCAGGAAAACAAAATTGCACTTTTGCCCCTCTAAGTGACAAATTTACAAAAAGACCCTTCTTTATCAAAACTTGCAAAATAAACCAAATTTATGAAAACAAAAAGTAAACTCTTTGCCTCTGAGTTGACTAGGAATCAAGCCCAGTCCAAAAATCCAAAAATCTGAAGTTTTTACTCCAAGTGGTAATTTTGCACAAAAGTCCTTCTTTTTTGTAATATTTGCAAATAGGTCCAATAATCATCAGAAAAATCCAGAAAATTTAGAAATAATATCTAATAATATATATTAGACTTTCCAATTAAAACTTCTGACTTTTACTTTCCAAGAAAACATTTGCATAAGATCCACTTAAATTCCATATTTGCAAAAACACCATATTCGTTTAAATCTTTACCAAATCAACTCTAAATAAAACTTAAATAGATTTTATTTTCAATAATGAACATGGCAAGCCCAAAAATCCGTAAAAATGAACTTTTATTATTTGTTTAAGATCCAAACGGCTTTTTTCATAAAAGCCCCTCTCTTTCGAAGTATTTATAAAAAATAGTTTCTTTATTCAGAAAAATTCCAAAATTTAGGATATAATTAATTATAAATTGAAGAACTTATTCAGAAATCTAAAAGTGGAGATTTTCACCAAAAAAATATTTGCACGTGTTTTGCACATGTAAAATTGAGAAATTCACAAAATGGTCAAATAAATTCAAATAAATCTGAAAATTAAAATATCATAAATAAATGAGAAAAATTAATCATTAACCAAAAAATTTTAAGAATTCAAAATTTCCTAACTCTGAACGTGTGTAGCACGTGCAAAACTGCAATTTCAAGAAAATAGTCAAAATAGTCAACTTTACCAATATAATATTATTTAATAATGTAAAGTAAATCATTTTATTTTGCGGGGTATTACATGATTGAAGGATTTTCATGACTTTAGATTTTATTGTATTCATTTAATTCCACTGTACTATTGTAAAGTACATATTGTAAATAAAAAGTTTTAAATTCCATATAAATTTGTACGAATTTGAAGTAAAAGATCCTATTTGTGCTACGAATTACATGTGTTTGGAATTCGGGGCCTTACAAGTCACTAGTCGGGTGGTTGTACTCGCCTCTCAAGGGAACACGTGCGGTGCCGTCGGGGGGCACGGGCAACGTAGTCTCGTCTGTTTATTACTGGGGTCTAGTGATAAGAACGGGAAGTGCGTACTATAAATCTCTTGTTGGAAGTTAGGAATGGATCCTAAAAATCCGTCAAGTTTTATGTTGTTTAATGTGTACAGGGAGCTACAGTAAGACTCAAAATCGCGAATAAGACTCTAGGCATCTCGGAGATCGGGGGTTACCGCGAGGCCACCTTTATGTTCGTAGTAACTTTTGGATGAGGTCCGGAGCAGTGAGACAGTGAAAACCGGGAATTGTGGAAAATGGGGACACCATTACTACCTGCAGAGGCAAGATTTGGGCCGAACAAATTCAACCACACCAGTCATTAGATGTATGTCAGGAACAGGAAAGAGTACAAGAGTATGATGCATAGTGAGGGATCGAACCCTGTGATCTGGAGACTACAAACTCTTTGGGAAGTATGTAGTATGTGATGCGTATATTTTCATTGAATTTGCATTTGGGGAAGTATGTAGTATGGGATGCATACGTTTCCAAATGAATTGTATTAGAGTAAGCACATTGCGTACATTTGGAATTGTGCATTAGACTCTAGGGCATGGCATACACTAGCACTTGTGACTTGACTATACTTTTTTTTTGCATCAAATATTGTTTGTTAAGTTTTGGAGAGTCGCTAGTTTTATTAGCATTGCATCAGTTTCATTTAACTGACGTGCCCACATGTTATTAGTTGCAGGATTGCTGATCGTGAAACAGGGGACTCAAACTGCGGGGAGCAATTAGTGAAAATTGTTGTCCAATGTGTTGCAGAGAATTCTGATTGTTGTACAATATGAGATTATAAATTTTGTACAGTAAATTTATTTGATGTAATTTGTGTGAATTGATGATGTAATTTTATGATGAACAAATTTGTACTTGTAACATCATTGTTGGCAATATAAAGTTTTAAATTTTCTGTGATTTTACTGTGTTTGGACTCATTTGAATGAAATATTATGGCTTGTGTCTCGAGTTCTGGGTATTGGGAATTCGGGGCACTACACTAGTCACAGTGGAGAGGGTTTGTTCTTTATAGGCAGAGAGAGAGAAACCTAATGGACCGGGTTGACCCTTCTTTGTGGGTCGTATGAGTGTAGAGGGCTAGTTAGCGACCCATGGAGCATGCATGCCTACTCTGGTGGGTCTCACGATCTTGATGGGATTAGACGGCTCAGATGAGGCCTGATTTTTACCCACATCAGCGGGCATATGTTCCGCAATCTTCTGTTGGAAGTTAGGGGATAGACCCCTAAGTGACCGTCTATGTTCTATGTTATCAATGCAAATGGGAACCAGGGTTTAACTCTGAGCCTCTTGGCAGAGTAGGGAAAGGCCCTGCAGATTTGCCTTATGATCTTGAAAACTTTTGGCAAAGGAAGGAGTGGCTCTACCCACAGATTCCGGCAGAGCCACGACAAGGCCGAATGATCACCGGCCTAACCGAAAGTGGGAGTGACCACAGATCTTGGCAGGGTGGAGAATCATTGTAGATCTAAGAGAACAGAGTGATCACTTTCGCTAGAGTGGAAAAAGGGACCACTAGACCATCTGCAGCAGTAGAAATGGACCGTACAAACTGCAGACTCTACCAGCTACTAAATAAATGTCAGAACCAGGGTAAGAATACAAGAGTAGGTTTGCATGGCAGAGGATATAGTTCCCTTGTATAATGTAATTTACTGGTGTAATTCATGATGTAGATTTTATGTATGACTGCATTGTACATTATGATAATGTAATAAAAGTTTTTAATTTTTTTGTGATTTTCTGTGTTGTGCACTAATTTGAAGTAAAGATTATGGGTATATGTCACGAGTTCCAGTGTATGGAAATTGGGCCACTACAGTTCGCATGAGATGTGTAGTGTTTGATGGAGTTAGAACTTGTCCGTCTTGTACCCAATTAGTTGTATGAGCAACTCTGAGGAAGAGTCCTTTTCCAAACTTATTGTATGAGTGTTTAGCTAGTTGTAGGAGCAACTCTGAGAAAAAGTTGTTTGCCAAACTTGCTATGTGGGTCCTCCAACAAATTGTGAGAGTCACATCAAGTGGCGAGTTGAACCCCAAATGTTACTTTTGCAAGTTTTATTGGAGTAACGATAATCCACGATTTGGACATCTAATCTGTCTTTAAGAAATTTTAACCAGTTTTAGGAACGAATCGAATGGCGAGTTGAACTATGAACGTGCTTGGTTGCAGGTTTCTAAAGTAACTCCGAGCCATGAGTATGAACATATTGTTTAGATATTAACAACTTGCAGAAGCAAATCGAATGGTGAGTTGAACTCTGAACTTGCTTGTTGCAAGTTGCTAGAGTAACTCCGAGCCATGGGTATAGACTCCGAACCTGTTGTCGAGGCATTAACGAGTTGCAGGAGAAGATCGAATGGCGAGTTGAGGTCTGAATGTGCTTAATTGTAGGTTGCTAGAACAACTCTTAGCCACAGGTATGGACTCCAAACTTGTCTTATACGGAGCTTCTAATGAGTTTTTTGTGTCGTTTTTAGGAGTAAGCTTGACATTGAACTTATTGTATGAATCCGTAGAGTTGTACAATGATTCTGCAAATATTAATACTTAATTTTATTGGAAGATAAAACTAAACGGCTGCTCTAGTGGCTGACCGTTATTACATACAGTGACTGATAGTGAAAGCGGTCTTTATTAAATAGTAAAACTAAATGGTTGTTCTAGTGGCTAGCCTTTATTACAAAATATTGAAAATATATAGAGGAAGCGGGTGTTAAGCGCCCTTGTTGAAGTTCATAAGGTTCCACTTTCCAAGTCCCTGCTGATATCTCCTTGTCCCCCCGGGTCTTCAAGTTGATGAGATGTTAGGCGAACAACTTGGTAGACCTTGTTTGGACTTTCTTGTTTGGGAGTGATCATCCCCCTGTTTTGTAGAGAGAATGAGAGATCTTTAAGTTCACCGATGTGTGTAGGCAGGACTATTTCTTGCCGTTGAATGAGCGGAGTGGCTTTTGGTGGGGGATTAAAGTTTATTAAAGTCTTCTGATGAGTATGAATTTGGACCTAGTGAGAGATGATTTGGCAGGTTTGAAAGTTCTCGGCAAGATTGTATAGTGCAGTAGCTTCGAACTTGTTTATAGACTCGGTGTTACTGTGATTGTTTTCTGGCTATAGCTCTATGACGTCGATGGGAAGAACCGAGCCCCCTATTGTAGCGGTTTAGCATGCTCGTGCTGCATATTGGCTCCCTACAACTTAGCCTATGCTAGCTGTTGTTGGGAACATCATTTTCAAGTGGTAGGCAGAAGTAACTGCATGAAAGGTCGCTAGGCCTGGATGGCCGAATATTGTGTTGTATGCGGCTTTGACATGTACTACCATAATGTCAAGTGTTCCGTTCGAATAACGGAGGTTTTTCCTGCTATCACATCGTGACGATTCCTTCTATTCGTATGGGGACACTGGAGAATCTGTGGAGTGTGTAGTTGGCTGGCTTGAAAGGATGTTTACTGAGCTACCATTGTCCACCAGGATGACGCGTACCTCATGATTCACCATGCAAAGGTTTATGACCATTCCATCGCAATGTGGCATTCAAACACCATCTAAGTCCTTGTCAGAGAAACATATCAGGACCGCGGTGCTCTTGGCAGGTGGGATGTTATGTATTGAATTGACTTCCCTGACGAAGGCTTTGCGGGAGGAGTTGGAATCTCCCCTCATCAAGCCTCCATGAATGGAGTGAAGAATGACCATGCGTTTTGAGTCTTGCGATTCTAAGGACCTCTCTCGACGCTTATTAGCCCCCTATGCAGGAGGAATTTCAGCATTGTTGTTTTGTTGGACAAATTGATAGGGATAGCCCCGGCGAATCAGGCTTTCAATGTATCCCATGTTTCTGATTTTTCAAATTTTCTTCTGTAACTCTCTTCCGTTCTCATTCTTGTAATCTGTTCTTTCTAATTATTTTATTATTCATCTGCAACCCAATTGTAATTCTTCGATCAATTTTATTTCTCATGCTGAACCCTGAGATTTTGTGCACTTTATTCTTATTTTATCCTTGTGTTTTGAGTATCCTAATTAACTCATTACTGAACTCATTTATCTATCTGATTTGGAACCAAAACCCAAACACATCTCTTATTGGATCCTAACCCAAACCCGCTAACCCACATTTTCTAATTCCCACTAGCAGCTAACCCCATATTATCTCCTCATGATCCCCAATCAAGCCCCCTCACCAGTCAGATCCCCAATATCTACTAACTACCCCTGTATCTCCTGATTCTTCTCACACGCTCATTCTTATTCTCATCTTCTTCCTCTCCCACTGACCAAAAACTCAAAACCTAACCCTAATCAAACCCTACCCTCTTATTCTTCTCCTCCTTCCCGAAACCCTAGCCCCACCTCCCCGACCTCCACCGCATCTACACATCCGTCGTCGTGCTCCCACCGCAGTCGTGGCCTTAACCGTCCCTCGCGACTCCCGTCGCTGCTCCACCACCTCCCGACTGCACCCCCGCAGTTCCCCATCTTCTAATCCTCCTCGCAGCCCTGCTTGCGCCACCACGCGGCCACATCACCTCCACATCCCACTGCCTGCGCCATCGCCCTCCGCCCTGACCCTACCTTGCACCTCGATCGCAACCCCTGCTCCTCCTTCTCCTTCATCTCCTCGCCTCCATCCCGCACCTCCAGTCCTCCATGCCGCCACTTGCAGCCCCGACCATCCTCACTGCCTCACCATAGCCCCGCTGACCCTGCCACCAAAAGCCAACCCCGCCGACCACTGCCGCTGTCGCTCACAGTTGTTGTTGTTGCTTTCTGTAACACCCTGCAAAATTGAAAATGACAATTTTGCTCCTCAAGTGTTACACACGTGTATTTTGTACCGTTACTAGTAATATTTATAATGTGTTTCACTACGTATTTTGGATTCCGACTATTTATGCATTTCTCATATTCTTAAAATCCTATTTGAGTCAACTCAAATATAAAATTCCAATCTTTGTGTTTTTACGTGTTTTATACGTGTTATCAATACACGTATCAATTATGTATTTTTCCACCGCATATATATGTACATATATATGCATATATATGTACATATATATGTATCAATTACGTATATTTATAAATATGCATAAATATGCATACATACATATATGTATCAACAGGGAGCACTGGAAGCACTTATCAATACACGTATCAATATATGCATATATATGTATATGAATGTGAGATGAGTGCTTCCAGTGCTCCCTGTTGCTCTGCCGAAACCAACCTCCAGCAAGTCCCTTTTTTACTTCTCCACCTACTCACCTTTATACACACACACACACACACACACACACACACACACACACACATATATATAGAGTCTTCTTTCGTTGCAAACGGGTCGGAAGCGGGTCTGTTCGCACAGACCCGTGCGAACTTTGATCTGGACCGTTGGATCAATCCTGATTTTTTTTAATAAAATCTTGCCATAACCCGTCGTTGGGAATGACGGGTTAAGGCAAAATTTTATTTTAAAAAATAGCCTTAACCCGTCCATCCCAAGAACGGGTTAAGGCTATCTATATTCATTTGTATTTCCATTCAGTTCGTCTTCTTCGGCGATTTCTCTCTCGCTCCTTCTTCTTTCTTCGACGAACCCAACGGAAAAAAAAAACACTACCTCCGCCTTACGATGGCATCTACAGCTCCGTCCGCTCCCCCTTCTCTCTCCCAACTCCAAAGTTCGAAACCCTACTCTCTCATCCCCTCTTCGATACGAAATTGAAACCCTAGTTCTCTTCCAAATTGATTCATTGGCTTCATTTGGACCTATTTTGTAACGTATAGACTATTTCTTCACCTCAACAAGCTATATTGGAGTTTATTTTTAAATTTGTGTATACTAAAATATTTAGATAGTGAGAAAAATTTTATTTGTCTTAGTAGATTTTAGTTGTAGAATTGGGTTGACTTTAACTATATTCAATTGCCGAATTTATTTGCTTGTGTTAGTAATTTGTAGAACTAGAATTATATATACGAAATTAGGTAGAAAATTTTCAGTGCGGTTATGGTTGAAAACCCTGCAAACAACCGTAAAAAACTACGAAACTTTGCGAGTAGGTTCGTCTCACGTAGTACAAGCCACCCCAAGTTTTAGAAGCGAGTTTCGACTCACGGTTCGAGAGATACAGGCCGCATATCGATTTCGGTTGAAAAAAACCAAGTAAAGCGGTACACGGCCGTATCTCCCGAACCGTGACTCGAATCTCGCTTCTACAAGTTCGGGTGGCTTGCCCTACGTGAATTCGACCAAGTCAGAAAGTTTTATAATTTTCGGATGCCGTTTGTATGGTTTTCTTCAATTCCTCGCATGAGAAGTTTATGACTTAGAATTTTGTAAGAGCGGTTAGATTAGAAAATCCTTCAAACGACCTCCAAAAAATACAAAACATTGCGAGTTGGTTGGTGTCCGCTATGAGAAACCAACCCAACTTGTAGAAGTGAGTTTCGACTCACGGTTTAAGAGATATGGCCGCGTATCGCTTTTGGTTGAAAAAAAACCAAGTAAAGCGGTAGACAGCCGTATCTCGCAAACCGTGACTCAAAACTCGCTTCTACAAGTTTGGGTGGCTTGCCCTACGTGAATTCGACCAAGTCGGAAAGTTTTATAATTTTCGGATGCCGTTTGTGTGGTTTTCTTCAATTCCTCGCATGAGAAGTTTATGACTTAGAATTTTGTAAGAGCGGTTAGATTAGAAAACCTTTCAAATGACCTCCAAAAATTACGAAACTTTGCAAGTTGGTTGGTGTCCGCTATGAGAAGCCAACCCAACTTGTAGAAGTGAGTTTCGACTCACGGTTCGAGAGATACGACCGCGTATCGCTTTTGGTTGAAAAAAAACCAAGTAAAGCGGTAGATGGCCGTATCTCACAAACCGTGACTCGAAACTCGCTTCTACAAGTTCTGCTGGCTTGCCCTACGTGAATTCGACCAAGTCGGAAAGTTTTATAATTTTCGGATGTCGTTTGTGCGGTTTTCTCAAGTTCCTCGCATGTGAATTTTTTGACTTAGAATTTTGTAAGTGCGGTTAGAGTTTAAAACACTTCAAACCACCTCCAAAAAATACGAAACTTTGCGAGTTGGTTGGTATCCCCTATGAGAAGCCAACTCAACTTGTAGAAGTCAGTTTTGACTCACGGTTCGAGAGATACGGCCGCGTATTGTTTTCGGTTGGAAAAAACTACTAAAGCGGTACACGGCCGTATCTTGCAAACCTTGACTCGAAACTCGCTTCTACAAGTTCGAATGGCTTGCCCTTCGTGAATCCGACCAAGTCGGAAAGTTTTTTAATTTTCGGATGCCGTTTTTGCGGTTTTCTTAAATTCCTCGCATGAGAAGTTTTTGACTTAGAATTTCGTAAGTGCGGTTAGAATAAAAAACCCTTCAAACGACCTCCAAATAATTCGAAACTTTGCGAGTTGATTGGTGTCCCCTATTAGAAGCCAACCTAACTTGTAGAAGTGAGTTTCGATTCACGGTTCGAGAGATACGGCTGCGTATCGCTTTTGGTTGAAAAAAACCTAATTAAGCGGTATACGGTCGTATCTCGCAAACCGTGAGTCAAAACTCACTTCTACAAGTTTGGGTGGTTTGCGCTACGTGAATTCGACCAATTGGAAAAGTTTTATAAATTTTTGATGCCGTTTGTGCGGTTTTCTCACGTTCCTCGCATTATAAGTTAATGACTTTCAATATTTTTGTGCGATTAGAGTTGAAAACCTTGCAAACGTTCTCCAAAAAAAACGAAACTTTGTGAGTATGCTGATCTCACTCAACACAATCCACCTCAACATGTAGAAGTGGGTTTCGTGTTACGGTTTGAGATATACGGTCGTGTATCGGTTTATTTGGGTTTTTTTACAACCTAAACCATCTTACACGCCCGTATCTCTTCAACCGAGATTTGAAACTCACTTCCACAAGTTGGGGTGACTTATGCTACGTGAATTCAACCAATTTCACCTTCAGTTCTTTTTTTGTTTTCATTCATGCGTTTTTTTTCCCACAATCTCGGTATGTTTGTTTTGTTGTCATTTGTACCAACCACATTTTAAATTTTTTGTCAGATAGATAAATGGCTAGAATAAGGCAACCGAGAAGCCCGTCCGGTAACACTAGTGGTGCACCAACTACTGAGGTAAGATTGATTATTATTATTGGTTTTAAATACGAATATGTAACATTATCTCAATAATAATATTTGTTATATTTATTCGTGTAGGTTGGTGGCCGTCAATCCACATCTGCTGAGGCAAGTCCGTCGTCCTCGGTTCCTGTTACATCACCCGGACCTGTGGACACAAGCATACTCACCTTGCAACCCAAATACCGATCCGAAGTCGTGTGGAATGGGTCCGATAAAAAATGTAATTTTCGGAAGCACGCAGTTCTTCCTTTCGACCCCCGTATCACGCCATACGTGGTGGAGGCCGGTTTCTACGGAGCAAGATTCATTCACTCAGTGAAGCTAGATCGGCCACTCCTTACAGCTCTAGTCGAGCGATGGAGGCCGGAGACCCACACATTCCACCTACCAGTGGGTGAGATGACTGTGATCCTACAAGATGTGGCAATGATAACTAGACTACCAATAGATGGAGTTACCGTGACGGGGAACATGGACTTCGATTGAGTTGAAGTTGTTTGTGACTTACTCGGTATCGACCTGCAGTTGATAGTTCTCCAAAGAAAAGAGGCCGTTGAAAAAGAAATCCTCAAAAATGTGCCCGCAAATTTTGATGAAGATTTATTGTATGAACAAATAGAAGCTGCAAAAGATAAAGCGGAGGCTGAAGTGATGGATGAAACTTTCGACGGTAAATCACTGTACATCAGCTGGTTAAAATTTCAGTTCGAGGAGGAATATTTGGCCGCCGATTCGGACGAGCAAACCCTAACGTACTATGCACGTGCATACATTTTTAGTTTGATTGGGGGACTGATCTTCCCGAACTCATCCGGATCAACCATGCCGCTAATGTACCTACGGTTGTTGGAGGATTTCCGGTATGCGGGTCATTTTAGTTGGGGGAGTGCAGCACTGGCGCTACTATATAGAAATTTGTGCACATGTTCTTTAGGTAGCATACAGATGGGTGGCCCAATGGTGCTACTGCATATCTGGAGTTGGGAACGCATCCACATCGGACATCCCCGTATTGTTCAGGTTACGCCGGAATGGTTGGCCAGCCCCGGGGGACAGCGAAGTTGTTACCTCCTCTAGGAGCATATTAGGCGGGCCGGCACACGTGGGTCGATAACCCACGCCAATCTTTAACCTACTACAGAGATAAGTTAGACAACCTGTGGGACGAGTTCGTCAATTGGGAACCGTACTCGACCGACAGGTTGCAACGGGTTCCTCCAGTCTGCATAGACAGTGCCCTTTGGTTGACGGCTGCACCTCTTGTGAATTTTGGAGTTGTCGAGTTCCAGTATCCTGATAGAGTCTTGGGGCAATTTGGATATCAACAAAAGATTTCCGAGGTCAGGTCTTATGATAAAAAGTTGCACGAGGTGAGGGAAACGGGACGAGTGCCCAACTTCGATTGGGCTGATTACCATCGTTACCATGTAGCCAACTGGAATACCATGCGGCGGCAAATGACACCAAATATGATGTTCGTCGCGATACCGTATGATGGCTCCCTCCAGCAGGCATACATGATGTGGTACAAGCGAATAACATGGTTGTATGTTTCTCCAAAGGCCGCTGTACCAGCTGGTGTGCAACTTCCGATTCCCCCTACCCAGGCAGAACCAGCTCCACCATATTCCTTCTCCCAGCCAATGTACCAACCAAGGGCTGAGACATATCAAAAAACGGTCAGTCAAATTTTATATAGTTCGTATGCATGTACTGTAATTAAGTGATGCCACTAAGTATGAATGATGTTTAAATTGGAATTTTTCACCAACTGTAGATTGAAAACACATGGGAGAACGTTCGAACAGCTACTCGCGTCTTGAAGACCAGGATACCCGAGAGCTTCAAGGAGGTAATGCGGGAGATGCTAGCACCGTGTTGTCGTACTCTTGAGGACGCGGGTGAAGGTCCACAACTTGAGGCGTATTTGAGAGCCAACTTGCCAGCAACGGGTACTAGGCGAAAACAAACTGTGACTAGGCCGGGAATTCGCATCACCGAGCCGCAACAGGTGCAACACCAACAACCACCTGAAGAAGATGAGGCAGAGCAATGGGAAGATGATGACCCTCAATCTCCCGAAACTGAGGGTAGACGATGGAATCCTCAACGAAAGAGGAACCCACCCGATCAATTTACACCAAGTGGTCGCAAACTGCGTGGTCGTAAAAGTTAGTATCTAACAATAGGTTGGTTAGTGGTATTTTATTGTTTTGTTTTTGATTTTATTCCGTTCAAATAACTAAGAACTACTGTTTGTTTCTATATTTGTAAATGTTGTAGATAATTATCGGGCATCCGCGGAACTCAATCATGAAGATATCTGAATCGATCCATGTACAAGACTTCATTGTTGAGATGAATTTTTTTGTAGTGAATGACTTGTAATAGGTAGTTGTAAACAATACAGAAATGAAGTTGAACGATTTGTTGAGATTAGTATTTGCTAATGAATGTCCTATTTTATGTCTTCACATATATATTGTTACGAAAATGGATTTCTGAGTTGTTGTGGTACCGCTATATATATGTTGTTGTATTGTTGTGAACTGAGTTTCTCAATTCTTGTGCTATGAATTGTTGTTGTGAGGTTGTATTTTTCACCAAGACACCTGTACTGATTTCCTGCCGAAATATCTCTACCTAACCCGTCATTGTAGATGACGGGTTACCTACACCTAATCCGTCATCTACAATAATGGGTTAAGTAGACATATATTAATCTCAGGCCGAAGTTTTTTAATCTCAGGTCTGTACATGATATAGTTCTGCCAAAATAGGTAACTTAACCCGTTATTGTCAATAACGGATTAAGATCACCTACCCCGTTATCGACAATGACGGGTTAAGCAGACATATAATGGCAGACGATTTTTAATCCCATGTTTGCAGTTGACAAAGTTCTGCCAAAATAACTTAGCTTAACCCGTTATTGTGAATAACGAGTTAAGATCAATTAACCCGTTACCCTCAATGACGGATTAAGTAGATATATATTGGCCGAAGAATTTTCATCTCAACTCTGTAGATGGTAAAGTTCTGCCAAAATTTCCCTACGTAACCCGTTATTGTTAATAACGTGTTAGGATCACTTAACCCGTTATTCACAATAACGGGTTAAGTAAGAAGATATTTTTATGCTTTCTACAAATTTCTTTTCACTTTTTGCGAGAATTGTCTCCTGAACTGTGCAAAGTGACATTAATATGCCCATAAATTGTTTATATTTTTTATTAATTTCCATTTACAGCCACATAACTAACCACTATAAATTTGTTGCCAATATAGGTAGTGTAAAAGTTAAAAAAATAAATTATGAGATTTCAAACCAAGGGTTAGGGTTAGGGTTAGGGTTAGGGTTAGGTTAAGATAGGGTTAGTGTAGGGTTAGGGTTAGTAGTGAGTGTTGGTTTTTTGTTTTGATTAATTAGGTTAATATTTGTAGATCCCCACATTTAGATTTTACTTTACAACATGTGGAACCACATGTACAACATGGCAATAATCTTAACTTGTAGTAGAAGTCGTTAACTTGTAGTACATTAACGGGCCGTTCTAAATTCCCAGATTAATGAATCCATCCATCCATCAGTCAATCAATTTGAAGGTTCAAATCAGGTCTAATCAAATATATCTTCTCCCAAGCCAGCCTATACTCAGACTCAGCTCGCCCATTAATTCTGCTTCATCCCTATCCTCGTCTTCCCGTCTCTATCTTCTTCATGTCATCAATGGCTTCCAAAAAACCATTTATTGCTACATGTGGTTTTTCTTGTCTACACTTGGTTTATTCCCATTAATTGTCCTTCTTCATCTCTAAATAATTCTTTCCATAATGAACTTGTGCTACTACATGTGATCAGATCCAGTTCTTGTTGGCCAAGTAATTAGATCTGGTGGCGTGGCGCTCTGATAACGCGTTCGTGCTTTTCCATTAGGGATACCATCATCATCACAGTTGATCCAAATCTGTATTGGTCTTTTTGTACATGCATGTGGGGATCTACATATGGTTTTTCCCATATATAGGCTCCATGTGGGGGATCTACATGTGGTTTTTTCCCCATATAGACTACATGTGGGATCTACATGTGGTTTTTTCCCCATATAGGCTACATGTGGGGATCTACAAGTGGTTTTTCCCCCATATAGGCTAAATGTGGGGATATAAAGTTGGTTTTTTGTTTTTTAATTGTTAAACCTAACCTAACTCTAACCCTACATTAACCTTAACCCTAATTGCTAACCCTAACCTACTAACCCCCGAATAACCCTAACCCTAACCTACAATTTTTTTAATTGTTTTTTATGAAACAAAATACTAAATTAATTTGTGTTAATATTTATATTCATTTGATGATATCGATTTTATATTGGTTAGTTACGTGGTGAGGAATGGAAATAAATAAAAAACAAGATCTAACCAAACCCCTAACCCCCGCTAACCCTAACCCTGCCCTTAACCTACTATAACCCTATTCTAACCTTACACAGTACTCTAACCCAACCAAAAATTATATCTAACATAATTGTTTAAACCGAATTCGCTGAATGAACGTAAATGTTTTAAAATTTTGTTTGTTTACAAACAAAATTTGAAATCGCGTAATGAACATCTATGGAAAGCTGATTATATAAAATTTTATGAGCAGATTTTAATTTGGTCAAAATGGTGTTTGAATAATTTATCATAAATTGTTTTCATTAAGTGAACTACTTTATATGTTATATTTACAAACTTATTTACACATTTTTTTTCATGCGATTTAATAATCTTCAGTACTGCCGATATAGGTACACTTAACCCGTTATTTATGATAACGGGTTACATGTACTTAACCCGTTATCGTCAATAACAGTATAAGTTAATGTATATTGGCAGAACTTCGCCATCTACTTATGCATGTAGCCATAAACTTCTGCAAATATAAGTGTACTTAACCCGTCGTTGGTGATAACGATTTTTGTTAACTTAACCTGTTATCCGTAACAACGGGTTACGTTGACAAATATTGGCAGTGGTTCATCATGTAGAGACCAAGTATTGGCATAGACCAAGTATACTTAACCCGTTCTTGGTACCGACGGGTTAAGTGTACTTAACCCGTTGTCACCAACAACAGATTATGCAAATGTAATTTGCAGACATGGTCTGTACATTTTGAGATGTGTATCAATTTGGTGGAGACAATTGCTGTCCTTGCTGCTGTTTTTTGGAGACTTGTATCATACTTTTTTATTTTTGTATCAGTGTGAATCGAAGTGTATCAAGGATTTAACCTTCTTGTCTTCTTCTTCTTCTTGTTTTGATCCCTTCTTGTCTTCTTCTTCTTGTTGTTTTGATCCCATCTTGTTTGATGGGCATTGGTCTGTACATGATAGCTGTCATGTCATTCACCCCTCCTTTTAATCTTCCCTATAACTGAGCATATTGAGTTCATAACTCAAATGAGAATGAACTCAATGTAGAGAAGAAAGGGGAAAAATAGGGAGGAGACACTTCAAATAAGTCATTCTCCAAAAAAAGTATGAGGAGCCAATCTTTTCTTCTTCTCTTCAAGATAATCTTTTCTTCTTGAAGGGGGGAAGAAGTTTGAGTTATAAAAGAAATTTGAGTTCAAAGATGGTCGCCTACAATTGTTGTTCTTGTGTATGAAGATGCAGGAGTAGAGAGACTTGTGCATGAACATTTCAGTGTACAAGTGCATGCTCGGTTTCTCTCAAGGGGTAGGGAGGGCCGCCGACTCTGCCTTTTTTTTCCTTCATTTCCCTTAGTCTTCTTTTTTCTAGCTTTTAGATGTGTTTGCATAAGTAGCAATTGTCCTCCTTTCAAACACATTCGTTCTCTATTGTTACACAGAGTGTAAAAATTCTCTGCTTCGTAGGACGGATAGTGGTGGGTGCCACAGTGTATTCATGCTACTTTTCAACTTCTTGGCATGCACACCTCACAATCATGCAACAAATAGTATGAATATGAGGAGTGCGTGTCAAGAAGTTGTCAAGTACTTTGAATATACGGTTACACCCACTACTACTCTATCCCACGAAGCGGAGAATTTTTACCTCTGTGTAATAGTAGTGAACTAAATTGTATGCAGGGGGAATAACTGCTACTTATGCATTCAAAAAAAGGCAGAGTCAGCAGTCCTTCCTATCACTTTGAGAAGAAACCGAGCATGTACTTGTATACTAAATTAATTTCAATTTTGGAGTAGAGTGTCAAAGGATGACTTTGTAATGTCAATTTGCTTGAGTTATGTACGCATTCGATGTATCTTCAAACAACTTGTTCTTGCCAGTTTGTAATGTTTGATATATGAATAAATTTGTTAGGTGATATACAACCGTCAACACCAATAACGGGTTAAGTGGAGAGATATTAGCCGAACTTCATCCCCTACATGTGAAGTATTGGTTAAGAACTGCCAATATCTATCTCCTTAACCCGTCATTGGTAATAACGGGTTAGGTGATATAAAACCGTCAACGCCAATAACGGGTTAAGTAGAGAGATATTGGCTGAACTTCATCCCCTACATGTGAAGTATTGGTTAAGGACTGCCAATATCTATCTCCTTAACCCGTTATTCAAGATGACGGGTTACATTATCGTAACCCGTTATCCCCAATAACGGGTTTAGTAGAAAGTATATGGCAACATCTTTTCTTCAATACTGTATACATTTTCACAATTTTTCACAATATAGATATATCATCCAGAAAATACACAATCTCCCACGCAAATAATAAATCTCTTCACATCGGCATCCAGACAATTTTCATTACCAAAAAATTCACAAATAGATCGAGTTGCCCAAATTGTACACATCTTCAAAATTCACGAATTTCGACATAAATAAACATTCGCTACCCAAATACAAGATCAAAATCCATAGCAACATATGTAGTTCACAAATACACAAAATAAACTGACATACAGAGATTACACTCTGATTAAATACATCATTAATTTAGTTGTACCAAACAGATACATTCAATTAACCACATATATACAATCAAAAGTAACGAATTTTTCAACGCATTGCTTCTTTCCATTGGGCGCGTTTTTCTGTTTCATTCCGAACCTACACCAAAAAATAAATAAAAAAATAAAAGTTAATAATTGAGTCGAAATTAATAATTATCTGCACAACAAAATAAAAAATTAAGCAATTATTCGGTGATTATCTTGAAAGTTTGATATGACATACATATTACTAAAAACCTCCTAGCATGAACCTTCGCCTTCATCATCATCACTCTCTACAGCGTTTGGAGCTTCTTCATTCCCTACCGATCCACTAAATAAGGAAGAAGAATGAGTTAGTACCGACTACAACAAGTTTACATTCATTGAGTCCAATTAACAAATACAAAATCTCTGATATAATACCTTGCTACATTTTTTGGGCAATTCCGTGAATCGTAACCTACGACACGAAGGCATGTCCTGCAAAGTCTTGGCCTCTTCATTTTTTGGCCTTCTCTTATAGACTTCAACCATTTCCCTTTAGGCCTCCCCTTTATGGTGCACTGCACAGGGTCACCTACAAGTGCATGTGCATGTGCATGTCCACCACTCTCAGGTTGTGCGCTACCTTCGTGTGGTGTGCTATTCACTGAATCAATATTAGCAAAGCCTTTGATTCCCTTGAGCATGTGGTCGAGCATGTACTTGTATTCTCGCTCTGAAGAACAACCAAGATCGACCAAATGTCTTGAGTGCATAGTCAGTTCACAATAACAAGAGGCAAAATTGTCGCCCATACTATTGGGAACCGGTATACTGCTTCTTCTGAGTCGATCCCTGGTCCATCGCCTAAAAATATATTGCTCGGGTAGTGCGGTGTGATCTGTGAACCGAATAACTGCCAGTAGATGTTTGCAGGGAATGCCTACGAAGTCGTACATGGAACAAGGGCATTCAGCAATTTCAGTGATTTTACAATAAGAAATTACCCTCCCCGGTTCTGAATTTCCACAAACTGTTACAGAATAAGTTGCACTATCCGGTGTATCCATACTCGCAATTAAACTCACATTAAGTAATAAGCTTTTTACAACTTCTTGTTGAAATTTGTAGAAAATCTTCAAAGTGTATGTTCCTGCCATTTGTGACTCCAATGCCCATTCGGTCTTCAATTTTGGCCGCTCCTCGCGATTACGATGTGTTTCTTTAAGTTCATTGTGTCTTTGTTTTACTAAGAGTCGGTCAAAGATGACGGCAAATTCATGTAATAAGTACTTTTTATGAGTATGGTGCTTCAAGGATGAATGTAGCGATTCGCTACGTTGGGTACTCAACATGCCCCCCCCCCCCAAAATGAGTCTCTTGCGTACACGGGAGCCTATTTTTCGCGGATCTCAAATTTTTCCTTCAACCATTTGTTATTCTCCAGTTTGTACTGGGAGATCAAATTTTTCCACTTCTGTTCGAATTCTGTTTTAAATTCCGCCGTATAAATGATAGTCTTCAAAGCATCCCTGAACTTATCAACGTTATTCGGCATGCGCACTTCATGCGGTAGCTTATCCGAAATATACCAAATGCAATATCTATGTGACGTGATTGGGAAAACTTTGGAAATTGCAGAAGTTATCCCATGGTCCTCATCTGTCACGATGTTGATCGGATCAGAGCCCATTGCTTCTCGTCACTTTTCAAAGAACCACTCAAATGAGGATGTCTTCTCATTGGGGATGAACCCAAAACCTAGGAATATTGATTGTCAATGATGGTTGAATCCAACAAATGGTACGAACAACATCCCGTATCGGTTTGTGTTGTAGGTAGCGTCAAAGCAGAGAACATCTCCGAATACTTCAAAATTCTTTCTAGCGATACCATCCACCCAAATACAATGTGAAAATCGCCCTTCGGAATCACATTGGTAATCAAAATAGAATAAAGGATCGGTCTCCTTTTTGGATTCAAAAAACTCAAGTACCATTTTTCCGTCGTGTCCTTTTAAACCCTCCATCTCGTCTCTCCTGAGATTTCTGACATCGGTTTCAGTGAAACCAATTTTCTCATTACCTCCACTTGCACCTTCAAAGAATAGTATTTGTTTGCATACAGGGACATTAGCTTCGGTAAGTTGACTAATTACTTTTTTATCTATCTTAGTCAATTCACGGTTTTGAGGTAGCAAGTGACGTCTACTGCATGAAGTAAATTCGTGATTGTGTGCTTCATTTAACGAATAAAGAATCCACGAATTACTTTGTGAATTACTTTGTGGGTTTAGTTTGACACGAACGAAAGCTTTACAACCCGTTCTAGAAGTTATACCTCGTCTAGTTTCATTATGATTATTCGGTGACTCCCCGACTTTATTACAAACATATGATTTATCCACTACATCGTTTTCCTTATATTTATTTCCACCCTTACGCATAGAGAATCCCGCACATTTGCAATATGATGAATAAAATTTTTCCTCTTCCTCAAGAGTGGAAAATGTCATACCAATCTTCGGTTTTAGGTGCTCGTCAACATGAGGAAGATACTCGCCAATTTGTTGTGCACAAACAAATTTCTCTTCGGCAACAGATTGTCCTTCGAAACTGTCCATACCTAAGAAACCGTGAAAAGGAGAACAGTTAAGGGTACTAAACCGTTGTACATGGTGTTTTTATAAGTGCGCAAGCTACCACAACTTGTAAAAGTCAGTTTCCACTAACAGTTCGAGAAATACGGCCGTGTATCACTTTATTTGAGTTTTTTTCAACCAAAAGTGATACACGGCCGTATCTCTCTAACCGTGAGTCCAAATTGACTTATACAAGTTCTGGTTGCTTGTGCTACATGAGATCAACCAACTCGCAAAGTTTCGTATTTTTTGGAGGTGGTTTGAAGTGTTTTCAACTCTAACCGCACTTAAAAAATGTTCTGACTCAAAAACTTCTAAAAAGATAAATTTGAGAAAACCGCACAAACGGCATCCAAAAATTATAAACCTTTTCGACTTGGTCGGATTCACGTAGGGCAAGCCACCCGAGCTTGTAGAAGCGAGTTTCGAGTCGCGGTTTGCGAGATACGGCCGTGTACCGCTATACTTGGTTTTTTCCAACCGAAAACGATACGCGTCCGTATCTCTCGAACCGTGAGTCGAAACTCACTTCTACAAGTTGGTTTGGCTTCTCATAGGGGACACCAACCAACTCGCAAAGTTTCGTATTTTTTGGAGGTGGTTTGAAGTGTTTTCAACTCTAACCGCACTTACAAAATTCTAAGTCAAAAACTTCTCATGCGAGAAAGTTGAGAAAACCGCACAAACGGCATCCGAAAATTATAAAACATTCCGACTTGGTCGGATATACATAGGGCAAGCTATCCGAACTTGTAGAAGCGAGTTTCGAGTCACGGTTTGCGAGATACGGCCGTGTACCGGCTTTAGTTGTTTTTTTCCAACCGAAAGCGATACGCAGCCGTATCTCTCGAACCGTGAGTCAAAACTCACTTCTACAACTTGGGGTGGGTTCTCGTAGGGGACACCAACCAACTCGCAAAGTTTCGTATTTTTTGGAGATCGTTTGAAGGGTTTTCTAATCTAACCGCACTTAAAAAATTCTAAGTCAAAAACTTCTCATGCGAGGAAGTTGAGAAAACCGCACAAACGGCATCCGAAAATTATAAAACTTTCCGACTTGGTCGGATTTACGTAGGGCAAGCCATTCGAACTTGTAGAAGCGAGTTTTGAGTCACGGTTTGCGAGATACGGCCGTGTACCGGCTTTAGTTGTTTTTTTCCAACGGAAAGCGATACGCGGCCATATCTCTCGAACCGTGAGTCGAAACATGCTTCTACAACTTGGGTTGTCTTCTCGTAGAGGACACCAACCAACTCGCAAAGTTTCGTATTTTTTGGAGGTCGTTTGAAGGGTTTTTAACTCTAACCGCACTTAGAAAATTCTAAGTCAAAAACTTCTCATTTGAGGAATTGAAGAAAACCGTACAAACGGCATCCGAAAATTATAAAACTTTTCGACTAGGTCCAATTCACGTAGGGCAAGCCACCCGAACTTGTAGAAGCGAGTTTCGAGTCACGGTTCGGGAGATACGGCCGTGTACCGCTTTACTTGGTTTTTTTCAACCGAAAGCGATACGCGACCGTATCTCTCGAACCGTGAGTCGAAACTTGCTTCTACAAATTGGGGTGGCTTGTACTACATGAGACGAACCTACTCGCAAAGTTTCGTATTTTTTTACGGTCGTTTGCAGGGTTTTCAACCATAACCGCACTGAAAAGTTTCTAACTAATTTCGTATATACAATTCTAATTCTACAAATTACTAACGCAAGCAACATAATTCGGCAATTGAATATAGTTGAAGTCAATCCGATTCTACATCTAAAATCTACTAAGGCATATAAATTTTTCTCCAATTTCTAGATAATTTACTACACACAAATTTTAAAAAAAAACACAAATATAGATTATTGAGGCAAAGAAATAGTGTATACCTTACAAAATAGGTCCAAATCAAGCCAAACAATCGATTTGGAAGAGAACTAGGGTTTCGATTTCGTATCGAAGAGGGGAAGAGAAGGTAGGGTTTCCAACTTTGGAGTTGGGAGGAGGGAGAGCAGACGTAAGTGGGTTGATTTGGGTTTTCGACGAAGGATTAGGGTTTTTTTGCCGTTGGGTTCGTCGAAGAAAGAAGAACGAGCGATAGAGAAATCGTCGAAGAAGACGATCTGAATGCACCTTCAAATGATTTTAGATTGCCTTAACCCGTTCTTTCCGAGAACGGGTTATGGCTATTTTTTTTAATAAAATTTTGCCTTAACCCATCATTCCCAACGACAGGTTAAGGCAAATTTTTATTAAAAAAAATCTGGGTCGTTGGATCTTTGATCCAACGGTCTAGATCAAAATTCGCACGGGTCTGTGCGAACAGATCCGCTTCGACCCGTTTGCAACGGAAGAAAACTCATATATATATATATATATATATATATATATATATATATATATATATATATATATATATATATATATATATATATAAGTAGATATATACATATATGTATACGAAAAGGAGAAGGAGGTGCTTTCCCGTTTGCTTGGCCGAAATGGAGATTGGGGAGTTCTCTTTGTGCACGGATTTCGAGGAGGCCGATTGGGACTTCTCTTGGAGACTTATGAAGGAGTTTTTGCTACTAGAAGGTTTTAATTCTAGGAGTTCAATTGCTAAGAAATCATATTTCTTGGGTGGGTGTTACTTAATTCCTTTCTAATTTAGGAGTATGATGCATGCTAGTTGATAAATAATTTAATTGTTAAATTTTAATTGGTATGATGAAAGTAGATTGCATGGTCTCATTAAATTGTGCCATGATGTGTTGAATTGATATTGTGATTTAATAAATGACTAGACCCTTGTTAAAATAGAAAAGGAAAAAAGAAAATATATATCATTTGGTGAATTATTGGAATGAGAATTGATGCATGTTAGAAAAATAGTCAAAATAATGCAACATGTATGAAAAATGATTTTTTTTATGCTAATGTGGTAAAGAAATGTGGAATTAATCTCACTAGTATGTATTTATGAGTATAAGAAACTTTTATAAAGAAGTTTTGAGGAGAGACAACGTTTTTTAATTGCAAATTTGTAATATGAGTTCTTTGATGCATTTTGGAAAAAAGATTTTATTGTATTGCAAAAAAATAAGAAATTTATGAATTTAAAAATATGGACGATACTGTAATTTTGAAAGAAAGTGTTCTGGAAAAGAATTAAATTTTTGAATGGTACAAATTAGTTGAGTAATCGAAATTTGTAAAGGAAAAATCAAATACAATACGGTCTCTACAAAGAGTAACTAACCGACCTTGTATCAGTTATTCACTCAAGACCTAATGGTCTTCGGGTGCGCTTTGGGTCCGTTACTGTAGCAGAGCGGAGGTTTTGGTCTTGGGTTCGAGTCTTGAAGGGGCTCTGTTTTTACAAAATTTTGATTTTTAAATCAACTCACCGAAACCATACTTAAGTACAATTCGAGCCCCTTTCATATCAGTTAGTCACTTTGGCCCTTCTGGTCGACGGGTGTGCTTTGGGCCGTTATTGTTCATAGGCGGAGGGCTTGGTCACGGTGCCACTTTGTTTTCCCTTTTTGATTTTTTTTGGTATTTTGAGTTTTAAGTGAAATAAAAATTGGGGGGAAAATTCTATTATTCTTCTAAAATTGTTTAGACTTCATAAAAATTATTTATACAATATTTTGATATATTTTGTGAGAATTGAAAAGGGGATTTTACATTAAATAATGTTGGAGAACTCGATTTTATCGATTAAAATGTGACTCTTGTATAATTAAGGAAAAATGGAAATTTGGAATGCAATTTCAACTCGCTGAGATTTTATGATTATTAACATTGATTAAGTGAATATTTGAATTATATACAATGCTATAAGTGATTAAGTTGATAAAAGAAATTGAATTGAATTATTTCATTTTATGAGATTATAAGGAAATGTTTTATTTGTGAAAGAGATTGTGAATAAAGGAATTGAAATATTATTATTTGATTGAATATAATATATTGTTGATCTCTATAACAAGATAGTTGTAGGAATCTAGAGGCTAGGCGAGACCCTTAGAAACCGACAGTATTTATTAATGAATTTGAGAGCTAACCAGTGTGGGATAAGCATCCCTTGAGAAGTAGCCAGTTGGGCTGACTGTCTCTTTTGTTTGATTTAAGTCCGGTAGGGTAAGCTTGCTCTAGGTTGTGATGATTTTCTTCTAAAACAAACTAAAAATGTAAGGACTACACTATAGTGGAGATGTGATGAAAGTAAGAGAAAAACACAAGTATGAGGGACTCGGATCTACGGTGTGAGTGTTCACAGGATGTCCACATGATGTGTCATGTCAGGAAGTGAATACATCTCCAGAATATCGGGATCGTGGCAACGCTTGTGGGGCGCTTGGTGACAACTCAGTGCCATCATTCCATGGTGGAGGCGAGTTGTACATAGGATGTCTGTATGATGTGTCATGTCATGACGTGGAATTCTCTCCAGGATGTCTAGACATGGACTCGTAACTCATAGAGCATCTAAGATACTTGTCATAGTTACCGTAGTAGTTAAACTCGTGGCGAGGGAATCAACCCTACAAGATGAAGTATGATTAAGGGCTTACCCTCGGACCTATGTAGTATGGGATGCATAGAATCTGAACAAGTGTGCATTAGTGTCATTTAATATAAATAACTGCATTAAGGATTAAGTGCACGGCACCCATGACATCAATAGGATAGTCCCTTTTTAGCTTTGTTTGTGACCAAGTTTGTGTTTGTTAAAATATTTAAGAATCGTTATACTTTCGGCATAGTAAGGATGGTCGTGTATGATATTTCGTCGGTTGTAAGAAACTGACGTGCCTACAGTTTTATATGCAAGACTTGGAATTTACAAGAAGATATAAAGATGAATTTGTTGCTGATGATTACTTAAATGCTAAAGTTGTTACAATTGTACATTTATCATTGTTGTATTTTATTTATTCCGCTACGTGTTGATGTAAAAGACTCTGATGTAAATAAAGTTTTAAATTCTTGTAAAATTGTACGAAGTAAAGTGTAAAGATTCTGTGGAACTTCGAATTCAGGCTTATTTGGAATTCAGGGTGTTACACTTTCGCTGTAGTGGTTCCTGTCGTTGCACGTGTCGCCGCCGTCAGAATCCTTTCATATCACTTTTGGAATAATCATCGTATAAGGCAGGTCTCCTTGAACACTGTTGTTATTCTAGTTCAAGATCGTTAATCTCCGCAAGTAGTTTGTACTTCAATTATCTTAATGAATTGCTTTGATACCCTTCGAAGGGACTATTACGGATTCATCCGCGAAACCAAGTAGTCGTTCTCTTTTCGTGCCATACCATTGCATCAATCCCAAGCTTTGTTATCCCCATATGTATGCACTACAAGCACATAAGCTAGACATGCTCATATTTAGGTGATACAATGACTGAATGTAAATCGATGGAATGTGATGTTGCGACTTGATTTATAGTAGCGTTGATATGTTGGGTGGACTATAGGAATCCATATTAATTGCTAATATATAGTGTAGTTCAATTCATGCTATAGGTTCATGCGGGTTGATTATTTTGATGATCGCGTACGATTTGGTTTTCTACTGTTCTGTCGGTTGTTCCATGTTGTATTAAGTCTTTGGCCCTATTTCTGTTAAAATCAATTAGAACTATATAAAAAGAAATTGTAGATTTATGAGTCTAGTTTCCAGAACCTTCGACAGATCTAAATTCTAACTTATAACCTGTAAGTTTATCGCACTTTTAGTACTGCTGACTTTTGTTTTCCAGGTCTGCTGTTTATGTAACGCCCCGATTTTCATACACTGGAAAACCGTGACATAAGCCAAAATATTTTCTTCAATTAGCCATAATACACAGAAAAATAGGAAAATTTAAAACTTTTTATTCAACACAAATGTATTACAAGTTCGAATATTACAAAATTGCAATACATTATAACAGTGTTACAATAATACCTTTACAATCCCAAGTGTTACAACTTTCAACAATTTATATCAGAGTACAATGAATAAAGAACAACACTTGGTATTTCACTTGGATGCTTCTCCAACAATAAACAAATTACAACAATGAATAACTTACAATAATTGTTACAAATGAAATTACAACATATATTACAGTGGAAACTTAAATAAAGTTGACTCCTTGCTTCTCTAGCCTCGAGTCCTCCTGAATCATGTACCTGCACTTCTGCAATCCAATACCTATTGAAGTGGGGACGTCAGTACATATACTGATGCTTTAAGGCTGATAACTAGCAGCGAATCTTAACTATAGCAAACAGATTGATGAAAAGAGGAACGTGTATATATATTTGATGTGTTAGTGTATGTTATGACTTAGACTCTAATGCAAGATTACTAATGCAAGGATACTCTTATTCTAATGCAAGCAAGACTCTGGGACAGTATGCAACCCATACTACATACGCCGCATATCAAGCCGTTTCTTCATATATAGGGGTTTGAACCTGCGTTATGAATTCTACTTTGTACACAATCCTGTTCCTGACAATACAACGTGACTAGTGAGGTTGCAGAAGGGGTCAAGTCCCCTCCAATGCAGTACACTCATAGTGTCTCTATTTGCCACTACTACCCGGTGTACCGGACCTCACTCAAAAATAATATTGCAGGTACGATCTAGTTCCGTTACTGCAGTCACTATAGTAGTGATCGTGTTTGCCACTATTGCTCGGCGTACCGGACCTTATTCAAAAACCAATGAACATAGGAGGATAGCATGGAGCCTACCCTGTGGCACCCATAAGTCATGGTATTTTAGGAATTAACAGTGCGAGATACACAACCCATGCTCCCAACTCGTGAGAAGGCACCGTACATATCTCTTTGATGGGAAGGTACAACCCAATAATACCGCCTAGTGCCGGCATATAGGACAGGTCGGATCATAAGGAATCACCCTTAACGCCAACTCTTTTCCTTCGGCGAATAATGATAATAAGTAATGGTTAAGTAGTAATAGCCATAAGTTACTACCCTAATGATGTCACTAACCCTGAACAATCTTAGGGATGACAACAGTTTAAGCACAACATGCTAGGTCTTAAGTTAGACTTCGCAAGATAACTCTACTAGGCTACTCAACCTAGACATATCAGAATCCCTAAGGATCTGGTTCATGGCCTATCAATCCGAGACCTCGACAATATGAACGTATTCGCATGCTACTATCCTGAACTTCGATTTCGTCATACTCCGGTCCGTGATTAACCAACACCGGTTAAGATCCGATGGTACACAAGAAGTGACTCGTCCACAGTCCCTTAGGAATAAGGTAAACACACGTCTTGATGGTCGATAGCCCTAGGGCAATGATATCACCCTAGATGAGCACAACAAATTGCGTATTAGCTAAGAAGCTACATACGAGTAACCAAAAACACATACGAGCTAAACAAGCTACGTATGGGACCAACAACTACATACGAGCCAAGCGAGCTGCGTATGAGACAACAACATACATACGAGCCAAATAAGCTACGTATGAGACCAACAACTACATACGGCCCAGTCGAGTTGCGTATGAGACAACAACATACATACGAGCCAAATAAGCTACGTATGAGACCACAGCTACATACGGGCCAATCGAGCCGCGTATGAAACAACAACATACATACGAGCTAAATAAGCTACGTATGAAACCAACAGCTACATACGGGCCAGGCGAGCCGTGTATAAAACAACAACATACATACGCGCCAAATAAGCTACGTATGAGACCACAGCTACATACGGGCCAATCGAGCCGCGTATGAAACAACAACATACATACGAGCCAAATAAGCTACGTATGAGACCACAGCTACATACGGGCCAGTCAAGCTACATATAAAATAACAACATTCATACGAGCCAAATAAGCTACGTATGAGACCACAGCTACATACGGGCTGAGCGAGCCACGTATGAGCAAAACCACATACAAAAACAACCATACAGGTAATCAACCTAGAAGCAACCAAACGTGTTTACTAGCAACCCTTGATCTTATATAATTAGAAGCAACAGAAAAATCTACTAACAGTCTAAAATAGGCATTCTACCAATGAGAAGCCCAAAAGCGACATAAAAGCCTTCCGACAGCCTAGAAACAACCAGTGCTACGCTTATAGAAATTCGACAAAAATATACTTTTTAGAAAGGTAAGAACATCTACCACAACTCTCCAGTGGGACACTTTTTTAAATTCCATAAGGAATCCAAAATCCGGTCCATCGAACACACGCAAACAGTTTAACCCAATTGCAGATTTTCAACAAAAAGCTTAAACTTTGCAAGCTAGTAACTTTTGCTCTACTCATCAGAATCTAACGAAACTGGGCAATTTGAAAAGGTGGGAACATCTACTACAACTTCCTAGTTGACCACTTTCTCAGATTCCAGAAGGAATTCAAAATTCCTGACCTCGAATATACGTAAACAGTTACCAAACTACAGATTTTCAATAAAAAGATAAAACTTCTATAGGTTGTAACTTTTGCTCTACTCATCGGAATCTAACAAAACTGGGCAATTTGAAAAGGTGGGAACATCTACTACAACTCCCTAGTTGACCACTTTCTCAGATTCCAAAAGGAATTCCAAATTCCTGACCTCGAACATACGCAAACAATTTCCAAACTACAGATTTTCAATAAAAAGATGAAACTTCTGTAGTTTGTAACTTTTGCTCTACTTATCGGAATCTAACAAAACTGGACAATTTCAAAAGGTGGGAACATCTACTACAACTCTCTAGTTGACCACTTTCTCAGATTCCGTAAGGAATTCCAAATTCCTACTCGTCGAACACACGCAAACGGTAAGAAAACAGCAGATTTAACAAAGGAAAGTTGAAACTTTGAAAGCCTATAATTTTTGTTCCACTTATCAGAATTTAACCCAAGAAGGCAATTCGGAAAGGTGAGAACGTCTACTACAACTCTTTAGTTGGTCGGCTCCTCAGATTCAGCGAGTAAGACACTCAAAAACTACAAGGAATTAAGACAGATACAATTCCAACCCACCAAATACACAGCCAAGCTGAAAACTTTCAAAGCCCATAACTTCTACTTCGCTTGTCGGAATTTAACCCGAGAAGTCAATTCGAAAAGGGGAGAGTCTCTACTACAACTCCCTAGTTGGTCGCCTCCTCAGATTCTATAAGTAAGCTACTCAAAAACTACAAAGAAGCAAAACAGCAAGCTTTCGGCAAACGCCAGCTGCTGACACTTTATCACGGCCATAACTTTTGCGTCACTTGTCGGAATCTATCCCGAGAGGCCAATTTGGAAAGGGGAGAATGTCTATACAATTTCCTAGTTGGTCGGCTCCTCAGATTCATCCAGTAAAAAACTCAAAAATTACGAAGAAGTGAAACAGTAAGCATTCAGTCAGACAGCTAGTTGTTGTATTTTGCAAGGGCCATAATTCCTACTTCGCTTATGGGAATTTAACCCGAGAGGTCAATTCGGAAAGGGGAAGATGTCTACTACAACTCTCTAGTTGGTCGGCTCCTCAAATTCATCTAGTAAGAGGCTCAAAAATGACAACCAAACAGAACAGTGAACTTCTCAGTCGGCTCGCTGTCCTAATTTTATAACGGGCATAACTTTTGCGTCTCTTATCGGAATTTAGCCCGAGAGGCCAATTCGGAAAGGGGAGAATGTCTACTACAACTCCCTAGTTGGTTGGCTCCTCAAATTTCGTAAGTAAACCCAAGTTCTAGCCCTTTGAAGCCACTACGACACTAACCCCAAAACAGTGAGCTCACTGTTTTGACTTGAGACTCGCTGTTTTGGGGGAAACGCTCGTTTCACCCATCAAAATGACATCGAAAAATCCCCAAAATTCTAGCATGGTAACAACCCATAAGAGAACCTCCCACATAAATTTCGGGTCAAGATTCTACTTTTAACACATGTAAACAAAATCAACCTTACAACCATAAAAATTGTTTCTTTATGCTTGATTTTAGTGTTCTACCAGTTCTAACTTTGCATGCTCTTTACCCTAGCCCCTATGCACATGAAACTAACTCCATAAAATAACATACAACAATAACAAACCCTAAAATAGCTAAAACAAGACATGAGTGAGAAACCCCCACCTTTATTTCGTGTAGGAAGGACTAGCTTCTCCACCTTGCTCTTTGTTCTTGATCTCAAGAACACTTCAAGAACTTCATGAAAATGAAATCCATGAAACCTCACTCTTTTTCTTTTGATTGATCTCTCTTTTTTTTTCTTTCTAAAATTTTTCTAAAAACAAAATAAGTAGGAGTAGTAGAAGAAGATGAGATGAAATGAGATGAAGGAAATGGAGTGAGATGAGAACAATTGGGGGGGTTTCCTAACCCTAGGAATGAATGGCCGGCCAAATGGAAAGGGGGAGGGTTTGGGGGTGTTTTATAGAAAGAATGAAGGGTTTTTGTGGTGGAGAAGAGATCCAAGTGTCAATGGTTCTCATGGTTAACAATTTGAGTATTCATTTGTAATTTTTATGTTACAATAAACACCCAAACTCCCCTTAACCCTTCATCTCATCATGATGGATCAAAAATAAAATATAATTTCCGAAAATCACATACTACACGATTTGTACAAACATACGAAATCGACACGGTTCAATTACGTGCATATACCTGTACACACAGATAATTTTTATTAGTAAAAACGAACAAATCTGTTCAAAAATAATTTAATTCCGAGAATAAAAATAAAATAATTTTGTTACTGGCTCGGAAGATTCTAGTATCAATTTCATACAAAACAGTCGTATACTGACTAGTATATATACATATATAATGTTTATTAACAAAACCAGGTGATATCCACCAAAAATATTTCAATTCTGAAATAAAATAAAATAATAATAAAATAATAATTTTTAGTATCTGCCTGGGATTTTCCAGACATTTTTCTCAAAAATGCGTTTTTCAAGATTTTGTATAAGTGCACAAAACTGATACAATACATATATATACTTACTAGTATATATATCCAGATAACTTTTTATTTGAAAAACCAAGTAATTTCAATTAAAAATATTTTAATTTAAAAAATAATAATTTATACAATATAATATCCGTCCGGGATATTACAGTTTAGTTCTACACCAACATGATTTCTAATTAATATATAATGTTAACAGTAGAATTTATATGTGAATATCCCCTGGAAGTTGCTAGACATGTTTAGGTTTCATCTTACGATTTTTATAAGACCATATATTGAATTTACAGTCCCGTTATGCATGCAAAGATTTAACTCTAGGTTGCTGCCAGAACGCTTAACCTGTAAAGAATAGGCTAATTGACCTAGCTGTGTTTTGAATCACTTAGAACTTGATGAACATAAGTTGTAGCTCTTTGAATCTGGGATCTAGATCAATTGACGATTTTGTGATTTGGCTCTCGAAATTCAAGATACTCAGATTTTACTACTTTATTGTCGTGATTTCAGATTCACTATTTTGTAAGGACGTCATCGTGTTAACTAATTGAAACAGTAAGATAAATTAAGAACTAGGGTCCATTAATTTCAAGAATGATAACGAACAACTCCATGAAGTAGAATGTAATTTTTGTAAAAAACTTTGGCCTAGTTTTAATCGATTTATACCTATAACAATTTTTGCTTTGAGTTGTTGCCTGAATAGTAGACCTGTAAAGAACTAACCGGTAGACTGTGTTCTTGTAGTTACAATGTGTCGTGTAAATATGCGTTGGAACCGGTAGGGAGTCTAGTTTTCTAGAAACCCTGACGGAACCTGTTTTGCTTTCCTACAGCTGCGAGAAAACTAATTTTTGTACAGCAACGTCTTGCTGTCCAGAATGTGTGTTTTGTGTTTTTAAGCATATTCATGTTTGATTTTGCATCTAGTGAATAGAACTAGTTATACCATGCATTGCATTGCCTTGACATCTTTTGACATTACCTCATTTGTCCTATACTCATTGCATGTTCACATTTGAACATAATAAAATAATAACAAGCCGGGGTAATAAGGGTCGACTTAGTAGTGGACATCATCAGAGACTGTACTCAGAAAAGGTCCCTTATCTCGTTATTGTTTATTGCTATGGATTGTGGGTTATTGATTGTGGATTATTATATATCAATTGTTGATTATTGTGCCGAGTACACGATCTGTATAGTTCACCACTATAGTCTAAACGATCACTGTTTGCATGCACCGAACCTGTGGTATGGGACACAGTATTATGTGCATTAGGTAGGATAATAAAAGACTAATACACCTAGAATTGATACTTGCATTTTCTGATCTTGATTATTGTCATTGACATTGATCATTGCTCGTAATCATTGATTATTGCTTGCAACTATTGATTATTGGCTCGATAAATCTAGTCTTTTGATATTCTCGTTTAACCCTTGTTATTGCTTTTAATTTTGTTCTAGTTCATTTTTCCTTAATGTACCATGCTCCTTTGTTCCTTGTTTTTTTTACTACTTGTTGTCCGTGACTTGCTCTAACGGACAATATTCCCCCTCTTTAGTTGACGAGTTCGCAGGAACCCGAGGTGAGCTTAATGATGGAATGGGTGAGCAGACGTTCTAGTGGATGAAGCCGCTTAACAGTCTACAACAAATATTTGATTCATGTTTCCTTATTTCAAGCATTATTGCCTTCCCGTAATTTTGTATTCCGGGCTTTATTGACCCGAAGTTTGTTTTCCCAGATGTTGGATGTTACTTGGGTGGATTATTTCATGGTTATGGAAATTTACTTATTGTCTATGTGATTGTTTATCCATGCGTGATTGTGTTATCTTTTCATATTGTTGAGTTAAACTGGTACATCTTATGGATGATGTTACATCATTCGCTGGGCCTCGGTTACGTGCTCATTTTCCTGTACTTTGGGAAGCGGAGCGTGACATTCAAGTTCTTCTTTGAGAGCTCGACATTTGTCAATGGTGTGTCCATGGTCTCTATGAAATGAACACCACTAGTTTCTGTCTCTTCTTTTACTAATTGTGGACATCTTGGAGGGAGGGAAGATTACTCTGTCCTTCTCAACTTCTATGAGGATGGCTAATACGCTTGCGTTGAGATGAGTGAACTTGTCGAAGCGTGGTGCTGGAGGGGGACGGCATTGACCTGTGTCGTCTTTCTAAAACTTCTTGAGTTCTTCCCCGCTTGCATTCTTCCATTTGTCCCGGAAGGTGAATCGTTCTTGCCATGAGGATAAAGTGCTTCCTCGACTTTCATATATTTGTCACTTCTTTCTAGGAGCTCAGTGTAATCTCTAGAATGCTTCTTTGAGAGGGAGGCTTTCAAGTCTTTGTTAGTGACGTTGTGGCGATAAGCGGCAGCCGCCACTAACGAGTTTAGGGAGGGATGGACCTTGCTTCGGCTATGAAGTGCTTGACGCTCTATGCGGGAGGCCTCAGTTTGGGCGCGCCTCTCATCCAAACAGATCCGTAGATTGGTTCCTTATTGCCTGACGCTATTGATTTGGCGGAGATCTCTTGACCCCGGGGGTCCTTGTGAGGCCAGCGAATCACTGTAAGGATTATGGACTGAGATATGGTCGTGCAAATGGTGTTGTTCATGATGGCTTTGTTGAGACCCCCCCCCCCCCCCGGGGGGGTGACTTTCCATTGATAGGAGCTTGGTTATGTTGTTGGTGCGGATCCAGCTGTTGAACAAGAATTGGGTCCTCCATGAGAGGAATTGATTGATCAAGAGAATTGGTGCGACGGCTTGATGTTTCCGCTCTGCCTCTTAGTCTTGGTGGCATTGCGGTAAGTCTGATCTGTGTAGTTTACCACACTTTTTCTACTTATTTTGGTGTGGGAGCAAATAAATAGTGAGTTTATATTTGAAGGAAACTACTGAAGATCTAATATTAGATCATCGCCGTAAAAAGTGGTTAGAACTCCTGAGATTGGATCTGGATCGTTGATTGAACCTCATGATCTGAATCTGACGGTTGATGACGTCACCGATGGACCAGCAAAAAGCCTGAAATACCGAGGGTGGCCCTAGCGACAGACCCTCTGACGCTCAAGTCAGAACCAGAGAGAGAAAGAGAGTTCGAAAGAGAATGTGAATTACAGATTATCTTCTGACTGAAGGGGGGGTATTTATAGGCCTGAGAAACAGTTTAAGAGATTGATATGAGTCCATTGCATTGAAATGAATTCCTTATCTCCTATTGATTCTCCCCCTTAAGAGATAAAACTCTCTTGTCGTGGGATAAGTGATTTGACTCGTTGCCCTCATGGTTGGGTGTCTCTCATAGTGGATGTAATCTATCACTTTTAGTAGGCTTGAAAGTGGCCAATGTCATGTTAGATGAGCTGAAGAAGGCCCGAACCTATTAAAGAGGCTCGTTATGATTAATGCATGTAGAAGCTTTAGGATATGTGCTGGAATCATACGACCCTGATTTGCTGCGATTTTTACCATTATCAGATTGGCATCAAGCTATCGAACACACTAATTGGCTAAAGTTTTCTCTGTTAGTATTTGTTTTAGTTTCTTTCTATCTATTTCAGTTGTAACTAAATAAATTTCACTAAATGCTTGGATTTGTGGGATAGATATGTCTCGCCAATTATATAGACTTAGATCGGATGTTTTTTTGAATCGAAGACTATATTAGAGTTTATTTTATTTCATTTAAAGAAAATGTGAAATGAGACCACCTTAGTTCATTAATAAAATAATAACAAAACAAAGCCCAGATAATTGGGAAGGATCGTCTCCTAATCAATAATGCAGAAAAATACAGGAAAAAAAACATAGTGACCCCAACAACCTTGGGGGCTAGACAATAAAAGATAAAACCAAAAGCTAGAAGCCTTTAATAACCCTGTTGGGGGTAGATTTCCAGTAACTCACTCTTCTCTTGACAGTCTAACTAGGAACTACAAAGGGCTGGGAATCATCCTGGTGACGGTTGGAAACCACCCTGCCACCGACGAGTGCTCAGGTGAACCTGAGGCAGCATGGCCACGACCCCTCCAGCCGGAACACCATCTCAAATAGTTAGTTGGATCACTATGGCCCTATTCGAGAGAGGGTGCCCACATATGTGGGGGTCTTAGGGTTTAGGGTTTATATATTGACTGAGAGATGCCGGTCGTCGGAAAATGGGTGAGATTGCTTGAGAATTTTCCTAAGTTTCAACTAATATTTTGATATGTATTTTTCGGGGGATTTGCTACAGTTTTAACTAACTTTAGTTTTATTTCTCTGACTTTACATGGGGTATTTATAGGAGAAGGAGACTTGGATGCCACCTTTTGGCCCGGATCACGTGGTGCTATCTTGCAGATGTTATGTCAGTCATGTTCCTTGATATATGGGCTGTTAGAAGACATTTTCAACCGGGCTGCCTTGTAATGAGTGGTCGAGAGACCAAAAGAGAATAATTGCATAGTTAGGTGACAACTAAAGAGTAGTCACCGAGTATAGCAGACCCCATGAGGGGATTTGGAGGCCACATTTTGGCCTGGATCACATTGTGCTATCTTGCATGTGCCACGTCCTGGGATGTATGAGACCGTTGTGAGATATTTCCATTTGGTCGCCTTGGAATAAGAAGTAGATAGACCACTAAATAGTGGTTGTTGTGTATAAGTATAACGCCCCAAATTCCAAATACAGGTAATTCACAGCACAACCAGGATTATTACTTCAATTTCGTACGAAATTACAAGAAAATTTAAAACTTTTTCATTACAACATTATTCTTTACATTACGCAGCAGAAATTTACATATAAAATATAACTTATATCATCAAAATCTTCTATCTCACACATCCCTCGACACCAAACTCATGCCCACGCCCAAATTATTTCATCAAAACAATTATTTCAATGCTTTAGCATAATAAGGAACTCAAAAGTGTACTGGTAAGTCTAATGGAAATCCATTTTGTTTTGTTTTTTTCATTTCAAATATATATAAAATATAAAATAAATTTGTACCCCTTCCCCCAAACTTGAATATCACATTGTCCACAATGGGAAAGGAAAAAAAAAAACAAAAAGAATGCAAAAAGTTCAGAGTTTCTCCCCTGATTCTTTTTAAAATTCTGCACGTGCAACATTCATTGTTTCAGCGATATCTGGAGTTGTAGGTGTCCAAATTGCCTGATTTTTTTGTTCAGGAAAGGTAAGACAATTTCCTACGATCTCTCTTAGAAACACTTTTCCAGATTCTAGCTCTATCCTGCCCAAAAACAGCCATCAATTTAGGTGTAGAAAACAGCTCCGCCCGGCGACTTTCAAACTCATGCATTCCTACAAAAATAAAATTAAAAAATAAAATTAAAGTAAAGTAAACTAAAATAAAAAGGAAATATAAATGCAGTAAAAGAAATCATGGGTTGCCTCCCAAGAAGTGCTAAGTTTTAAGTCTTCAGCCAGACATGATAGTTGCGATGGTTATGTGACGCCAAGATCCAACAACATACGAGCCTATTTTTCAATAATTCTCTTCATATGTGGATTAGATTTTTTCTATGCATCCGTCAAGCTTGATGGTGGCGGCTCGAATTTCAATTGTTTCTTTCTCGAAGATGGAGTCATTGATATCCCCACATCTTTGAATTTCTGCTGAGAAAATGGATGAATAGATGGTGCAGCATCCAAATACATAACATATTCTAAAATCTTTTCCTTCTCAGTTTCAAGAGTTGTTGAATTTGTTGGACATACTTTTATAGGTAACTTTTCAATTTCAGTCCTATGTTTCTCGCCCACAATTAGATCTGTTTCACTTACTTGAAAAGATGATTGTTCTCCGGTAGGAAACTTCATGGATTTAAAGACATCAAAAGTTACTTGCTCATGCTGCGTTTGTTCCTCCACAATTGGTTTGTACTCTTCTTTCTTTTCAACCACATTTTGTTCACCATTTTCTTCTTGTGGTTGCTCAATTGTCCTCCCGCTTCTTAGTATTATTGCTTTGACATGCTCATTGGGATTAACCACTGTGTTGCTAAGTAATGTTTCGGTCGTTCTTTCATTAAGAATATTTGAAATTTGACCAATTTGAACCTCAAGATTGCGAATTGAAGCTGAAGTTGAAATTGCAACATTTTGGATTGTCAAATCTGTCTTCTGCATGTATTGCTCTGTCTTCTGCATGTATTGCTCTGTCTTCTGCATGTGTTGCATGAACATCTCTTCCAAGTGTCAGCTTATTTTCTTGATGTTGAAAATTCTGAAGTGGACTAATTCCTCCTTGATTATTGCTCCAAGAAAAATTGGGGTGATTTTTCCATCCTAGATTGTATGAGTTTGCATAAGGATTGTCTTGATGTTGGAAATTGGACATGTAATTTGATTGACAGGAAATTGGTTGAGCAAATTGATTTCCCACTTGGCACTCTGTACTTGAATGATTTTCTGCACAAAGATCACAAATAATATTAGTTTGAATATAATTAACATTCATATTAGCTAATTTTTTAGATAAAATATCAATTTTTGCAGTCAATGTAGTAATAGGATCAAGTTCAAAAACTCCAGCCACTTTTCTTGGCTTTGTACTCTCTGAAGACCACTGGTAATTATTAGATGTCATCTCCTCCAAAGTTCATAGGCTGCTTCATGATTTTTTCTCATAAGTGCACCTCCAGCTGCTGCGTCAACCATAGATCGATTTGTAACTCCCAAACAATTATAGAATATTTGTATGTGTAGCTATTTCGGAAGTTCATGATGAGGACACTTTCTCAACAACTCTTTATACCTCTCCCATGCATCATACAAAGACTCAGTTTCAAATTGAGTGAATATGGTAATATCATTTCTTAGTTTCGCTGTCTTTGCCGGTGAAAAATACTTATAAAAAAAATTTTGTGCAAGTCTCTCCCAAGTAGTAATACTACCGGATGGTAGAAAATATAGCCAAGCAAAGCCTTTTCTCTTAGTAAAAAGGAAAGAGTCTCAATCGAATTGCATCATCTGATACTCCATTGTGCTTAAAAGTGTCACAAATTTCTAGAAAGTTTGCAATGTGAACATAAGGATCCTCGTGCGGTAGTCCTCCAAATTGAACAGTTTGTTGAATTATTTGAATGATCGCCGGTTTAATCTCAAAATTGTTAGCTTCAATAATCGGCCTCTTTATGCTTGATGTTGCTCCATTAATTGAGGGCATAGCATAGTCTCTCAAAGTCCTGTTTTCATCGTTCGCCATTATAATGTACTTGTATGTCCTGAAATATAAGTATAAAAAAATAGAAAAAACTAAAAATAAAATAAAAATAAAATAAAATAAAAAATAAATGAAAATAAAATTAAGTCAAAAGAAAATAAAGAGGTAAAATAATAATAAAACAAAAAAAATCCAAACTAGTAATAATCTAGCAATTTTCATTATCAATAAAAGAATAACTAGTCCCCGACAACAGCGCCAAAAACTTGATGTGAATTTTTGCAAGTGTACAAAATCGCAACAAGTAGTATAGATAAGTGAAAAGAGTGTCGAACCCATAAGGACTAATTATTTTATTGAGTACCAAAATTACTAGATTAACTACTATTTAGAAAATCGAAATTAATAAAGAATGCAACTAAATTCAATTAATCTAAAGACATAACTAAATTAATTAAAAAGGAGCGGAATCTGAAATTTTGTTGTTTATTAATTGCAAAATTAATTCTAGGGATTTTGATTTCACCTAGTTTATCCCACACAATTCATAATTCCATATGAATAAAAATATTATTTTTTCAAGTTATAGACCAAAATCCCCTAAGTATTTAATGTTTTCTCTCGAACAACACCAAAAATATCTCCAACTAACAGTTTGTCATAGTTCATGCACAAATTTAATTAATTGAAGACTTATTAAGTTCTACGGATTTCTTAACGGTCACATTAACAGCGGTTCGCTCTTGTAACAGTGTTTAATTTCATTAAACACAAATTACCAGTTCGGTCTATCCATGATTTAATAGATCATACAAAAGTCAGTCAACTAATTGTAAGCATTAAGAACAAAAATCAAATACACAGCTATGGAAAAATAGAAAAAATAATATGGAATTAAAAATTATGTTCTCAAAATTAGGCTACATCAAAGCCCTAGAAAAATAAATTTAGTTCATAATAAATTTGCAACTAACAAATACTGTTTGGGATTGCATAATAAAAAATTAGAAAAAGAAAAGAGATACAAAAAGAACTGATTTTGTAAAAGAAATTGCAAATCGAAGTCGGCAAACAGCACTTCTCTTTCTCTCTCCTTCTCTGTCCTATTCTGTCTCGATTTCCGCTCAGCCTCTCTACTCTGTCCCTCTGCTCCTTCTTTGTCGTTTTCCGCACTGGAGCCACATCACGTCTGCCACGTCAGCGAGTCACCTGTTCTCTCTGTCTTCATCTTGGAGCGCATGACACAGCAGCACAGTGCCACATCAGCGAATCTTCGTTCGGCCACAGGACAGAGCCATGTGCCTGTCTCTTTCTCTCTCCTGCCTCACTCATGTTTCGTCTTGGAGCACGCGACGCAGCAGTTTTTTTTTTATTAACTGAAAGTAGCCATCGCTCTATTTCGTATGGCATTCAGCGCCCCCCTTTTCTCTTGTCTTGCTATTGTATTTATAGGGATCCAAAACGTGGAATTAGGGTTTATTTTTACAGAAAACCCCCTCTTCTTCATTTATTTATTTCCTTACGTGATTTGCTCTTTATTTCTTGCTTCTTTTTCTTGAAGCACGTGCTGCACACACACAAATTAAAATCAGAATTTAGAATTTAAAAATAAAATTAATTAGTTTAAATTAATTAATCTAACTAAAAATCATATTAGTTCAATTAAACCCTTTTTTAAAAAATTATTTCACTTTCAGCTCTATTGGTAATTTAAAATTTATATTTTGTTTTTCTCATGGCCAAATTGTAAAATTTAAATTCAAAAAATCAATAAAAATAAATAAATCATTCTATTTGTTTTGTTTGTTGATTTTTACCAAAAATCTTTACCTTTTGCGTCAAAAATCTTATTCCTTCAAAAATAATTAATTAACAGAAAACTATGGAAATAAGATGAATTATAAACAATATAGATGAATATAAGCAATTTTTATGGGTAAATGGGTACAAATATTTATATAAAAATTAGACACATCAGTCGCCTTGGAATAAGAAGTAGATAGACCACTAAAGAGTGGTTGTTGTGTATAAGTGTAACGCCCCGAATTTCAAATACAGGTAATTCGTAGCACAACAAGGATGATTACTTCAATTTCGTACAAAATTACAAAAAAATTTAAACTTTTTTATTACAACATTATTCTTTACAATACGCAATAGAAATTTACATATAAAATACAACTTATATCATCAAAATCTTCTATCTCGCACATCCCTCGACACCAAACTCATGTCCACTGCCACTCGCTAATCCGAGTCATGCAAAACTTGAGAACTATGGGCACGTCAGTTGAATGCAACTAACGTAATGCTAAAATAAAAACCATCCTCAACTTTAACAATCACAAACTTGACTGCAGAAAACAAATTATAAAGTGACTATCCTAAGTATGTCAATGTATGCCATGAATCTAATGACTAATGCAAATATCTATGCACACAATGCAATTATAATGCGCGCTTGTTCAGATTCTTTGCCGCCCATACAACATAGATCCGAGGGCAAGCCGTTAACGTTATCCTCATTATAGAGTTGAATCCCTCGTTATGCAATCCTAACTCGATGATCGTACTCCAATGTGTAATCACGTGCAAATCGCACGCGTAGGATCGTGGACTTTACCGGCCTACCCCTAACCCACACATGTAGATTTACCGGGCGTATCCTCAGTCGTGAACATTCCTAGGAGCCACAGCTTTTTACCGACCATTTCATCGACCTCACCCTAGCCCACACATGCAGATTTACCGAGCATATCCTAGGTCCCAAACCAGCGAGTCGATCACCCGTAACTACAAACCAGGCCTACCCCTAGTCCACCACCCGTGGATTTACCAGGGTGTATCTTATCCGTCCCGAACATTCCTAGGAACCGCAGTTCTTTACCGGATATGTTCGTCTTTGTTTTCAGTCATAGCTCCACCTAGTGTCTGTCCTTATATCCAAGCATAAGTAATATCATATAGACCTATCTTACCCTCTTACCGGACTTAAATCAGCATAGAGAACATTAGCCCACACTAGTAATTTCTCATATTTTCATCATCACAAATTTGTCAGCACCTTGGGTCTAGCTTAGCCTCTAAAGTCCACACATCCCAAATTCATAAACTTTCTAGGTTACCCTTAACCTCTTTTATAATCATTACAAATTCCATTCATTCATATAACAAATTCATCTCTTATTCATTTCATTCAATAGTCATCCTCAAATACCTACATAAAATTTTCCAAACTGTTATAATAGGACTTCAAAAGTCTCAAATCAATCAACATCAACTCTAATATTTCAAATTTAATTACCAAATTTGTACTAAATCGTTCATTCTAATCTATAATTTAATCCAAAACATTCGTACCAATTTCCATTAAGATAATATCCTTCAAAATCAATCCTTAATCTTTCAATTACTCAAAAGTTAATATCATTCAAAATCAATTCCTTAATCCACCAAACTGCTCAAAAGTTAATATCCTTCAAAATCATTTCTTTAATCCTCCATAATACTCAAAATGAATAAATAAAATCAAAACCGTAGATAATCATTTAATTCATTATGGAAATCAACCCAAAAATACTTGTACCAGTTTCTATTTATACAAAAATCTAAAAATATACTTTGTAATACCCCCAAAATAATTAATAATTATTTTACACAACAATATTTTTTATATAAATATTGTTGCATTATAAAAATTTTGTTGCACGTGAATTGTGCACAATCTGTGTATATTATTATATACACATAAGTTGTATGGATTGACACAACCATGCAAATTTGAATCATAAACACATACACACTACACACATACAATTTAGAATACATTTTTTGACATAGCCTACAATTGTTGACTTGCATAGAGGCCTACATGTAATTATTTAAAACTTAGGGGGTTATGTGTAAATGTGGGGACATTTAAACTAACCCTAGAGATTTCTACACCCTCCCATACAAACCGGCACCCTAACCCTAACCCCATATGGCTGGCCAACCCCCCTAACCCTCTCCCTATATATATGAATGTAAGCATGAGAAACTTAGCTCATTTTCTCATTTCCTAGTTCATTTCCTACTCTTCCAAGTTCATGTCCTTTCCTAGTTCATTTTTTCATTCCATGTTACTCTTCATTCCACATCAAATATTCTCCTAAAAAATTTCTAAGATCTAATTGGAGCAAGAATAAGGAGTTGAAGAAGCTAGCAAGCAAGGAGGAGGAGAAAAGAAGCAAGGCAAGCTAGGAGAAGCTTGGAGCTTGGAGATTTCATTCTTGTCTACACTTTGAGGTGGGGGTTCTCCAACACTCATGGTTGTTATATTGTATAGTGTTAGACTTTTTTTCTTAATATAGATGGCATGGAACTGTCTCGTGCATGTGGTGGATATTTTATTTTGTGAGTAGCTTGGAAAGTTGTATTTCTTTTCTATCTTGGAATTTAGCTTCAACTCCGAAAATCATAACTCCTTGAATATAAGTAATTTGGGGTTGAAAATTTTACAGCAACTTCTTATATGAGTCTAGAACATCTCTGCCAAATTTCATAATTTTTATATAATATTTTCTATTTTAATAAAATATGAAATCACTGTTGGTCAAGAAGAAAACATAGCACTGTTTACTACTTCTATTTCAAATTTTCATCTCTCTCTAACTATTCGGTATTTAAAGTTGAAAATTTTGTATGTGATACTTATATGTGTCTAGAAAATTCTCACCAAATTTTAGGAATTTTGGTCATTTTTTTGTATTTTAAATTAATTTTGAACTCATGACTGATTAGCAGTTTTTAGCTTCTTGAATTTTGTACACTTGTCAGTTCTTAATCATTTTTGTCTCTTAAATGAAGTATTTTGAGAAAACTTCCAACTAAGAAATTGTAGTAGACTCACTGACCTTTCTTTAGAACCTAAGATATCGAAATTCCGAGAAGTAGGTGATTATAAATATTTTTTAGAAGTTGCACAAACTGCATTTTTAGTTTTGAATTTGCTATTTTTTGGAGCATGCAAGTTATCCTCACTTTAGGGCCTTTCAATAGACTTAGAAATGTTGTTTATTAACTTATTGACATTATGTGAATATAAGTTAGAATATAGATAAGTGAGTAAGAACATACCCATATGTGAGACAACTTTGTGTGAAAGAATTAATGAGTTAGTACATGATCATGTGAGAGAGAACGTAGTGTAGAAAATTCACATAAATATGATTCCCTATGAGGTGTTAATGTCACGTTTGTGTATATTTGTACAAGTGCATATATGTGATAAATGGTGTAGATTGTGTGTGCAAGTTGGTATTGTTTGGGTTAGAATAATCATTGGAACAAGTTCGAGAAGAGAGACCGGTGGGGTATGCTACTTCTAAGTTGTGTGATCATCGTCTGTAAGAGCAGACACTAGTTGGGCGTGTACTCATGTGTCAAGGGGACACGCGCGGCATCGTCTCGTCTGGGATATGTGCGGCATTTTCTCGACTGTTAATTTCTAGAATTTAGTGATGAGAGCGGGTTGCAGACGTATGTCACAAGTTCTGTAGGAACTAAGGGGATGAACGCTTAAGTCTTCGTCTATGTTATGGGTTATTAATATGAACAAGGAGCAAGAGAGTAACTCTAAGTCTCTTGGCGGAGTAGGGGTGACCCTATTGATTCACTTATATTCATGGTAACTTTGGTAGGGATAGGAGTGGAAAGGAACCACTGATTCTGGCGGAGTGGAAAAGAAACCACTGATCTGAACGAACAGAGTGATCACTGCCATTCGGAGTGGAAATGTCCATGATCCGACTATAGTCACGGGGGTGGACCGTATAAACTACAGACTCTACCAGTCACTAAATAAATGTCAAAAACAAGAAAGAATATAATGGTAGGATGCATGGCGAGGGACCGAACCCGACCATCTGGAGAACAAAAACTTGATTTGGGGAGTATGTAGTATGGGATGCATACGTTTCCAAATCAAGTTTACATTTGAGCAGGAACATTGTGTGTATTTGAGTTGTGCATTAGAATCTAGTTCATGGCATACATCGACGTCTATGGTTTGAATTCACATTTTTTCTTCTGAATCAATATTGGTTGTTGAGGTTTTGGAGATCGCAGGTTTTATTCGCATTGCGTCAGTTGCATTTGACTGACATGCCCACAGTTGGTTAGTGTGCAGGACTACCTGATGTGGGAGCTGAGGACTTGAGCTGTGGGAAGCATCCATGTGGAGGATATAGTTCTTTGTACAATGTATTTACTAGTATTTATTGGTGCAATTCATGATGTAAATTATATGTAAGACTATATTGTACATTATAATAATGTAATGATTTTCTGTGTTGTGTACTTACTGAAGTAAAGATCCTAGATTCTGTCATGAGTTTCTAGTGTGCGGAACTCGGGGCGTTACATGATTTTTATGTAAAAGAAAAAGTCAAATAGTGAATTTTTGAACAAAAAAATTGGCTTCTCCCCAGTTCGAACCCGCGATCCAGCACAGAGCCCAACGCCCAAAGTCGCACACACTAACCAGACTTCCAAGCTTCACAATCTGCCAATAACTCTCAAAGAATTAAAGTAATTCTTACTGGCTAAATTTTAATTTCATATAAAAGTGTTAGATAAAATTTGAACTCTCCTTAGATCAAACCCAAGACCTGCACACAGTGCTCTAAATCGCACCCACTAACCAGACGCTTAAGCCTCACTTTCTACTAATTTTCCTCGCGGAAACAAATTTGAATGTGTTATTCAAATTCTAATCCTTTTCCAAAATCCTTATTAGACAATGTCATACACTTCAACTATTTACCACATCATCTACTCTCAATCTTGAATAAAATTAATATACACCCACTAAAAATAATTAACAAACTAATAACAATATTTCCAATAATAACCGTCAATCTTGGCATTAAATAATTTCACAAATCTTAATATGCATTTTATTAAATCTCGTGACTAATATTCAAACATGAAGATGAATGTAAATATCTACCATGCTCTCTACTTCTACTTCATAGCAATTCATTTTATACAATATTGAAACTATCATGATATTATAAAACATATCAAAGTTGGAGAACACCCATACATTTATATATATTTGCACAGTCTACCACGAATACGACTACAAAAAATTTAGAAAGTTAAAGGAACGCCTACCTAATGGTTTCCGAAATTTATTGCTCCTAGACTCCAACGAAAACACTCCAAAACTCGAGATGAAGTGGAGTAAGCTATATATATATATATATATATATATATATATATATATATATATATATATATATATATATATATATATATATATATATATATTGAAGGGGTTGGTAAGGTGAAGTGAAGGAGAAAGGATGGCTCAGGGAAGCAAAGAGGAAATGAGGAGGGGGTGAAATTGTAGAATGGTGTATGTGTATATGTATACTCATATAGAAATACATATAAAGAGAGAAACCCGGGAAGAGTGGGTTGGTTAGGGGATTAGGATATAGAACGTGGGGATTAGTTGAATTTTTTGTCGTACTGACCCACTTTTTGAAAATATTGAGGGATCTGACCCACTTTCGAAAATATTTAGCGATCTAACCCAGTTTTGGACACGTCAACATAAACCGTTATTGGGAAAAACAACATAGGTTATTTAGATTCGTTGTTTCCAATAGCAGCATCTGTTTAAAAATAATCTCACGTGCCACTATTTGGAGTAACGACATCAGTTATCTTATTCTCAATTGCTTGCTCTCTAACTTGGGAAAAATTGTAAGTGTGGAAAAAGCCTATAACAGATGCCGCTATCACCAACAATGGCATTCACATTATAGATATCGTTAACGACATCAGTTATAGAATTTTTTGCATATAAATAGTGGCTCCCTCTTCTCCTTCCCCTTTCACTTTACATCTGTTTCCAATCTCTCTCTCTCTCTCCCGAAACTCAAAAACCCTATAGCCCTAAAATCCAAAATCCCAATTATTGGAGTGCTCTTTTACATCCCAAACAAATTCATTAAATACCAATCCATAAACCCTAATTGTGATTTCCTTCTATCTCCATTAACGTTGATATTTGGAACTCATTTCTTCTACAGCTCTTCTAAAATCCGAATCTGTGGTATGTATTCAAAAATCCTAATTTTCTTTGAAAATGTTTATTTTGATGATTAAGAGCTATATTAGTGTTATAGTATACGAGATGTAGATGAGATTCATCTAAGTAGTAATATGAATGGATTATTGTAGTTGATGTAGTCTATAATTGACAATGTGTATATTAGACAAGTATGGAAAAATTGTCATATATCTGAATTGCTATGTCTTCAATCATCATATTCATAGTTGTGTATGTGTGAATGGATGTTCATATGAGATTTGTTTATATGGAATTTCTATGTTTCTATGTATGAATGGATGTTGTTGCGAGAAGCTTATATGGCGTGGTAGAGCTCATATGAACATCCATCATACATACACAACTACGAATATAATGATTAAAAATATAGCAATTCTAATATATGATAATTTTTTCATACTTGTGTAATATACAACATTGTCGATTATAGACTACATCAACTACAATAATTCATTCATACTACTACTTAGATGAATCTCATCTACATTTCTTATACTATAATACAAATATAGCTTTCAATCATCAAAATGAACAATCACAAAGAAAATTAGGGTTTTTGAATACTTTCCACATATTTGGATTTTAGAAGAGCGCCAAATATCAACGTCAATGGAGATAGAAGGGAATTACAATTAGGGTTTATGGATGGGTATTTAATGAATTTGTTTGGGATGTAAAAGAGCACTCCAATAATTAGGATTTTGGGTTTTAGGGTTCTAAATTTTTTTGGGTTTTGGGAGTGAGAGAGAGATTGGAAACAGAGGTAAAGTGAATAGGGAAGGAGAAGAGGGGGCCACTATTTATATGGAAAAAATCCTATAATTGATGCATTTATTTCTAACCACGACATCTGTAATGCGAATGTCGTTGTTGGTGATAGTGGCATCTGTTATAGGCTTTTTCCACACTTGCAAAAAAAATTCCAAGTCAGAGAGCAAGCGATTGAGAATAAGATAACTGATGTCGTTACTCCAAATAGCGGCACGCGTAATTATTTTTAAACAGATGCCGCTATCGGAAACAACGACATTTGAATAACCTATGTCGTTTTTCCCAAAAACGGTTTATGCTGATGTAACCCCTGTTTTCGTAAATACGTATTTTCTGTGTATTTTCTGTATTTAAAATTTTTCTAAATTATTTTTCCGCTTTCAAATTATTTTGATAAAACGTATTTTAGGATCTCCTAATAAAGCCTATTCTAATCGATAATTTTAACTGTGACAATTTTCCAATGAATTTATATTGTAATTCAAAACCTATTATTGTTGTTAAATATATTGTTTATTAAATTTTGATATCCTACTGATCCTACTCTATATTTTATTATTGTTGGAGTATAATTTTATGTACACTATATGATTTAATTAAGTAATATGTACCACTATATTGTTATTTATTACATTTTTGCCTACATTTTTGCCTATTCTATTATTATTATCATTCTTTTAACTCGACTAAAGCACGATCTATCTTGCAATTTATAAATAGCCATTTATTTTGTAAGCCACTCTATTTTATTTTATTTTATTCTGTTGAGTGTTTAATTAATCTAGTATTTTATTATTTAATTATCTTATTGGATCACCCTATATCTCTTATTAGATCTTATTCATGCCCACAACCAAACCCTATACTTAACCCTAAAACCCACTAATACCCAATAACTCAATAACACCCCAACCCGTTACCCATATATACTCGTTACCCATCAGCACCTAAACCCTAACCATCTCTCCTATATATTATATACCTATTAACCCTTCTAATCCAAACCCTAATTACCTACTTAACCTACAGCCGCCTAATTACCCATACCCCCTTCATCCCCTACCTCCCGCTTCATCTCCCTTTCTCTGGACTCTAACCCATCAACTGCACCTCCGCCGCCCTCCTCAGCCTCGTCATCCTCTTCCACCTCGTCGACCACCGCCTCGCCCCGCCTCTCGTCTCCTCCTTGCGATGCAGCACCCCAGACCCCTGCCTTGCTCTGCCTCCTCCTGTAGCGACCTCACAGCGACACAGCGTTCCCCCTCCTTCCCTGTGCTGTCTCCGCCCGATGCGCGCCAGCAGCGACCTCCCGTCGTCGAGATCACCTCAATGTCGTTTCCCCTCCTTCCCAACCTCCTCCCGACGCCACCTCAGACGGCAGCCAGCAGCAATAGTGCTGCGTCTCTCTCCCGAAGTCAAAAACAGTAGCCAGAGCGACAACCCCATCGTCGCTGTCCCCTGGCCGCCATCGCGCTGTAGTTGCCGCCTGTCCCGATAGCCCTAGGCCATTGTCCGCTGTCTCCCTCTCGCTCTCTCTTTTTTTGTTGTGCACGTAATTTCCATGTATTAGTGTGTTCGTGATTATTCGTTGTGCGTTCATGTGTACGTGTGATTCATAGTTGTTTGTTGAGTTCGTACCCGGAAAACCGTTCCCGTTATTCTCGCTCCTTGCATCATTTTCGTCGTAGACTATAAGGCAAGTAACTTGTATTCTTTTTATTGTGTAATACAAGTACTAAATACCGCATATAGTGTAGTTGTGTTTTAGAGACAATTTTTGTGCAAAACTCTTGTTATATCTTGTCTTTATGTGTTGATTCGTATATAGTTGTCTCATTACATACACGACATGAATTTGGACTTAGGGATAATCAATTCTTGTATACATGCATGTGTTCGTGAATTATGAGGTGTTGCATGATCGTATATGTTTGATGGGTTCGTTGTAGTATAACTCGTTGCAAACTTGTTAAACACCCTATACCATGTTGTTTATACATCTAGTATACCATATTTTACTTTTTGTTATGATTTGGATGAGTTCCATATGAACTAGTTGATTTTATGCTTGAAGGAGATTTCTGTTTTTGCCGTTACCCCACTTTTGTTCAGTATTTTAAACCCTATTAAGGTCAGTATATGAAAATTATTTGTGAATATGAATTATAGAGAATTCTGTCTACTTTCCAGAATTTCTGACAGATCTCAGTTTAGATTTGTGAGTTACAAGTTATGACTATTTTACTACAGAGGTGTAGAAAAAAATTACAGATTTGGTTTTACGTGAATTCTGAAGAGTAATTTATTTTAATACTGATGCTAAAGGTAATATTTTGATCCAATATTTTTCTTATTACAACTAGATTTGATTGGAATTAACCCCTAATTTTTGTGGATTGAATTGATAACTATTATAAACTATTCTATGCTTGCAAACAACTCATATACATGCAAAATTTTCATACTGTTCAATAAAAAACCATAATTTCCATCTTATTCTACTTGCTGTTTATAAAAACTTTGTGAATATGAATTGTAGCCTATTGTATCTATTTTATCACCTTTTTGACGGATCTGGATTTCGATTTATATTTTGAAAGATATTGTTGTTTTAGTACTGCTGTGTTTATGCTTTCGGATTTACAAACTGGCTGTATTCTAGTGCTTTCTGATTTTACTTGACTATTCTATCTATGTTAGAAAATTATGAAATATTATTTTATGATACTAGACATACTAGGAAATACCCCAGATTTTTCTTGGATTTAATCAGTAAGTTTTTATATTGTTTTCCTATTTATGAGTACAAACTTCTGATTTCTAGCTGAATACGTTTTCTGGATACAAATCTGTTTTGAGTCATGTTTTTGTGAAATACCATATGGCTTATATATAATTGCTGGATTTGGCCAAGAGTCTATTTTCCAGATTCTCTGACGGATCTAAATTTGCATGTTTTTGGCAACGGGAATCCCAGATTTGGTGTAATACTGTCTTACTGTCTGAACTAGAATTTTCGTTGTCCCAATCTTTTATGAGTTGTCTTTTACCTGTGCATGCTTATCTTCCAACGTGAACCTGTTACTTGTTCATGCCATATTATTCTTTCTCTGTTTTGTACACATACATGCCTGTTTAATAATCAAGCAGGGATTAAGGGAAAGACCTTAGTAGTGGACAATATAGGTATGTGTACTTAGAAGGGGGCCGTGTTTCCCATTACTTGATGCCATGTTTTATGATTACATGATTCATACTCGTTATTACTATCTGCTACCATGTTTCATAATTACATGATTCATGCTTGTTATTACTATATGCTACCATATTTCATGACAACATAATTCATGCTTGTTACTACTATTTGATGCCACGAGTTCATAATTACGTGATTCGTGCTTGTTACTTGTTACTTATTACTTGATGCCTGAGTACACGGCCCTATAGAAATCTACCACTAGATCTAAACGTAATTTGTATGAATATAGCAACCATGTGGTAAAAATATGGGACGCATGAAGTGCTACCTAGATAGGACTAGATACAAGACTTGAAACAACATGACACTTGATACTTGACACTTGCTACTTGTTACTTGTACATGATACTTGACACCCGTTACTTGTTACTCGTTTACATGATACTTGTTTACTTGACACTTGTTACATACCACTTGCACTCGTTCATCTTGCCATGCTAGTTGTTCTATTTTGTTGCCATGTTTATTCCATGTTATATTTGCTTCCACTATTACTCTATACTTGTTTATCCTTTTCTGTACTTGTGCCTGCACTACAAGCTGCCCGTAACTTGCATTGACGGATGTTTTGTTTCTCTTTCATTTTTTCTGCAATTTGTTAAATTGCAGATTTTGGTGATCAGCTGCCCGATGGAGTAGGTGATCTGAGATTCTGGTTGGCTGGAGTTCTTGTTATATCTATTTATTTCTTGTTGCTTATCTTGAATAATTGTACTTGGTTACATGGATTATTTTGTATTGGGCTTTGTGTCCTGTTACCGCTAAATCTAGTGTGGGGGCAAACAGATAGTATTTGTGGATTCTTGGAAAACCTGAATAGCAAATCTGAACTTGTTCTGTTGAAGTCTGACTGCTGACTCCCGCCGTTCACCTGCAAAAAAGTGCGAGACACCGGGGTTGATCCCGGGGACGCACCCTCCGACGCTCAAGTCAGTAATCAGGGAAGATTATGAAAGAGCGTAAATTGGCAAAAGATTAATTACCTCTTAATGGAGATGGATGGGGGGTATTTATAGCCGCCTTTGGGACCTAATTAGGTATGTAATCCCTGTGTTTAGATAAGGAATGTAATCCCTAATTCCCAGTGAAAGGATAGATATGAATCAAGACCGTTGATTAGGATTAATCAGAAACCCTAATTCTATCCTGGTGGACCAGGTTTGCTGCGGGTTGAAACCCGCACCCATTTGAGGTGGATCCGTTCGCGGGTTAATGGATCTTTGAGGAGGAGAACCAGTACCCGCTTCAGACCCATTGGTAGGTGAAATTACCGTTTTATCCCTAGGCTTTAAGATTTGTTCCTGATTTGGACGGTTCTGATTTAACCCCATTTTTAGCCATATCACGAGCCCCCCACTCCCGAAGACTGAGCTTGATCAGCCTTTGAGGAATAGATTTACTGTTTTAATGGCTAGCAGAGTTGTATCGGAGTCCAAATGGAAGGTTCCGAATCTTCGCAGGAGGAAGTATGGTGATTTTCTAAGTTAGTTGCGTACTCTGAGTTGTTCTTGTGCTCTTCTAGGCATTTGGTGATTTTTATATATTTTTTCGGAATATTTACTTAATTTTGCGAAGCGTCGATTCATCGTTCGAGAGTCTTAATAAGTGGTCCTAGGCAATAATTATTTACTCGGGGGCTCAAAAATATTTCCCCGACTTTATAATTATTTTCTAGGATTTTTAATTATTTTTCCAGAATTTTTAATCATTTTTTTCGCAAATTTTAAATAAATAAAACGATTTTAATAGAATAAAATACCGAATTATGGCGTGGCGCGATCTGGGCTCCCCATCAGCTTTGAGCGCAATTTTCTGGGGGATCGGACGATCCAAATTGCTCGGCAAGTAGTTTCTTCGTATGAGAGGGTCGGATGGGCACTTGCTCGGAATCCGAGCGAAGTGGCTCGGTTTTTCCCTCGCGCGAGTGGCTCGGATCGCTAGTCGCTCGGCTCAGAATTCCGAGCGACGTGGACCGATCTGCACCGTCGGATCTCAGCGCGGATCTCGAGGTGGGCACAATTCCCAAGAAAACACTATCTTGTCGTTTAGTGGACGTGGCGTAATCTGGACCGTCCACATCTCAGGCACGATTTTCGCAATGATCCAACGGTTGAAGATGCTCGGCGGCATTTTTCTTCACTTTCGAGGGTCCGATTAGCACTTGCTCGGAATCTAAGCGAAATGGCTCGGTTTTTCCGTTGTGCGAGTGGCTCGGATCGCTAGTCGCTCAGCTCAGAATTCCGAGCGATGTGGAGCGTCTGGACTGTCGGATCTTGGCGCGAATCTCGAGGCAAACACAGTTCCCAAGAAAAACTATCTTGTCGTGTAATGGTGCTGGCATGATCTGGGCCGTCCGATCGAAATCTTACGCGAATTTTGAGGAGAAAGTCGTTTTTCTCCAATTTGTAGCCCGGATTGGCACTTGCTTGGAATCCGAGCTATTCTCTTGAATGTTGAGGTCGGATCGCCTATCGCTCGGATTTTTGTTCCGAGGGACGTGGGGCGGTCCTAGCCATTGGATGATGGCACAGATCTCGATGCTGGCTCAGTTCCCAAGAAAACACTATCTTGTTGTTTAGTGGACGTGGCGTAATCTGAGCCGTCTGATCGAAATCTTACGCGAATTTTGAGGGGAAAGTCATTTTTCTCCAATTCGTAGCTCGGATTGGCACTTGCTCGGAATCCAAGCGAAGTGGCTCGGGTCACTAGTTGCTCGGGTCGGAATTCCGAGCTATCCTCTTTGTTGTGGAGGTCGGATCGCCTGTCGCTCGGATTTTTGTTCCGAGGGACGTGGGGCGATCCTAGCCGTTGGATGACGGCACAAATCTCGATGTTGGCTCAGTTCCCAAGAAAACACTATCTTGTCGTGTAGTGGTGCTGGCATGATCTGAGCCGTCTGATCAAATACGCGAATTTTGAGGGGAAAGTCATTTTTCTCCAATTCGTAGCTCGGATTGGCACTTGCTCGGAATCCGAGCGAAGTGGCTCGGGTCACTAGTTGCTCAGATCGGAATTCCGAGCTATCCTCTTTGTTGTGGAGGTCGGATCGCCTGTCGCTCGGATTTTTGTTCTGAAGGACGTGGGGCGATCCTAGCCGTTGGATGACGGCACAGATCTCGATGCTGGCTCAGTTCCCAAGAAAACACTATCTTGTCGTGTAGTGGTGCTGGCATGATCTGAGCCGTCTGATCGAAATCTTACGCGAATTTTGACAAAGGAAGCGACGTTTCAATCAAACTTAAGTTGATTGGAATCTTACGCGAATTTTGAAAAAAAGGCTTATTAGTTGATTGGAATGTTGCTAAATAGAATGTATGTGATTCCATCATCAAACTTAAGTTGTATGTTAATTATTTATAGCTATGGATTGCTTGAAGTAAAATTTGTTGTTGGCATCAAAAACTAAATGCAAATGTTAGTAGATGAAAATATTATTTTATGTGCTTGAATGAACTTTTGTGCTAATGTTTGTAAGGAATAACTAAAATATATAATTTGTGGGTTTGTGAAAGGAATATAAACAGGGAATTGATATAGAGAATATTGATGTTAAGTTGGATAAGAAATGTCGAAAAGAAATGTGGTAGTAGTAGTATACAATTTAAACTAATTGTATGCAAAATTTGTGTTAATTAGTGGAAAAAAAAAATTAATTACTGGAGTATCAATTATTATGTGAATAATTATTCTGGAGATTTACAGTAGATTTTAGTGAAAGTAAAACTCAAATGAGAGCATTTGAAACATCGAAATGTTCTATTAAATAGAGAGTTGAATTAATTAAAATGCAAGTTGTATTTGAGACAACTTGAGCCTATAGCTCAAGTGGTCGGGAGGCTTCTAATCGCTACAGTGTGCGGTTTGGGTTCTCACAGATCGAGGGTTCGATCCTTGATAACACCATATTTTGTGTGTATTTAACAAATTTAATCAGTTTTTCAACCGAGAGTACTTAAGACTCTTAACCCCCTTTTATATTGATCGGCGCGATTGGCCTAGTGGCCAGAGCGTGCGGCTTGCTTCCCTGTGGTTGTTTGTTCGAATCCTGGTCACGGCCAGTATTAAACTTGTTGGAAAAAATGTTTTTTTGATGGTTTTTTATGTTTAAAAATTATGAAAGAAATACTATTATTATTCTAAAATTATGTGTGACTTATGAAAAATAAATTGGGAGTTATTGAAATGAAATAGAGTATATTTTGAGAACAAAAGTGTAGCTAGAAATATGGTTCTACACTTATATTTTTGTGAAAGTTGTGTTTTGCAAAAAGGACTTGAAATAAAGTGCTAGAAAAGGAAATATAACAAAGAAAGAAAATATGTGAAGTGAAGTGGTGTGAATTATTCTTAGTGAAGAATAATGTGACAATAATGAATTGTGAATATTCATTTTGACCATATACTTAGTGATATGATTTTTTATGTGAAAATAAATAATGGATGAAATTCATGATGAATAATGAAACTCTATGTATGGTTATCGACTCATGAATTATTTGAAATCATGTGATTGGAAAAGAGAATGTTATTGAGTATGAAAACTCAAACATGTGAATTTGTGAAATTAAATTGAAAATTAGGGTGTAGCCAAAACTCACACCGGCAAGTGAAAGTGATGAATAAATTATGATTATTGACATTGAAAAGACCAGTTTGGGTCATTGTGAAATGAAAGAAATAAGACCGGTAGTAGTGAGAGGGCTAACTCTAAGAGATTGATTTTGTTCATGATTTCATTAAATTTAAGGATTTAGTACATAGTGAAGAGGTGATGAAAGTGAGAGAAAAACACAAGTATGAGGGCCTCGAGTCTACGATGTGAGAGTGATCTACAGAATGCATGCTTGATGTGTCAAGACATGGCGTGGGCACTACTCCAGAATTATTGGGATCTTGGCGACGCTTGTGGGATGTTTGGTGACTGCAAGAGGATCGTGTGCCATGAAGGAGGCTGAATTGCCACAGAATGCATGCTTGATGTGTCAAGACATGGCGTGGGATTCCCCTCCAGGTTTTCTGTACACGAGCTTGTACTCATAGATCATCTAGGATACTTACCGTAGTTACAGTAGTAGATTAAGTCATGACGAGGGATTGAACCCTACAAGATGAAGAACGATTAAGAGGCTTGCCCTCGGACCTATGTAGTATGAGATGCATAGAATCCGAACAAGTGTACATTAGTGTCATATAATATAAATAATTGCATTAAGGACTAAGTGCACAATCACAACACGACATCAATAGGGTATTCTCTTTAGTTTGATATGTGACAAGTTTGTGTTTGTTAAATATGGAAAATCAATTATACTATTTCCGGCGTAGAGAGGATGGTCGTGTATAAAATTCATCGGTTGAATAAACTGACGTACCCACAGTTTTGTATGCAGGGTAAATGACATGATAAAGATTAAAGAAGAACAGATGCTTAGAGATTATTCAAATGTTGATGTACTTTTATATAAATGTTGTAAATTTGCTTCCGCTGTAAAATGTAAAGTGTAAAGTTTTCATGTAACTCTGATGTAAAGTGAAAAGTTTTAAATTCCTTGTAAAATTGTACGAAAGAAGTGTAAAGATCCTGTGGAATCTCGAATTCAGTGTATTTTGGAATTCGGGGCATTACAGAGTGGTATCAGAGCCACGCTTCACACTTGTACAAATTTATAAGGAACGACACCCTAGAAGTGGACATTAGAGTGTGTGTTTGAGTCTAGAGATTTAAATGTAAGTTACTTACATTTTTTGTTGCTCTATGACTTATGCTTCTTCCTCCCTATTTCTAAGATGGTTGATCACTTCGACCCTGCTGGAAACGACAATTGGCATATCATAGAGGAAGATTACTATCCTGGACAAGCAGATTCCGAGGAAGAGTACTACCCAGGGCAATCTGACTCTGACGGAGAAGAATGGCCTGAGTCCCGAGAGATCACCCCACCTCCGGACTCATCTGATGACTCTTCTGACGAAGAAGAAGAACCAGTTCCAAGTAGTCTTCTGATATCTCTTCAGAGGTAGGTAGAAACACTGCGGGAGAGAGTCGGATAATTGGAGGCTCAATTGGCAAAGCGTAAGGACGACTTTGCAGTTCTCAGTCATCGTGTATGGGAACTCGAGAAGAGGAAGAATATGACCGATGTGCTGAAGGAAGAAGTTGATGAACTACGGGGAGAGACCGTACCAACCAGGGCGAGTATTTGCCTTGACCGAAGCTGATGCCGATGAGGTGGATCATGTCATCACTGGTACGAAGGCGGATGTTTAGAGGTTCATGTTGTTTCTTTTTCTCGCTTATTTAGTGAACTGTTACGTAATGAGTGTGTATTATGTAACAGGAGAACTTTATTTGAATGGAATGAAAGCTGTTGTTTTGTTCGATACTGGATCCTCTCATACTTTTGTGTCTCCTAAATTTGCTAAAGTATTGGGCGTTGATCCGAAGATTTTTCCAGGCAAGATCTTAGCAGTAGCTACTCTACAGGGGAAACTTTAACCACTGATCGGTACTATGCGGATTGCGAGATTGTGATTGGGGACAAAATCTTCGGAATTGATCTAATCGAGCTGACTATCTTGGGAGTCGATGTTATCATTGGCATTGATTGGATGTCGGTGTACAGTGCAAGTATCGAGTGTTAGACTAAGACGGTAACAGTGAAGGCTCCAGGTGGACCTGAAGTCAATTTCCAAGGGAAGAAGAAGTGTTCTAGGCTGGTGGCAACTATCCGCAAGGAAGAAATTCCTGTGGAAGTGCAAAGGATTCCTGTGGTTCGGGACTATCCGACTGTGTTCTTGGATGATTTTCCTGGGTTACCCCCGCATCGTGATGTAAAGTTCAGCATCACTGTTCAACCGGGAAGTGCACCCATTTCTAAGGCACCGTATAGGATGGCTCCAGTGGAACAGGATGAGGTGAAACGGCAGATTGAGGAACTGTTGGAGAAAGGCTTTATTCAACTTAGTGTGTCACCTTGGGGAGCACCAGTGCTTTTGGTAAAGAAGAAGGATGGATCGATGAGAATGTGTACCGATTACCGAGAGCTGAATAAGGTCACTATTCAGAATAAGTATCCTATTCCCCGAATTGATGACTTGTTCGATCGTCTACAAGGAGTAGCTGTTTTCTCCAAAATAGATCTTCGATCAGGATATCACCAAGTTCGAGTGAAAGCTGAAGATGTGCACAAAACTGCATTTAGAACTCGACATGGGCATTACGAATTCTTAGTTATGCCATTTGGAGTGACGAATGCATCCGCAATCTTCATGGATTTGATGAACAGAGTTCTGAGGCCGTTCATTGATTCTTTCGTCGTGGTGTTTATCGACGATATCCTCGTGTACTCCAAGTTAGAAGAGGAGCATACCGAGCATCTGGCAGCAGTTTTGAAGAAGCTGGAAGAGCAGGAATTGTATGACAAGCTATCCAAGTGCGATTTCTGGAAATCTGAAGTGGCATTCCTAGGTCACATCCTTTCTAAGGAGGGAGTGGCAACTGACCCTCAGAAGATAGAGACAGTGAGGGATTGGGCAAGGCCTACTACAGTGAAGGAAGTCAAAAGTTTTCTTGGATTGACTGGATACTACAGGAGATTCATTCAAGGTTATGCTCAGTTAGCTGTGCCGCTTACTAGTTTGACCAAGAAGAATGTGAACTTCAATTGGACTGAGCAATGTGAGGCGAGCTTTCAGGAGTTGAAAGAGAAGCTGACTACTGCACCTATTTTGGCTTTGCCTAGAGCAGGTGTTGAGTATGATGTTTACAGCGATGCTTCACATCGTGGGCTTAGTTGTATCTTAATGCAAAAAGGAAGAGTAATCGCTTATGGGTCTAGGAAACTAAGACCGCATGAGAAGAATTACCCGACTCATGATCTGGAGTTGGCTGCAATTATCTTTGCCCTGAAGCAATGGAGACACTATGTGTACGGTGAGAAATTGAACATGTACACGGACCACAAGAGTTTGAAGTACATATGTCAGCAGAAGGATCTGAATTTGAGGGAGCGAAGATGGTTTGAAGTACTTGAGGACATGCGACTTGAGATCAAATATCATCCTGGGAAAGCTAATGTTGTTGCTGATGCACTTAGTCGCAAAAGCAGTTTATCCTGTTTGATTACAACTCAGAAGCATCTGATGGAAGAATTGGATTGAGCAGGTATTGAAGTTGTCTTGCAAGGATTGGGAGCATCTTTAGCTCAGTTGAGGTTTCAGCCTACTTTGAATGGAAGGATTATTGCAAGTCTGGAGGTTGATGCTGATATCTTAGAAATGAAGGAGCAGGTTGGTGCTGGCAGGTTACCCGGATTTCAAATCAGGAATGGAGTGCTGTGGTTCGGAGATAGACTATGTGTTCCAAATCAGGCGGACCTGAAAAAGAGTATTCTTCAGGAGGCACATGCTACTCTTTTATCGGTACATCCTGGAAGTACTAAGATGTACAGAGACATCAAACCGCATTTATGGTGGTCAGGTTTGAAGCGGGATGGGGCTGAATTTGTGGCGAAGTGTGAGGTTTGTCAATAAGTGAAAGCCGAGAATCAGAGACCCGGATGTCTATTACAGCCGTTACCTATTCCGGAATGAAAGTGGAATAACATCAGTATGGATTTCATTACGGGATTGCCCAAGAGTCCTAAAGGCAATGATGTGATTTGGGTTATAGTCGATCGACTAACCAAATCCGCTCACTTTTTGGCGATGAAACTCACTACTTCGATGGACAAGTTAGCTGAGTTGTATGTTGGCGAGATCGTCAGGCTTCATGGTGTTCCGTCAACTATTGTATCTGATCGAGATGCGCGGTTTACTTCGCATTTCTGGAGGAGTCTTCAGACAGCTTTAGGTACAAGACGGATTTCAGCACTGCTTTTCATCCGCAAACCGATGGGCAGACCGAGAGAGTCAACCGTATTCTTGAGGATATGCTTTGGTGTTGTATACTAGACTTTGGAGGCAGTTGGGAAAGGCATTTACCTTTAGTAGAGTTTGCCTACAACAACAGTTTTCAGACTAGCATCGGGATGGCGCCGTACGAAGCTCTGTATGGCAGGAAGTGCAGGACACCTGTTTGTTGGTTTGAAGTTGGAGAGCGTCAATTGTTTGGGCCTGAGCTTGTGCAGCAAACCTCTGAAAAGATTGATCTGATCAGGAAAAGGTTGGTGGAAGCTCAGAGCAGGCAGAAAAGCTATGCAGACAACCGGAGAAGGGACCTTGAGTTTGAGGTAGGTGACTTCGTATTTCTGAAAGCATCGCCAGTAAAGGTGTGATTCGATTTGGCAAAGGCAGGAAGTTAGCCCCGAGATTTATAGGCCCGTACAAGATATTGAAAAGGATCGGAAAAACTGCTTACCGGCTTGAGTTACCGGAAGAGTTATCTCAGGTGCACAATGTCTTTTATGTGTCTATGCTGAGAGGTTATATTCCAGATCCGAGTCATCATTTGCCTGAAGTGCCGGAAGGTTTGCATTTGGATCTCAACTACATCGAGTCTCCTGTCGAGATTGTTGATCGTCGAGAGAAAGTCTTGAGGAATAAGACGATACCGATGGTCAAGGTAGTCTGGAGGAACCATTTGGTTGAAGAGACTACTTGGGAGTCTAAGGTGAGGATGTTGAAGGATTATCCTGAGCTTTTTGCGTAATTTGTATTTTGTATTTTCTTGTGCTTGTTGTGAGTGTTTTGTTTCTCGCTCTTGATTGTAGTTCCGGGGACGGAACTATTCTAAGGAGGGAGTGTTGTAATACCCCGATTTTCATTTATGAAAATTATTTATTTTATTTTGCACATAGTGTGCATATGCAATTTTTGTAGTATGAAATCTTATAATTATTTTCATTATGGATAATGTGGATATATGTGTGTGTGTGTGTGTGTGTGTGTGTGTGTGTGTGTGTGTGTGTGTGTGTGTATTCTCTAATTATTTTTATAAAGGCCCATTTTCTTCAAATAAACATAAGCCTTTCTTTCTAGCCCAAATCTAATTTATTTATTTTTTATAAGACTATTATTTTGGCCCATTAATTAAAGCCCATGAGTTATTTCTATTTTAATTACTACTTGTAATGTAGAACATCTTTTAAATATTATTTTTATAGAAAATATAATGTACAACTTTTTTTAAATGGAGACTAATGCATGCACGTGCATTGCACGTACACGTGCAAAAGCACCATATGTAGGCCGGTTTTGACATGGAGGGAAAAGGAAAAAAATAATGGAGTCATGGGTGGTGGTTGCTTGATCATGGTTGGTTACTACAACTCCCCCTTGAATCCTAGCCTTTTATTTCTAACTCCTAGTTTGATCCTAGCCTTTCATTTACTCCAATTTTTCGTATAAATACCCCCCCCCCCCCAGCCTAGTTATTCTTGTACTCTTTATTTCTCCAAAACCTATAGTAGAAAATACATTGTTGGTAGTATAGTAAGTGAGATAAAAGATTGAGATTTGTGTGTGAGGGAGTTGTGCTTGCATCAAAAAGGGAAGGCCCGTAACGCCCCGAATTCCAAAATACACTGAATTCGAGATTCCACAGGATCTTTACACTTCATTTAGTACAATTTTACAAGGAAATTTGAACTTTTCACTTTACATCAGAGTTTACATGAAACTTTACACTTTACATTTTACAGCGGAAGCAAATTTACAACATTTAAATAAAGTACAACAACATTGAATATTCTTTAAGCATCTTTTCCTCTTTAATCTTTATCATGTCATTTGCCCTGCATACAAACTGTGGGTACATCAGTTTATTCAACCGACGAACATTATACACGGCCATCCTCTCTATGCCGGAAATAGTATAACTAATTTTCCATATTTAACAAACACAAACTTGTCACATATCAAACTAAAGGGAATACCCTATTGATGTCGTGTTGTGATTGTGCACTTAGTCCTTAATGCAGTTATTTATATTATATGACACTAATGCACACTTGTTCGGATTCTACGCATCTCATACTACATAGGTCCGAGGGCAAGCCCTTAATCGTTATTCATCTTGTAGGGTTCAATCCCTCGTCATGTCTTAATCTACTACTGTAACTACGGTAAGTATCCTAGATGTTTTCTGACATACGAACTCATGTCTAGGCGCCCTGGAGGGAATCCCAACGCACTGACACATGACTCATCATACAGGCATCCTGTGGTAATTCAGCTCCTACCATAGACATGACACCACCCGCAGTCGTCCGACATCCCACGAGCGTTGCCACCGGGACGGTACTCTGGAGCAGTATCCACGCCCTATCATGACTCATCACGGGACATCCTGGGATACGCTCTCGCCGCCAATCCAATGGCCCTCATACTCAATGTTTTTCTCTTACTTTCATCACATCTTCACTATGTAACTAATCCTTAATTCTAATGAAATCATGACCAAATTCAAAGCTCTAGAGTTAGCCCTTTCACTACTACCGGTCTTATTTCTTTCATTTCACAATGACCCAAACCTGGTCTTTTCAATGTCAATAATTATAATTCATCATTTTTCACTTGCCGGTGTGAGTTTTGGCTACACTCTAATTTTCAATTTCAATTCATAAGTTCACATGTTGACTTGTCATACTCAAAATTATTTCTCATTTCCAATCATGATTTCTAAATTATTCAATAGTCCATAACTATACATGGAATTCAATTATTCATCATGTAATTCATGAAATATCATTTTCACATTAAAAACCACATCACTAGTTATACGATCAAAAATGAATATTCACACCTCATAATTTGTCACACTATTCTCCAATGAGAATAATCCCACATCACTTCACATAATTGCTTTCTTATTCATATTTCTTTTCTAATATTCCATTTCAAGTCCTTTTGCAAAGTACAACTTTCATAAAAATGCAAGTGTAGAACCATAGTTCTAAATTATACTTTTGGTCTCAAAATATACTCTATTTCCTTTAAATAATTCCCAATTTATTTTTCATAAATCCCACATATTTTTAGGATAGTAATCATATTTTTTTCATAATTTTCCAATCATCAAAACCCCCAAAAAAATTTATTTTTTCCCACAACACAACACAGCCGAGACCAAGGATCGAACCAGCGACCACAGGGAAACCAACCGAAGGCAGAGACCACTAGGCCGAACGCACTGTGCGCTATGAAGAGAGGCTAAGAGCATCAAATGCGCTCGGCTGTAGTTATTTTTATTTTTCAAAACTACGAAATAAAAGTATGGTGCTAAGGGGATTCGAACCAGCAACCTGAGACACCGAACCCACTGTAGCAACTAGGATCATCCCGACCACTTGAGCTATAAGCTCAGGTTGTCTTAGTTCAACCCAAAATCTAATTTAAATCGATGCTCTCTGTATAGTAAAACATTTCGATGTTCAATAAGCTCTCATTTGATTTGGTTTTTACTAAACTTGCTGTAGAAATTCTAGATTAATTATTCTCATCATAAATTATACTCCAGTATATAAAAATAATTTTTCCAATAATTAAACATATATCTACCATACAATTTGGTTAAATTTATATACTACTACTAACACGTTTCTTTTTCGACATTCTTATCTAATTTAACATCACTAATCTCTTTATTAGCAATCTTCATTATCAATTCTCTGTTTTTAATCATTTCACAAACCCCCAAATTATACTTTTAAGTCATTCATACACATTATCACAATAGTCTATTTAAGCACATAAAGTGACATTTCAATCCACTAGTTCTTGCATTTAATTTTTAATGTTAACAATGAAGTTTTCTTCAAACAATCCATGGCTATAATTAATTCACACACAACTTAAATTTTAATAATAGAACCACATACAATTGCATATCCACATTTCAATCAATCAATAGGTCATTTTTCCAATTAAATGTGTACTCTTATTAATCTTTTTCATGCATCATTCTTTCAATTCAAGTCTAACATACTTCCTAATTAGAAATATAGAAAATTTACCCACCTTAATTGGAGAGACTACACTTAGCAACACCTCCTAAACCAATGTCCTTGCAAACGAACGATCCTCCTCCTTGATGCGCGCACCCGAGCCTCCACAATGCCAAGCCGAGAGCTCCCTATTGCCGGCCTCCTCTTTGATGCAAGCACAAATCCACACAATCTCTCGATCTTTTAACTCACTTGTTAAACTACCAGCAATGTATTTTTAAACTATAGGTTTGGAGGAAATAATTAGCATAAGAATACTAGGCAAGGGAGGGGGGGGTATTTATACTAAAAATTTAGGAAAATGGAAGGCTAGGATTAACTTAGGAGTTAGGATTAAAAGGCTAGGATTCAAGGAGGAGTTACAATAACCAACCATGATCAAGTAACCACCACCCATGACTCCACTTGAATTTTCCCTTTTCCCTCCAAAGATCAAAACCGACCATGCTTAAATGGTGCATATTGCACGTGTACGTGCAATGCACGTGCATGCATTTGCCTCCAAAAATTTGTACATTATATTTTACAAAAAAAAAATAATCTTTAAATTGTATTCTACATTACAAGTTGTATTTAAAATAAAAATAGCTCATGGGCTTTAGTTTATGGGCCAAAATAATAACTTATAAAAGAAACTAAATAAATTCAATTTGGGCTTTTAAAAAGAATGGCTTTTGTCTATTTGAAAAAGGGCTTTATATAAAAATAATTAAAGAGCACATATATAAATATCTATGCTCATCATAATAAAAATAATTATAAAATTTAATTCTACCAAAAATATTGCACGTGCACACTATGTGCAAAATAAAATAATTTTCATTAAATGAAAATCGGGGCATTACAACACTCCCTCCTTAGAATAGTTCCGTCCCCGGAACTACAGTCAAGAGCGAGAAAACAAACACTTACAACAAGCACAAGAAAAAAAAAATACAAAAACACAAATCAAGCAAAAAACTCAGGATAATCCTTCAACATCCTCTCCTCAGACTCCCAAGTAGCCTCTTCAACCAAATGGTTTCTCCATACTACCTTGACCATCGGTATCGTCTTATTCCTCAAGACTTTCTCTCGACGATCAACAATCTCGACAGGAGACTCGATATAATTCAGGTCCAACTGCAAACCTTCCCGCACTTCTGGCAAATGATGACTCGGATCTGGAATATAACCTCTCAGCATAGACACATGAAAGACATTTTGCATTTGAGATAACTCTTCCGGTAATTCAAGCTGGTAAGCAGTTTTCCCGATCCTTTTCAATATCTTGTACGGGCCTATAAACCTCGGGGCTAACTTCCCGCCTTTGCCAAATCGAACCACACCTTTACTGGGCGATATTTTCAGAAAGACGAAGTCACCGACCTCAAATTCAAGGTCCCTTCTCCGGTTGTCTGCATAGCTTTTCTGCCTGCTCTGAGCCTCTACCAATCTCTTCCTGATCAGATCAATCTTCTCAGAGGTTTGCTCCACAAGCTCAGGACCAAACAACTGACGCTCCCCAACTTCAAACCAACAAACAGGTGTTCTGCACTTCCTGCCATACAAAGCTTCGTACGGTGCCATCCCAATGCTAGTCTGAAAACTGTTGTTGTAGGCAAATTCTACCAAAGGTAAATGCCTTTCCCAACTACCTCCAAAATCTAGTTCACAACACCGGAGCATATCCTCAAGAATACGGTTGACTCTCTCGGTCTGACCATCGGTTTGCGAATGAAAAGCAGTGCTGAAATCCGTCTTGGTACCCAAAGCTGTCTGAAGACTCCTTCCGAAATGCGAAGTAAACCGCGCATCTCGATCAGACACAATAGTTGACGGAACACCATGGAGCCGGACGATCTCGCCAACATACAACTCAGCTAACTTGTCCATCGAAGCAGTGAGTTTCATCGCCAAAAAGTGAGCGGACTGGGTTAGTCGATCGACTATAACCCAAATCACATCATTGCCTTTAGGACTCTTGGGCAATCCCGTAATGAAATCCATACTGATGTTATCCCACTTCCATTCCGGAATAGGTAACGGGTGTAATAGACCTCCGGGTCTCTGATTTTCAGCTTTGACTTGCTGACAAACCGCACACTTCGCCACAAATTTAGCCACATCCCGCTTCAAACCTGACCACCAGAAATGCGGTTTGATGTCTCTGTACATCTTAGTACTTCCAGGATGTACCGACAAAAGAGTAGCATGCGCCTCCTGAATAATACTCTCTTTCAGGTCCGCCTGATTTGGGACGCACAGCCTCTCTCCAAACCACAGCACTCCATCCACGATTTGAAATCCGAGCAACCTGTCAGCACCAACCTGCTCCTTCATCTCCAAAATATCAGCATCAACCTCCTGACAACTGAGCTAAAGATGCTCCCAATCCTTGCAAGACAACTTCAATACCTGCTCGGTCCAATTCCTCAATCAGATGCTTCTGAGTTGTAATCAAACTAGATAAACTACTCTTGCGACTAAGTGCTTAGCAACAACATTAGCTTTCCCAGGATGATACTTGATCTCAGGTCGCATGTCCTCAAGCACTTCCAACCATCTCCGCTGCCTCAAATTCATATCCTTCTGCTGATATATGTACTTCAAACTCTTGTGGTCCGTGTACATGTTCAATTTCGCACCGTACACGTAGTGCCTCCATTGCTTCAGGGCAAAGATAATCGCAGCCAACTCTAGATCATGAGTCGGGTAATTCTTCTCATGCGGTCGTAGTTGCCTAGACCCATAAGCGATTACTCTTCCTTCTTGCATTAAGACACAAACAAGCCCACGATGTGAAGCATCGCTATAAACATCATACTCAACACCTGCTCTAGGCAAAGCCAAAATAGGTGCAGTAGTCAGCTTCTCTTTCAACTCCTGAAAGCTTGCCTCACATTGCTCAGTCCACTTGAAGTTCACATTCTTCTTGGTCAAACTAGTAAGCGGCACAGCTAACTGAGCATAACCTTGAATGAATCTCCTGTAGTATCCAGTCAATCCAAGAAAACTTTTGACTTCCTTCACTGTAGTAGGCCTTGCCCAATCCCTCACTATCTCTATCTTCTGAGGGTCAGTTGCCACTCCCTCCTTAGAAAGGATGTAACCTAGGAATGCCACTTCAGATTTCCAGAAATCACACTTTGATAGCTTGTCATACAATTCCTGCTCTTCCAGCTTCTTCAAAACTGCTGCCAGATGCTCGGTATGCTCCTCTTCTAACTTGGAGTACACGAGGATATCGTCGATAAACACCACGACGAAAGAATCAATGAACGGCCTCAGAACTCTGTTCATCAAATCCATGAAGATTGCGGGTGCATTCGTCACTCCAAATGGCATAACTAAGAATTCGTAATGCCCATGTCGAGTTCTAAATGCAGTTTTGTGCACATCTTCAGCTTTCACTCGAACTTGGTGATATCCTGATCGAAGATCTATTTTGGAGAAAACAGCTGCTCCTTGTAGACGATCGAACAAGTCATCAATTCGGGGAATAGGATACTTATTCTGAATAGTGACCTTATTCAGCTCTCGGTAATTGGTACACATTCTCATCGATCCATCCTTCTTCTTTACCAAAAGCACTGGTGCTCCCCAAGGTAACGCACTAGGTTGAATAAAGCCTTTCTCCAACAGTTCTTCAATCTGCCGCTTCACCTCATCCTGTTCCACTGGAGCCATCCTATACGGTGCCTTAGAAATGGGTGCACTTTCCGGTTGAACAGTGATGCTGAACTCTACATCACGATACAGGGGTAACCCAGGAAAATCATTCAAGAACACAGTCGGATAGTCCCGAACCACAGGAATCCTTTGCACTTCCACAGGAATCTCTTCCTTGTGGATAGCTGCCACCAGCCTAGAACATTTCTTCTTTCCTTGGAAATTGACTTCAGGTCCACCTGGAGCCTTCACTGTTACCATCTTAGTCTTGCACTCGATGCTTGCACTGTACACCGACATCCAATCAATGCCAATGATAACATCAACTCCCAAGATAGTCAGCTCGATTAGATCAATTTCGAAGATTCTGTCCCCAATCACAATCTCGCAATCAGAATAGTACCGATCAGTGGTTAAAGTTTCCCCTGATGGAGTAGCTACTGCTAGAATCTTGCCTGGAAAAAATCTTCGGTTCAACTCCTAACACTTTAGCAAATTTAGGAGACACAAAAGTATGAGAGGATCCAGTATCGAACAAAACAACAGCTTTCATTTTATTCAAATAAAGTTCCCCTGTTACATAATACACACTCATTACGTAACAGTTTCACAAAATAAGCGGGAAAAGAAACAACATGAACCTCTAAACATCCGCTCTCATACCAGTGATGACAAGATCCACCTCATCGGCATCAGCTTCGGTCAAGGCAAATAATCGCCCTGGTTGGTACGGTCTCTTCCTAGTCTGCTGCATTGGTGCATTGCGATTACCATTCTGTGGCTTGGGGCATTGAGATTGGTAATGTCCCGTCTCACCACAATTGAAGCAATTTACCACAGGAGGTCTCACCACATTGTTCCCGGGCAACTAGTGACCCGAGCCATGGGTGATCCCCACGGTATGGTCGACGGACGACCTTCCGAAGCGAGCGAAGAAAGAGCCCGTGCTCAGCAACGAGGAGGCAGGAATCGTGGAGAAGTTGCTCGGGCTTCCGACCCTCAGTTGGAAAGACATCACCGAGGAGGCATTATTCTGAGGGGGTCTCAGTCCGATCGACCCTAGTACGCTTCTCCTATTCTTGTTTTGTCTTTGAGGTTTGGAAAATTTTTCTAACTTTTTTCACTCGGTTTGTGCAGAATCTCCCGGCATGGACTACAAAGGTCTGATGGCTAAGGCCCGAGCAGCTAAGGAGCAGGAGGTGAGGAAGAGAAAGAGGACCGTATCCGGGCCCCAAGGCGGCCGAGCGCCCAAGATCCCCTCGGTCTCTCCGACCCTCGAGCGGCAGGTTGTCGAGGCTCCTCTGGTTGAGCCCGATCAAGGCCTCGTGGTGCCGTCCGCCTCTCCTACCTCGGATGCGCCGACCCCAACAGCGGGAACAGATGCCCCAGGGTCTTCCGGCGGAGCGTTCAACATTAGCGCGGCGCTGGCTCTCGATGTTCCGCCCCTCACTGTCGAGGCAAAAGCAATTCTGATCGAAGAGCACAAGCGCATCTTCATCCCTGCCTGGCGCGTGATGAAGGTCGACGGGTTCTTAGGGGACGGTAACATCTGTATGCAGGTGGTGAAGCACCTGTCGACCCCAAAAGACCGAGCGGTGCTCAAGGCGGGCAAAGTTGGTGACGCCACGATGCAGATTGCTCGGAACACCATGTCGGTAAGTAGTAGAGGACTTTCTTCAAAAATTTTCTATGTTTTTGTGCTCGTGCTTGACTGCTTCTTGTATGGCTTGTAGACCCTCTGCCACTTCAATTATCTGCTCGAGGAGTTCACGAGCAAGGAAAAGGAGATGACCGTTCTGAACGACCAGAAATGGTCGGAGCGGTCTAAGGCGGTGAAGCAGCTGGAGGCCGAACAGTTGCATTCCGCTTCGCTCAAGGCCGAAGTTGCTGACCTAATGGCTCAGCTCGCCAAGGTGCTGAGGAGCTCGGCCACCGAGGCCTCCAAGGTCGAGACCCTAGAAAAGAAGGCGGCTCGGCTCGAAGGGGAGCTGTCTAAGGCCCTGAAGGCGTCAGAGGAGGTCGTGAGCGATCAAGCGTCGAAGGTGGCGGCCGCAGAGAAGGCAGTTCGGGACGAGGCCGAGGCTCACATGTTGACCAACATGGAGGAAGCATACGGCCGAGCGCTGAAGCATATCGTCGCTCGGAACCCCAGATTCGACGTCTCGTCCTACTACTTCTACGACCCCGTAGAGGGTGAGGAGGAGTTGCCCTTGGCCGAGCTCGCTCCGAGGCCGGAGGGCGAAGACTCCGAAGGCGAGGGTGGTGCCGAGGGTGCGATTGTAGCTGTGCCGAGCGATGATGAGGTCGACCCCTGACTTTGTCGCCTCTTTTTTTTTTTCTTTTTTCTTTTGTAATGCCTAACTGCGAACTGGCCACCGCTTTTTGTAGCTCTTGGACTTTTAATGAAATGGTTTCTTTTTGGCTGAATATTACAAAGTTTTGCAAAGTTGTTCAACTCTTTTTGCTCGGATTGTGTCTTTAAGTATTGAAGACTTCTTTTGATATTCCTTAACTTTTCAGGTCAAGTTGGGCCCGATCACTGAGGTCTCCCATCTTCGTACTGAGCTGAAGAAAACGAAGCGGGCTTTGTCTCGCAGTCGGGATAAAGCGTTTTACGACTTCTTGAAATTAGAGGATATCAAAGCAACTGCAAGATGGTATTTTCGCGAGTTGAGGGAACCGCAGAAGCAGCCTCGACAGACTCGTCTCGAAGGCGAGATAGAGTTGCTCCGTAAGGATCTCTTCGATGTCGACCAAAAGAATAGTGAACTACTGGCGGAGGTTCGTCATTTAGAGGTAACGGTGAAAGAACATTCGGCGAAGGAAGAGGAGTTAGCTTCGAGGGTGGGGAAGTTGATGTCCGAGCGCGATGAGTTGACGGCCAGAATTGACAAACTGAGGAGGATCACCATCGACAGGGGTATTGAAGTGACTCATTTCCGTCGTATTGTGGCCGACAGTACTAACGTTGCAGGCTCGTCTAGACCTCCTCGTCTCAAAGTATCGGCAGAGAGCGATATTCTGAGAGATAGGATCGTCGAGCTAGAGGAGGAGATTGCATCGCTGAAACCTCAACTCGTAAGGATCAATGTTCGCAGTACGTCGTGTACTCGCGAAGAGAGCGAAAAAAGGTATCTCGTTCTACAAACTTGCAACTCGTTCGCCTACCGTTAGGCGGAGCCCAGCTGATGCTCAGAGTGGTGTAGCTGTTTCGTCTAGTGGCACCTCAGTTGGGGCCACAGCTAGAATTAGCGGCGAAGGGGGTTCTCGCTTTGCTGGTTTAGAGTCGAGCTCAGAGGTAAGGCGACGTCGGCCTCGTGTGTCTTTGAACCGAAGCGTTCCCCTTCCAAAGAAGCGCTAAACAAGTTGTATTATGCTCTTCAAGTTATTGTAAAAATCCGTTGTAGTGTCAGCCTTAAAATCCGTTGTAGTGTCAGCCTTGTCCGGGCTCTTAATAAAAAAGTTTGTTTTGGTTCTGATGTTCGAATGTTGCGTTGGCTAGTATTAGTTTAAGTATTACTCCTCCAACTTTTGACCACTACTCAAAATCAGTAGCAAATCTTCCTTCTTATGTGCAAACCACTTTTGGCCTGCTTAACAGCGATAGAGAAGTGGAGTCGAGCCAAGTGTTGGACTCCGAACTCATCGTTAGAGTTTGTTCAACGGTTGTGGGAGCAATTCCGAATGGCGAACCCCTTCTAGCCCGCTTAAGAGCGAGCTTGCGAAGAGGAGTCGAGCCAAGTGTTGGACTTCGAACTCGTCGTTAGAGTTTGTTCAACGGTTGTGGGAGCAATTCCGAATGGCGAACCCCTTCTAGCTCGCTTAAGAGCGAGCTTGCGAAGAGGGGTCGAGCCAAGTGTTGGACTCTGAACTCGTCGTTAAAGTTTGTTCAACGGTTGTGGGAGCAATTCCGAATGGCAAACCCCTTCTAGCTCGCTTAAGAGCGAGCTTGCGAAGAGGGGTCGAGCCAAGTGTTGGACTCCGAACTCGTCGTTAGAGTTTGTTCAACGGTGTGGGAGTTTCTGAATGGCGAACCACTCCTAGCCCGCTTAAGATCGAGCTTGCGGAGTAGAATCAAACTAAGTGTTGGACTTCAAACTCGTCGTTAGAGTTTGTTCAACGGTTGTGGGAGCAATTCCGAATGGCGAACCACTCCTAGCCTGCTTAAGAGCGAGCTTGCGGAGTAGAATCGAACCAAGTGTTGGACTCCGAACTCGTCGTTAGAGTTTGTTCAACGATTGTGGGAGCAATTCCGAATGGCGAACCACTCCTAGCTCGCTTAAGAGCAAGCTTACGGAGCAAAATCGAACCAAGTGTTGGACTCCGAACTCGTCTTTAGAGTTTGTTCAACGGTTGTGGGAGCAATTCCGATTGGCGAACCACTCCTAGCCCGCATAAGAGCGAGCTTGCGGAGTAGAATCGAACCAAGTGTTAGACTCCGAACTCGTCGTTAGAGTTTGTTCAACGGTTATGGGAGCAATTCCGAATGGCGAACCACTCCCAGCTCGCTTAAGAGCGAGCTTGCGGAGCAGAATCGAACCAAGTGTTGGACTCCGAACTCGTCGTTATGGTGAACAGTAAAGGCAGAGAAGTACAAGCAATTTTACAAGTAAAATATGAAAAAACTTTCTTTATTGATAGCTAATAGTTGGCTGCTTCTAAGTTGCGAGCCGTTATTACATAGGAGAAATAAAGGAAAAAATACAAGTAAAAGGAGAGGAACGGTTCGACATCCCAGAATACTTAGAGAGGCGTTAATGCTCTCTCTCTTGGTATTTCAAAAGATGGTCGGCATTCCAAGTCCTGGGGATCTCTCTACCTTTGAGGTCTTCTAGTAGATATGTCCCGAGCCGAACTACTTTGGTGATCTTGTAGGGTCCCTCCCAATTTGGGGCTAGTTTACTCTTTTGACCAGGAAAAGAGATTGCTAACTTTCTGAGGACCAAGTTCCCTTCTTTGAGGTCGGTAGGATGGACTCTCTTATTGTACGCCAACTCGATACTCCTCCGATAACCCTGTTAGCGGATTGACGCTCTTTCCCATAGCTCGTCGACCAAGTCTAAGTTTGCCCGGAGTTCTCTGGCATTCTGTTCTTCTTCGTAGGCAAGAAGGCGAGGAGAAGGTATGCCGACTTCCAGTGGGATCACAGCCTCGGACCCATAGGTGAGGTTGAATGGCGACTCTCCTGTGAGGGTCCGTTTTGTGGTGCGGTAGTTCCACAGCACGTTAGGGAGCTGATCGACCCATAAGAGTTTAGAGCACTTATTCAGCCTTTTCTTAATACCCGAGAGGATCTGTCGGTTAGCATTCTCCACTTGACCATTCGACTGTGGATGGAAGACGGAGGAGAAACGTTGTTGGATGGCGAGGTCTTCACATAGAGCTCGGAAGGTAGCCCTGGTAAACTGGGTTCCGTTGTCTGTTATGAGGACTCGAGGGACACCGAATCGGCAGATAACGTTCCTCCAGAAGAACTGAAGTACTTTGTTCTTGGTGATTGTGGCCAAGGGCTCGACCTCTATCCACTTCGAGAAGTAGTCGATTGCCACGACTAAGAATTTGAGCTGACCGGGAGCTGGTGGGAATGACCTTAGTAAATCCATCCCCCACATTGCGAAAGGGATAGGACTTGATAGGGAGGTGAGTGGAACTTGGGAGGCGACGGACGTTGGAGTATTTCTGACAAAAGCTGCATTGCCGAACGTGTAGTTTGGCGTCTTGAAGGAGAGTGGGCCAGAAATATCCATAATTAACACTTTCCGGGCTAGGGATCTGGACCCTGAATGTGCCCCGCCGATGCCTTCGTAGAGTTCTTGCAGGGCGTATTCGGCTTGTTTTGGGGAGATGCATCTTAAACAAGGCCTGTCGTCTACTTGTGTGAAGGAGCGCTTGTATAGGATGCCCTCGATAAGTGTGTATCGCTCTGCTCGGGTTCTCACTCGGCGAGCTTCTTTAGGGTCTTCGGGGAGGAGCCCATCCCTTAGGAATTCTACCAGGGATTTCATCCAGTTATCTTGAAGCAGGACAGGTAGCGACTCCATCGAGTTGGAGGTTTCATCTTCTATACTAGGCTTCAGGAGCACCTCAATCAAGATGGTCTGCTCGAGACCTTGGAGGGAGGAGGAGGCTAGCTTGGAAAGGGCATCGGCTTGGGAATTCTCCTCTCGGGGGATTCGCTGGATGAGAGCTTCTTCAAACAGGGCCATGAGATTCCTGACCTTGGCTAGGTACTTAGCCATTCGGTTATCTCGTGCCTCGTAGTCGCTTAGGACCTGATTTACGACCAGCTGAGAGTTGCTAAAGATCCAGAGGCGCTGCGCCCCTGCATTGCGAGCCATTCTGAGGCCGGTTATGAGTGCCTCATATTCTGCTTCGTTGTTAGAGGCCTTGAAGTTGATCCGGAGAGAGTATTGGAGGATGAAATCATCTGGGCCAGCCAGAATGACCCCGGCTCCGCTTCCCTCGTTACAAGAGGATCCATCTACGTAAACCGACCAGACAGGTGGTCCCTTCATTGCTTGGCTGACCTCGGGGATGGTACTTTCAACTATGAATTCAGCTAAGGCTTGTGCCTTGATCGCGGTCCGAGACTGATACGTTATATCATGCTGGCTCAGCTCGATAGACCACTTCATGAGACGACCGGAGGTCTCTGGTTTGTGGAGAACTTGCTTCAGCGGTTGGTCGGTAAGAACGACCACCGAATGGGATTGGAAATATGGGCGGAGCTTTCTTGAGGCCATGACTAAGGCATACGCCATCTTCTCTATCCTCGGGTAGCGGAGCTCGGCATCCCGAAGTACCTTGCTCACGTAATAAATGGGCCTTTGATTCCTATCTTCTTCCCTCACGAGGACGGCGCTGAGGGTCTGCTCGAAGGCTGCTAAGTAGAGGTAGAGGGTTTCCCCGGGAACAGGTTTGCTAAGGAGAGGAGGATTGACTAGATAAGCCTTCAGCTGATCGAATGAGTCTTGTTGCTGCTAACCCCACTCGAAGCCTTTAGCCCCCCTGAGAGCCTTGAAGAAGGGAAGACACTTCTCCCCTAACTTGGAAAGGAAGTGCCCTATGGCTGCCAGGCGACCCGTTAGCTTCTGAACCTCTTTAACATTCTTCAGGGGAGCCATGTCTAATATGGCTTTGATCTTCTCGGGGTTGGCCTCGATTCCTCTTTGGCTGACCATGAAGCCTAGGAACTTCCCCGACGAGACTCCGAACGCACATTTGTTCGGATTGAGTCTCATATCGTGTTTCCTGAGTACGTCGAACGCCTCTTGCAGATCGGTCACATGATCGGCCCCACGGATGCTCTTCACATGCATATCGTCAACATACACCTCCATATTTCGGCCGATTTGTGCTTGAAAAACCTTATTGACGAGGCATTGATAAGTGGCACCTGCATTCTTCAATCCGAAGGGCATTACTCTGTAGTAGTAGAGGCCCTGATCGGTTACAAAGGAGGTCTTCGGGATATCCGGGGGAACATACGAATCTGATTGTAGCCTGAGAAGGCGTCCATGAAGCTGAGGAGTTCATGGCCCAAAGTGGCGTCAATCGTATCGATACTTGGAAGAGGGAATAGGTCTTTAGGGCATGCTTTGTTGAGGTCGGCAAAGTCGATACAAATCCTCCAGGTCCCATTGGAATTCTTCACCATAACTACATTCGAGAGCCATTCGGGATAGTTTACCTCCTATATGAACCGAGCCTTCAGGAGTTTGTCCACCTCTCTTTTATAGCTTGCTGGCGCTCGGGAGCGAACTTGCGCCTCTTCTGTTGGACCGGTTTGGACCCCGGAGCGATGCTGAGGTGGTGGACTAAAAGCTCTTCGGAAATTCCGGACATGTCTGCGGCCGACCAAGCAAAGAGGTCGCGATTCCTTCGGATGCACTGAACTATGTCGGAGCATAGGGCAGATGGAAGGGTCTTGCTAATAAAGAACTTTCGGCTTGGATCCTGCTCAGAGAAGAGCACTTCCTCCAACTCATCCACCGGCTCGGACGTTGGTCGGACAACATCTTGGGGGATTTCAAGAGTTTCGAGGGAGAGGACTGGACCCAGAGTAGAGGTCATGTAGCATCTGCGGGCCGTTTCCTGATTGCCTTTTACTTCCCCTACTCCTGCCCAGGTGGGGAATTTCATCTTCAGGTGATAGGCGGAATCTTTACTGAATGCTCTGAGTTTCCTGAATGCTCTTGTATCGATGCCTTATAGTGGACTGGCCACCGCTTTTGAATCTTTACTTTAGTAATGAGGTACTTTTGTGTGGCAACACGACTTAGAACTTTCTTGTGGCTTTTATTCAAATATAGAACTATCTTGTAGTTCTTATTCAAATTTAGAACTATCTTGTAGCTCCATTTGAGCTTAGAACCATCTTATAGCTTTTATTCAAATTTAGAACTATCTTGTAGCTCTACTTGAACTTAGAACCATCTTGTAGCTTCTTACTCAAATTTAGAACTACCTTGTAGCTCTACTTGAACTTAGAACCATCTTGTAGCTTCTTACTCAAATTTAGAACTACCTTGTAGCTCTTATTCAAATTTAGAACTATCTTGTAGCTCTTCGTGAACTTAGAACAATCTTGTAGCTCTATTTAGACTTAGAGTGATTTATGCTACTCTCTTTGGTTAATTTCCCCAGGGTAGAGAGGCGTCGCATCTTTGCGCCCAACTTCGCGTTGCTAAGCTAGGGTTTGCTCAATCTCGGGAGAGGCTCTCCAAAATGGAGTTGGAGCTTTGTTATTTAAGGTTGGTCTTGGCAATATCGAAGTGAAGTGCCTTGAGGAGACTCTCCAAAAAGTACCCCCCGAGGGTGGGGAGTTCGGCCCCTCTATGGCTGCCGGCAAAGCTTCAAGGCTAAAATTTCTTCAGCACTCTTTATTCGCGGTGACAACCAAGTGGAACGAGCTAAAGAACTATTTGTTCAAAGTGAGGTCGAAAAGGGACGAGATAAAGAACATGGTGCTCGAAAAGAGTTTAGAAGCGGCTCATCGGTGGAGGACCATAGCTGAGTTCTCTCAAGAGGAGAGCACGAGCAGGGTACCTCGTTTGAAGCTCAAAGTGACAGACGACTCCTTCAGAGAGCAGCTTGTAGAGTTAGAGGCAGAGAATCTTCGTTTAAGATGACTCTTCGAAGGAAGCAACGTCAGGAGCACTTCTTGCCCCCGTGGGGAGTACGCCAAGGGGAGATCGTTCCATGAGTTGGCTCTACGCATGCCTCTGCAGAACCCTAGGGATTCTCAAAGTGGCGTGGCCGGTTCATCTAGTGGGGCATCAGTTGGAGGGGTCGCTAGGCCCGCAGGTCCCGACGGTATGACTCATCTTACAGGCTTAGACATTTCTTCAGAGACAACGAGGGAGCAACACAGCACTTATCGTCCTCGTGTATCGCTCAATAGGAGTGTCCCACTTCCTAGGAAGAGTTAAAATCACACTTTGTAGTTTTGTAGAGGTTTTAATCTTGAATAAGACTTGTATCCCCAATTTTAGTAGAATAAGATATTTGTAGTATTCGAGCAATGTTTTTGTTGATTGCATCTTTTAATCTTGTAACGCGCCTCTTTCGCCTAATAACACTTGTAATTAGTCCTTTCTTGTGGAACAAACAATATTTTTTGGCTTAAGAGTTTGTCGTTTCTCTAAGTGTTTGCTAACACTTGTGTTCAAGAGAGTTTCAACAGTTGTGGGAGCAATTTCGAATGGTGAGCTACTTCGTACTTGCTCGTTCCCAAGCAGCTAAAGTGGCGTCGAACCAAGTGTTGGACTCCAAACTTGTTGTTTAAGAGAGTTTCAATAGTTGTGGGAGCAATTTCGAATGATGAGCTACTTCATACATGCTTGTTTGCAAGCAGCTAAAGTGGCATCGAACCAAGTGTTGGACTCTGAACTTGTTTTTTAAAAGAGTTTCAATAGTTGAATTTCGAATGGGGAGCTACTTCATACTTGATCGTTCGCAAGCGGCTAAAGTGGCGTTGAACCAAGTGTAGGACTTCGAACTTATCGTTTAAGAGAGTTTTCGTACTTAAAGTGTACGTTTTGGGGTAAGACAACCAGAACATTTAAACAAAAGGTTTTCTGAGAAGTAAATGGCTTTTATTAAAGAAAACTAAGTGGCTGCTTCTGAGTTGCAAGCCTTTATTATATTTAAAAAAAGTTAACTAAGTAATAAGAATCAAAACAAACTTAGAAATGCTTTAGGTAGAAGTTGCTTGGAGCGGTGTTTGAACACCCTCTTGGTACTTCAAAAAGTGTTCCGCATTCCATTTTCTTGGTACTCCCTTGCCCCCGGGGTCTTCAAGTTGATAAGCGTCAGGGCGAACAACTTTGGAGATCCTGTATAGCCATTCCCAATTAGGAGATAGTTTTCCTTTCTTGCTCGGGAAAGAAATTGATAGTTTTCTCAGAACCATGTCTCCTTCTTTGAGATATGTAAGGAGGACTCTCTTGTTATAGGACTGCTCGATCCTGCGTCGATAGATCTCTTGACGAATGGAAGATATTTCTTGAATCTCATCGATGAGGTCCAGGTTGCCCCGAAGTTGGTTCGAATTTTGCTCTTCTCTGAAGGCAATCAAGCGGGGAGAAGGTAAGCCAACTTCAAGTGGGATGATGGCTTCTCAGCCGTAAGTAAGGTTGAAAGGAGATTCTCCTGTTGGGGTCCACTTAGTAGTGCGATAGCTCCACAGCACATTGGGGAGTTGCTCGACCTATAATCCCTTAGCAGACTTGTCGAGTCTCTTCTTTAGGCCAGAGAGAATTTTTCGATTGGCTTTCTCTGCATGACCGTTGGATTGCGGGGAGATATTGAGGAGAATCATTGCTGGATACCGAGGTCCACACAGAAATTGCGAAAAGCTGCCCCTGTGAATTGGGTCCCATTGTCCGTTACTAAGATTCGAGGTACACCGAATCTGCAGACGATGTTCTTCCAAAAGAACTGCTAGACCCTGTTCTCAGTGATTGTTGCTAAAGGCTCGGCTTGAATCCATTTGAAGAAGTAGTCGATCGCAACGACAAGGAACTTCAGCTGGCCAGGCGCTAAAGAGAAGGGCCCGAGCAAGTCCATCCCCCACATTGTGAAAGGGATCAAACTGGATAAGGAGAACAACTATGCTTGTGGTAAACACCGAATTGTTGAGAACTTTTGACAGGGGCTGCATTGGCGAACGTGCTGTTCGACGTCGCTGAGGAGTGTGGGCCAGAAATAGCCATGATTCAGGATTTTGCGGGCGAGGGACCTTGCTCCCAAATGAGCACCACCTATCCCTTCATTGACCTCCTTTAGAGCGTATCGGGCCTCCTCGGGGGAGAGGCACCTCAAGTAGACTATGCCCTCTACCTGAGTATAAGAGTGCTTGTACAAGATCCCTTCGATGAGCATATATCGCTCAGCTCTGGTTTTGACTTTTCTAGCCTCTTTAGGGTCTGGAAGGAGGATTTCGTCTTTGAGAAACTCGAGCAGAAGCTTCATCCAATTCTCCCCCGAGTACAAGGGGCAGTATCTCCATTAGTTCGGGACCTTCTTCCTCGATGCTAGGTCTTAAAAGGACTTCTATCAAGACAGTACCTTCAAGCCCCTGGAGGGAAGAGGAAGCCAACTTTGAGAGGGCATCTTCCTGCACATTCTTCTCTCGGGGGATTCGTTGAATTATTGCTTCTTGGAAAGTAGCTAGCAGCTCTTTAACTTTGGCCAAATATTTGACCATGCGATCATCTCTTGCCTCACACTCCCCTGATACCTGGTTTACCACCAACTGTGAGTCAATGAACACTTTGACGCGCTGAGCACCGGCCTTGCGCGCTAGGCATAAACCAGCTATAAGAGCCTCATATTCCGCCTCATTGTTTGATGCTCGAAAATTGATGCAGAGCGAAAACTGAAGAACAAAGTCATTAGGGGCAGTTAGGATGACCCCTGCTCTGTTCCCATCAGCACAGGAGGACCCATCAACATACACGATCCAGAACGGGGGTTCCTCTCTCTCTTTGCTGGGATCTGGGATAGTGCTCTCTACTATAAATTCTGCTATGGCTTGTGCCTTGATAGCGGTTCTTGGCTGATAGCTGATATCATGTTGGCTCACCTCTATGGACCACTTCATGAGGTGGCCCGAACTTTTGGGCTTGTGGAGCACTTGGTTCAGTGTCTGGTCGGTAAGAAAGACCACCGAGTGGGATTGGAAGTAAGGGCAGGAGCTTTCGAGCAGTCATGACTAACGCATAGGCCATCTTTTCTATCTTTGGGTAATGGAGTTCGGCATTTCTGAGAACCTTACTCACATAGTAGATTGACCTTTGCGTCTTATCTTCTTCTCTTACCAGGATGGCGCTGAGGATCTGTTCTAAGGTGGCAATGTAAATTTAGAGGATTTTCCCCAGGCTTTGGCTTGCTCAAGAGTGAGGGGTTGACCAGATAGGCTTTGAGTTGGTCGAAGGACTCCTGCTGCTATTGCCCCTACTCGAAGCCTTTTGTTCCACTAAGGGCCTTAAAGAACGGGAGACACTTTTCTCCTGACTTGGAGAGGAAGCGCCATATGGCTGCGAGGCATCCTGTGAGTCTTTTGTACGTCTTTGACACTGGATGGGGGTGCCATGTTCAGTATGGCCTGGATCTTCTTCAGGTTGGCTTCTATGCCTCTTTGGCTAACCATGAATCCTAGGAATTTGCCGGATGAGACACCGAAGGCACATTTAGTCGGGTTAAGTCTCATGTTGTGACTCTGCAATACAACAAAGTCTTCCTAAAGGTCAGTCACATGGTTCAGTTTGCTGATGCTTTTAACCAACATGTCATCCACATAGACCTCCATGTTCCGGCAGATCTGTTCTCTAAAGACTTTGTTGACAAGGCGCTCACAAGTCGCACTAGCATTTTTTAACCCCGAAGGGCATGACCCGGTAGCAATATAAGCCTTGGTCTGTTACAAACGAAGTCTTCGGAATATCAGGGGGGAACATTCTGATCTGGTTATACCCGGAGAAGGCATCCATGAAACTCAAGAGTTCGTGACCGAAGGTTGCATCAATTAGAGCATCAATTCTAGGAAGCGGGAATGGATCTTTCGGGCAAGCTTTGTTCAGATCAGTGAAATCAATACAAATTCTCCAGCTCCCATTGTCCTTTTTAACACAACGTTGGACAGCCACTCGGGATAGTTAACCTCCTGTATGAATTGAGCATTCAAGAGTTTCTCTACTTCTTCTTTGATTGCCTGATGGAGCTCTGGTGGAAACTTGCGATGTTTTTGCTAGACAGGTTTAGCTTCGGGAGCAACACTGAGGTGATGCATGAGAAGTTCTTCTGAGATTCCAGGCATATCTGTCACGGTCCAAGCGAACAGGTCACGATTTCCCCATATGCATCGGATAATGTCAGCTTTGACAAGAGGGGTAAGGACCTTACTAATTTGGAATGTCTTGGTCGGGTCTTCTTCTGAGAATACTACTTCTTCCAATTCATCGACCGGCTCTGAGATAGCTTGGCTACTCCCTTGGGGGAGCTCAAGGGCTTCAAGAGAGAGGACCGGCCCTCCAACCGAAGTCATGTAACATTTCGGGCCATCTCCTGGCTCCCTCTGACCTCTCCCATCCCAGCTGTGGTGGGGAATTTCATCTTCATATAGTAGGCTGAAGGTACGGCTTGAAGAGCGGCTAGGTCGGGTCGGCCCAGGATGACATTGTAAGCGGCCTTTATGTCAATAACCATAAATTCCATATGTTCGGTTCGAGTGGTCGGGGTTTTGCCAGTGGTTACGTCGAGAGTTATAACTCCCTCGATCGTCATTGGCACCCCGGAGAATCCGTGGAGAGTGTAGTCGGCGGGTTTGAGGCGGTCTCTAGACAACTTGAGGCCGTGGAAGGCTTCTAGGAAAAGGATATTGACCGAACTGCTGTTGTTGACCAGGATTCGGCGCACTTCGAAGTTGGCCATATGGAGGTTTATCACAAGAGCATCACAATGAGGCATTCGGACGTCTTCCAAATCCTTGTCTGAAAAGGTGACAGGAACCCCAAGGCCCTTGGGGGGAGGGTGATTCTGCACTGAGTTCACCTCTCGGACGAAGGCTTTTCAAGAGAAGTTCAACTCTCCCCCCATTGGGCCTCCGTGAATGAGGTGTAAGACAGCTTCAGTGTAACTACCATTTTCATTCTTTTATTTTTTTTCCTCTTTTGTAATATTTTAATTGCAGTTGAATAAAATACTCTATTTTTCTTTCTTGATTATTTCAATTAAAATTTTCTTCATGAAATTCCCTCATTCTTCTTGTGAGCCATTTTCTTGATGATTCTATTTTTAATTGATAGTAGGTATTTTATTTGAACCCTATTGTAGTGAATTCCATCTCTTATTGAACCCAAAACTCAACCACAATTAATTCTTGACCCAAACCCACTATTATTGGATCCTAACCATTAACCCAACATCCTAATTGCAATATATAAATACAATCCTATTGCAAACCCTAAATTGCACAATTTGAAATCCTAATTAGCCGTCTATTCTCTCTCCTCTCTCCTCTTTCTCTTTCCTCCTGATTTTCTCTCCCCGATCTGATTCCAACCCCGACCCACCTCCCAATGCCGCCCTCGACCTCCAGCGATGCCACCACCACTGTCGCCTTCCCCTGCATCGTCCCCCTCCGGTGAGCCACCACGAGCGTCGCCCTCGCCCAGGCTGTCGACCACCTAGCTTCCCTTTTCCCATCAACAACAGCAGACACGCCGTCTGTCCCGCCTGACGTCGACGCTGCCATCGTTCGATGCACCATCACCGCTCGACCACCCTCCGGTCGCCGTCGTCGCCAGCAGGCCCGACCCCGGACATCCCCATGCCCCCTTTTGCTACTGTGTACTGTTGCTGTCATTGCTCTATTGTTGCTTCTTCTATTGTTGTTGAGTTTCTCTTTTGTGCACGTAGTTTGTGGGTTCGTGTTCGTTGCTCCGGGATTCTCATCCAGTTATTCTTGGTATTCAAATTAATCGTCAATAAGGCAAGTCACTTTCCTCTTGAATTGTTATTGAATCAAATTCAAGTTTCATTGAAATTCCGCAAGTAGATCCTAATCGTTTATCGTATCGTTGTATTGATTATCTTTCGCTGGGTCTATTGAGGGTTTACACGGGTTAACCCCAATAGTTTTGACTTCGTACCACTTTTGACTCCAAAGATTGAATCTTTCATATATTCATATAGTATCGTTAATAGGGTTATGCATATGGTCACGACACAATTAAATTATTGTAGAAATAATTGTTAGGATGTATGTTTTATTAATCAATTGATGTTTTGTTGATGCTAAATTAGTGTATGTATGTATTTCTAATTTTATTTATCATGCTATTGCACCCATCATGTTGATTATGAAGTTTACCGACTATTTGAAGTAGTACTCATCATGTTTAATTAATTTATTTTATGAAAAATATCAAAAAACCTGTATGTTGCTTGCTAGCTATATTTTGTTTGCTATTTTCGAACCAGTAAATGATCTTAAAATAAATAACTTTCTGAATAAGAGTTGTAGCCCTATGTTTCTAATTTCCAAAACATTTTTGAATTTCTGAATTCCTAGTTGTATAGCAAAAGTTATGATCGTTTTACTACTGCTGTGTTTTTATTTCCAGAATTTCAGATTCATGCATGTGTTTATGTTTAATCTATTAAAAGGCTATTCTAACATTAAAATATTGCTCTAAAAATTTCCAGAACATTAGTTAACATGTTTAGGAGTCTAATAAATATTTTTAATGAATTTATTATCGAGTTTTTGCTGATTCTCAAAATATAATAACTTGATGTCAAATTTCTGCCTAAACATATAATCTGTAAAGAACGATGTGTTTGACCTAGCTATTGTGGTTAGATTTTGTATTGTAAATATGCGTTGGAATCGTGTAGAAATCTAGTTTTCAGAATTTTCTGACAGTTTCAGTTTTTGATTTCATTAGCAGTGGGAAAACTGATTTTTGTACAGTGACTTCTAGCTGTCCAGAAATTCGTTTTCCAGATTTTCTTATTTATATATATATATATATCATTGTATTGCATGTATTGAAGTGTATATGTTGCATTGCATGATTTTAGTGTTGTTTTTCAATCATTCTAATGTTCCTTATTGGTCGCCTTATCCTTTCCCCATCGATATTATTATTCCTATTGTTCCCTATTGTTATCGAAATGTTGCCAACTGTTATTGCATATTGATTGAATAAAAAATTGTTAATCAAGCCGGGGTTTAAGGGTAACCAAGTAGTGGAAAATATAGAAAATTGTACTCGGAAGGGAGCTCGTGGTTTCCCTACAATTACCGAATGACTGAATGACTGAATAACTAGATAACTGCATATTATTCCATAGACATTGATACTGAATAACTGAATACTGGGGAGAATCGTTTATATGGTTTCCTGAGTACATGAACTATAGAGTCTACCACTAGAGTCTAAACGGAAGTGTTTGTATGCAGGAGTAGTACGTACATTAGTCAGGACTTAGAATGATTAATAGACTTAAGAATTGCCACGACATCGATATTGCATATTGTTCATCATTGTTCTATTGATATCGAATACTGGCTAAGTGTTATTGATATTGACCATTGAATATTGTTATCGAATATTGAATCATTGTCTATAGCCACTTACATCGATTATCATGATATTGATTATTGTTATTGTCCCATGTTATTGATTTCTATTGATCCATTAAATTCATTGTTATATCGTTATTCCATTGTTCCTTGATTTCTCTACTTACTGTCCATGACTTGCTCTAAGGATAATTTTTCTCCTCTTTTTAGATGAAGTGTTCATAGGTAATGAAAGAGAATTGTCTGCTGGGATTTGAGAACAAATATTCTGAAGAATTAATGCTTCCTAGTTGCTTATTGTTTTATTGAACTTAATGTATTGAGACTTATTAATTATCTGTGATTGGAATTATTATTGTATTGGGCTTATGACCCAGATTTTATTATTATTTCCAGATGTTGGTTTATTATATTTGGATATTTCATATTGTTTCATTCAAAGTATTAATTTTTATGAGATTATTATTATTGCTTGCGCAATTATTTTGTATTGATTATATTGTTGAGTTGATCGGATAAACAGCTTATGGATGATGCTGGGCCAATGTTACGTGCTTGTATTCCATATTTCTGGAAAGCGGGGCATGACATTTAGCTTCAGAGTCAGGGTTCTCAACAGGTCTTTCAGTTCACTTGTTAGCCCCTCGGGGAGGCAGAGGATCTGCTCTGCCCTTCCTTACGAACATGGCTAGTTGCCCCTTCTGGATGAGGGCCTCGATCTCATATATGAGGGCCCAACAGTCATCTGTGTCGTGGTCATGGTCCCTATGAAAGCGGCACCATTTGTCCATGATCCTTTTCTTACCGGGTGTACTCATCTTTGTGGGTGGTTGGAGCAACCCTTATTTCCCAGCCTCCATTAGGATGGCCGAGACACTGGCATTTAGAGGGGTGAACATCTCAAAACGAGGAGGAGGGCGGCGCTGGCCACCATTATCCTTTTGGAACTTCTTAGAACTCTCTTCGTCTGCACCCTTCCATTTGTTCCCAGACAAGGGATCTTTCTGATCAAGCGGGGGGAGAGCTCCTCCGCCCGAATATATTTATCACTCCTCAGTTGTAACACCCCGAATCCCAAATACCACTGAATTCGAGTTCCACAGGATCTTTTCACTTCTCTTCGTATAATTTTACAAGGAAATAAAAAAACTTTACTTTACATCAGAGTTACATTATGCATCAACATTTGTACAGCAGAAGCAAATTTTTACATCAATGAATGAAATACAACAAAAGTTGAATAATCTTTAAGCATCAGGTCTTCTTTAGTCTTTTTCATGTAACTTTTCCCTGCATAGAAACTGTGGGCACGTCAATTCATTCAATTGACAAAATATTATACACGGCCATCCTCTCTATGCCGAAAACAGTATAACGATTCTCAATACTTAACAAACCACAAACTTGTTTACAAACAGAGCTAAAGGGACTATCCTACTGATGTCGTGTTGTGAATGTGCACTTAGTCCTTAATGCAAATATTTCTATTATATGACACTAATGCGCACTTGTTCAGAGTCTATGCAGCCCATACTACATAGGTCCGAGGGCAAGCCCTTAACCGTTCTTCATCTTGTAGGGTTCAATCCCTCGCCATAACTTAATCTACTGCTGTAACTACGGTAAGTATCCTAGATGTTTTATGACCTACGAACTCATGTCTAGGCGCCCTGGATGGAATCCCAACGCACTGACACATGACTCATCATGCAGGCATCCTGTGGTAATTCAGCTCCTACCATAGACACGACTCCACCCGCAGTCCCCAAACGCCCCACGAGCGTCGCCACCGGGATGGTACTCTGGAGTAGTATCCACGTCCTACTCATGACGCATCATGGAACATCCTGTGAATACTCTCACGCCGCCAACCCAATGACCTTCATACTAAATGTTTTTCTTCTCACTTTCATCATATCTTCACTATGTATCTAATCCTTAGTTTAATTGAATCATGAACAAAATTAATCCCTTAGGGTTAGTACTCCCACTATACCGATCTTATTCATTCATTTCACATGACTCAAATCTTGGTCCTTTCATTCCAAATATCATTTCCACATTTCTTTTATTGCCGGTATAAGGCTTAGCTACACCCTAGTTCTTAATTTCAACTCATAATTACAACATCGAGCTTTTCATACTCACAAAATCTTTTTTTCATGATTAATCACAGTTCATGTATCCATATTCATAATATTCATGTATCCATATTCATAATATCCTTCATAACTCAACATGTCGTTTAATTACATTTTCATACACCACTTCATGCATAAACAATAAAATTTCAACTTGTCATAATAGTTCATTCATACCACAAATCTCTTATTCTTATTTCAATCCATACTAATTTCACAATTTGTAATTTCAATTAGTTACACAAATCAAATTTCCAGATTTCTCATTACTAATTCTCATTTTTAAAACTTTTAAAAAAATAACTCATTTATTTTTTTCCTTTATCCCAAAAGACAATTTAATTAAAAACAAGTCCTTTCTTGCAAATAACCTCAAATTCTCAATTATACTTTACCAAAAGTTATAAAAATTCTCCCATAAAGTCCAATTAATTTCAGTAATTAATTCCATATTTTTCTTAATTTTAATTTATTTTTAAAACTCAAAATAATCTTAATTTCCCCAAAAAAAACTTTTTAAACTAAAGCCCACAACCGGATTCGAACCCACAACCAGCGGCCCAAAGGACAGCGCCCAAGACCACTGCGCCAAAGCCACAGAGGCGATATGATATGGGTTATTGTCCATGTGAATTGGCTTTCGGCATTTCGAAATTTTTAACAAAAATAAAATAAAAACTCCTTCTTAGTATCGAACCCGAGACCAGAGACCAAGCCCCCCCCCCCCCCCCCCCCCCCCCCGCTACTGTAGCGACTGAAACCATTCCGACCAAATGGTCTAAGTGGCTAGATTGTTTTGAAAAGAATTTGGTTGGATTTGAACTAGTTCTCTGTTCATCTCTACATTTCATAATTTTTGAAAAAAACATTTTTTGTTTTTTTTTCTTTTCTTTTGAAAGCAAAATTTTCCAGATTATAACATACATAAATTTACAGTAAACCAGTATTTTTATAATGATTATTTGCTTTATAAAACATGTATTTTGGTCCTACTTTATGTTCTATGTCCATATTTTCGACATTGAGAACAATAACACATTTCTTCATAATTTAGAATTAGAATTCCACAACCTATTATGTTCTTTTGTTCTTTTTCTTATTAACATCCTATTACATTTTTAGAACACAAAAATCTCATCTTTCTACAATAACGAAATTCTATTTTAGACAATTAACTACACATTATGCATTTAATCAACTATTTGTAAGCACAAATTTTACCATAACATTCATGTAGCACAACAATATGGTGATTTCTAGCACATTAATTCACCATTTATTCATTAGCAATCAATCCATCAAACATTCTCTAAATTACCACTCACTTTTAATTAAACAAGCATGGTTCCAATTTTCAACTAATTGATTCATAATAATTTCATTAAATCATCCCTAGCATGGTATCTAGTTCTAGAAGTATGAGAAACACCCACCTCTTTGGAGAAACACGAAATGAAAAGCTCCTAGAGTCTCTTAGAATGCAAGAAAGTAGCATTCTCCTCCTAGATTGTGTTGCAAAATGTTCCCCTTCTTGTTCCTTGGTGCAACCCGAGCTTCCCCTAGTGCTTGATGATGGGCCGGCCTCCTTTTGGTTGGGACACACACACAAATGCACACTCAATCTTTCACTTCCTAATATATTACTCTCCTATATAGTTTCTTCCTTTCAATTATTTTTTTCTTAGTGTTTTATACATGAAGGTATGGGGTATTTATACAAGTTTTAGGATAGATTGGAGGGCTAGGATTTCACTAGATAGTTGTAGGTGAATGGCTAGGATAAGATGGGAAGTTGTAGCAACCACCCATAAGCAAATAACCACCCATAAGCACAAACCCACTCTCCCACTCTTCCTTTTGCCATACCCGGCCTCCTAGGGTGTGCAAAGCACACAGTGCATGCACGTGCCCCTTCTAGTACCCCATATTTAAAGTTTGTACAAATTTAATTAATCAATTGTTCACCAATTGTGTCTACATAACAATTTGTGACAATTTAAAGGATTAATTAAGTTTGTGAGCCTCAAAATAGTAGGCTTTAGGCTTATGGGCTAATTAATAAAAATATTTAATTATTAGAGTGGGCTTAAAATAAGAAAACTAGTTTAGGCTTTATAAAATAAGCTTTTTAGAAAGATATAGGGAAAGACAGAAATAAATGTCCATGTTATAAAAGAAAATTTTATAAAAATAAATATGCATACGAAATTTTGCATGTGCACAACACGTGAAAAATCAACATTTCTTATTAAGATGAAAAATTATGGTATTACATCCGCAGGAGTTCCAAGAAGTCCCGGGGCGGCTTTTTAGCGAGAGATGCCTTCAAGTCGGCGTGGTTAATGTTGTGCCAGAATGCAGCATAGCCACCAACTGATCAAGGGAGGCGATAGACCGAGCCTCGGTGGTAAAGCGCTTGACATAGTCCCTTAAGCGCTCGTCCTTCCTTTGACTAAGTGTCAACAAAAATGTTCTTGTCTTCTCGGCCCGGCGGCTACTCACTATTACTTAACGATGATCTTAGGGTGGTTGATTAACTATTACTTGATGGAGATCTTGCCCAGGAGGGCTTTGAGAAGCCATAGAGTCAGTAGAAGGGTTGTCCCTGACGGCTCCGATGGGAGCCCCCCGGGGCAGGCCCCCTAGACCTGGGAGGAGGCTGTTCAGGCTTTGCGGTTTCTGAACTTGCTGGTCGAGTTGAAGAGGAAGATCTTGGGGTTGTGGAGGAGGAGGAAGAGGAGTGGCTCTTTGGCTGGATGCTGCTGCCTTCCCTTTTTCTTTAGGAGGCATGGCTTGGAAACTGCCTTTACCGGTGATATGTGACTGGATTGCTTTTTCGTTTCCCACAGACGGCGCCAATTTGTTGTTGCTGATTTCGGTGTGGGAGAAAACAGATGTAATTGTGGATTCCTTTGGAAACAAATGAGGCAAACATGTTCACTTTTGGTCGACGTTTGACTGTTTCTAGTTGCTGCCGTTAACCTGCAAAAAATCCGATACACCGGGATGGATTCCGGCGACGAACCCTCCGACGCTTAGGTCAGTAATCAGGAAGATTATGAAAGAGCATTTTGTGGAAAAATATTGATTATCTTGTTATGTTGGGGAGAGAGGGGTATTTATAGTCGCATTTAGAGACAGTTTAGATATAATTATTTATCTCTATGTCCCGGTGTTTTGGATAAGATGTAGCGTTTAAACTTGTTTCGTGATAAGAGAGACGGTTTAAACCGCTTCTTAGAGATAATCACGAATTTGAATTACTCTTTCAATATTTGGGCTGGTTTGAAACGGGTTGCCACCCACGCCCAATAGGACAAATCCATTTTTGGGTTACTCGACTTTGTAGAAAGACCAGTTCCCATTTCAGACCTGTTTGTAGGTGAAATTACCGTTTTACCCCTGAGAGCTTCAAGATTCGTGCTCGACTTGAACGGTCCCGATTTAATCCTATTCTTAGCCATATCAATATCTCAGATTTAATCGCAAGATCTGGCGAAGTTGTATTGCTTGACAAACTTTCCTTCCGCTCTTTCCGCCTTTCAAAACCCCAAAAGAAAATCAAAACCCACACAAAAGAATCGAAACCCAAGTCGAGATCAGAAGAAATTGCATTGCCAACTTTGCGAACTCACGATCGCGAATTCATGATCATGAGAAAGAAATTTTTTTAGGCTTGGGTTTTATATTTTAATTTAATTTAATTTTGGGCTTAAAAATATTGATGTCTAGCCAAAAATAGCTAGCATGGTTGGAGTGTGAATTTTTTTTGCTAGCCAAATTATTCAATTGTTTTTTATTTTGCCTAAAGCATCCACCGTCGTGTTAAGTATTTTATTAACCTATCTAGTGCACGTACTGCTGCGTCCCATTCCACAGGTTCCGCACAAGCACAGTGATCGTTTTAGACCGATGGTGAATTCACGGTTCGTGTACTCGGCATTGATAAGATTAATTTACAATCAAGAATCATCAATAAATCATTACAATCAATACACCTCCTTCCAAGACAATACAATATAACGATGAGGCCTTACCGAGTACATTTCCCGATTGTTCACTACCAAGTTTACACATATTAACCCCGGCTTGTTAATAGTTTATTTTCATCCAATGTGAGCATGCAAGAGGGTGTCAATGTTGTATATTACTATGTGTGACTAATTTCAAGCGCTACGGACAAAGCATAAAGCAAACACATCATATAACACATTTCACAAAATCAGTACAGCATGACCTTACTGTACTAAAACATAGGTTATGGTCACTACACAATAGCAAACTGAATCTGCCGAAAGATCTGGAAAGTAGACTTCCACACAGTTCCACCGAGTATAATTAAGGCACATAAAAGACATAGGAACTAGGGTGAGAACTCTAATCTAATCGGGTTTTATGTTTAGTCAGCATGCAGTAGGTTATGTTCCATTAATTAATTCGGGTCAGAAAACTCATTATTAAAATCTACAAAAATTCAGAAAAGTAGCTATACATGTCTAGGTTCAGCATGATTTATTTCAAATTTTTTTTACTATTAACAGGGTCAAATAAAATAAACAACAGCAGAATACGCATGAAATTATGAGTCTGAAATTACTAATACAGTTGCAGTAAAGTGATGATATCTAACAGATGACAAAATGGAATTTAAATCCAGACCAGGGAAAAATTATCTAGACATCAAGGGCTACATTTTATGTTTAGTAAGTTTTCTCAAATTATGTCATTAGCAGGGCTAAAAGTCTCATTTAAAGTGAAACATACAGCAGTCCAGAAATCAAATTAATATAAAAAGATAACAAATAATTCATACGATCATAAATTGCATGCAAATTGGTAATCAAAGCAATCCTAGGTGTCAACATGCAATTCTAAGGGTTAAGATACATTTATCATGGTCATTGTGTCAATTCATCAAGCAACTTCAATTCAATAATTTCAATGTCCAATTTATCAAGCAGTCATATGCATGAATCTAGTTGTTTAATGTGCAAATGCATGAAATATTGGGGACTAGGTTTAGATCGAAGAGAAAGCACGATGTTAAGAGTATGTCGGGTTAGCTCATGTAAACCCTCGATAATCTTAACGGAATTGTCAAAAGCAGTTTTGATAGTGAAAAGGACAGGATCTACTTGCAGGAGATCAAATAATCTTGAACACAAATAATAAAAATGGTTCAAGAAGAGACTTGCCTGTTATTGCAGATATTATTAAAATAGAATAACGGGATCAGAATCCCGGGAGAAATCTCCCAAAAATATGGCGAAGAATCAACAACAACAGCAAGATCCTAGAGCAAATCCTCACACCAGATCGGGACAGAACGCAGAACACCGAAACTTGGATCTGGCGCACACAGAACACAGAACACAGAACACCAGAACGAACCAATCAAACCTCTGCCTCACACCGGATCCGACCCAAAACAACGGACAGCAAAAGTGGGATCGGCTGTGGCAGAACACGGGACAGCGAGGACCAACCAATAGGATCGTGACCTCACACCGGATCCAACCGAATAGAGGACAGCGACTTGGGATCGGGTGCGGCAGAACAGCAAACAGCAGACTCGCCCAATCGGGGCGTCTCCTACCTCCCGACAGCAGAAGACAAAGAGAAAGAGAGAGCGGCAGACTGGCGCGACGCTGCGACGGCAGCTGCGGTGGCGGAGCGACGTCGTTACCACGGTCGGGAAGCGACGGCGACGACAACAACTCTGGCAAAGGGCGACTCAGTTTTCACGATTGAAAATAGGGCCGACGACGCTCGCAACTCTAGGGCTAGAACGGCGGCGCTAGGGGGCTGTACAGGCGCAGCGAGAGACGACGAAGGCGATGAGGGTGCACGGAGAGGGAATAGGGCGATGGAGATGAAGTTTACGGCAAAGGTAAACTCGGCGATGGGGTTACGGTGACGGGGATGACGAGGATGGGGGGACGAGCGACGGCGATGATGATGAAGAGGGGATGGAGACGGTGACAGTGGTGATGATGGTGGTGAAGGATGGTCGGAGGAGCGACGGGGATCGGGGGTGAGAATGGTTGGGTTTGGTTTACGGAAACAGAGAGAGAGAGAAAGAGGGGTACGGGGAGAGAGAAAGCGGCGGTGAGAGTGAGAGTATATTAATTAGGGTTTAATTAATGGGGTATCTATAGGGATCAGGAAATTAGGATTTTGGATTGAGATTATGTCGGTTCTGGGTATCGATTTTGGCTCCAAAAAGAGACAAACCAAAGCAATGAGATGAGACGAACACAAAGGAGAATAAATCGAATTCAAAATAGAAAAGAACCAAATTCACAAAAGAACAGAATCCAATCAAAAGAACGCAGATTGATCCAGAGCGAACAAAAGAGCCCAAGAAAAGACAAAATGCACATAACAAATGAGTTCAAATGCAATAATCAAAAGAATACAAAATACAATAAAATCTGAAAATAGGGCTTACAAATCCTACCCACCTTACAAGAAGAATTTCATCCTCGAAATTCATACAAGTGGTACATAGGACAAACCCCGAACAAAGCTAAGCAAAACAGAGCAAAACAAAATACTACTCAAACAAAAGAGGGAACCTCTCCCGAATCTCTTCCTCTAACTCCCAAGTAGACTCCCCTAGCGAGCGAGGATCCCAAGAAACTCGAACCAACTTGATGACTCTATTCTTTAGCACATTCTCTCGACGGCCTAAGATAGAGACGGGTCGAATTTCACAGGACAAATCCGGCCTTACAGATAAGTCTGAGTAGTCAACCACATGACTGTCATCTCTGATGTATTTTCTGAGATGAGAAACATGGAATACATCATGGACACCTGCTAAAGCTGGCGGTAGTGCGAGCCTGTAAGCTACCTTGCCCACACGTTCCACAATATTGAATGGACTGATGAATCGAGGACTCAACTTGCCTCCACCGCCGAAATGGATAACACCTTTCCAAGGCGATACCTTGAGGAACACATGCTCACCTGCCTCAAACTCTAGAGGTTTCCGACGACAATCAGCCCACCTCTTCTGCCGATCCTGAGCGGCCTGCAAATGCCTGCGGATCTGAGCCACGGCATCAACTGTATTCGTGATCAACTCAGGGCCTAAAAGTTTCCTCTCACCGATATCATCCCAACAGACTGGCGATCTACACATGCGCCCATACAAAGCTTTGAATGGAGCAGCCTTGAGACTCGCCTGATAACTGATATTATAAGAGAACTCGGCCAAGTGAAGATGATCTTCCCACGAACCTCCAAACTGAAGAACGCAGGATCTCAACATATCTTCTAGGGTTTGAATTGTCCTTTCTGACTGCCCATCTGTCTGAGGATGGAACGCTGTACTGTAGCTCAGCTTAGTACCCAAGCTCCTCTGCAAACTCTCCCAGAACTGAGACCTGAATCTGGTATCTCTATCCGATACGTGCTGACAGGAACTCCATGCAGACGAATAACCTCCTGAACGTACTACTCGGCCAAACTCTCCCTGGACTGACCCACACAGAAAGGAATGAAGTGCGCACACTTCGTCAGCCGATCCACTATCACCCAGATGGCATTATGACCTTTAGGACTCCTTGGCAAAGCCGTCACAAAGTCCATCGTGATATTCTCCCACTTCCATTCAGGGATAGGAAGGGGTTGCAAAAGTCCTGCGGTCCTCTGATGCCCCGCCTTCACCTGCTGACAGATTAGGCACTGGGCGACAAATCGAGCCACATTCCGCTTCATACCATGCCACCAAAAATGCTTTTTCAAGTCCCTGTACATCTTGGTACCACCAGGATGTATAGAATACAGGGACCGATGAGCTTCCTCGAGTAGCTTCTGCATGACTTCTCCTCTAAGTACACACAACCTAGAGCCAAACCGAAGCGACCCATCAGCATGGACAACCAAATCAGATCTCAAACCAGCATCAACCTCGCTCTGAAACTCCTGCAATTGCTGATCACTCCCTTGAGCTGCCTTGATCTGCTCTACTAAGGAAGACTGCAACTGTAACAACATAAGCTGTCGATCTGATCCGAGAAGCAACACATCCAACTCTAGCCTCCTCATGTCCTCCACAAGCTCCTTCTGCTGAGTGAGGAACATACCGGCAGGCCTCCGACTCAAAGCATCTGGCATCGAATTAATTCTGCCCAGGTGATACTGCAAATTGATATCAAAATCTGCCATCAACTCTAGCCATCTTCTCTACCTCATGTTCAACTCCCTCTGCGTGAACACATACTTGAGGCTCTTGTGATTTGTGAAAATCTTGACTCTATCCCCAAGCAAATAGTGCCTCCACAACTTCAAGGTAAAGATCACAGCAGCAAGCTCTAGATCATGCGTAGGATAGTTCTTCTCATGAGGTCTCAACTGTCTCGATGCATAAGCGACAACCTTGCCTCGCTGCATCAGCACTGCTCCCAGAACTCTTCCTGAAGCATCACAAAAGATCACAAAACCACCCGAACTGTCGGGTATAGTCAGCACAGGTGCTGATGTCAACCGACGCTTCAACTCGGTGAAAGCTCCATCACAAGCTTCATCCCAGACGAACTTCTGCTCCTTCCTAGTCAAACTGGTCAAGGATCTAGCGATCTTGGAGAAATACTGAACGAACTTCCGATAGTAACCAGCCAAACCAAGGAAACTCCGCACCTCAAAAACAAACTTCGGAATAGGCCAATCCTTGACCATAGAAACCTTCGACGGATCCACAGAAACACTAGCACCGGAGATAATATGGCTAAGAAAAGCAATCTGATCCAACCAGAACTCGCACTTATCGAGCTTCCCATACAGTTGGTTCTCCCTCAATGTCTGCAGAACCACCTTCAGATGCTCAACATGATCCTCCTTGTTCCGCGAGTACACTAATATGTTGTCGATGAAAACCGCAACAAACTGATCCAAGAACGGCAAAAACACATGGTTCATCAAACTCATAAACACTGCCGATGCATTAGTCACTCCGAAAGGCATCACCAAGAACTCATAATGCTCATATCTCGTTCGGAAAGTCGTCTTCGGAACATCCTCTGACTTCACCCTGACTTGATGGTACCCGGAATGCAGATCCAACTTCGAGAACACCGAACTGCCTCCCAGTTGGTCGAACAAATCGTCAATCCTCGGAAATGGATACCGATTCTTGATAGTAACATTGTTCAACTCCCTATAGTCAATGCAAAGTCTGTGGCTTCCATCCTTCTTACTGACAAACAGAACTGGGGCTTCCCATGGCGAAACACTAGGTCTGACAAAACCCTTATCATGCAGCTCCTGAACTTGCACCTTCAGTTCTGCCAATTCGACCGGCGCCATAGATACAGACTCTTGGAAGTAGGGGTCGTACCGGGCTGGACATCAATGCTAAACTCCACATCTCAAACTGGCGGCAAATCGGGAAATTCCTCGGGAAACACATCAAGGAAATCTCGCACAACCAAGGGTGCAACAACCTTATCAGAACCCAGCGACACAAGAGAAACAATCTCGGGATTCAACGAGTTCTTGACATGCCCTGACGGTGTCTCACCGCATGGAAAACAAATTCTGGCTGACCAGAAGGCCTGAAAGTCACCTTTTTCTCCCGACAATCAATCACAGTACAGGAAACACCCAACCAGTCCATGCCCAGAATGACATTGAAATCGGAGTTGGGAATCACAATCAAATCTGCCGAGAAAACCACACCACCAATCTGCAATGGACTCTGCTTGCAAATCCTTGAACAGACAACAACACCTCTACCAGTGGTGATGTCCCAAGTTGGGGTCATAGCATCGCAAAGCGAAAAGAAATGAAAGAGTGGATAGCACCCGAATCAAACAACACATGAGCAGGGAAAGAGAAGACTAAAATCACACTTGCAACCACTCCAACAGCAATGGTCGCTTCTTCAGGGAAGAAGAAGCCGGTGTCGTGCTTCAACTGTGGTGATCTAGGGCATGTGCGTGCGGATTGTACGAAGGAGGTGCGGTGCCACAGCTGTTTGAAGTGGGGACACATGTCCTATGACAGCTCTAATGTGGTTGTTAACGGTGAAGAGGCCAAGAGGGATGTCAAGCGTGGCCGCTCGCCTGACAATCCCTCCAAGATTTGACTTGCGAGTAGCCTGGTGCTCATCAAGAATGAGGAGCAGTGGCTGAGGACTTGGTGCGCCATTGCCAAAGTTCAAAAGGGTCGCCCATCGGAAAATTAACTCCTACCAGAACTTACTAAACGGTGGCCGATGAGGAGTCACCGAGACTGGGTCGTTAAGAGAATGTGTCATCTTCAGTTACTTGTTTCCTTCCCCTCTTCTGACAAGTTGTCTGAGGTGGTGGAAGAGAAGCTAGTGGACTTTGGCCACTTCATGGTGGCCTTTCATCGATGGACCCCACGCTTCGGGGCGGAGAAACTGCAAGTGGATGCATTCTGGATTTGGATCCACAACGTTCCCTTCCACTATTGGGGAAGGGCAGTTCTCGAGGAAATAGTCTCCTACTTCGGAACTATCGTCGAGGTGGACGAGAAGACCCTCCGGAGATCTGAGCTCATCTCCGTCAGAGTGCAAATTTGATGCCTGACATCGATAAGATGCCGAGGTTTGCGAAGTTCTTCACCTTCGATGAAGCCTACATCATCAGATTTGTACTTGAGTCTAAGGTGGAGCAAGCCCTACCACCGACAACAATCCCTACCTCCTCATCCCCTCTAGCCACAGTAGACCGGAACTCCTTTTTGGTACTGGATTCCATAATCGATGGGGTGCACGAGATCGAGCGTGCCCACCATGAGGTGATCCTTGCTTCCAAGGAACCAATGCCGGCGACCACCTCTACGGAAAGCACAAGGATCAGATCCAAGGGACTACCAACCTCCAGATCCAACCACACATCCTTCACTAACCCCAGATCCAAATCCAACGGCGAGGAAAGGAGAGAGGATAGTGGGACTGCGGCTGGTCAAAAGATGGCAAGATCTGAGCGGGGCTCAGATCTGAGCATAGTGGAAAGGGGTGCTGGCAAAGAAGGAGTTTTTGGCGCGACGCTTGCCAATAGTGCAAGGAAAAGCACTGTCGTCGCTGCCAAAGCAGAAGCAAGGTCTGAGAACTGTGGTCTTGACCCAGGGGTCAGAGATCTGGTGGCATGTATAGGGAGCATGAGAGTGGAAAGCTTTCTGAGCTGGAAAGTGTTAAAGGGGAAGTGGTTGGCATTAGGAAAAAGAAGGGAAGGGAAGGGCGAAAATTGGGAGAGAGGAGCTCAAAGCTAAGCTTGGATCTGAAGAAAAAAGAGAAAATGGGGAAAGAAGTGGAATTGACTATGGAGTTGGTGGTGGTAGGTGGGGAAAGAAACGACACAGGGGGGAAATTACCTTGCTACCCCTCGCTGTTTCGTTTCCCACGCCAACGCCACATGGCGTTAATGCTGTGTAGCCACCTAATGCCCCACATGGTGAGGGGTTGGGGAGCGTGCCAAAGATGAGAGAGGTTTTGCATGCTGATTTGGAGTGTGTTAGTACGGGAAGTGCACGTAGTTTTGATAATGGGAGTCAGTCTCCTATCTCTACGAGCGCAACATGTGCTAATGTGAGTATTATCAGTGGGGTTGGTAATGGGCCTGCGAGGAGGTCCACACGATCAGATTCAGCTGATAATTTGTTTTCTCTCAGTTTGATTCCTTCACAAACAACCGTTGTCGAGATTGAACCTACTTTGAGCCTTAATAGCCCTACTTTTGGGGTCAGCGCTAGCTTCATAGTTAATGGGCCCATGTCAGGGTCTAGTGTGGTTCCTTGCACTTATGAGGATGATGAATGTCTTAATTTGGAGGATGATGATCCATATGTTGAGGATGATTCTGAGTCCGAAGAGGTGATCGAGTTCGAGACGGGGGTTGAGATACTTATGGTGGGGGCACCTTTCGCGATCCCTACAAATCTATCCGGGAGTAGGAGTCAGCGGATGTCATCGTCAGTCAGAGGGCAGCCTTGTCTTAAGAGGGGCCATCTTGAGTCTCTTGATGACTACCTAGAGTTTGATGCAGCAAAGGCTTCCGGAGCAGATTGCAGAGGTATGCGTTCTTATTTATCGTCCATTTTTAATTTCATGTATGATTCAGATGTATTCTATCTAGCCAAAACATGTGGTCTTGAAGTGGGGGACATTGAACGTAATGCGTTACTCCTGAATAAGATTAGGGGATGGGAATTGGAGTGAGGGCGGGTGGCCCTGCTCTCGTGAACTCACGTACTTCACGATCAATTCCCTAATGAGTACACTATTCTGGAATGTTAGGGGGTCTGGGGAACCCTGGTAAACGGGGGATGGTGAGAGATGTTATTCATTCCTCTACGGCTGATATTGTGGGCCTGCAGGAAACCAAGCTTGCACATCCGTCCAGGCTCAGTAAGCTTGGTGGGGATAGGGTTTCAGATTGGCGGGTATTTCCCTCCACCAGAGCTTCTGGCGATATTGCTATTGGGTTTAATCCCAAACTTTTCTCCTGCTTGGAGGAATTCCACGAAGAATTTTCTCTGTCAATCAGGTTAAAATCGACGGTCCAACAACTGGACTCATGTGGTTTCAGTTGTCTATAGCCCCAACATCCGTAGTCTTAGGCCTGCGTTCTGGGCCGAGCTGCACTCTATCCAGTCTCGATGGCAGGACCCTTGGATGGTGGTGGGTGATTTCAACATTACTAGATATGTGTTTGAGCATCAGGGTAGGGGCACTAGCGATGCTGATAGGGAAGAGTTCAACTGTGTGATTAATGACCTTGAGCTCGTTGATATACCAGTTTCAGATAGATTGCTCACTTGGTCCAATATGCAAGCATCACCTATTTTGGCCAAGCTCGATAGGGTCCTTGTTTCGTCGGATTGGGAGGCTAAATTCCCACTAGCTTATGTCAGATCCTATAAAAACCAACCTCGGATCACGTCCCCATCATCCTATTGATGAGTGATCCAATTGCTCGGAAGCAAGCTAAATTCAGATTCGAAAAAGCGTGGTTGGATATTCAGGGCTTCCATCACTTGGTCATGGAGAACTGGTCCCTCCCTACCCGGGGGACTGAGGCGGGAGCTATTTGGTGTGAGAAAATCAGACGGCTAAGATCTAGACTTTGGAGATGGAACCGCACCAGATTTGCCTCCATCTGGCGAGCGAAAACCTTCATCCTGAAAGGCATTGAAGAGTTGGAGCTACTAGAAAAATCTAGGGATCTCTCCCAAGAGGAGAGGAACCGTCTTCTACAACTCAGAGGGGAAATCGCTCAATTGTACAAGCTTGAGGAAATTAAATGGAAACAACGCTCCAGGATATGTGGCTCAAAGAGGGAGACACAAACATTGCCTTCTTCCATAAAATGGCTAGCGCTAGGTGACGGTCTAATCTTATCCCCTCCATCCATACCGAGGCAGGGGAGATTCAGGAGGAGGCCCGTATCCACTTAGCCTTCAATGCCTACATCGAAAAGTTGTTCCAGGGCAAGCAGGAGTTCAGGACCCCCATCCAGTTGGATTTCTAGGAGGGCAAACATGGCAGTATAGTACAAGGTTTTAGTGCAGTAGAGAAGCTGTTTACTGAGGTTGAGGTCAAAGTAGCAATCTCACTTATGGGAAGTGACAAAGCCCCGAGCCTTGATGGTTTCCTGGTCTTATTCTACCAGACTTTCTGGGAAGAGATCAAAGACGGTGCCAAGGCTATGTTGAACGAATTCTTTGACCATAAGCTTAAACTTGGCAGGCTCAACTTTGCAAAGGTGGTGTTGATCCCAAAGTGCGGAGCGGCTAATAGAGTGGGTGACTTTCGCCCTATCAGCCTACTTAACTGTTCAGTTAAGATTATCACCAAAACACTCGCCAATAGGCTGTCTGGCTTTATGGATTCTTTGATTGGCCCAGAGCAGGCTGGCTTTATTAAAGGGAGATGCATCTTGGACTGTGTTGCCACTGCTGAGGAAGTTATCCATCATTGTCACATCTCAAAAAGTGATAGCTATCTCCTTAAGCTGGATTTCGATAAAGCGTACGACTCCGTAGAGTGGGAAGCTCTTCTAGAGGTGCTTAAGGGCAGAGGCTTCAGAATCCGGTGGATTAGTTGGATAAGGCAGTGTCTCTCAACAAGCAGGACGACTATTATGGTTAATGGAACAGTTGGAACCCCTTCCAGTGTAAAAGAGTTCTAAGGCAAGGTGACCCGCTTTGTCTCTTGCTGTTTGCTATTGTAGCTGATGTACTTAAACGCATGATCGAAAGATTTCAATTAGTGGATTTGATCCGACCGGTGGCCAGGGGTATTAACCGTGCGAGATGCACTATTCTACAATATGCGGACGACACGTTGCTTTTTGGTAATGCCGTGTTGGAGGAAACCATTGCCTTCAAAGGTGTGCTTTACTGTTTTGAAGCTTGGTCGGGGCTACGGGTTAACTTCCAGAAGAGTGCCCTGGTCCCTATTGGGCTTTCAGAAGAAGAGTCTCTCTTACATGCTTTGGTTCTGAACTGCAAAATTGGCGACTTCCCCCTCAAATATCTGGGGCTTCCCATTCGCCCAGGGAAGCTCAGGAAAGTAGATTGACCAATCATCGATAAAGTGGAAGCCAAGTTGTCTTGTTGGCAAGGCAAGTACTTATCCCTTGGTGGGAGGGTTACACTCATCAATGTGGTCTTATTAAATCTTCCAACTTATTACATGTCTGTCTTTGAAATGCCTAAATGGGTAATCAAGCGGATTGATCGTCCGGAAAAGGTTTCTTTGGAAAGGAACGGATCCGGAAAGAGGGGGTTACCACCTAGTCAGATGAGAGAAAGTCTGCATGAAAAAGTGCCATGGAGGGGTAGGGGTAATCGATCTGCGAGATATGAACTTGGCTCTCCTCGGTAAATGGTGGTGGAAAGCCTTTCATCCCAATGGGGAGGGCTGTCTGGGTTTTGTACAGCGTTACCTCTATGGGAAGGGCTCGCGGGAACTGGGGTTCAGGGTTGGCCCGAAAGTTTCATGGTTTTGGAGGAATGTTTAGAAGGCTCATGATTCTTTCAACAGCGGAATGACCTCCTTCATTGGAAATGGAGCATCCACTAAGTTTTGGTGGGATAAATGGTGTGGTCCTCACCCACTCCGAGAACTTTTCCCCGAATTTTACAGACTGGCTGCCCACCCTCATATCTCGATGGCCAAGTCTTGGAAAAGAGGCACATGGAGACCATCCTTCAGGATGCGGCTGGATAATGATGGCATATCACGCTTAACCTCTCTACAGGTCTTCATTTCTCAATCCGGAGTGTGGTGCTCGCAAGGCCCGGATCAGAAATCATGGGATCTTGAACGATCAGGGTCCTTTTCGGTCTGTTCCCTCTACAGTCGCATTCACTTCCGAGGGTGCTTACCTGGTTGGGCGTCGATAGTTTGGAAGACGAAAGCTCCACTAAAGATTAGAGTCTTCCTGTGGTTAGTCCTGAATGATGCCATTCTGACCAGGGAAAACCTAGTCAAGAGGTTACCGAATGTTGGGACGCAATGTGGTTTCTACAGTGCGGATTTGGAATCGAGAGATCATCTTTTCATTTGGTGTCAAAGGAGCCAATCGGTTCTAGTTGAGGTAATTAAAGCGCTTGGCACCTCTAAGTATCCACACTCATTTGAGGAACTGTGGGTGGGCTCCACATTCACCTCTGAAAGGGTGGACATGAAAGAAGCGTGGTTTATAGCTATTGCAGCAACGACCTAGACCTTATGGCTGGATAGAAATAACTTTTACTTTCGTGGGACATGTAATAGTATTTCCGGTAACTTAATTCATATCATGCATTTTATTTCTTTTTGGGCCACAACTGTAGCGGCAGGACCGAGAGGGAGGATCGCCAGGACCTTCCAGGTGGATGAGTACGATAATGAGGAGGTTGTGCTCGGAGCTACTCTAGAGTGAGCGTGGATCCTTTTGTGGAGGGTTTACTCGGGTGCACTCTTTTACTGTGGTCTCTCTGTTCTTTGTATGTTCCCACCCTCCAGGGCTTTGTTGGAGGCTTAGTGACTACGTTTTACTTTTCTCTTTGTATGGTCCCATCTTCCAGGGCTTTGTTGGAGGCTTAATGACTACGTTTTATTTTCTGTTTGTAGGACTTGTAATGACACCCAGTATTTAGGGTTTTTTTTGTTAAACTCTCTTTAATGATACTTGGTGGCTATATTCCACAATTTTATTCAAAAAAAAAAAAAACAGTACACTTGTCCATTGTAAGAGCAACTCCAATCGGGCTTCATTTCTTCAAAATGAAGGCCCGGGTTGCTCCAACCAGGCTTCAAAGGAAGCTTCAAAATGAAGGAGCTTCAAATCTGTCTCCAAATTTAGGCTTTTTTTAGCTCCTTCAAATCACAATTCACAATTTAAATTTCCCATTTTACCCTTTTTTACTTTAATATCTTTTTAAGAATTCCTTCCATATTCTTTAATTAAAATGTGTAGCTATATATTTCGTGAATGTATCTTATAAAATATTAAGCCAAATTTTATTATTTTGGTACTGTTGGAAATGTCTTGACGATACCTTTAAAATGAGACCAATTTTGAATATTTTTTTATTGTTTGAAAAAAATAATTGATATAATATTTATAGTCAAGATTATTTAGTTATTTTGTATTAGCTTAACATATTTTCAAAAGACTACCCACTCATACAATGTGATCATTAATTGGAAATAGATAAACGACAGGTACATAGAATTATTAATTGGAAATACAAACGTTGGACATTGAAATACATAGAACTGAATGATAAAAAAAACATTAAAATTATAACATTAATAATCCCCAACTTTTAATCCATTTCATTGCCGTGTCTTGCCCACAAATGCTTTATCAGTGCATTTCTAAGTGCAATATGAGCATTTTTGTCTTTGAGTTGCTTGTGTCGAGCAAGGAATCGTTGGAATTGCTCAGTTTCGTTGACATCAATCTCTTGAGTATTCTGAATAATTGCAGGCGTAGACAAAACTATTCTTTCAGAGTCATCGGTTCATTCTCGATGATCATATTGTGCAGTACAACATACGTAGACATGATGTCATGTAGTGCACTTTTATTCCAAAAACATGATGGCCCTTTAATGATGGCAAATCGTGCTTGAAGGACTCCAAATGCTCGCTCCACGTCTTTTCGGCATGATTCTTGCATCATTGCGAAATATTGTTTCTTTGGACCTTAGGGTTGGGAAATAGTTTGTACAGGGGTTGACCATTTGGGATATATGCCATCGGCTAAATAGTAACCGACAACATATTCTTTACCTTGAATTGTATAATTAGCAGGAGGAGTAATACCTTGGGTTATGTTAGCGAATAGATTTAACTCTTGCAACACATTGATGTCATTGTTCGAGCCACCTGCCACTTTGAATAGCAGGAGGAGTAATACCTTGAGTATTTTTTTTCATCTTCACGTTGTACTTTCATTTTTAATTATTTTAATCCAAAATTTTCTATTTCTATCAAAATTTAATATTAAAATATACTAAATTAGAAAATTTATTTGATTAATGTCAATTTACTATTTCATTCATAATCTAGGCAAAGTGATAACTAAATAAAATTACTCATTTTATTAGGAAATTTATAAGTCATTAATAATCGCTTAAAATAAAATAAATCTAATAATCTTATAATTAAAAATATTTGTCCGGATATTAAAGTAGTTTTACATTTTATTAGAATAACAATTAATGTATAGTTAAATTAAAAAAAATTGAATAAAATTTGAAGAAACCAATTTTGAAGGAAGATGGTTGGAGTCGATGAGCCTTTAAAAAAAAATATTTCAAGAATATTCTCTTTTGAAGGCCTTCAAAATGTAGGAAGCATTGGAGATGCTCTAACGTACCCCATCATTAATTGGAAATACAAACGTTGGACATTGAAATACATAGAACTGAATGATAAAAAAACATTAAAATTATAACATTAATAATCCCCAATTTTTAATCCATTTCATTGCCGTGTCTTGCCCACAAATGCCCTATCACTACATTTCTAAGTGCAATATGAGCATTTTTGTCTTTGAGTTACTTGTGTCGAGCAAGGAATCATTGGAATTGCTCAGTTTCGTTGACATCAATCTCTTGAGTATTCTGAATAATTGCAGGAGTAGAAGAGCCACTGCGTTCATTCTCGATGATCATATTTTGCAGTACAACACACGCAGACATGATGCCATGTAGTACACTTTTATTCCAAAAACATGATGGCCCTTTAATGATGGCCCTTTAATGATGGCAAATCGTGCTTGAAGGACTCCAAATGCTCACTCCACGTCTTTTCGGCATGATTCTTGCATCATTGCGAAATATTGTTTCTTGGGACCTGGGATTGGGAAATAGTTTGTACAAGGGTTGACCATTTGGGATATATGCCATTGGCTAAATAGTAACCGACAACATATTCTTTACCTTGAATTGTATAACTAGCAGGAGGAGTAATACCTTGAGTTAGGTTAGCGAATAGATTTAACGCTTGCAACACATTGATGTCATTGTTCGAGCCACCTGCCACTTTGAATAGCAGGAGGAGTAATACCTTGAGTATTTTTTTTCATCTTCATGTTGTACTTTCATTTTTAATTATTTTAATCCAAAATTTTCTATTTCTATCAAAATTTAATATTAAAATATACTAAATTAGAAAATTTATTTGATTAATGTCAATTTACTATTTCATTCATAATATAGGCAAAGTGATAACTAAATAAAATTACTCATTTTATTAGGTATAAGTCATTAATAATCGCTTAAAATAAAATAAATCTAATAATCTTATAATTAAAAAAATTTATCCGGATATTAAAGTAGTTTTACATTTTATTAGAATAACAATTAATGTATAGTTTAATTTAAAAAAATGGAATAAAATTTGAAGAACCCTTTGAAGGAAGATGGTTGGAATAGATGAGCCTTCAAAAAAAAAAAAAAAATATTTCAAGAATATTCTCTTTTGAAGCCCTTAAAAAAAAAAAAAAAATGTAGGAAGCATTGGAGATGCTCTAGCGTGCTCCATCCAAATTCAAATAAAAAGGTCCCACCCCTGTGTCAATTCCGTAAATACCTCCCCGACCATGCCGCTTTACCCCCACCACCACTCTCCCTTTCCCACTCCACTTTCTTTAATACTTTCCGTCCCTTTCTCTCATTCCCACCAGAAAAAGAAAACCCATCTTTTTTAGCTTGCGCTTGAAGCAGCACTCCTCAGCTTCCATCAAAGCTACGGTTTTGATGCATTCCTCTCAGATCTGAAGCTAAGGTGAGCTTCCCGAACCTCAGAACTCGAATCTTTATGGCCCTTTTCATGACTTCTTGATGTGATTTTAGGGTTTTAGTTTGAGAGATGGTGAGTGTAGGGAGAGGAGGCGGAGGAGGGGCGGAGCCGGCGCCAAGGCGGCTGCTTAGGACGCAGACGACGGGGAATTTGGGGGAGTCGATTTTTGACAGTGAGGTGGTCCCGTCTTCTTTGGTTGAGATTGCGCCGATTCTTCGTGTTGCGAATGAGGTTGAGTCGAGGAACCCCAGGGTCGCTTATCTATGTGAGCTACTACTTTCTTGATTCCTCTTGCTTTTGGGTTTTGGTAGATATTATTTCAAAATGCGAAGTTAGTGTGTTTTTTATCTTTACTTAAAATAGAACAGCTAGAGAAATGGAATGTTTGCACTTGTGTGTGTGTGTTGGGGGGGTTCATCTCTGTTTGGAATGGCATTTTTAAACAACATTGATAATTGATGACAATTTAATGCATTTTGGGAGTTAATCAGGGCCAGACTTTTATGGTTAGAGTTATAAGAAAAATTCACCCGCATTACATGCGAAAAAGATCTTTTTTTTTTTTTTTGTAATGGTTTCGTTGTTTGGAAATTGGAAAAAAATGTGGTAGTTCACTTAGTTGCTTTCGAGCGTTTGGTCTTGAAAAATCTGAACTTTTTGGGTATAGATTCAAGTGGGTATTTTGAGGGGTTAATGGATTTGTTATTATGGAATACATGTTTATGTTTCATTAGATATTGCCTATAATGAAGTGATCAACGCTTATTTCCATCAGATTTAGCACGAGCTCCAGAACCATTGCACCCTAGTTAAGGCATTCTTCCAGAGATGCTAATTATTTATTTTTGTGATTGAATAGGTAGATTCTATGCTTTTGAGAAAGCTCACAGATTGGATCCAACTTCAAGTGGACGTGGTGTTCGCCAATTTAAGACTGCACTTCTGCAACGGCTAGAAAGGGTTTACATTTTAATTTAAAATCTAATGTCATATATGAGAGTTTTTTTTTTGCATGTGATAATGAGTAGTGAGATTGCCAATTGAAGATGGTATTTGTGCAGTGGCCAGAATTTTGCTGTGAACTACTATAATTAAATTATATTTGAAGGCTTCTCTGCACATGTGGCCAGAATTGTGAGATGGTGACTTCAGAACGTTTTTGGTTCACATTTACAGATAATTTTCAATTTCTTTGTTTCAGAAGTAAATTGCTCCACGAATCTTTGCAATAATTTTCACTCATTATACTTCTCGGCAATGTAAGGATGTATAGGGTCACTGGTATAATAACCCAATGTTGAGTATGACAAGTCAAACATAATGTGGCTTCAGTTCAATGTTATTTTTTAAAGCAAATTGGTATAACTATGTGCTATAATGTATATATAAATAGTTATGAGAATAAGTTAAATGTTGATGGTAAATATAGGAAAGGGATCCTTGTGTCTGCTGTGGAGAGCTTTTATCAGGTGTAAAAGAGATGGAAGCCCAAAGATGATTGGACATGTAAGGTAAATGTTGATTGTAAATATTAGAAAGGAGATTCTTATATGTGTTGCGGATAGCTCAAACAGATTATGCATTGAACCTGGACGTTCCTAATCAAGTTAGCAAAATCACAATTATTTTGCTAATATCAAGCTATCAAACTGTAGCCAGTACTACGAGATAGTGCCTTTCGTGGTTAGAATACCAAAGCTTACGACACTTCCACTTAAGCTGAATGATGGAATTAGCAATAGCCTAAATTAACGAAGAAAGACTTGAAACTGTGGTCAGGACTCGGAGATAGTGCCTTTTGTAGCTAGAATGGCAAAGTTAGAACATCTCATCATTTTTAAACAAACGAAATGGTAATCTACCTCATAGGTTTAGTTGATATAAATTTTTCATGGAAGAAGGAATTCTTACTAAAGCCGAAAGCATCTTTGATTATTAGACTACATAGAGAGAGATAAGGATTAGAGGTACTGAATTTGAGCCAAAAAGTAATACCATAAGGGATAGAAGTAGAAGTCATCATATGCCAGTTCCTTCTATTTACTTGATTAGTGGAATAGGCAACAATTTGAAAACAAAAACAATCACCATTTGCATATAAAAAAAGCTTTAGGAATGCATAACTTTGTTGAACTTATCAAACCATGCTGTAGCCTATGGTGACTGCTTAAGGACTTTGGTTTCCTTTATGAGATAGCATGTTCAACTATGAAGCATGGGTACTCTATATTAGGCCTTGTAATATCAGGTGTGGGTGCGCTAGGGTATGTCTCAGGTGCGTACCCAATTATTTTAATTAATTAGAAAAATCAAAATGAATCGATTTCGCTTTGTGTGTGTTTGGGTGCTCCTCGCGTACGAGTAGCTGTCGTGGGTGTGTAAAATTAAAAGATTAGTTTGGTTGTATTTGACCGGAAAGTTTGGTTCAGCTTTCTCTTATATGACATGAAATTTGTAGTTTCAATGACTCGGAGATGCTTTTGGACTTGTTATGTAATTGATCAATTATGGATTGTATTTGATTTTGGTGTATTATTGAGTCACTTGTTGCTATATTAAATTGTTTAATTATTAGAATATGGTAATTTCATATTCTTTTGAAGTTATAATTATTTTGAAATAATTATTTTTTAGAGACGATACTTTTTTAAAATGCATTATAGTTTATATTCAATGTTTCCAAAAGTGCATGTGTATCCTACTTTCTATAAAAATTGCATATCCTCGTCCGTATCCTATACCAGTGTTACATAGATGTTTAATCATACTTATGTTTAATCATACTTATGTTTAATCATACTTCTGATACTAAAACATCAGTGTTATAAAAGGCGGTATGTGGAACTATGCGTTTCTTGGCCGCATACTCGCATATACCGCTTATGCGGTTGGTTTTTTAATTAAAAATAAATAAAAATCAAAACTCAGAACAAATTAATTAAAAAATTAGAAAAATCTGTAAAATAAGGAAAAATAGTAAAAATCAAAATAAATCGATAAAAATGAAAAGGACATAAAACTTACTTAAAAATAAAATAACATAAGTGCATTATATGATAATACAATTAATCAAAGACATAAAAACATCTGCTAGAATTAGTTTGTAACCTTGCTTAAAGTCTTCTTGCAAAAAATAAAACATTACTTAAAGTCATGCACAAAGACATAAAATATAGATGAGATAGGGTAGGGTAGTTGTTCCTATCGCAAGGAAAAAAAATATAACTATAGATAATAGGTCCATGACAAGACATAATCAATCAGAGTCGTCAACATGGTCCAAAGTACAGTCCTAAATATAAAGAAGCGATCTCATCTTTTCCTTTGTAACTTAAAATGGGCCGGGACCCAAAAAATGACAAGAGGATACTGAGCAACTTATTCATGTATCTAAGGCTGATTAATCAACAATTATGAAGTTGAGTGATTGAGCAAGCTGGAGAAATAAATTGGACCAAGGCTGATTTGGCAATATGGGAGATCTCAAAATTCACACTAGGGTGAGACCATGAGGTGGTCCTCCATGCGTCAGAGGCTGCCGTTTCTAGAGAATTAAATTGGACTTTGGTTGATTTCATGATTGGGGAGATCCCAAAATTCACACTAGGGTCTTAGGTGGTCCCCCATTGACAAGGCTGCCATTGCTCGCTTGCCAGAGTGGAATGAAGTAGAAGAGAAGTAGAAGAGAGAGGGGGAGGGAGGCGGAGCCTACAACTTGTATCGAGTGGGGGCAAAAAGTCCACAACATATGCAAAACTTTTAAGGACAGACATCACAAACTTTATTCAATATTATTTAATAGGTAAAAGATCACAATTTTAAAAAAAAATTATATTGATCCAATTTTCAAAGATATAAGAAAATAGACCTAATTACTATTAAGTATCAAGTATTTAAGTACATGACAAATTCAATTAAGTCGTACTCGCGATTCTTTCATTTCATGAAAATAATCTATGATTGAGTCAAATTTGTTCTCCATATACAAAATAATAGCGTGCATTTAGAGAGTTTGGATAGGAGAAGTAAATTGGAGATTGGAGAGTGGTAGAAGTAGATTTTTTTAGTGTTTATTTAACCTATTTTGTTTAACAACCTTCGTTTTTTGCTAATCAGTTGTATTTAACAACTTAAACCCTAAGTCCTTAAGGAATGAAAAGAAAAAAAGAAGCCATATATCAAAGCAGGCTCATCCACGTGTTGCTGTCAGCCATGTGAGTCAATTCTTTAAACATTTTTTCTTAGGGTTTTTTCCATATTCACATCACAAATCTTTTGTTTTTTCAACATTTCCACCAAATTCTTCATATTTTTATATTCCCACCTCAAATCCTTTAAGTGATTCCAAAAATCCATTCAAAAAATCCAGGTAACATTAGTTTTTTCCATTAATTGTGAGGAATATACTTTCAATATTCTTCTTATTGGGGACAAACCCAATAAGAATATATTTTAATTCGTAAACTACCCCCAACCATCTTCTTCATTTAAAACCCTGATCTTTTCTTCTTTCATCTTCATATCTCAATTAATGTCACATATCGCTACAATAAATTCTAACCTAACTCATTACCTAATTAAATAAAAACAACGAAAAAATCTTCCTCGCATTCTCCACGTTAATGTATGTTCTCTCTCTCTCTTTTAATAAATACTGTAGCCTAACTTCGAACCCTCAAATTTCCATGACCACCAAAGATTTGAAGGAAATAAGAATCTAAGGTTTTTGTTGAGGAGAATTTGAAGGAATGGGAGTTTGATGGTTACATCGGTATGTTTTTGCAAGGGATTTGAAGAAAATTGAAAAGCTTGTTCGGATTTTCTTTGGTTTGATGAAGAATTATAGAATGAAAAGGATAGCAAAATGGCAAAATAGTCTTTTAAACATTTGGTGTGTTTTTGGAATCAACATATTGATTTGAGGTGGAAATATGGAAATATGAAGAATTCGGGTGTGAATATGGAAATAGCAAAGATTTGGGATATATGGAAAAAAACCCTTTCTCATAAAGTCCTTGTCATTTTTATTATGCGCACACACACACACACCCACACCCACCCACCCACACACACCCAAGAACTTTTAAAATTCAGGTGGGGCCACGGCCCGGGCTGGCCCAATCCTAGCTTTGCCTCTAAAGAGAGAGTAACAAGTTTTTGTTGGATGGAGGTGGGAAATTTATGGGGCTAACTTGTTCGAAGGATAATCTCTGGTACCATCTTGAGTAATCAGAGACAAAATCCGTAATGTGAGCCCAAGGGCACCCATGTCTATATAGTTACAATTAGTGGTTTGGTACAATGAGCCTCATGCTGTTTATGGTTGCTTTTTATCAATGAAAATAACTGGTATACTTCACATATTCTATGTTAATATGATTTTTTTTTAAATTCTGAAAAAAGTTAATATGAAGATGCACCCGCTATTCTAAGTGTGTCTAGCCATATAAATTTGTTAATATCATCCGCCAAATCTGTCTAAGGGTTAATTTTAAATAAATCGGTCAATTATGAAAGCATTTTAAATTATTTTTCTATTACATATTATTTTTTAAATTACTTTTATCTCCTTATAACAATGCATGTGCAAATTTTTAACTTTTAAATTGTTCTAATATTCAGTTTACCATCCCTCTGCTAACAACATTTTTTTCCTTTTCATTCTGCTCTTTCAATTCATACTGAGAAATCACATTTATGAATTTTAGGATAATGAACCCACTTTGAGAGAAAGGGGTAGGAGCAGTGATGCACAAGAAATGCGTAGCTTCTATAAAAGTTACTACAAAGAATATATCCAAGCACTGCAAAATGCTGCCGATAAAGCTGACCGGTAAATTAATGTCATTATCATTTTATGCTGTCATGGTGCCTTTTGGAGACCAGCGCATCCATTTTACTTATTGGGTTTGTTTCCCTTGATGTTTAGTTTTACTTATTCCCACTTATTTTGATATACATATATATATAGTGCTCGACTTACCAAAGCATACCAAACTGCTGCTGTCTTATTTGAGGTTTTAAAAGCTGTTAATTTGACTCAGTCACTGGAAGTTGATAATGAGGTAATTCTAGTTGCATGTGTGCTTCTTATTTTTGTCTACTATAAATTTAAGAGATCTCCCGTGAGAATGAATGAATTAGCAAGACCCGTTTGCACTAGATCCTTCTGGCTTAGCATTACCAGTTCCATGTTGATTGTCTGTTTTTTTTAGATACTGGAAACACACAACAAGGTTGAGGAAAAGACAAAGATTTTAGTCCCATACAATATTCTCCCTCTTGATCCTGATAGTGCAAACCAGGCAATCATGCGGTATCCTGAGGTATTTCTCTGAACCAGTGTGTTTGTGTGTGAAAGTGTGATCTGGAAGAGAAGATTCAACATCAAGTAATTTTCTAAATGGATCTCACATCCAATTGTACTGAATACTGCAGATTCAAGCCGCTGTTAGTGCTCTTCGCAATATAAGAGGTTTACCATGGCCTAAGGACCACGTGAAGAAAGTTGATGAAGATCTTCTTGACTGGCTACAAGCAATGTTTGGGTTTCAGGTATGACACATGTTAGAATCGTCTTTTTTCTTCTTAGTGTAGTTGGTTTCGAGTAAATTAGTTGCACGTACCAGTTTCTGTACATCATCAGAACTTGTGTTTCTCATTTTGCAGAAAGATAATGTATCTAATCAAAGAGAACATCTAATTTTGTTGCTAGCTAATGTTCACATACGGCAATTTCCAAAGCCTGATCAGCAACCCAAGGTTTGTTAATTTCTTGTGTCTTTTAAATAATTTTTGATATGCTGAATATTTCACTAATAACATTTACTGGTCTGTTATCTCAGTTAGATGAACGGGCATTAAATGATGTAATGAAGAAATTGTTTAGAAACTACAAGAAATGGTGTAAATATCTGGATAGGAAGAGCAGTCTTTGGTGAGATTTTAAAAACTTTTCAAGCTCATCGACTTTTCCTTTTTTAGTTGTTTTTTTTTTCTTTTTCTTTTTATCATTTAATTCTCCATTATTCCTGTACATATTGCTTTTGATATTAGTTGAGAGACAATGTCCTGCTTTACATTTGATGGTGGAGCTGGGATCTTCACATTTAGAGGAGGCATCATTATTGGCTTTAATAAGTTTTTTATTTTTATTTTTATCATCAAAACTGAATATATTCTAAAAACATTCTTATCTATATATGTAGGACACATGCATGGATGGTTAAATCTTACACGTTGCTATTAGTTGCAATTTGTTCAAGGTTACCTGTCTATTAGAAAGGTGTACCCCCTTGATCATGCAATAGAAGCTCATGCAAACAAGGACCTCTTCTATAATTCTTATAAACCAAGCAATTTTTTAGATGAAGAGTATGGTTTTTCTGTAGACATGCATTAACTTGAGGCACATAAAGCCGATGAGCCCAAAAGACATTGCCATGTATGTGTGGAATAAACTACTACCTTTCACCAGATTACCTTAACCAACCATGCTTCCACTTTTTAAAATATTAGCTTGTCTATATTTTGCATTTTTGGATGATGCATATTCTGAATATGCAGTGAAGCTTACCAAACATTATTGCTGTCTACTTTTATTGAATATTTTGTGCACATGATGTAATAGTCTAATTGTAAGGTTTATCCGTAGTTTGTAGTATAAAATAACATTGTAGAAAGAAGGGACAGATAGTTATTTTAAAAAAATTACAGGAAATGACATTTTATAAATCCCATATTTATCATCCTATCCTCCTTGAAAATATCCTCATTATATTTAGGTAGATCTTCACATTCTAAAGTGGATAAGATGATTATATGTTGGCACTTCAGAAACAATTGTCTAGCCGGAAATAATTTGTTGGACTGTTTTAGGATTTCCATCATTGTAGACATTAATGCTTCTTTTAAGATATTAATATGCAGAAAAATATCCAAATTATCATCTAGTGGTTTGGATTTCACTTTTATATTCTGTATCACATCAACAACTGGTGGCCTGCTACAGTGTTACATGTACAGTTACCTTATATGCACTTTAAATTGGCAGTGTACTTACAGATTGTTTCCTCCCAGACAAAACTACAAATGTTTAGAAAAGATGGTTAAATGAGACAAATGATAGATTTGAGGGGCATTGCATCATTTGTAACCAAAGTGCGGGCTAGAATCCTGTTTCTCTTTCTTCCTTTCTGGACTTTAAGGACAATGTAGTCCACGTTTCGTAACTCCACGGCTGATACTGCGCCATCGTTTATAAATTAACGGAGGGACTGAGAAGATTCCATCAACCTGTATCAGAAATCTGTGTTTCTCTTTCTTTCTTTCTTTCTTTCTCTCTTTCTGGTCTGTGAGGACAGTATAGTTCAGATTTTGTAACTCAATGCGCAATATTGCACTCTTAAATTAATGCATTTAATAATTCATTATTCTATCAGTTTGTTTCTCAGATTAGTATTTTTAAATTTCAGGTTGCCAACTATTCAGCAGGAAGTCCAGCAACGCAAACTTCTCTACATGGGTCTTTACCTTCTTATTTGGGGTGAAGCTGCAAACTTGAGATTCATGCCTGAATGCCTTTGCTACATCTATCATCATGTGTGTAACCTGCAACAGTTCTGTTTTATTTGTGATTCCTCTTTTTATTTTATACCAGGATTTGCTTCCTTCCAATGTCTTAATTGCTTAATGCTTATTTTATTTTGTTACTTCCTCTTTAGACTAGATGAAAACTTTAAATAAGATTGGGTTGCAAAAACTTTTCATTTTAAAAGGACTTTGAATCAATAGGTTGTAAAGAGAGTATCTGAAAGTAATGGAACATTTTCAAAGCTGAAATATGAAATGAGTGAGGATATAGTTCATACTAATGGCAAAAATTACCTAGAATGTACTATTTCCCCATTGTTGAAGTATAGTATAGAGATAGAAAAGAATACTTTATTGGATATTAATAACTGAATACACTACCTCCTATATATAGGAGAGTACAAAAAGTAATCTAAATTTATTTCAGATGTACGTTAACACTTTTTCTCAAGTTGGTGCGTAGATATTGTCGAAGCCAAGCTTGCTCAAAAAAGTTTGAAAAAGTGTAGGAGGTAGTGCTTTAGTTAGGATATCAGCAAGTCATTCACTGGAGCAGACATGAAAAATGAAATTACCTTCTTCTCTCACTCATCTATAACGAAGTGATAGTCAACTTCGATATGTTTTGTGCGCTCATAAAACACCTGAATTTCAGAAATATTCTTAGCAATATTGTTGTCACAATAGAGAGGAACTGGAGATAACAATGTGATTGCCAAGTCTCGAAGAAGAGATTTGAGTCATAATACTTTAGAAACCAAATGTCCAATGGCTCAGTATTCAGATTCTGCACTTGATTTGGCTACCACAGATTGTTTCTTACTTTTTCAAGATACGAGATTTTCTCTACAAAATACAAAGTACATCTTTCATCAACATATCCTGTCCAGTTAACATCAGAATATCTTCGTAAAGAAAGAATCACCAGGCCTAAAGAGAAGTCCTTGCTCCGGGGCTTTCTTAAGATAACGAAGAATGTGAACCACTGCTTCCAATGAGGGATAGTTGGTGCATGCATAAATTGGCCGACTCGACTAATTGCAAAGACAATATCTATCTGGCCTAGTCATTGAGAGATGAGTTTTCCAACAAACCTGTGATATCGTCCTGGATCAGAGAACAATGCATCATTGGAGATGGAGAACTGCTTAATATTGGAATTCATAGTGTCACTAGGGCGATATCCTAACATTCATGTCTCAGTAAGAATCTTTCTTTGAGAAAAAAATATCATCCTTTATGTGTGCAACCTCAGTGCCAAGAAAATATTGAAGCGAACCAAGATCCTTTGTTTAAAATGTTTGAGCTAACCGCTGCTTAATGTCTGCAATACCTTACGAATCACTGTCTGTGATAATGATATCATCAACATAGACTAACAAAATAATAATGTCTTTGCTTCCTTTCTTTGTGAAGAGAGAATGGTCTGTCTTACTTCTTGATAATCTATAAGAGCACATAGATTTGTCGAACTTTTTAAACCAAGCTCGACGAGACTGTTTGAGACCATAAAGAGAGTTTTTGGAGCGAGCATACCAGATTCTTCCCCTGAGAAATGCATTCTTGACATCAAGGTGATGAAGGAGCCAAGAACATTTGGATGCAAGAGAGATAAGAACACGAACAGACGTGAGTTTCGCAACTGGAGAAAAAGTTTCTGTGTAGTCTACCCCAAATTCTTGCGTATATCCTTTAGTGACAAGGCGAGTTTTGAGCCGTTCAACTATGCCATCAGGATTGTGTTTTACTGTGAATACTCACTTATAACCAACTGTCTTACCACCTACAGGGAGATGAACCAATTGTCAAGTTCCATTTTGCTAAGGAGCCTGCATTTCCTCTTTCATGGTTGTTGTCTAACCAGGATGCTTGAGTGCTTCATGAACATTTTTAGGAGTAAAGATTGAATTCACGGAAGAGGTAAAGGCTTGAAAAGATTTATTCAGTTTAGAAAAAGAAACAAACTGGGCAATAAGATAGTGAGCACAAGAACGCTTAGTCTTATGTTGAGCAATAGGTAAATTGTATGTGTTAAGGATATTACCAATAGAAGTGGTTAGCACTGGTTGAACAACAGTGGGTACTTCTTGGATGGTTGAGTCTAAACAAGTCTTACGTCTTCTAATATAAACCTGAAGTGGCAGAGGCGGTGGTCGTGGCAACGGTGATGGTAGTGGTGGTGGTGGGAAATCAAGACTCAACAACGGTCCTTGGTAAATTAGAAGTTTTGGAAGAAATTTGTTCAAAAAAAGGTTTTTGTTCAAAAAATGAAACATCTTCCGTGGTAAACATTTTCTTTCGTGAAGGGCAATAGCAAAGATAACCTTTCGAAAAATGCGAATATCCAAAAAACTCACATTTAGTAGCACACGGGTCAAGTTTATCAGTGTCTAGGTGAAGATTTTGAACAAAACAAGTGCAACAAAAAACACGAGGTGGTAGAAAATTGGATCTTTAGATGAAAAAACCAGTTTGATAGGTGATTGATTTTGAAGAATAAGAGTAGGCATACGGTTAATAAGAATGCAAGCAGTGAGAACTGTAAAACTCCAATAAAACTTTGGGACGTTCATTTCAAACACCACAAAGCGAGCAGTGTTAAGTAATGTTGATTTTTGCGTTTTGCCACTTCTTTTTGTTGATGAGTATATGCGCAAGAGGTTTGGTGTATTATTCCATTTTGGGAAAAAAATTATTGAAAATTAGAACTCATGTATTCTTTAGCATTATCAGAACGAAAACATTTGAGAGTTATACCAAATTGTGTTTGTATCTCGAAAAAGAATTCTTGAAAAACTTTAAATATTTCAGAACGATCTTTCAAGAGAAACAACCATGTCATTCGAGAGAAATTATTAATAAACATAACAAAATAATGATATTTATTAAACGTGGGAAAATCCATAGGTCCCCAAACATCAGAATGCACTAAATCAAATAAATGTTTACTGCATTTATTGATGCGTCTTGGGTAGGGAATTCGATGATGTTTACCTAACTCACCTTACTAGATAACTGAAACGAAAACACAACCGAATACTAAGTGCTTGAAAGTGCTTGAAAGTAGTAAGGGAGGAATGCACTTAGTCAGGGATCCGAGGTGACCCCGCTAGCGATGGTCACGCCTTCGGGGGAGTCCGACCCCGTCCCTTCCCGACGCCCTGGGAAAGAGGTCGTTCCCCGACTTTAGCTTCTTTTTTTTTCTTTTATTTTTGTGTTTTTGGAGTATTGCCTAATTGCAGACTGGCCACCGCACTTTTGGAATGAATGAAATCTATCCTTTTGAATTCGACTAAGTGTTTGTAAATATTTGGAAATGAGTTTACAAAAATTTTCTTGAAATTTGGCTAAGTGTTCACGTCGCCCTGCCTAAAGCTTCGGCTACGTGTTCACATTTTTTTGTGTGGAAATTTTGCTGTGTTCACGTCGCCGTGTTCAGGAGTTTTGGCTATGTGTTTACCAAATTTGCTAATTTTTGCCAAGTGTTCTCGTCGTCTGCCTTGGAATTGTCAGCTCGTCGAGGTGACAGCTTGTCGAAGCACCTTATGTGGCTGAGGAGATACGTCCCGAGGCTGGCCTAGGGGCGACAAAGTTATGCCTCGCTAGGTGCCGAGAGCACCTTTACGAAGTTGAGTTGGGGCTTCGCAGAGCCGAACGTGAGTGGAAACATCTGCAACTAATTGTAGGTCGTCGAGATATCGAGATTCGGAGGCTAGAAAAGAGGCTTGGGGAGACGACCCCCGAAGGCGATGATGATGGTTCGTCAACAGCCTTTAATCTCGGCCTGAGGCTTAGGCGCCTCCGCCATTCCTTGACGAAGATGACAACGAAGAGAGATGAACTGGTAGCTGAGATTTACGACTTGACGATAGCAGGAGACGAGCTTTTGGCGGGGAGAGAAGAACTAACAGCAGCGATGGACAAATTGACGACGAAGTGAGATGAGTTGTTAGCAACAATGAGCAAGGTGACGGCGGAGGTTGACGAGCTGAAGAGGGTTACGGTCGACAAGAGCATCGAGGTTACTCATCTCAGTCAAATTATTGCCGACAGTCCTGGTGCTGCAGGTTCTGCTCGGCTTCCTCGCTTAAAGATAGTTGTGAAGGACGACTCTCTGAAGGAACGGATTGTCGAACTTGAGGCGGAGGTCGCTCGCCTCAAACCCCAACCTGAACGGGTCAATGTCAGAAGCGCGTCATGTACTTGTGAAGAGAGCAAGAGGAATTTTCTTTTACGAGCTTGCGACTCGCTTGCCCGTTGCTCGGCGAAGCCCCGGTGACGCACAAAGTGGGGTGGCTGCTTCGTCGAGCGGAGCGTCCGTTGGGGCCACCGTCAGAGGTAGTGCTGAAGATGCGTCTCAGTTTGCCGGTCTAGGGACGAGCTCCGAGGTTAGGCATCGGCCATACAGCGTTCTCCGTCCCCGGGTGTCTTTAAACCGGAACATCCCTGCCCCGAGGAGGCGTTGAAAGAGTTGTTTGTGTTTTTATTCTTTTTGTTCTCCAAGTTTTGTCCAAGTCTTGTATCTTGTCATAAGTACGAGAAGTTTGTCTTGTAAATGGATTTGTCCCTCGATCTTGAATGCAATGATATTTGTTTTGTGAACTTGCACGTATTGTTGGTACTTGTTATTTGTTTGGCACATACTTGGAGCGGGGTCGAACCATGTGTTGGGCCTCAGGCTTGTGGTTTTGAGAGTGTTAATGGTTGCGTGATTGGTTCCAAATGGCGAACCGCCTCTAACTTGCTTAAGAGCAAGTTTGGGAAGCGGAGTCGAGCCAAATTTTGGACTCCGAACTCGTCGTTTGAGTAAGTTTCAACAGTTGTGGGAGTAATTCCGAATGGCGAACCACTTCTAATTGGCTTAAGAGCAAGTTTGCGAAGCGGAATCGAGCCAAGTTTTGGACTTCGAACTCGTCATTTGAGTGAGTTTCAACAGTTGTGGTAGCAGTTTCGAATGACGAACCACTTCTAACTTGCTTAAGAGCAAGTTTGCGAAGCGGAATCGAGCCAAGTTTTGAACTCCGAACTCGTTGTTTGAGTGAGTTTCAACGGTTGTGGGAGCAGTTCCGAATGACGAACAACTTTTAACTCGCTTAAGAGCAAGTCTGCGAAGCGGAATCGAGCCAAGTTTTGGACTCCGAACTCCTTGTTTTTTGAAAACACAATTAGGGTATTAAACAAAGAGAACGATCACAAGAGAATTATTATGCTAAAGAAGTTCTTTATTAATAATTGCTTGATCGGCCGCTTCTAAGTTGCAGGCCGTTATTACAATGGGAGAATAAAGAAATAAATACCATAAAAAGAAGGTAGGAGTGGCCATACATTTGATAGTACTCGGAGAGGCGTTCAAACACCCTTTTGGTACTTCAGTAAATGGTCGGCGTTCCATGGTCTTGGTATCTCCCTGCCTTCGAGGTCTTCAAGATATGCTCCTGGCCGAACTACCTTGGAGACCTTGTATGGTCCTTCCTAATTCGGAGCTAGCTTGCTCTTTTTGCTAGGGAACGAGATGGCTAGCTTCCTGAGGACTAAGTCCCCCTCCTTAAGATCTGTGGGACGGACCCTTCTGTTGTAGGACTGTTTGATTCTTCTTCGATAATTCTCTTGGCGAATCGAAGCTCTTTCACGGAGCTCATTGATATGGTCCAGATTGGCTCGGAGCTCTTGTTCTGCTCTTCATTATATGCAACTAGGTGGGGGGATGACAAACATACTTCTAAGGGGATTACGGCCTCGGAACCGTAGGTGAGGTTGAAGGGCGACTTTCTTGTAGGAGTTCTTTTTGTAGTGCGGTAGTTCCACAATACGTTAGGAAGTTGTTCTGCCCACAATCTTTTAGCCGACTTATCCAGTCTCTTCTTGATGCCCGAGAGAATTTGCCTATTTGCGTTTTCTACTTGGCCATTGGATTGAGGGTGGGAGACGGAGGTGAACCGCTGCTGAATGCCGAGGTCTTCACATAAGGAGCGGAATGCTGTCCCCGTAAACTGTGTTCCGTTATCTGTGACCAAGACTCGAGGTACGCCGAACCTGCAGATCACATTCTTCCAGAAGAACTTTTGCACTTTGTTCTCAATAATAGTTGCTAGCGGTTCGACCTCGATCCATTTGGAGAAATAGCCGATTGCCACACTAGGAACTTGAGCTGGCTCGGAGCTGGTGGGAACGGACCTAGCAGGTCCATCCCCCACATTGCGAAGGGAATTGGATTCGAGAGAGATGTGAGTTGGGCTTGCGGTAGGCGGCGGATAGTGGAGAATTGCTGACAGGGGTTGCATTGACGGACATGTTACTCGACATCCCGAGTAGGGTAGGCCAGAAGTACCCGTAGTTCAAGACTTTTCTGGCGAGGGACCTTGATCCCGAATGGGCTCCGCCTATCCCTTCGTGGAGTTCTTTCAAGGCATACGAGGCTTCTTCTGGAGAGAGACATCTCAAGTAGGATCTGCCATCTACTTGGGTATAGGCGCGTTTGTACAAGATTCCCTCAACGAAGGTGTACCGCTTCGCTCTAGTTCGGATTCGGCGAGCTTCTTTAGGATCTTAGGGGAGGCTCCCGTCTCTGAGGAACTCAATTAACGGCCTCATCTAGTTGTCTTCGAGTTGGACAAGTAGCGACTCCATTGAGTTGGGGGCTTCTTCGATGCTAGGCCTTAGTAGGACTTCGATTAGGACGGTCTGCTCGAGACCTTGGAGAGAGGAGGCTAGTTTTGAGAGGGCATATGCTTGGGCGTTCTCCTCTCTAGGGATCAGTTGGAGTTGTGCCTCTTCGAACGAAGTCAGGAAACTTTTGACCTTGGCTAGGTACCTGGCCATCCGGTCGTCTCGTGCTTTGTATTCTCTTAAGATCTGGTTCACCACGAGCTGAGAGTCACTGAATATTCGGACACGTTGCGCTCCTGCCTTGCGAGCCATGCCCAAGCCTGCTATTAGGGCTTCGTACTCAGCTTCGGTGTTGGAAGCTTTGAAATTGATGCGAAGGGAGTATTGGAGAACGAAGTCATCTGGGCCTGCCAGAATAACCCCGGCTCCGCTCCCTTCGGTGCAAGAAGAGCCATCTACGTACACCGTCCCGATGGGTGACCCATTTGCCGCTTGACTTACTTCCGGGATCGTGCTTTCCACTATAAACTCGGCTAGGGCTTCCGCCTTGATAGCAGTCTGAGGCTGATAAGATATGTCGTGTTGACTTAGCTCGATTGACCACTATTGGTTAATAGAGAATCAAAGTTGACTTACCAATGAATCACGAAATGCTATGGTTCTTACATATGACATTATTTCTGAATGCTCGGAGTTCTCAGGCTTATGCATGATCTGCTTGAGCGGCTGGTCGGTAAGGATGACCACCGAATGGGATTGAAAATAGGGACGAAGCTTCCTGACTGCCATAACCAAGGCGTAGGCTATCTTTTCCAACCTCGGATAGCGGAGCTCGGTGTCTCTAAGGACCTGGCTCACATAATAGATAGGCTTTTGAGCCTTGTCTTCTTTCCTCACTAGGACAGCGCTGAGGATTTGCTCAGAGGCAGCGAGGTAGAGGTAAAGGGTTTCCCCGAGTGTCGGCTTGCTGAGGATGGGGGGTTGACCAAGTAGGCTTTGAGTTGGTCGAACGACTCTTGCTGCTGCTGGGCCCACTCGAAGCCCTTAGCCCCCCTGAGGGCTTTGAAGAAGGGGAAACACTTTTCCCCGGACTTGGAGAGGAAGCGCCCTATCGCCGCAAGGCGCCCTGTGAGCCTTTGCACTTCTTTCACATTTGTAGGAGGAGCCATATTGAGTATGGCCTTTATCTTCTCAGGGTTGGCTTCAATCCCCCTCCGACTAACTATAAAGCCCAAGAATTTTCCTGATTAGACCCCGAATGCACATTTATTCAGGTTTAGTCTCATGTTATGCTTTCTTAAGACGTCGAAGGCTTCTTGGAGGTCGGCGACATGGTCGGACCCATGGTTGCTTTTTACTAGCATATCATCAACGTAAACCTCCATGTTCCGCCCGATCTGATTGTTGAAGACCTTATTGACGAGGCGTTGGTAGGTGGCACCAGCATTTTTTAGTTCGAAGGGCATTACCCTATAGCAGTAGAGGCCTTGATCTGTGACGAAGGACGTCTTCGGGATATCTGGGGGGAACATTTGGATTTGGTTGTATCCGGAGGTGTCCATGAAGCTCAGCAGCTCATTGTCCGAAGTGGCGTCGATCAATGTGTCGATACTGGGAAGTGGGAAAGGATCCTTGGGGCATGCTTTGTTCAAATCTGTGAAGTCGATGCAAATCCTTCAACTTCCATTGGCTTTTTTGACCATTACAACTTTGGAGAGCCACTCCGGATAGTTGACTTCTTGTATGAATCGGGTTTTTAGGAACTTCTCCACCTCTTCCTTTATGGCCTGCTGGCGTTCGGGGGCGAACTTTCGCCTCTTCTGTTAAACCGGTTTGGACCCCGAAGCGACACTTAGATGGTGGACGAGGAGCTCTTCGGAAATCCCCGGCATGTCGGCAGCTATCCATGCGAAGAGGTCGCGGTTCTTATTTATGCACTGGACTATGTCGGAACAGAGGGCAGAGGGAAGGGTTTTGCTGATGAAGAATTTGCGGGTTGGATCTTGCTGCGAGAAGAGCACTTCCTCCAGCTCGTCTACCGGTTCTGACACAGGCTGGGTGTTTTCCTAGGAAATTTGAAGAGTCTCAAGGGAAAGGATGGGTACTCCGGTCAAGGTCATATAGCATTGCGGGCCGTCTCCTGACTTCCCCTTACTTCCCCTACGCCTGCCTTTGTGGGGAACTTCATTTTTGGATGATAAGCTGATGGGACGGCTTCTAAAGCAGCTAGGCCAGGTCGACCTAGGATCATATTGTAGGCGGCTGGGACGTCAACAACCATGAAGTCCATTGGTTCCGTTCGGGTAGTAGGAGTTTTGACAGTGGTTACATCGAGGGTTATAACACCTTCGATCGTCACTGGCACTTCCGTGAAACCATGGAGGCCTCTAGGAAGAGGATGTTGACAGAACTGTCATTATCCACTAGAATCCTTTCCACTTTGAAGTTAGCCATGTGGAGGTTAATCACCAGTGCATCACAATGAGGGGTTCGGACACCCTCTAGATCTTCATTCGAGAAAGTTACCGGGACTCCAAGCCCTTTGGGAGGGGGTAGGCTGTACACCGAATTGACTTTCCTGATGAAAGCCTTTCAAGATGAGTTAGAGGTTCCCCCCATTTGACCTCCGTGGATGAGGTGCAAGATGCGCCCTTCTTCAAATTCGGGAGTTTCGTCACGCCTCTCGGGCCGCTTGTTAGCCCCCCTGGGGGGAGGATCGACCCGGTCCTTCCTTAAAAACTTGGCCAGCTGCCCTCTCTGAATGAGGGCTTCGATCTCATTCTTCAGAGCCTGACAGTCATTGGTGTCGTGGTCGTGGTCTCGATGATAGCGGCACCACTTCTCCTTATTCCTCTTCGTCCCAGGAGTTTTCATCTTTGGGGCAGGAGGTAGGATCCCTTCCTTCTCTACCTCTATCAGAATGGTTGAAACATTGGCGTTGAGAGGGGTAAACTTTTCAAATCTGGGAGGTGGACGACACTGATCCCCGTTGTCCTTCGGGAGCTTTTTAGCTTCCTCGTCTTCAGCGGCCTTCCTCTTATTTCCAGAAGAGGATCCCTCAAATGTGGGGCGATGTTCAGCTTCCTCCGTCCGGATGTACTTCTCACTTCTGGGAAGGTCGGAGAAGTCTCACGGGGGCTTTTTGGCTAGGGAGGACCGGAGGTTCGAGTTGAAGACATTGGATTGGAAGGCGGCTGCAGTGACCGATTGATCGAGGGAGGCGATGGACCTGGCTTCCGCGGTAAACCTCTTGACATAGTCTCTCAGTTTCTCTCTCTTCTTCTGATTAAGGAAGAGTAGTGAAATACTCGTTTTTTCGGAGCGGCGGCTGCTAACGAAATGGGTTATGAAGAGGGTCTCGAACTGTTCAAAGGAGAAGATGGAGGACGGGGCGAGGCGAGAGTACCATTCCCGAGCCGGGCCTTTGAGAGTAGCTGGGAAAGTCTTGCAAAGGAGGGCATCGGAGGCCTGATGGATCATCATGAGAGTTTTGAAACTCTCGATGTGATCCATGGGGTCTGATTCTTCCGTGTATGTCTCGAACTGTCGGGGTTTGAAATTTGCTGGAACGGGGGTCTCCATGATGGTTTGAGAGAACAGAGGTCTGCTTGGACGGAGGGTCTTCCCTCTTAGCTCCTCATCCCTATCTAGTTGACCGAGGCGCCTCTCCATCTCGTGGAGACGGCGGTAGACAACATCATCCCTTCGACGGTATCCTGGTGAGCCTCTGGACTCGTTTTCGTACGAAGGGGAGCGTGGGCTACGGCGGCTCGGAGCTTGAGGAGGACTTAGGGACCAATGGCGAGGGCTTCGAACCGGCCTAGGAGTGGGGACCCTCTGAACATTATTGTTGTTGTTTGGCGGGATATTGAGGGCCTGCAAGATTGTTGCCTGGAACTCTTGGAATTCTGCTCGGGTGATAGGTACGTTCTGGTCCCTCTGGGACTGTCGACCAGTGGGAGAACGACGCCTTCTTCGACGGCACACCGGGGACTCCCTCCGCCTTCGATGAAGAGGGGACCTCCTGTGGTCGTGGCGGCGAGGAGATCGTGCATTTGGGCGTTCTGAGCGGGAGGCTCCCTCTCAGGGCCCGCCTTTCATCCAAACGGTGGCGAAGGTCTTCCTCTTTCTGCCGGTTGATTATGATGTTGCGGAGGTCTTCTGAGGGCCGAGGGTTATGGGATGCCATGGAGTGGTGGAAGAATTATGTACCGAGATATGATCGCGGTGAAGAGGTTGCTTCTGAGGATTAGGACGAGAGGTCCCTATACCAACGTTTTGGGGCCCGAGTGGAGCCTGCAGAGTTGAAGATTTTGGAGAGGAGGCTGCCCCTGCTGCAGTGGCGGATCAGGTTGAGGAGGGAGCTGTTCCTGTTGCTGGACGAGTTGGAGGGGAGCCCCCGGCTGTTGTTGTTGAGGAGGAATGGGAGTGGGTCCACGGTTGGACCCTCTGGATCTTATTTTCCTTGGTGGCATGACTGGAGGCGGTACTGACCGGTGGAAGATGCTGGACTGCTATTCGTTTCCCACAGACGATGCCAATCTGTTGCCGCTGAAATCGGTGTGGCGACAAACAGATAGATTTGTGGATTCGAGGGAAGTTAAATAGTCAAACCTGAACGACTTCACCGGAGTTTGACCGAGATCCTCTCGCTGTTGACCTGCAAAAAGTGCTAGACACCGGGGTTGATTCCGGCGACGCATCTCCGACGCTCTTGTCAGTAATCTGAATGATTAAGAAAGAGCTTTGATTGGCAAAAGATTGATTACCTGGTAACAGTGGGGGATGGGGGGTATTTATAGCCGCCTTAGGAATTAGTTTCAAGATAAGATTAAATCCCTACTTCCCGATGTAAATGGATAGAAGTGGTTAAGACTGTTGATTAAGGATAATCATAAATCTGAATCCTTTCCTATCCTGTTGGACTGGGTTTCTTACGGGTTGGGATCCGTACCCATTAAGACAGATCCGTTTATGGGTTATTGGGTTTTGAAGAAAGGCCCAGTTTTCATTTCAGACTCGTTTATAGGTGAAATTACCATTTTACCCCGTACTTTAAGATTCGTGCCTGATTTGAACGGTTCCGATTTAACCCTTTTTTTAGCCATATCAATCACAAATCCTAATACTTTATTAGGATCTCTCACAAACCCTAATAATTCTCTCAATTGTATCACCAAAAAAGAGAGATGAAGAGAAATAACTCAACACAATATTTTTTTTTATATCAAGAATAACATACTTTCTCATTATTCTCAAGGCCTATATATAGGCTCAAAACAAATCCAAAACAAGTCTAAAACAAATCTCTAAAAAAAATATCTTAAATAAACTACATATGGCTAAATCTCAAAATAAAACAAAACAGATTTGATGTCCTCATCACCTCAACACAATATTTTTTTATATATCAAGAATAACATACTTTCTCATTATTCTCAAGACCTATATATAGGCTCAAAACAAATCCAAAACAAGTCTAAAACAAATCTCTCAAATAAACTACATATGGCTAAATCTCAAAATAAAACAAAACAGATTTGATGCCCCCCCCCCCCCCCCCCCCCCCCCCCCCAAAAAAAAAAAGAAAAAAAAAAACAGCTCCACCACTCCTGTTTCTGAATTAGAGTCAAAGAAAGATCCTGCCCTTTCTAAAATTTGAACATATACCGTAGCATTCATTGATGGATTTCTTTTAGTTATTCTGATTAATATGGTGTGGGCTTCTTTGCCTTTGTTACCGGCCAGAGTAAATTGCTTATATTTTTCTTCATTTTTCAGATGGCTTTTGAACTATATGGCATGCTAGCTGGTAATGTAAGCTCATTAACTGGCGAAAACATAAAGCCAGCTTATGGTGGTGATGAAGAAGCATTTTTAAGAAAGGTCGTAACTCCTATTTACAAAACAATAGCAAAGGTGCCACCTCTACTTTTTACTTTATGGTTAGAGATCAATGTGCCTATTAGTTATTTTTTAGTATGCAATTCTTTTCTTTGATACTGATTTGGCTATATAATACAGGAAGCTGAAAAGAGCAAGAGAGAGAAATCCAAACATTCTCAGTGGAGAAATTATGATGACTTAAATGAATACTTTTGGTATTATATAAACATATAGTTTGCTATTTCCCTTTGATATATTAAGCAGTATCTCATAGAGCATTCATCTCCTTAAAATGCAGGTCAGTTGATTGTTTCCGGTTAGGGTGGCCAATGCGTGCAGATGCCGATTTCTTTTGTCCTCCAAATTTACGTAGTGACAAAACTGGAGTAAGAAACTTCAATTATCCTTGAACATGAAATAATATGGCATTTTGCAGTATCTTTGTGTTCTTTCTTTGCAGCTTGGTTTTTTCATGTCACTTTAGCCATTTATAGAAGGAAAAATAGACCACCAGTGGTATGTTAGCAGTAAATTTTTTCTATTGATGTGGGTTTCTGGTATTGGTATCAAGTAGAATCCGGTAAGACGAGCTGAACCCGAGTTACCAAATTTCTCAGTCCTGTGCATGTTCTCTTACTTTTAGGTGACTAATACACTTATCTGTATACATTTTCTAGTGACATGCATTAGATATGAATTTTTGTTGCATTACGATGAATTATGTGGCTGCAGGTGTTTGGTTAGCATTGTATTTGGTTAGATTCTATTGTTATCGATCTTGTTGAAATATGAATTATTCTGTGTGCTCTACTCTGCGTAATGATAAAGTATTGCATATCTGAGTAACTGAGTTGAACTTTCTGAACATGTGTGGTTGTGCGGTTAGATGGGAGAGAATGCTACTAGGATTTGGGTTCCCGGTTGGTGATTCTGTTTCCTTATTTCCTCTGTACAAAAGTCTCATCTGATTGCTTATATTATTGTGTGCTATTTCTTAAATTAAATACTGTGGTTGAAAGAATATCTTCTTCGATACAATTACTTTCTAGATACTAATTGATAAGCTAATGCTATTACATTATGTAGAATTGTTAAACATGACTCATATTGGATACCAATTTAAGATAATTGAAACTCATAGAAAGAGCACCTGGTCAAAACTCAAATTCCATCAGTTTGCTCTTGTTTTTGAAGTGCCAGCACAAAAAATCTGAAGTTATCATGAGGCTTTAATCTCTCCCTCTCTCCCTCTCTCTGCAGTATCCCTTCCCTCACAATTTTTTGTTTTGGCATTTTGATGTGAGTTGACGAAGAGTTTTATACTTTAGTGTTGATGTTCTTTTCAAATATATATATTTTTCTTCTTTTATCACGACTTTTTCATAGTTATACAGTTTTTCTTTCCAGAAGAATTCATATTTTACAAATTCTAATTTTTTTTATTTAATGCAAATTTTCTAGCAGCATTTTTATTACTTAGATTTACTAGATTAAATGGCTGTGAAAGCAATCTTGGAAGTAGAAGTTATTTAGACAAAGGCAATAACCCTTTTCTCTGTTCCATATCTTGACTTTGTGATTATAATTGAGAAAGAATTTTATACTCTATTGTCGATGTTTATTTTTTTGGGTTTTAATGGAACTATTTTTTTATAAGTAACTTTTGTTAATTACCAAATTTTTGTTGCCAAAAGAACGTATTTTTTTTTACATATTTTTGATTTTTGATCTATTGCTAATATTTTGGCAATGTTTCTGTTTATTTTTTATATCTCTTCTGTTGTGAATTTGGTTGTTCAAACAATTATGGAAATAGAAGTTATTAAAGTAGGCATTTTTTAATGTTTTTTGTTATTTAATTGCTTGACTTGATTAGTGATATTTGGTTTTACTAAGAAAAAATGTAAATGCATATATTTATGTAAACAGTTACGTTAGGATGAAGTATCCTTTCTACTTTTTCATGTACTTGTCGCAGGAGTACTTGGACTCAGACTGCCTTAAACCCCACAATACAACTGACTTGAATTTACTCAGCAATGTTAAACCATATTAGAAAAGTAATATTGGGGATTTTTTAGTAATTAAATGTGAAAGTAAAGACAATAAACCAGATAATGAATACATACAGTAAAAAAAAATTAAAAGAGAAACATAATTATAAAGGAAGAGGAAAAAATATGAAAAGTAATTTTAAAGATGTGAAGTTCATGGTGGAATGCATCTAACATCTTTTGGGATAGTAGCATAGTTTTTTGGTGAATTGCTGAGCTCCACTAAAGGAAATAAGATGTTGATTTAGTCTCACACTGAGAAGGAAGATGATTTGATATATGGTTAAACAAATAAGGACTCGACGCTTGATGAGTTCTTTCCACTTTTTGTTGAAATTGGGTTCCACATGCATTCTTCATGGTCAGTTGATCATTTCTATAGTGTTTGATTGTGTAACTTCTTGCTGCTATAGGGTATGGTATGCACCAATCACTGATGATATTAGTGAACTCATTTTGGCAAACTTTCGTCAGTACCCGGGTTGGCTAAAAAGATAGGAAACATATCAGTACACTGTTTAAGCAATTATTGAATCATCTCTTGTTATACAAATGTGTTTTTTTTTTTCAATGTCAGTTGCATGTGGAGAATTTCTCTGATGTGTTGAGAAGATCATAGAATACAGGCCATAAATTGTAAGGATACATCATAATCTAACGCAGGACATGGTTGAGTAATTAGTTCATCTAGATGCTTCTTTGGTGGTATGTATCAAATTATCAATGTTCATAACAAACTGAGTGATGATTTAATTTTTTAGCGGTGTATATGAATCAGAACAGAAATGTCAATACTTTCTCCATTCTTTTTGTCTGAAGAGCAGGTCTACTGCAAATTTCCTCGTTATTCCATTATAGCATGCATCCCTTGGTAATACTTAGCCTATTGATGTAAAACCAACCCTAAAATAGAGAATTTCCAAGAATTTTAATGGGTTAATTTTACCAACACGTTACGCGGATTAAAGTCAGGAATTTTAAACAATTAATTGGTTGGATGGATTTTCAAGAACTGAATTATGCTAACAATCCCAATTAATAATTCAATCTTACGATCAACAATTAAATTCCTGTGTTAGCAAGTAATAAATTCAATATCGATTCGTACTCTATTCTAGCATGGGGATCACTCAATCTCAATTATTTTGTGGTCGACAGATAAATTAGATAATAAACTAGATGATAAGGCAGTAGAACACAAATAGTAAGAATGGAAAGAGTATACCGAATGCGAAGAACAATTGCAGCAATCGAAGTGGCGACTACTCGAGCGGCTGATGGTTGTCGGGATGCAATCGGACCGGTGAGAGTGCTGTGTTGCCGCTGGCGGTTGACTGGCGACGAGGCAAAGGGAACCAGGGGTTTGGATGTAGGCGAGGTGGAGGACGGAGAAGGGGAGGATGACGGCGAAATCGATGAGGGGAAGGGTTGGAGGTTGACGACGAAGGGGATTTCGAGGTTGACGACGAAGGGGATTTCGACGGGGTAAGGAAGAAGGGGCGAAGGCGTTTGGGTGAGGGATTTGGTGTCGGGAGGAGAGGAGGAGGAAGAGGGGAGCTGTCGGGATTGGCGTGGAGGATGGTGGTAGGGGTGGTAGCGTCGGGTGGTGGTGATGGGTCGCCGGAGTTTGGGGTGCGGGATTGGGTGGCAACGGGAAGGGGGTCGTTCGGGACGAAGGTGAAGAAGGAGGGAGAAGAAGGGGTTGGGATTTGGATGGGTTACGGAAAAGAAGAAGAAAGGGAGAAGAAGGGAAGCGGCTGTACGGGAGGATTAGTTTAGGATTTTGGGATTAGGGTTTGTATTAGGGATTTATATTTGGGGATTTTAATTTTGGGTAGATTTTAGAGTTTATCACAAACCCTAAAATTTGATTAGGATTTATCACAAACCCTAATGTAGATCTTAGTTGTATCACACAAAAGAGAAGGAGGAAGAGCAAAACTCAACACAGATTTTTTTAAAAATCAATAATGGCATGCTTTCTCATTAATCTCAAGGCCTTTAAATAGGCTCAAATACATTTTGAAACACATCTCCAAAATATTTTCAAAATCTAAAAAAAAATTACAAAAAGATTACATATGGCTATAATTGCCAGAAATAAAAAAAATGGTAATGAAATAAACTAAAGAGGAAAGATGTCCTCATCACCTATGTTCTAGTAACATCTGCTAAACCTACGAATGTTCTTTCCTGTGCGATGATCTTGTCTTCGAAATATCTGCCTTTGTTCTGTCAATATCTGCTAATAACTATGAGTTTTCCATCTCTATACTTGTGCCTGAGGGTCCCTTACATGGTTGTGTCTGAGCTACTGCTTCATAACTTATAAGCTTTCTTTCATATGGGAATATTAAAACCTTCATATTCCTCTGGTCTATTGATGTGAATAACGTTCTCTGCTTATCCTGTATGGTGTTTAATTTATATTTTTATCTTGTTTGGAAATTTTATTTAGTTATCCGGTTGTGAATTTCTGCCCTGTATGTTTATCATAATATATTCATTTAATCCATATTTTTCTCAAGCACTTTGTTTTTTGTTACAATTATTTCCTATAAAATTTTGAAAGTTCTAAAATAAATGATACTTGATTAGGAAAAACCATCTGGTCGAGATCGCTGGATTGGGAAAACTAATTTTGTTGAGATACGCTCATTTTGGCATATATTTCGTAGTTTTGATAGAATGTGGATCTTCTATATCTTAGCCCTACAGGTGATAGTGTGATACCTTATATACATTTATTTGTATCTTTATTTTTTACGACTTTATCAGTCTTTCTAGTTTTATTATGCTAAGAACTTTAAAAAAAATCATATAGGTCATGATCATCCTCGCTTGGAATGGAGGCTCACCAAGTGATATATTTGATGATGGTGTATTCAAAAAGGTGTCAAGCATCTTCATAACTGCTGCTATGCTTAAACTGGTTCAAGGTATACTATACCCAAGTTTGACTTGAAATCCTTTTGTGTTTTTTTCTTGGTTTAAAAGACATTACAGTACTAGACATAAATTAGTTGGTAGTGTATAACTAATTGATTTTTGTTTCCATGTAGTTTATGTTAGTTGTGATTTGGAGTATAGAATGGTAAACTGAAGGTGAAATTTGAAAGTTTCTTTTGCCGTTTTGGTTTTCCCTTTGCTAATTCCGGTTGCCAAAGGATTTTACTTGTAATATTTATTTTCCTGTACGATGTACAAATGATCAACAAAGCTAGCTTGGCATAGTCTGCTCTATGAAGGTTCAACAAAAATCATTGAGAGATCATCCCAGAATTTTTAGCATAACGATCTTGACGGCATGTTAAAGTTGCATTGTCTTTGTGTTTCTGATGTGGATTTTGGAGCATTTTCACAATCTTATTCTTTTCTCTATGCTCTGCTAGTTCATATATAATAATCTGGTTCTCAATTACCATGAACTGGGAAGTGTTTACTATCTTTGGATCATTTCTGAGGAAGGGGTAAATGAAACAGAGCTCACAAACCTAGGATGCTCTGCTACTTTGTTAATGTAGTACTGGCCTGCCAAAGCTAGTCTTATATAATCAGAACAGGATATTGAAGAAGGTACTTCGTCTCACTCTTTTAGTCCATCAGTCTGATTTATACATGTAATAAGGGAATACAGGTAAGGGGATGACATATAGAGAAAATAAATGAACATATTCATTAAATGTGGACGCTTTATATAACTAAATTAGCTTAATAGTGAATGCAATAACATCATTATTCTTTCACCAAATATATGTTTGATATCCTTCTCTACCAGATTTGCCTAATTTCATCTAATACCCCTTCTCAAGCTGCAAGATAGGAGTTGGAGATGCCGAACTTAAGGTAGTTTTCTGTAATGTATGAGAGGTCATGTAGCATATTGTCTAGAGTGGGTTATTTTATTGGATTAATTTTCTTGCTGATTGGAATGCCATATTTGGACTGTTTATAATTCAATTTTCTCTGTATCGACTTGTGGAGCGGACCTTGGAAAGTTTTGAATATGCAGAGAGGAGAAGGCGCGGGGGGGGGGGGGGGGGGGGGGGGGGGGGGGGTTCTACCTGTTGGACATAGAGCTTGTAGGGCATTAAACAAAATTCATCATGCACAAATTGAAGTAAACAGGTTAAGAGTAGAACCGATAAGCCAATTAAAGCTGTATATTGGTCCTCTTTCTGTATAACGACCTCAATGTGGTTGCATTGTCCGTTCTTTTGAGGATCTAGACCGTTATGCAATGTATGCATGCCACACCTATATATATGCATATGAGTTACTGAATGTTTAAATAGATTTACTCCCTAAGAGGCCATATGGCAGAGTAGAGAAAAGAATCCCCAAAAAATACATTAACATTTGAATAAAAAATTTTGAATTTTCCCTAGCTTAACTTATTCCCGAAATATGATATTACTTCCTCATATAGACAGAAAAATGATCTAACCTCATGCGACATATAGTTACACTTATAAACTTTTCTTGATGAGGACATTAGTTCGAGACGGTTCGGGCGTTTCTATAAGCGCTAATATCGTCTAGGATGATTGTTTTATTAGCCTAGTATTTTTAATTCAGTTTACATATTTGTTTTTGGCAATTATAGCCATATGTAGTAGTTTTGCAATTTACACCCTTTATTTTATGCATTTGAATATTTTGGAGATTTGTATTGAGATTTGTTTTAAGCTATATATAGACCTTAAGAATAATTAGAAAGTATGCTATTCTTGATTAAAAAATAAATTACTCTGATTGATTTTTGCTCTTCATTAATCTGTTTGTGTGAGACATCGAGATACAATTTTAGGGTTTGTGATAAACTCTAAAACTACACCCAAATCCCCAAATTAAAATTCTAAACCCTAATTCCCAAATTCAAACTCTACCCTCCTCTCCATCTTCCCACTCTCTTCTTCCCCGATCCGCCTTGACGCCACTAGCCCCTCATCGACCGCGACTCTGATTAGCCGACGCCACCACAACCACCATTGCAACTCCCCTCCGCTCGTCGTCCTCATCGCTGCCTTCGTCGACCCCACTCCCCCAATCAACATCATCCGATCCCCGTTGCCCTTCCATTGGTTTTTTCCGCTGCTCGACAACCAGCGCCACCGCCTGCAGCCCCTCTCATCGCCGCCCCTGCCATCGTTACCCACAGACTTCGCTGCCTCCTGCCCCTACAACGCTCCCCCTTCCACCCCTCGCTGCCTCACCACAACAGCCACCTCAGAGCACTAACACCAATTTCTTCGAACTCGGTAACCTCTTTCCATTCCTCCATTTATCTGTGATACTATATATTGTCTCTACAATATTATTTGATTTAGCGGTCGTCCACAAATATTGAGTGTGCTTTTACTTGCTAATTAGGATGCGAATCTTTATTGCATATTTAACTTGCTAAGAACGTTTAGGTATAATTATTGATTGTTAGGATTGAATCTTTAATTGGGCTTGTTAAACAATTTTATATCTTTAAAATCTATCAAACCAATTAATAGTTTTAATTTCTGACGTAATCTGCATTATATGTTAGTAAATTTAATCCTTTAAAATTCTTGGAAATTCTCTATTTCGGGTATCAGAGCAAAGGTTTTTTAAAACCCTAGTTCTTGCATCATTTAGTCATAATTTTTACATTCATTTAGGATCGTTTGAGTCTTTTTTTTCTTTTAGATCATTTCAGATAAAAAAATCTTAGGTGCATTTAGGCCACATTTTCCCAAATTTTAGCAAACACATGTCACCCCGACCCTTATTTTCCACCGTTGTTGAATGTGCCTTCGCAGCACCATCAAAAATCCCGAAGAGCCTTTCTTGTCCCTCCCAAACCATCCTATCAGGAATCCTAGACTCTCGCAAGCCCTTCCCCGAACTGAATCCTAGACTCCCGCAAGCCCCTCCCCGAACTGAAATGGACAACTCTGATATTTCCACTACTTGCTCCCATTCAAGCAACTCTTGTCAATATCAATCAAAGACTTGAGAAAGTGGAATTGAATCAAAATGTTATCCCTGAGCTTCATTGTCAAATTCCTCAAGGGAACGATCGTGACGAATGACGTCAAGATCGTGACCGTGACAAACAATACAGGAAGAATGTTAAGGCTAACGTTCCCCACTTTGAAGCCGTATGTAACACCAAGCTTATCTCGATTGGATTCGTGCCATGGACCACTACTTCGTGTGGTTTGACATGAGCGAAGCCTTAAAGGTTAAATTTGCCACTATGAAATTGCCTCATTTTTTTTCCATTTAAACCCCGTTTAAATGGGAAAAAAACCCAATATTGTCCTACCGTTTTGACCCCGTTTCCGTTTTTTATGACCTTGAACAAGTGGCTGCAAAATGAACGGTTTTTTAGCAATAGCACAAATGAATTTCATTGATGCATGAACAAAACATATTCAAACTTCATGATATTTTATCCCCGTAGCTCACTTTGAACGGTGTGGATCATGCATTTGAGAAGTCGAGACAAGTGAAACAAGGTTCACTTATTTTCACTTATTCAATGTTTCATATATATATTTATATATATAGAGAGAGTCCCCTTCCATTATGCACTAGCCTTCGTGTGCACTCGGTCTTCGGGCCTTTGTATCGACGATCCGAACCGTTCACATTGATCTACACGTCTAATTTAGTGTAAATATGTAAAATCAAGTCATTTTGAAATTTATTTTGTCCAAGATTAAACAATATATAAAATCATATGTAAAAGTGTACAGATAGGCTAGTAACTTCGTGGAATCATCTCTATCAGGGAAACAAATCCACCCAAGAGTATGTGGATAAGTTTGACGACTTTCTCATTCTGTGCAAAGAGCGAAGAACAAACTCTCTCTAGGTTCAGGGCTGGACTGCGAGCCGATCTTAGGAACGTGCTAATTCATAGAAATGTAGACTCTTTGGCAGCAGCTTATGTCCTTGTTCTCGATATAGATTTCCTTAAAGCAAGTTTCCATTACAATTCCAACGATTCGAGAGATCAGTTCTCTAGAATGACGTCTACTAATCCTTCTAAGCCTAAGCCCACCTCTTCTGAGTACCCCAACAAATCTTATCCCAACAAGTCTAACTTAAACTCATATCTACCTATAAATGACAATAAGGATAAGAACATCGAAAGAGACTACTTTAAGATTGATCTTCTCACTAAGTGCTATAAATGTAAGGGATACGACCAATGTTGCTGGCAACTGTTCCAGTCCATGTAGGATCAATACAGTAGAGGGTACCGATGTCATCGTTGATGATTCCGACAATGAGTTTTCCTATGAATCTAATTAAAAGTGACGACTTCGGCAATGAAGAGGATGACCAGTATCTCCACTGTATTCGGTCGATCCAATCATCTTCTTTTGGTTAGGACAAAGCATATCTGACTACATTTAAGTGAGGTGATTGGCAGATGTGTTTCATGCTGACCTCCCCAATCAGTTGCCGCTGCGTGACATCCAACACGCTATTGAGCTGGTTTCGAGAGCAAGTCTACCTAACTTGCCACATTATCGGATGAACCCGAGCGAACATGCCGAGTTGAAAAGGCATGTTGATGAGTTATTGGTAAAGAGCTTTATCAGAGAAAACTCAAGTCCTTGCGCTGTTCTCGCTATGTTGACGCCAAAGAAAGATGGAACCTGATGTATGTGTGTACACAACCGTGCTACAAACAAGATCCCGGTGAAGTACCATTTTCCCATTTTCCGTTTGGATGACATGTTGGACATGATGTCTAGTGCCACAATCTTTTGTAAGATTGGTCTTAAAGTGGCTACCACCAAATACGTGTTCGTCCTGATGATGAATAGAAGACCGCCTTCAAGATTAATGATGGTCTGTACGAATGGATGGCCATGCCGTATGGAATGACGAACGCCCCAAGCACGTTTATGAGAATCATGACGCAAGTACTCCGTCCCTTTATGGGCAAGTTCCTTGTGGTGTATTTTGATGATATTCTCATTTACAGCCGATTCGTTGGGCAACTTCTTGACCATTTGAGACAGGTCTTCGGTATTTTGAGGAAGACAACTTTATGCTAATCCTACCAAATGTACATTCCTCTCCGATCATACTATCTTTCTGGAATTTATTGTCTCTGCCAGAGGAGTATCCGTTGACCTAGAAAAAATACAAGCTATTACTGAGTGGCCTGAGCCCCGCAACATTCGTGATGTGTGGAGTTTTAATGGTCTTGCCACCTTCTATCGTCGGTTTGTGCAAAGATTTAGCACAATCAGTGCTCCGATAACCCACTATTTGAAGAAAGGTGAGTTTGTCTGGTCGAAATAAGCCACAAAAACTTTCGAAGAGATCAAAAAAAGTATGATTCAGAGACCTGTGATGAGGTTGCCTGATTTCACTAAAATCTTCGAAGTAACGTGCGATGCTTCTGGCATTGGTATATGTGGATTCCTCAGTCAAGAGTCATTTTGGTTTAGGGAGTTGCATTTAACTTCAATGAGCACACTTTTAGAAAAGAACACACACCCTAGGCACTCGCTGTTTCTTAAAACTATACTCACTACAACTTCATGAATTTTAGCCTTGAAGTAGGCATCTTATGCCTTTGCTATCCTTAGCAATCTTTTGAAAGATCCTATCAATTGTCAAATGTACTATATATAAAAGATTGAGTTGACCTTCGGCTTTTAAGCCTACTTACAAAATATAAATTAAAGAGAATAAGATCAGAACTCTATGTTAAATAATTCTTCGACTCTTTTGTGAGATTAGAATATGGTATCAAATATTGGCCGAGACCAAGATGATCTCCACTGCCGTCTTGGGTTTTGACCTATCACATATAAAATGTGGTACGTTCCCAAAAACTCTGTTAATGCCTACACTTCAATCAATGTAAGGAAACAAAGAGTCAAATAGTAAGCTACGCGAAACTGGAGCAATTGTGTTATTACGATTAGTCTGTAAAACACGAAAGTGAGAGTGTAGAAGAGAGATAATAAAGATCGATTGATCCAATCGAAAATGTTTGAAGTATATATTTTAATGGCATTATCTGTACACCTAAAAATTAAATACTTTTTTACTCTAGTTTTTAAATTTGAACTTACCATCCATTTATGGTATTCGTTGGAAAAGATATATATTTATTAAATATATTTTTTACATTAAAATGAAAATAACCAAAAACACAATAAGTATTGTTAGAATATAAATATTAAACCCTCACCCTTACCACAACTTCGGAGTTTTGGTTTATTAGTAGGATCTTTCACAAGTATAATGTAGTTTTCTTAGTTAACAAAGTTATAGTTTCCTTTAAAATTTAACATTAACATTAACTATTACTATAATTTTCCATCAATTTGTAAATAGTTTTAGAAGCCAATACCAAAAATTCAATACACTAAGTAGATATGCCCCAAATTTCTGGGACCGTCAAATGGATATAAGACACTACACTGATTTTTCAAACTATTGGTAGGAAAGAGTGGTGAACATAATTTAAAGTTTCTTGTTAAAGTAGTCTTAGTTTAGTCCCACATCTGAAGTAGATTTATATTACGTTCTTTACTCTCCTATGTATAGGAACCAATTTATTCAGTTATAAGCATCCAATAAAATATTCTTTTGTCTCTATTTCACATGGTATCAGAGCTTGAAAAGTTTACACAAAAATTTCCTACAAAAAATTAAGGCTTTATTCTCTCCATCTCTGTCTCAAAAAGAAAGAGAAAAAAAATGCCTCGTCATACGTGCTAATTTGTAATGTGTGCCAGTTTTTGATGTCCTCTTCTATCACCATCTATCATTCTTACCCGATTTCTCCTTCAGATCTAATCTAGATCTGCTCTTATGGCAACCTCCACTACTACAACGGTGTCCTTTCCTCCAATGGGCGACCTCTCCTCCACCGGTGGATCCTTTATTCTTTCACTGTTACTCCTACGGATGAGTCAATATCTTCCTAATCTATCATTTCTACTGATGAGTACCGGGACTAACGCAATATGCTGCCCCCTTCCTTTTGGTAATTCTGTTCACTCGGGTAATGCTTGTTATGTTTCCTGACTTCAATAGATAACTGATTCAGGTGCTTTTGAACATGACTCCTTTATCGTTTTTTTCATATTCTTTACTTTCAAATTATCATGTATATTGCCGATGGCTCACCTGTCCCTGTTGAAGGGGTGGGAAATATCTTTTTTTTTCAGACCTTTATCTTAAATCGATTTTACGTATTCCTTACTTATTTAATAGCTTATTATCAGTTCCTAAACTTTGCAAAGATTTAAACTGATCAATGACCTTTTTTCATCATTGTGTGTTTTAGGATACTACGATGAGGAAGGTGATTGGCACCGGTCGTGAACATCATGGATTATATATATTCGGATTATTCAATCTTAGCTTTTCATTCTTCTGCTGATCCTGAATTGTGGCATCGACGACTGGGACATCCTTCATCTATGACCCTCAAGCACTTAGTTTCAGGTTGTGAGCATTTCTTTCAGATATATTGTGAGTCATGTGAGTTAGATAAATATCATAAAGTTTCCTACCCATGACGTATCAATAAACGTAATGAACATTTGTTTGATTTAGTGCATTCTGATGTTTGAGGCCCTATTCGTTTTTCCATGTTTAATAATTATTGTTATTTTGTTACGTTTATTGATGATTTCTCTCGAATGACGTGGTTGTTTCTTTTGAAAGATTATTCTGAAGTATTTAAAATTTTTCAAAATTTTTTCTTCGAGATACAAACACAATTTGGCACAACTCTTTAATGTTTTCGTTCTGATAAGAATACATGAGCTCATTTTCAACAATTTTTTTTTTCAATATGGAATAATTCACCAAACCTCTTGCACCTACACCTCAACAAAATGGAGTGACAGAACGTAAAAATCAACATTTACTTAGCAATGCTCGCTCTCTGATGATTGAAATGAAGGTCCCCAAGTTTTATTGGATTTTGTTGTTCTCACTGCGTGTTTTCTTATTAACCGAATGCCTATTTCTATTATTCAAAATCAATCCCCATTCACACTGATAATTCTATTAAAAATACATTTTTTAGTACCACCTCGTGTTTTTGGATGCACTTATTTTGTTCAGAATCTCCACCCATGCACTGATAAACTTGACCCGCATTCTACTAAATATGTAATTTGGGTAGTCGCGTTTTTCGAAAGGTTATCTTTGCTATTCTCCTTAACAAAAAAATGTTTACCTCAGCAGATATTTCATTTTTTGAACATATACCATTGTTTGAACATATTCCTTCACACAATCCTGATTTATCAAGAGCTGTTGTAGAGTCTTTGATTTTCCACCACATCCACCACCACCACCACCACCGCTACCACTACCAACAATAACACCACCACTGCCACCACCACCATCGCCACCACTTCAGGTTTATGTCAGACGACGAAAGGCTCGTTCATACTCAACCATCCAAGTTGTACCCTCTGTTGTTCAGCCAGTGGCAACAACTTCTTTCGGTAATATCCCTAACACAGATGATCTACCTATTGGTCTATGTAAGACTAAGTGTTCTTGTGCTCACTATCCAATTGCCAAGTTTGTGTCTTCTTCTTGTTAGGGTTATATACTGAAAGCATCACTTTTGTATTAACTTTATTTCCTTATTTTTTTTGAATGAGAATCATATGGGCATATGTTTGCATATTGTGTTTATTATAATATTAATGCAAGTATCTGATATTCTATAAGGTTGATAATATGGTGTGAGGTGACACACAGAAGATCATATTATCAGTTCCCTATGGAATATATAAATAGTTCACAACCTAGACGAACTTGGACAATCCATTGGAAAGGTTGTAGTGTAATCTGGTATTAGTCCATCTTGACTATAGGTTTACACTAGTACACTTTGTGTGTATTGAACAGGACCACTTGAGGGTGTTCTCTTTGTACTGACTACAAAAGAGAACAAACACCTCTGTTACTATGGATGCTTATGCTCTTAATCCAGATATAATAACAGACATGTATATGCAGTGTGCATTACTTTGACTCATAAAAGAGTGAGATTCATTATGGATCAACAACCTCTATGAATTGGGTAATAGCATTGTATGTATGATGGGCTGTTGATTGTAAAAGGAATCCATGTCCCGATACGTCGGGTTGATGATGTCCCCTTAAGGAGCTCATAAGGATTGTCATGTAAACCCTGCAGGTGGATTACATCCGAAATGACAAATAAAGTTGAGTGGTACTACTTAAGGATAAAAGATGTCGATCAATATAGTTGTCAGTAACTTAATTTGATCGACGGACATTCGATATCTTAACATGGGGAGCTGAACGAGCATATAATAAAAGGAGCCCATAAATATAATTTGGGATTAGGAAGGTAGTGCAACAATAGCTCTTTAGTGGACCGAGCTATTGTTAATGGGCCTGGGTTGTGTGTTCGGGCTGAACACGGGATACCCAGATTCGTTAGGAGACCTAACCCTAAATTCTCCTCATGGTCCCTGCCGTAGCCTTATATATATCCTCTATTCTCTGGCCGTCAGATTATTATCAGAGATAAGAAGTTTTCTCTAAATTCGTGATTCACGTAAGGAGAGAAAGAGAGGTCAGCCAAGGAGAAGAAAGGTTGGGAGACCGTCGCCCACCCGACGTCCAACCCGAGGAAGGAATACGTGCAGAAGATCTTGGGGTCGCTGACGGCTCGAGGTTGCTAGAAACTATCGTCTTCTTCTCATCGCAGGTATAATTCGTGAACCCTAGATTCTGCTATAAAGGGTTAGATCACGTATTAAATCTGTTAAGCTTTTATGATCGATACGCACACCAATCCGTGGTCCCGGGAATCATCGCAGTTCCATCACTTCTAAACTGTCCAGATTCCTTGAGCTTTTACCTCTTCTTTGGATTCTATTTCTATTCCTAACATTATTCAGGAAGCACTTAAGCACTATGGTTGGTCATCAGCCATGAAAGCTGAATTGCAAGCTCTTCAACACAATGGTACTTGACAGTTTGTTCGCCTCCCAGTGGGTTGTAACACAGTTGGTTGTAAATGGGTATTCACTATCAAACATAATCCTGATGACACAGTTGACCGACTCAAAGTCCGTCTTGCTCTAGGCAGTTAAAATCGGTTTTTGGAATTAATCGGTCTATGAGCGATTAGTGATTAATCGGTTAATCGGAAAATAATCGGGGGTTAAATCGGAAAATTCGCTATATATATAATTAAAAATAAGGTATATCCTCATTATGTAGCAACCCTAAATCCTAACATAAAACTATTATGAGATTATCAAATAGGGACATAGTTATAGAAAAGTAGAAGAGAGTACTTGATTTGAGCTGAGTTTAAATTCTGGATATGGGTTGGGTCGGATTTGCTGATCGGTTCCATCAAACAAAAACAATTGGGGAGAAAGAGTAATGCGAGCAACAAGAGGAGGTGCAGATGTGGGCCGTGTCAAGTATGCGACGGTACAGAGGGAGTGACGACGGATCGGGTTTATGTTTGCTCGAGGAAGAAGAAGAGAATCAGTTTGGGTTTGGGTTTGGGTTTGAAGATAATCACTTTGGGTTTGGGTTTGGGTTTGCACGAAGAAGAGAGCAACGATATGTCGGGTTCGGATTTGCCCGAGGAACAGAAGGGGTTTGAATTTCGAATTTGGATTTTGAATTTGGGCCGGATTGAGCCTAAATAATGCAAACGAGCCTGGAAATTAGAGGGGATTTAATCGGTTAATCGGCCACTTAAAATCGGCCGATTAACCGCTAATCGGCCGATTATTCCCGATTAAATCGCTAACTATTGAAATATTATAAATCGCTAAAAATTAATCGCTTAGCCTCTGATTAGCGATTAATCGGGCGTAATCGGAGATTTTAACTGCTTAGGTCTTGCTGCTAAAGGTTATATAGAAGAATTTGGGGTCGACCATGCAGAGTGTTTCTCTGGTTGCGAAACTCACTTCTGTTTGTGTTCTTGTTTCTCTTGCATCTAATTGTTCTTGGCCTCTTCATCAGCTTGATGTCAAGAATGCATTTCTCAATGGAGACTTGAAAGAGGTGGTGTATATGTAGCAACCTCCTTGTTTTGAGCGACACGGGGAGAATCTGGAACTGTGCTATGGTTCCGCAACTACTGATTCCAAGTGGGGGTTTTAGCTAGTAATCTCCTCTGAGCGGGTAAGGTTAACACCTTTGTATGTTCGCTCAAAAAGTCGCTTTATGGTCTCAAACAGTCTCCACGAGCTTGGTTTGAGAAGTTTAGCAAAACTGTGCTCTTATAGGTTCTCAAGAAGTAGGGTTGCCATTCTATCTTCACAAAGAAGGGTAGCAAATGCATTGTTATTTTGTTAGTCTATATTGATGATATCATTCTCACATGCAGTGATTCGCAAGGTATTGTAGACATCAATCAATGGTTAGTTCAAACCTTTCAAACAAAGGATTTTGGGCCGCTTTGATATTTTCTTGGCATTGAGTTTGCACGCACAAATGATAATGTCTTTCTTTCTCGAAGAATGTATGTCCTTGATATTCTAACTGAGACAAGAATGTTGGGATGTCGCTCCAGTGACACTTATGAATCCCAATATTAAGCTGTCCTTCTCCAATGATGCATTGTTCTTTGATCCAAGACGATATCGTAGGCTGGTTGACAAGCTCATATATCTCAGTGACTAGGCCAGATATTGCCTTTGGAGTTAGTCTAGTCAGCCAGTTTATGCATGCACCGACCATCACTCATTGGGAAGCAGTGGTTCACATTCTTCGCTAGCTTAAGAAAAGCCCCAGGGCAAGAGCTTCTTTTTCGGCCTGGTGATTCTCTTTCTTATGAGGATATTCTGATGTTGATTGGGCATGATCGGTTGATGATAGACGCTCAACTAGTGGGTATTTTATATTCTTTGATAGAAATTTCGTATCTTGGAAAAGTAAGAAACAACCTGTGCTAGCCAAATCAAGTGCAGAGTCTGAATACCGAGCCATTGGGCAATTGGTTTCTGTTGTTTTATGGCTCAAATCTCTTCTTTGGGACTTGGCAATCTCATTGTTTTCTTTAGTTCCTCTCTACTGTGACAATAAAGTTGCTATGCATATTTTTGAAAATCCGGTGTTTCATGAGCCCACAAAACATATCGAATTTAACTGTCACTTCAGTCGAGATGAGTGGGAGAAGAAGGCTATTTCTTTTTCATATGTCCGGTCTGGTGAACAACTTGTTGATATCCTAACTAAAGCACTACTTCCTAAGCTTTTTCAAACTTTTTTTGAGCAAGCTTGACTTCGACAAATTCTACGTACCAGCTTGCGGGTGTGTTAAAGTAGTTTTAGTTTAGTCCCACATCTGAAATTGATTTATATTACTTTCTGTACTCTCCTATATGTAGGAACCAATGTATTCTGTTATAAGCATCCAATAAAGTATTTTTTTCTGTCTCTATACTAGACTTTCACATTTCTAAAGTTCAAAATAATTAAGATTTGAAATTTGAACATTTGATATTCATTTATTAACAAATGATGTCAATTTTTTTAAATATATACACTAATTGATTTCATTTTAATATCTGTTTTATACTATTATCCAAACAGTTGTTTAATATTCATAGGATACAAGGCTATTTATTTGGTTATCAATTTATTCCCTTTGTATTCGCATGCCTTCTACGTGTCTGATGTAGATGCATCTTTTTTTAAAGCCTTTGAGCTGCATCTTTCTGTGCCTCTGAAGCTACGAAAACACTCAAACCTGATTATGTGTTTATGAATTCCTTCTAGAACATTTTCAGAAATTCAGGCGGTAAACTTTAGCGGGGGAGAGGGGTGGATCATATTCCCCACATGCATATTGTAATACCCATGGTTAAACCCAAGCCCAGCAAGCCGAAGCTCAAGTTTAATTGAGATTTAGTCCTACATCAGATAAGAGAGGGATGGAGTAATGTATATATAATAAAGTCAAGCGTCCTGACTTTCCTTCTAAACTAGCTAGTCTTTTGGATGAGACTTTAGCCCAATGGTGGAATAGCCCTAAGGTGGAACCGTGGAAAATACCGGGTCATGACTACCATAATGACTCATGGTTCTTACACAAGTAGGTGAGTGTGTCCGGGGAGTGACACATGATTTAGAGTGTCAAAGGGGCCAGCGGGAAATGGATTTTTTTAATGTTTGCGTGCCCCGTCCATGGTCTCTCTCCAAAATTAACATCGTTCAGGGTGGTTGAAGGTTCAATGATCCCCTTCTGACTCCATGCTAATATACACCACCCACAGGACCAAACCCTCCAGTTTGAGGTGATTATCCTTCATTCAATTTCATTGAGAATTTTAGTTATTGTACAGCATTCTATCTATCTTTAGAAGCTTGATAAAAACGAAAGAACCTGGGCAGAACTCAGAAGGAAAAATGTGATTATGGAATATTGGAATTTATCCAATCCCCGTAACTGCATATCTGTTCTAAGTTTATTCAAATTGACATTTGCTGTGCAGATGTGAATACTGTATTTGATTTATACTTTACTTTTTCCGAAGGTTTGTATTTTAGTGCTCGACATATTTTTTTGATAATTTGGAAAATTTTCAAGGCTTCTCCATTATTGTCTGTTTAATTTTAATAATTTTCCATTCATATTATTGCATGGAACTTTTATTACCTAGCCTAGATGTCTTCTCATAATCATTGTTGTATTAAACTATTTACCATCATTGTATGGTCTATAGTAGAGCACAACTCAATTTATTATTCCAAATCATTTATCCTTTTTTTTTTAAAATTCTGCTCTGCAGCTGTCCTTGATGTTATCCTTAGCTGGAAAGCAAGAATGAGCATGTCTTTTCCTGGTAAACTAAGGTATATTCTGAAGGTCGCCTCAGCAGCAGCTTGGGTGATAATTTTACCTGTAACATATGCCTATAGTTGGGACAATCCTACTGGATTAGGAAAGACTATCAAAAGTTGGATGGGAGGTGGCCAACACCAAACTTCACTATACATTTTAGCAGTGGTTTTATACATGTTACCAAACATGCTTTCCGCTTTGCTTTTCCTTTTCCCGTTCTTGCGACGGTTTCTGGAAAAGTCAGATTACAAGATTGTCATGCTCATGATGTGGTGGTCTCAGGTACTTGGAACCTTCTATGTTCATTCCTTTTGTTATAGTTTGTTGCAAATTTCATTGCTGGAGTTCTTGTTTATTAAAGTTGTCCCATTATGCTGATACTGAGTTTATAATTGACAGCCACGCCTCTATGTAGGAAGGGGAATGCATGAAAGCCCATTTTCTCTTTTCTCGTGAGACAAAAGCTGTCTTTTTTTAATTTCATAGTACTCTTGAAATAACTATAAATATAACCAACAACGATCACATTATTTATGAAATTTCAGGTACACTATGTTCTGGGTGCTTCTTGTGGGTACAAAGTTGACTGTTAGCTACTACATTGAGGTATTTATCAGTATATCAGTACATCCATCTTTTTGAAGTATCTCTATACAACTGTGTGTAAGGGAGGTCTGCAAAAGAGCCCAGAGCTCTCACCTAAGCTTAGGTGAGGGAGAGCTAAGCGAGAGCTCTCAATGGCTGGGACATCCTGGGAACGATCCAATTCGTTCTTCTTGTTCTAAATATCCAACAAAGTTTTAACATGTGTGATCAAGTCATTCGAACTTCGTTTACCTTTCCGTCATATCGTTATAAAAAATTAGATTTTTAGTCGTACAATTTCTTAATGTTTTAATATAAGAACAAAATGATTTCAAATGACTTAATTCCGTATTCTTAGACTATTTCAAGCATTTAAAAAAATAAACTGAACGGTTTGTTACGCTGATAAGATGTCTAAAAAATGAAGGTGAACCCTGACCTCTCCCACCTCATTGGGATCCCAGAACTCTCTTTGTAACCCCTATTTTTCCTATTTTGGATTTTATTGTATTTTATTTCTTTTCTTGATTATTGTATCTGAATTCCTTTGAATAATAAAATTTTTGCTTTTTCATTTATTCTCTTTTGATCATTCCGTACTCTTTTGGCTTGAATCTTGCTATCTTTGGCTCATTGCAAATTTTGCTCTTCGTGTTTTGAGTTTGAATTGTTCCGCTATATGTTCATCTCTTTGATCTATATTTGTTCATATCTTTTTGGTGCCTAAACCTGTACCCTAAACCCATTAACCCGCAACCTAAAACCCTAACGTCTTTATTACCCTACAAATACCCCTATTAATAACCCTAATAATCCCTCTATCTCTCCCCTACCACCACTCTCTCTCCCATCTCTGTTTTTCGTTTTCAAACCCATCCCGAACCTCCCTCACCTTCGTCATCTTGTCGCCTCTCCGACCACCACCTCGACCACCCCCTCTTCCCGTCTTGAGCCTAACCCCCTTCGCCATCGCCTCCGATTGCCACCAACATCCGTCGCTTATCCCTGTCGCCTTCACCGAACCCATTGCCTGCATCTTGCACCCCCGACCTCGTCGACCACCGTGATCCTCCCCGCAACCACCGTAGAACCCCCTCGCCCATCTCGCTGTCTCCTCTGTTTCGTCGAGAAACAGAGCATCCTTCAAGCTGCCGATTCCCATCGCTGCGTAGCTCCTCAACCGCAGTGTTGCTGCTAGTCACCTCGAGCACCCTCGTCGCCCCTCGCTCTCGTCGCTGCCGTCCCTTCTCGACCGCGAGCGCCGTTGGTCCCCCGCTGCGTTCTCTCTCCGTCGCTGTTGAGAAGGAGGGGATGTGGTTTCGCTGCTTGCTGTTGTAGGAGTTGGGGGGATTGATCCGCGTTTGCTGTTTGTGGAAGAGGAAGGGTTTGGTTTTGTTGTGTTCGCGGTTGGGGATTCTGGACTTGAGTCTGCTGTTTGCTGTTTCGCTGTGTTGGTGTGTTTGCAAGCGCTCATACGTGTTTTTGTGTTCGTGGTTCGTCGCTCGAGATTCTTATCCCGTTATTCTATATATTCGAAATTAACATCGAAAAGGAAAGTCCCTTCTTGAACTAGTTAATTGTTTGGTTCAAGTTTCTTTGATCTCTGCAAGTAGATCCAATTTTTTTTTATTATATTGCTATTTGAATTTCGTTAAGTATATTGAAGGTTTACACAAGCTAGCCCGATATATTCTTAATATCGTGCCTACATCTTTGATCTAAAATCTTGTCCCCCTTGCACATTGCATATGTACGTTTACATGAAAAATAACTAGATCCATGTGTTATAGACTTGTTTGATGAATTGCATATATTAGATTGAATTTGATTTAATAAATTGGTTACCATGCCTGTGAAATTGCATCATAAAACTGGAATTATGCATGTTAAACATCTAGCATCACTTTGATTATTAATTAGCATGAACTATATGGTGGTATGATTAAGTTGTTGCTTATTCATATCAAACTATTTTCTGGACTGCTGTTTGTTCCTTTTGTATCAGATTTTCGACCATGTTGTAATTTGAAATAACTTTCTGAACATGAATTATAGCCTCATGAATTTATTTTTCAGAACTTTTAACGGAGCTGAATTCCGAGTTATAATCTGTGCGATATCTTATTTTTAGTCCAACTGTGTCTGAATTTTCAGATTCACAAATTCATGCATATCTTTCTGTTTCATAATTAAATAGAACATGTTAATAGGAAAATAAAAATATGAAATTAATTTGGCTGGGACTAGACATGTGTAGGAACCGTCCTGAATTTTTGTAGATTTAATTGATGAGTTTTCTGACCTAAAACATATAGGTGAACATAATTTTCAGCTTGCTGTCTGAACATAAAATTTGAAAAGAATAGGATTTTCACCCTAGTTTATGTAACTTTTATATGTCGTATATATATTTGCTGGAATCGGCAGAGTCTAGTTTCTAGAATTTCTGACGGATCCAGATTTGCTTTTCTGTAGTAGCGGTAATCTGTGTTTTTGTACAGCAATGTCATGCTGTCCATATTGTGTGATTTGTGTTAATTTAATATGTTTGGTTCTTGTTTTGTCTGTAACTAGTAGAATTAGTCACACCTAGCATCATACAACATTGACACCTTGCATGCTAACATAGGATGAAATAAAAAGATAACAAGCCGGGGTATTATGCGATGACTTGGTAGTGAACAATAGGAAACTGTACTCGGTTGGGCCTTACTGCTTGATTGCTTGACTTGTACTGATTGGTGGCCATAAAATACTGATTGATAATCACTGTCATTGAACATTAAACACTGATTACTGGGCCGAGTACACGAATCGTGAATTCACTATCAGTCTAAAGCGTACACTGTGTGTTTGCGCCGAACCTGTGGAATGAGACGCAGTAGTACGTGCACTAGATTGGTTAATAAAATGATTAATAAGCTGCATTTGTCATTTCATATTTGATCCCGTATACTGTCACCAATATTGGACTTGAATTGGAATTATTAATTAAATGCATGATTAAACATAGACCCTTGACATTATTGCCGTTCATTGTCTTTGCTATTTGACTTTGATCTCGTCCAATTTTCTTTTGATATACCATGTTCCAATTATTTTCGGTTCCCTCTACTTGCTGTCTATGACTTGCTCTAAGGACATTATTTTTTTTCTTTTTAGATCAAGAGTTTACAGGTACTGGAGGAACAATACCAGAAGGAATTGGTGAGCAACGATTCTAGAAGATGGAGTCCAAGATTAGATTGCTTGAATTAATTTATTGCTTGATTTATTTCTTTGAACATTGTCTTGATATTATACTTTGTTTTTGGGCTTTATGACCCAGAGTTTGTTTTTATCCTAGATGTTGGATATTATTATTCGGATTTTTTTATTTGATATTTAAGTTGATATTTGTTTATGTGATTATATCTTCTTGCGTGGTTGTGATTGTTGTTTCATATTGTTGAGTTACTCTGGTACAGCTTATGGATGGTAATTACATCATTCGCTGGGCCTACGTTATGTACTCGTATTTCGTATTTTATGAAGCGGGGCGTGACATTCTTGAAGATCTCCCTATATATATATACAGATATGAGTTGGTGAGAACTACACAGGTGAGAACCATGTAGCAACTCTAGTTTGGGACATTATTTGAATAATCCGAACCGTTCATTTTGATCTAAATGTGTAAATTAGTCTAAGGATATGATATAGAATCATTTGAAATTTATCTGCCCATGCATTCAAGTGTTGCAAATTATATATTTAATGAACTAGTAACTAAAGTGAAATTAGTGAAAACTTAATTCACCGGTCTCCTCCTATCAAATGCATGATTCACATCGTTCAAAGTGATTTCATGCCACAACCATTCGAAGAAGAAATATGATTAAGTTTGAACATGTTTTGGTTTATGGTTTAAGAAATATTTCAAATGAAGCCATTTAATGCACCGACAAAACATGTTCAAACGTCATTGATGTAAACTTAACCCTAGGTAGAGAATTTTTAAGAATATTAAAAGATTAAGTTTACCAACATGTAATGCGAATTAAGTTAGAAATTTAAACTAATAATTGGTTGAAGGGATTTGCAAGCAATTGAATACGTTCACAGTCCCAATTCAAGAGTCAACCTTAACAATCAACAATTATACTTACGTGTTCTTAGCCAGTAATATATGTAATAAAGATTTTATACCCTACTTAGCAACTAAAAGCACACAATATTTGTCAACACTGTTCTAAATGGCGTCCGCCTCGGATGCCTAGGCGGCGCCTAGGCGCTTAAAAAGAGGAGAATGAACCGCATATGCAATAGGCGGTACTCTAGGCGTTGAGATGGCAGTTAGGCGTACAAGGCGGCGCCGAGGCGGTCGAGGCGGCGCCTAGGCGGCCAAAATCGATCAGGCGGCTGATAGATTTTTTTGTAATTTTTTTTTAATTCTTAAAATAGTCTCTTCATCTTCAACAGAAAAAACCCTCTTCATCTTCAACAGTAAAAAGCCTCTTCATCTTTACATTAAGGTGTTACTAGTTTACGTTATATTTGAAATTTTATATAACTGATTATTGTTTATGTCATTATGAATCTAAAGTTTACACCATAATCGTTGTTGAACTTCTAAAATCATTCTTGCCTAGCATCACTTGTGAATTGTGATGCATTTAAAAGATTTAGACTACAAGCAAAAATAGAGAAATGTAACTTTTAAAGGGTTAATATATGAATATTTAAAAAATAAAAACAAAATGCCTAGGCGCCGCCTAGGCGTCCTAGGCGGTAGGCGGTCCTTGGCCGAACCGCCACTGCCTGACGCCGTTTACAACCTTGTTTGTGGACGACAGAAAATTTAGATAATAATTTAGAGATACTAAAGTAGTATCACACAAATAATGGAGAAAGGAAAGAAGTTACCTGTGCGAAGAAAGTGCCTAGGATCTGAGTTGAAGCATTGCGATCCACCAAAGTTGAGGTCGACTAGTGGTGGTGGCTGACGGTCGCCGTCGGGATGCGACGAGGAAAAGGGGAGCAGTGGTGGCGGCTGACGAGGAGAGTGGGTTGCGGAAATGAAGGTCAGCAGCAATGGAGGAGGGCAGGGGATGGTGAGGATGAAGAGTTGATCGGGATGAGGGCCTGTGGGAGGTTGGGCGGCGGGTGTGTCGGAATTGGTTGAAGAGCTCGGGTTATGGTTGATAGTGGCGATAAGGGACTTTCGAGTGATGGGTTTGTGCTGTGGGGTGCGGCATTGGCAGGGGGGTTTCGGCGATGGCGAGGGAGTCGATGGGGTTGCTGGCGGCTGTCGACGGAGACAACTAAGGTTTTGTTGGGTTTCGGAGAAGAAAGAGAGAAGAAGATGAAGAGGAGGGGCGTCGATGGCTGTAAAGAAGGGGGTATAAGGTTTTGATTAATCGGGGATTTAGGGTGTAATTTGAGTTTCTCAAAAATCCTAATACTTTCTTAGGATTTCTCACAAACCCTAATAATTTCTTATGGTCTCACACGTACAAGAAAAGAATGCAGAGCAATAACTCAACACAATAATTTTTTTTATTCAAGAATAGCAGACCTTCTCATTATTTTTCAGGCCTATATATATATATATATGCTCAAAACTAAATCTCAATACAAATCTTTAAAATATTATAATGCTGAAAATAAATGGTGCAAATTGCAAAACTACTATATATGGCTAAATCTCAAAATAAAATAAAACAGAACTGATGTCCTCATTATTCTCTCCGGGTGAGAGAGCTCGACCCAATCGAGTCAAAATCAGTGACCATGTCATAGTGCTCCAAAATATCTGGGTCCACGTGCTGGAGCTCTTCACGATCAATCCAAGTAGCCTCCGACTTTGGCTTGTTCTTTTATCTTACCAAATACCTATGAATACCACCATCCCTAGTAGAGATTATATGATCATCTAAAATATTATCCAAATTTTCTTTCGGTGGGTAAGTAGTATCAGGTAGAGGGGGGAAATGTGGGAATCTTACCATTAGGTTGCATGGTTGGCTCATTTATCAGAGGATTTCTTGGGTTAAATTCTGGACCTTCATAGGGTACTGATCCTCAATATTGAAAGTCTTATGCCAAACCCTTCAGGAAGATCAACGACATAGGTATTACGATTGATTTTATGCAAAATTTTAAATGGGTCTGCAACACGTGCATTCAATTTCGGATTCAGCTGGAAATCGTACAGATTCAATTTCTTAACGAAGCCAAACTTGACTAATATATCAATCAAAGCCAAACCTTCATAAAGTTAGTCATGTTTGACTGATATATTATTCAATTCTGTGCTCTGATACCACTAAAAATCTGTCACGCCTCGTTTTCCAAAATGCAGAATACAACTATGTAACGCAGGTCCAGGCGTCCAGCGAATGATGTAAACACCATCCATAAGCTGTACCAGACTAACTGAGCAATATGAACAATAAACACAGTCACACAAGTAAAATATAATCACATGAATCAAAGATAAATTTCAATAATCATGAAATAATTCAAATAATATCCAACAGGATATCCAATATCTGGGATTAAAAATAAACGGTGGGAACAAAAGCCCAAAACAAAGTACAATATCCAGACAATGTTCAAAAGAAATAAATCTAGCGATAGATCTAATCTTCGACTCCAATCTTCTAGAATCGTTGCTCACCAATTCCTTCTCGTATTGTTTCTCCAGTACCTGTAAATTCTTGATCTAAAAAGAGAGAAAATAATGTCTTTAGAGCAAGTCATGGACAGCAAGTAGAGAAAACAGAGAATATTAGGAAGTATGTATATCAAAGAAAAGGGACGGGATCAGAGTCAATGGCAAAGACATGGAATGACAATAATATCAATGGTCTATATTCTGCATGCATTTAATTAACAGTTTCAATTCAAGTCCAATATTGGTGACAGTATACGGGATCAAGCATGAATGTCAAATGCAGGTTATTAATCATTTTATTATCCTATCTAGTGCACGTACTATTGCGTCCCATTCCACAGGTTCGGCGCAAGCACACAGTGAACGCTTTAGACTAATAGTGAATTCACAGATTGTGTACTCGGCCCAGTAATCAGTGTTTAATGTTCAATGACAGTAATTATCAAGCAGTAATTTATGGTCATTAGTCAGTATAAGTGATGTAAAACTAATCCTAAATAGAGAATTTTCAAGATTCTTAATGGATTAATTTTATCAACACGTAGTGCGGATTAAAGTTAGAAAATTTTAAACAGTTAATTGGTTTGATGGATTTTCAAGAACTGAATCACGTTTAACAATTCCAATTAATAATTCGATTATAACAATCAGTAATTAAATTCCTAAGAGTTCTTAGCAAATAAAAGATTCAATATTGATTCGTACTCTAATCAAGCAAGTGGAATACTCAATCTCAATTATTTTTGTGGCCGATAGGCAAATCAGATAATATAATAGAGATGATAATTGATGAAGTAGTATAACACAAATATTTGCAAATTGGATAGAGTATACCGAGAGTTCAAAGAAATCAGCGTAGATCTCGGATGGTAGCAACGACGAGCACAGCAGTCAGCAACACAGAAAGAGCGAATCTGACTTTGTTCAACGTTGGGTGGACGGCAGCACACGGCGGGACCAGCGAGGAGGGGTACGCTAGTCGATGAGCGACTGGCTGGCGGCGTCGACAGCGGTTCTGAAGTTGTCGGGAGACAGCGACAAAGTGGTTGACGATGGGGGTGTGCGGGTCGTCGGGGGTAGGAGGTCGGCGATGGGGTGAGGAGAAGATGATGATGGTGTGGGGCGATGCGATTAGGGGTAGCGGTAAAGGGGATGGTCGACGGGAGTGGGGCATCGACGGAGGTGACGACGTCGAGGCTAAGGTTTTGGGATGGGGTCGGGATTTAGGAGAAGGAGGAGGCGGCTAATGGGTTTAGGTTGGGGTCGGGATAGGAGGAAGATGCCAACGGGAGAGAGAAGGGTTTTGGCTTTGGGGATTAGGGTTTAGGTAATTTTATTTGGAGAATTTTTAATTTGGGGTAGATTTTAGAGTTAATCACTAACCCTAAAATTGTATTAGGATTTATGACAAACCCTAATAATTGAATCTCAATTGTATCCCACAAAAAGAGACGAGAAGAGCAAAACCCAACACGATAATTTTTAATCAAGAGTGACATATCTTTCTCATTAATCTCAGGGCCTATAAATAGACTCAAAACAAATCTTGATACAAATCTCAAAAGATTCTAAAAATCTCAAAAATATTCTCATGCATAAAGAAAGATTACATATGGCTATAATTGCCAAAAAAATTAAATATGGTACTGAAATAAAATACTAAATTAAATAGAATTAAGTTCCTCATCATTCTCTCCGGGTGGGAGAGAAAGATTACATATGGTTATAATTGCCAAAAAAAATTAAATATGGTACTGAAATAAAATACTAAATTAAATAGAATTAAGTTCCTCATCATTCTCTCCGGGTGGGAGAGAGCTCGACCTAGTCGTGTCAAAACAAGTGATCCTGTCATGGTGCTCCAAAAGATCTGGATTCCGTTGCGGGAGCCCCTTATGATCACTGCAAGTGTCATCTGACTTCGGTTTGTTCTTCCACCTCACCAAATACTTGTGCATACCACTATCTCTGGTAGAGATTATCTGATCATCTAAAATATTATTCAATTCTTCTGTCGGTGGGTGAATAGTATCAGGTAGAGGGGTAAATGTGGGAATCTCACCATTGTTTCTGTTATTAACGTGTAATTAAAATTATTCTCATTAATTGTTTTGGAAATTTCTCTATGCAAATCATGAAAGCAGAATGAAAATATGGATGCAGACTCCATGACTTTGTGATGTTCTAACACGGGTAAAATCTATGGGTTGCCAAGTGACTTGGGAAGGAATGGGTGACTCAGGTATACTCAATGGAGCTGACTGGACAGACTGAATACAATTGAGAGACTGGTCACCCTCTTTTTCATCAAAGTCATCACTTATATTAGGTTCATAGGTAAACTCATTGTCGGGTTCATCAACGATGACTGCGGTTCTCTCTACTATATTGATCCTACTTGGGCTGGGACAGTTGCCAGCAACATTGGCCATATCCCTTACATTTATAGCACTTAGTGAGAGGATCAATTTTAGAATAGTCTCTTTTAGTGTTCTTACCCGTGTTGTCATTTCTAAGTGGATAGGAGTTTGAAGTATGTTTGTTTGGGCAAGACTTGTTAGGGTACTGAGGAGAGTACTCAAGTCTAGAGGGAGGATTCATTCTGGAGGAATGATCCGTCGAATCGCTGGACAAGAGCATAAACTGCCGCTGATGAGTCCACATTTCTATGAATTAGCTCGTTCCTCAGATCGGCTTATAATCCAGCCCTGAACCTAGAGAGAGTTTATTCTTCACTCTCTTTACCTAAAGCATTGCACCAAATAAGGAAGTCATCAAATTTATCAACATATTCTTGTGTGGTTTACTTTCTTGATAAAGTTGGTTCCACGAATCTAGCAATCAGGTGTGGAACGATAACGGTACATATCTCTCAGTGAGCTTCTCTTTCATGGCTTTCCAAGTGGCTATGGGTGCCAGGCCTCGGCCTCTACGGGCATGTTCAAGATTGGTCAAGTGTTGTTGAGCTTTACCCGTCAATTTCATAATGGCAAATTTAACCTTCAGGGTTTCGCTCATGTCCAACCACACAAAGTAGTGGTTCATGGCACAGATCCAATCGAGGTAAGCTTGGGGTTCCATGTGGCCTTCAAAATGGGGAACGTCAGCCTTAACGTTCTTCTTATATTGTTTGTCAGGGTCACGTTCTTGACGTTGATCGTCACGAACACTCCCTTGAGGGATCTGACGATTGACATGAAGCTCAGGGACAACGGTTTGATTTAATTCCACTTTCTCAAGCCTCTGATTGATATTGGCAAGAGTTGCTTGAATGGCAGCTAGGGTAGCGGAGATATCAGAGTTGTCCATTTCAAGTCAGGGAAGTCTAGGGTTCCTAATTGGGTGATTTGGAAGGAATAAGAAAGGCTCTTCAGGATTTGTGATAGTGCTGCGAAGACGCATTCACCAAAAGTGGAAAGTAAGGGTCGTGTGTGTTCTTTTTATATTGTTCGTCAGGGTCACGTTCTTGACGTCGATCGTCACGAACACTCCCTTGAGGGATCTGAGATATGAAGCTCAGGGACAACGGTTTGATTTAATTTCACTTTCTCAAGCTTTTGATTGATATTGGCAAGAGTTGCTTGAATGGCAGCTAGGGTAGCGGAGATATCAGAGTTGTCCATTTCAAGTCGGGGAAGTCTAGGGTTCCTAATTGGGTGATTTGGAAGGGATAAGAAAGGCTCTTCAGGATCTGTGATGGTGCTGCGAAGACGCATTCACCAAAAGTAGAAACTAGGGGTCGTGTCTTTTTTTTATTTTATTTTTTATTTTTTTTAAGGAATCTGACGTGATCTAAAAAAACGAAATAAAATAAAATAAAAGACTAAATAATCCTAAATGAATGCAAAAATAATACCTAAATGATGCAAGAACTAGGGTTTTAAGAACCTTCGCTCTGATACCAAAATAATGTAAAACTAACCCTAAATAGAGAATTTTCAAGATTCTTAATGGATTAATTTTACCAACACGTAGTGCGGATTAAAGTTAGAAATTTTTAAACAGTTAATTGGTTTGATGGATTTTCAAGAACTGAACCATGTTTAACAATCCCAATTAATAATTCAATTATAACAATCAATAATTAAATCCCTAAGTGTCTTTAGCAAGTAAAAGATTCAATATTGATTCGTACTCTAATCAAGCAAGTGGAACACTCAATCTCAATTATTTTTGTGGCCGACAGGCAAATCAGATAATTTAATAAAGATGATAATTGATAAAGAGTATAACACAAATATTTGCAAATTGGAAAGAGTATACCGAGAGTTCGAAGAAATCAGGGTAGATCTCGGATGGCAGCAGCGACGAGCACAACAATCAGCAACACAGAAAGAGCGAATTTGACTTTGTTCCACGATGGGTGGACGGCAGCCCACGGTGGGACCAGCGAGGAGGGGTGCGCCAATCGACGAGCGACTGGCTGGCGGCGTCGATAGCATTTCTAAAGTCGTCGGGAGAGAGCGACAAGGTGGTTGACGATAGGGGTGTGCGGGTCGTCGGAGGTAGGAGGTCGGCGATGGGGTAAGAAGATGACAATGGTGTGGGGCAACGCGATTAGGGGTAGCGATGAAGGAGATGGTCGACGGGAGTGGGGCGTCGACGGAGGTGACGACGTCGAGGCTAGGGTTTTGGGATGGGTTTGGGATTTAGGGGAAGGAGGAGGCGGCTAATGGGTTTAGGTTGGGGTCGGGGTAGGAGGATGAGGCAAACGGGAGAGGGAAGGGTTTTGGATTTGGGGATCAGGGTTTGGGTAATTTTATTTGGGGGATTTTTAATTTGGGGTAGATTTTAGAGTTAATCATTAACCCTAAAATAATATTAGGATTTATCACAAACCCTAATAATTGAATCTCAATTGTATCACACAAAAAGAGACGGGAAGAGCAAAACACAACACAATAATTTTCAATCAAGAGTGACATATCTTTCTCATTAATCTCAGGGCCTATAAATAGGCTCAAAACAAATCTTGACACAAACCTCAAAAGATTCTAAAAATCTCAAAAATATTCTCATGCATAAAGAAAGATTACATATGGCTATAATTGCAAAAAATAAACAAATATGGTACTGAAATAAAAGACTAAATTAAATATAATTGATGTCCCCATCAACAAGTCAAGCAGTAGGGCCCGACCGAGTACAGTTTTCGATTATTCACTACCAAGTCATCCCATAATACCCCGGCTTGTTATCATTTTATTTTATCCTCTGTGAGCATGCAAGGTGTCGTCAATGTTGTTTGATGCTAGGTGTGACTAATTCCACTTGTTATTGACAAAACAAGAAGCAAACATATTGAATTAACACAAATCACACAATCTGGACAGAATGACGTTGTTGTACAAAAACACAGATTACCGCTACTACAGAAAAGCAAATCTAGATCCGTCAGAAATTCTAGAAACTAGACTCTGCCAGTTCCAGCAAATATATATACGACATATAAAAGTTACAGATTCTAGGGTGAAAATTCTATTGTTTTCAGATTTTATGTTCAGGCAGCTAGTTGTAAATTGTGTTCGCCTATATGTTTTAGGTCAGAAAACTCACCAATTAAATCTACAAAAATTTAGGGTGGTTCCTATACATGTCTAGTCCCAACCAAATTAATTTCATATTTTTATTTTACTGTTAACATGTTCTATTTAAGTATGAAATAGAAAGATATGTATGAATTTGTGAATCTGGAAATTCAGACATAGTTCTACTAAAAAATAAGATATCTCACAAATTATAACTCGGAATTCAGATCCGTTAAAAGTTCTGGAAAATAGATTCATGGGGCTATAATTCATGTTCAGAAAGTTATTTCAAATTACAACAGTAACATGGTCGAAAATCTGATACAAAAAGAAATAAACAGCAGGCCAGGATATAATTTGATATATATAGGCAACAACTTTATCATACAACCATATAGTTCATGCTAATTAATAATCAAAGTGATGCTCGATATTTAACATGCATATTCCTAGGTTTAAGATGCAAGTTTACAGGCATGGTACTCAATTCATTAATTCAAATTCAATCTAACATATTCAATTCATCCAACAATTTTATAACATGGATCTAGTTATTTTTCATGTAAATGTGCATATGCAATGTGCAAGAGGGACTAGGTTTTAGATCAAAAGATGTAGGCACGATATTAAGAATATATCGGGTTAGCTCGTGTAAACCCTCAATATACTTAACGGAATTTCAAATAGCAATATGATAAAAAGGATTTGGATCTACTGGCAGAGATCAAAGAATCTTGAACAAAACTATAAACTAGTTTAAGAAGAGACTTTTCTTTTAGATGTTAATTTCGAATATTTAGAATAACAGGTTGAGAATTCCGGGCGACGAACCACGAATCTGGAATACGGAATCACATGCGAACTACATGCAATACACCCACAAAACAACAACACAGCAATCAAGCACCCAAACAACAAAACCGCAGATCTCAACCAATCCAAACACCAAACAACGAAAACAACCCCCTTCTTCACCACCCGAATGGTGAACACCAACGACCAGGGAAGTGGGAATGGTGGCGACTTGAGCGGCGGCTGGCACAGCGGTAGACAACGGCGGCGCTCGCTGTCGAGAAGCGACGATAGCGACCAGGGAGGCGGGGCTCGATCAGGGCTCTGTTTCTCGGCAAAACAGAGGAGACGGCGGGGGTGCTCGGGGCTCTGGACGACGACGAGGGCAAAGAGGGATCTACGGTGGTTGCGGGGAAGAGCAGAGAGGATGAAGACGAAGGACGACGTGGTGGTGGCGGCAACGTGGATGGGTGCAGGCGATGGGTTCGGTGGAGTTCGGGAAGGCGACGGGGATAAGGGGGTAGTCAGGGATGTGGTGATGACGAGGGGACGAGGAGGGTGAAAGGTCGAAGTGGTGGTCGGAAAGGTGACGAGCGGCGGACGGGCTTGGGCGGATTGGGTTTGAAGTGAAATAGGGGAGAAAGAGTCGGGGGTAGGAGAGAGAGAGTGGCGGTAGGGGAGAGTGAGAGTAGGGATTATAATGTTAGGGTTTATAGGGGTATTTATATAGGAGATAGGATGTGGGGTTTTGGGTTGCGGTTTAATGGGTTTAGGGTATGGATTTAGCCTCCATTTAAACTCGAACAGGAAGAACAAAATTTGCAATGAGCTAAAAATTGCAGAATTCAACCCAAAAAAGTATGGAACGATCAAAAGAGAATAAAAGAGCCCAAGAAAAGCAAATATTATATAAAAAAAATTCGGATACAATAATCATGGAAAGAAAAATAAAATACAATAAAATCCAAAATAGAAAAATAGGGGTTACACATTTATAGCACTTAGTGAGATGATCAATCTTAGAGTAGTTTTTTTCAGTGTTCTTATAAGTGTTGTCATTTCTAGGTGGATAGAAATTTGAAGTAGGCTGGCTTGGGTAAGGCTTGTCTGGGTACTGAGAAGAGAGGTCAGTGGAGGTCATTGTAGAGGAATGATCTCTTGAATTGCTGGACTCGTAGGAGAACTTGCTTTAAGAGAATCCATATCGAGGACAAGGACATAAGCCGCTGCTAAGGTGTCCACGTTTCTATGAATTAGCTCGTTCCTATGATTAGCTCGTAGTCTAGCTCTGAACCTATAGAGGGTTTGTTTTTCACTCTCTTTACCTAAAGCATTGCACCGAATGAGAAAGTTATCGAACTTATCGACATACTGTTGGGTGGATTTGCTTCCCTGATAAAGTTGATTCCATGAATCAAGCATTCGGGTGTGGAATGATATGGGCACATATTTCTCATCGAGCTTCTCTTTCATGGCCTCCCAAGTGGCTATGGGTGCCAGGCCTCGGTCTCTACGAGCGTGTTCAAGATTGGTCAAATGTTGTTGAGCTTTGCCAGTCAATTTCATCGTAGCAAATTTAACCTTCAGGGTTTTGCTTATGTCAAACCATATGAAATAGTGGTCCATGACACAGATCCAATCGAGATAAGCTTCGGGTTCCATACGGCCTTCAAAGTTGGGAACGTCAGCCTTAATGTTCTTCTTGTATTATTCGTGAGGGTCACGATCTTGACGTCGGTCAACACGATCATTCCCTTGAGGGATCTGACGATGAAGCTTAGAGGCAACATTTTGATTCTATTATACTTTTTCATGCCTCTGGTTGATTTTGGCAAGAGTTGCTTGAATGACAGAGAGGGTAGTTAAAATATCAGAGTTGTCCATTTCAGTTCGCGGAGAAGCTTGCTGAATTCCAGGGTTCTTGATTGGGTGGTTTGGGAGGGACAAGAAAGGCTATTCGGGATTTATGATGGTGTTGCGAAGACGCATTCACCAACTGTGAAAACTAGGGGTCGTGGTGACGTGTGTTTGCTGAAATTTTGGGAAACGTATCCTGAATGTACTTAGAATAATTTAAAAAAAAATCTGAAATGTTCTAAGAGGATTAAAGAAGATAAAAAAAGACTCTAAAACGATCCTAAATAAATGCAAAAATTTTGACTAAATGGTGCAAGAACTATGATTTTAAAAACCTTCGTGCTGATACCAAAATGATGTAAACTTAATCTTAGGTAAAGAATTTTCAAGAATATTTAAAGATTAAGTTTACCAACATGTAATGCAGATTAAGTTAGAAATTTAAACTAATAACTGGTTGGATGGATTTTCAAGCTATTGAATACGCTCACAGTCCCAATTCAAGATTTAAGCTTAACAATCAACAATTATACTTACGCGTTCTTAGCTAGTAACATATTCAATAAAGGTTTGTACCCTACTTAGCAAGTAAAAGCGCACACACTCAATATTTGTGGACGACAGAAAATTTAGATAATAATTTAGAGATGATAAAGCAGTATCACACAAATAATGGAGAAAGGAAAGAAATTACCGGTGCGAAGAAAGTGCCTTGGATATGAGTTGAAGCACTGCGATCCACCAATGTTGAGAAGTCGACTAGTGGTGGTGGCTGACGGTCGCCGTCGGGATGCGAAGGGGAAGAAGGGATTGTGGTGGCGGCTGACGAGGAGAGTGGGGGAAATTAAGGTTAGCAGCAGTGGAGGAGGGCATGGGATGGTGAGGATGAAGAGTTGATCGGGATGAGGGCCTGCGGGCGGTTGGGCAGCGCGCGTGCCGGAGCTAGTTGAAGTGCTCGGGTTGTGGTTGATGGTGGCGATGGGGGAGTTCGGGCGATGGGTTTGTGCTGCGGTGGTGCAGTGCTGGCGGGGGTTTCGACATCGGCGAGTGAGTCGTCGGAGACAACTAGGTTTTCGATGGGTTTCACAGAAGAAAGAGAAGAAGATGAAGAGGAAGGGGGTCGACGGCTGTGAAGAAGGGAGGGTCTAAGGTTTTGATTAGTTGGGGATTTGGGGTGTAATTAGAGCTTCTCACAAACCCAATTACTTTCGTAAGATTTCTCATAGGTTCTAATATTTTTTTATGATCTCACACGCACAAGAAAAGAATGCAGAGCAATAACTCTACACAATAATTTTTTTCATCAAGAATAACAAAGCTTCTCATTATTCTCAAGGCCTATATATATAGGCTCAAAACAAAATTTCAGTACAGATCTTTAAAATATTCTAATGCAGAAAATGAAGGGTGGAAATTGTAAAACTACTACATATGGCTAAATTTCAAAATAAAATAAAACAGAACCGATGTCAGTCATGGTATTTCGTCATCCTATATTATATGACATATATATCACTTTGAATGTAGGGATCATGCATTTGAGGGGTGGAGATAGGGGTAATAAGGTGTCACTTATTTTCACTTTTTTCACTTATTAAATGTCACTTATAGTATATATTGTTTGGTGTCTTACTGGCACATCCTTCTCCTTAAAGACACTGAAGATCAAACATTCATAATTCTAGATTTATGTCAAACTTGTGCTTATATTTCCAGTATCTTTTTTCTGAGCTGTCTTCTATCTTTTAATTTCCTGAAATGTTTTTCTTTTAGTTTCTATTCTAAAATGTGCATAGTTCCAGCCTTATATGGTAGGCTGTTAGATCAATCGTGTTTTTGAAACATATATGTTTTATGAAACCTAGGATTAATGTTTATGACCCAATAGTAAATGTGGAGAAGTATCTGCAAATTAGGTTATGGATTTAAATATTGTTTAACTAATTCAATTCCTGAGATGTTGATTACTAAATTTAAGCTCAAACGCCTTGGAAGATATCATTGTTTTTAGAATTGAAAATTTAAGCATGAGCTAAGAACTGATGATGGAGGCCTTTTGAGTAAATTACTATCTTGTTGATTTTATGACTGCAGATCAAGCCTCTTGTTGGTCCGACACAAGATATCATGAGAGTTCCAATTACCACTTTTCAGTGGCATGAGTTTTTCCCCCGAGGTGACTACTAATTTGCTTCTCTTTCATTTCTTTTTTCCTTCTCTTTATTTTTAAAAGAACTATTTCCAAGTATCGGAACTTATCATTTATTTGCAGCCAAGAACAATATTGGTGTTGTCATAGCTATTTGGGCGCCCATTGTACTTGTATGCCATTTCTTACTCTAGTACTTTCGTCGTTTAATAGTTGGTGGTTATCTATTTGACCGTATATGTTCTGCTTCACAGGTTTATTTCATGGATTCCCAGATATGGTATGCAATATTTTCCACTTTAGTTGGTGGCATTTATGGTGCTTATCGTCGTCTTGGTGAGGTTAGTAACACGTTTCATATTTTGAATGGATTTCATTTAGCATATAAGAGCTGGCTAGTGTATTGTGTTGTTTAGCATTTGTGTTTACGAAATTGAGTCTTGCTAGACCCATAATCTGCTAAAACTTGAGGCTGCTCCTAATTACCTGCTCATATATTGTCTCTATTAGTCCATTCCTACTCTGAAATAACTTCTCTAGTTTATGTTTCATTAATCTATACTATAACCCTGTGCAATATCGTGCATAATTTAAAAAAAGAGAATAACAAAACTATTTTTGAAAAATTCATCTAATAACATCTTTATAATTGATATGGCTAAAAATGGGGTTAAATCGGAACCGTTCAGAGTGGACACGAATCTTGAGGTCTCAGGGACGAGATGTAATTTCACCTACAGACAGGTTCGAATTGGGTATCGGGTCTCTCCTCTTGGACCCGCTAGCCCATGAACGGATCTGATAGGCAGAGAACGGGTCTTAACTCGTTAGGGACCAGATCAACAGGATAGGAGCAGATCCTGGCTTGTCCCTATCGTGAGGGGATGGTTGTAACCAACCCCAGCCAGCCACACCGGAAAATAGGGATTCACCCTTATCCTGAAAAAGATCTCCATGATGACTATAAAACCCCCCTACTTCCTACTGTTAAAGGTGATCACTCTTTGCACACTTGAGCTTTTTCTCTTCACTTTTTTTGTATATTGATTTGAGCATCGGAGGGTTCGTTGCCGGGATCCATCATGGTGTCTCGAATATTTGTGCAGGTTCAAGGGAGCACCAAGGAGTCAACTAATCAACAAGGGAGAAGAAGGGTTCCGCCTGTTCGAGTTCCTCATGAACCTACAAATCTCATCTATTGCCCCCACACCAGAATCCAGGGCAACAGATTGGCGCCGTCTGTGGGAAACTCTCGACAAAGCCATCCAACTTTCTTCCTTCCACAAAAGCCACTCCCAGCAATGCCTCACAAGAAGAGACCCGCAAACTCCAATCGTAGGACGACCTCTTCTCATCCTCCTCCTTCGCAGGGGGATCTCCCTCTTCCCAACCAACCGACCCTGCAGCTCGTCCACAGGCTCTGCATCAGCAGCCTTTGGGTCCCTAAGCCACAGTGGGGGAACACTCTCGACGAAGCCGCCACAAGCAACCTGTTCATCAGGTTCGGGTTTTCATCCAAAATGCCGACACTGACTCAATGGCTTCCTATACTCCTTCCACTCCAAAGGATCTGCGGAACGTGATCAACAATCGGCAGACCGAGCATGGACCCAATCTTCGTACCCATCTGAATGAGAGGCGGGCCCAAGAGGCAAACCCCCGCCGCGAGCAACCGAGGGATCGCTCGTCGCGCCGATTCAATCACGGAGGGTCCCACTCTCCCCGGAGGCAGAGGGAGTCGCCCCAGCGTCGCCCAAGACGGAGCTACTCCCCGGCAGGCCATCCTGCCCCTCGAGCCCAGCAGGAGCCAAAGGCCCCTGTTACCAGGGCAGAATTTCAACAATTCCAGGAGGCAGTCCTCCGGGCGCTCAATGCTGCCCCCAACAATGGTCGTCGGGCTCCCAGCCCTCCGCCAGCTCCTAACCATCCTCACCGCTCCCGAAGTTCTAAGCCAGTTGCGAGCCATCGCCGCCCTTCTCCCGAACACCACCGTCGCTCCTGGAGTCTGCGGCCCGCTCCGAGTCACCCTCGTCGTTCCATCAGCCCACCTCCTACTCAGAGCCGTTGCCGTCTTAGCGCCAGCCCTCCTCGGCATGAGGAGTCTCGAGGCTCAGCAAGACACGATCGAAAGGGAGGAATCGGTATACTGCCGTCCCCACGAGATGGAGAGGCGCCTCGGCCATCTCGACCGAGACGAAGAACGACAGGCCAGGGACCTCCGCCCAAGCAGGCTCCCATTCTCCCGCGCCATCATGGAGGCCCCAGTTCCAGACAACTTCAAACCTCCACATTTCGAGACCTACACCGGAGAGTCGGACCCCGCAGATCACATTGAGAGTTTCAAAACTCTCATGATGATCCACCATGCATCCGACGCCCTCCTTTGCAAGACCTTCCCGGCCACACTTAAGGGGCCGGTCCAGAAATGGTACTCTCGACTTGCACCAGCATCTATCTTCTCCTTCGACTAGTTCGAGGGTCTTTTCCTCACGCATTTCGGGAGCAGTCGCGGTGCCGAGAAGACAAGCGACTCCCTACCGTTCCTCAGTTAAAAGAAGGGCAAACGATTGAGAGACTATGTCAAGCGCTTCACTGCTGAAGCCAGGTCCATCCCTTCCTTGGAACCCTCGGTCGCCACTGTCGCCTTCCGATCCAACGTCCTCAACGCTGACCTCAGAGCGTCCCTTGCCAAGAAGCCCTCTCGGGAATTCTCAGAGCTCCTACTTTGGAGCGAGAAGTACATCCGAGCGGAAGAAGCTCTCCACCGCCCCACCTTTAAGGCCTCATCTTTCGCGAACAAGCGGAAAGGCGCAGAAGGAGCTAAGAAGCTCCAAAAAGACGATGGGGGTTAGCGGCGTCCTCCTCGGTTCGAGAAATTCACTTCGCGTCCGCCATCCTGATGGAGATCGGGAATGAAGGCCTCCTGCCGCCTCCCCCAAGGATGAATACTCTGGGAAAGAAGAAAGACCGGAGCAAGTGGTGCCGTTTTCATCGGGACCACGGGCACGACACAGATGAATGTCGGGCTTTGAAGGATGAAATCGAGGCCCTCATTCAGGGAGGGCAGCTCAACCGGTTCGTGGAGAGGGACCGAGCTGATTCGCCCCCACCGCCCAGGGGGCTAACAGGCGACCCGAGCAGCACACGGAGACTCCGGAGGCCGAAGTAGAGGGCATGTTGCACCTGATACACGGAGGTCCGATGGGGGGAGATTTCAACTCCTCCCGAAAAGCCTTCGTAAGGGAGGTGAACTCCGTGCAGAGCCATTCTCCCCCAAAAGGCCTCGGAGTCCCGGTGACGTTCTCCGATAGGGACCTGGAGGGCGTTCGCACACCCCACTGCGATGCCTTCGTCATCAATCTTCGAATGACGAACTTCGAAGTTCGTCGGGCAGTGTTCTAAATGGCGTCCGCCTCGGACACCTAGGCGGTGCCTAGGCGCTCAAAAAGGGAAGAACAAACCGCATATGCAATAGGCGGTACGCTAGGCGTTGAGATGACAGTTAGGCGTACAAGGCATCGATCTGGTGGCGCCTAAGCGGCCGAGGCGGACCAGGCGGCGCCTAGGCGGTCGAGGCGGACCAGGCGGCACCTAGGCGGTCGAATTTTAAAAAAGCCTCTTCATCTTCAACAGTAAAAAGCCTCTTCATCTTTACATTAAGGTGTTACTAGTTCACGTTATATTCGAAATTTTATATGACTGATTATTGTTTATGTCATTATGAATCTAAAGTTTACACCATAATCGTTGTTGAACTTCTAAAATCATTCTGGCCTAGCATCACTTGTGAATTGTGATGCATTAATCCCATGACTTGGCCATTTTCTTCAGGAAGATTAGTTGTCCCTGATCGCAATAACTCCAATAAATGGTTTGTTTCATCCCTACAACCTGCATTGTCAAGATTACGAATCATTCAATCATATTAGGATAAAGATTAAAGAGTTCACAAAATGATTTAAACTACAAGCACCAAAGTTCCAACTTCACAAAAAGATTTAGACTACAAGCAAAAATAGAGAAATGTAACTTTTAAAGGGTTAATATATTAATATTTAAAAAATAAAAACAAAACGCCTAGGCACCGTCTAGGCGGTAGGCGGTCCTTGGCCGAACCGCCATCGCCTGACGCCGTTTACAACCTTGTCGTCGGGTGTTGGTAGACAACGGCAGCTCCGTCAACATCCTTTTCTTGAAGTCCTTCAAAGGCCTTTCGCTGTCGAGGGACCGGCTCAAGCCTGCAAGTTATACTCTCTACGGGTTCACTAGGGTCCCGGTTACGGTCGATGGAGTTATAACCCTCGACGTAACGGCTGGAAAGGCCCCGGTAACTCGCACGCAGCCAATGGACTTCATGGTGGTCGACGTCAAGGCCGCCTATAATGTTATCCTGGGTAGACCAGGTTTGGCCGCGCTTCAAGCCATCCCTTCAGCCTACCACATGAAGATGAAGTTTCTCATGCCCTCAGGAGTGGGAGAAGTGAGGGGGAGCCAAGAAGCGGCTCGAAAGTGCTCTATGACCTCGATGGGGGTTCCAGTTCTCTCTTTGGAAGCGCTTGAACTGCCTCAGGAAGGCGGTCACACTATTTCCGAGCCCGTCGACGAATTGGAGGAAGTGACCTTCTCCGAAGAAGATACCACTAAGACGTTCCGCGTCAGTAAGGCTCTCTTCAGGAAGGCAGTCACACTATTTCCGAGCCCGTCGACGAATTGGAGGAAGTGACCTTCTCCGAAGAAGATACCACTAAGACGTTCCGCATCAGTAAGGCTCTCTTCCCCTCCATTAAGCATGACATCTCCCGATGCATATGGGAGAACCTCGATCTCTTTGCCTTGACTGCAGCTGATATGCCCGGGATCTCAGAGGAGCTCTCAATGCACTGTCTGAGCGTCACCCCTGGTGTCAAACCTGTCTAACAGAAGAGGCAGAAGTTTGCCCCCGAGAGGCAACAAGCGATTAAGGAGGAGGTTGAGAAACTTCTCAACGCCCGCTTTATCCAGGGGGCAAACTACCCTGAGTGGCTCTCCAATGTGGTGATGGTCAAGAAGGCCAACAAGGGCTGGAGAATATGCATTGACTTCACCTATCTCATTAAGGCGTGCCCGAAGGACCTTTTTCCTCTTCCCAGCATCGACGCCCTGATTGATGCGACCTCCGGACATGAGCTCCTCAGTTTTGTGGACGCCTTCTTAGGGTACAACCAAATCAGGATGTTCCCTCCCGATATCCCGAATACCTCGTTCGTGACGGACCAAGGCCTTTATTGCTACCGTGTTATGTCCTTCGGCTTGAAAAATGCGGGAGCTACCTATCGGCATTTTTTGAACAGGGTCTTCCGAGACCAGATTGGCCGAAACATGGAGGTTTACGTCGGCGACATGTTGGTCAAGAGCGCCCGAGGGCAGGATCACACCCTCGACTCCAAGAAGCCTTCGGGGTGCTCAGGAGGCACAATATGAGGCTAAACCCGAACAAGTGTGCGTTCGGTGTTTCATCGGGCAAATTCCTGGGGTTTATGGTCAGCCAGAGGGGCATCGAGGCCAACCCCGAAAAGATCCAAGCCATTCTGAAAATGGCTCCGCCCTCCAACGTCAAAGAGGTGCGGAGGCTCATGGTGTGCCTCGCCGCGATCAGGCGATTCCTCTCTAAGTTTGGGGAAAAGTGCCTCCCCTTCTTCAAAGCCCTCAGGGGGGCTAAAGGCTTCGAGTGGGGACAGCAGCAACAGGAGTCCTTTGACAAGCTCAAGGAGTATTTGGCCAATCCCCCGCTCCTGAGTAAGCCGGCACCTGGGAAAGGTCCTCTTCCTCTATCTCGCAGCTTCGGAGCAGACGCTCAGTGCGGTCCTTGTGAGGGAAGAGAAGACGCAGAAGCCCATCTATTACGTGAGCAAGGTGCTTCGTGACGCCGAACTCCATTACCCAAAGCTGGAGAAGATGGCTCTCGCCCTGGTCATGGCGGCCCGAAAGCTCCGCCTCTACTTCCAATCCCATTCGGTGGTCGTCCTTACTGACCAGCCGCTGAGACAAGTTCTCCACAAGCCCGAGACTTTCGAGCAGCTCATGAAGTGGTCCATCGGGCTGAGTCGGCATGACATCAGCTACCAGCCCAGAACGGCAATAAAGGTCCAAGCTCTGGCCGAATTCATCGTGGAGAAACACCATCCCCGACTCATGCGAGTCGTTTGCCGACCCCTCTGTCTGGACCGTTTATGTAGACGAGTACTCTTGCGCCGATGGAAGCGGGGCTGGTGTCGTCCTAACTGGCCCCGACGTTTTTGTCCTCCAGTATTCCCTCCGCCTCAACTTCCCGGCATCAAACAATGAGGCAGAGTATGAGGCCCTCATAGCGGGGCTCTGCATGGCCCGCAAGGCAGGTATGAGGAGATGGTTGTAACCAACCCCAGCCAGCCACACTGGGAAGTAGAGATTCACCCTTATCCTGAAAAAGATCCCCATTGTGACTATAAAAACCTCCCTACCTCTTACTGTTAAAGGTGATCACTCTTTGCACACTTGAGCTCTTTCTCTTCACTTTTTATGTGTATTGACTTGAGCGTCGGAGGGTTCGTCGCCAGGATCCATTCCGGTGTCTCGAACGTTTGTGCAGGTTCAAGGAAGCACAAAGGAGTCAACCAGTCAACAAGGGAGAAGAAGGGTTCCGCCTGTTCGAGTTCCTCACGAACCTACAAATCTCATCTATTGCCCCCACCTAAGTAGTTAAAATCTCCGATTACACCCGATTAATCCCCGATTAATCGCTAATCGGAGGTTAAGCGATTATTTTTTTAGCAATTTATAATATTTCAATAGTTAGCAATTTAATCGGGAATAATCGGCCGATTAGTGGTTAATCGGCCGATTAGTGGTTAATCGGCCGATTTTAAGTGGCCAATTAACCGATTAAATATTCTCCTGTAATTTTCATGCTCGTTTGCATTATTTGGGCTCAATCTGGTCCAAATCCAAAATTCAAATACAAGATTCAAACCCCTTCTGGTCCTCGCGCAAACTCAAACCCGACATATCGCCGCTCTCTTCTTCCTCGTGCAAACCCAACTCAAACTGATTATCTTCAAACCCAAATCCAAACTGATTCTCTTCTTCTTCCTCGAGCAAACCTAAACCCGACCCGCCATTGCTCCCCCTGTACCATCACATACTTGACCCTGCCCGCATCTGCACCTCCTCTTGTTGCTTGCACTGCTGCTCCGTGATTGTTTTTGACTGATGGAACCGACCAACAAATCGGACCAGACCCACATCCAGAATTCAAACTCAGCTCAAACTAAGTACTCTTTTTTTCTGTAACTATATGTTCCTATTTGATAATCTCATAATAGTTTTATGTTAGGTTTTAGAGTTGCTACATAATAAGGATATATATCTTTTTTTAATTATATAAATAACGATTTTTCTGATTTAATCCCCGATTATTTTCCGATGAACCGATTACTCACTAATCGCTTCTAGACCGATTAGTTTAAAAAACCGATTTTAACTGCCTTGGCCCCCACACCATAATCCAGCGGCAACAATAATATTGCACGATTTTTTAGGTTTGATTAAGGAATTGGATTCCAGTTCAAAATTTGGATGGAGAAAGAGTGGGGGGTTGCTCCCTACATTTACTCTCTCGTTTTGTTTTAAAAACGAAAAAAAAAGGAGAAAAAATCTTGGACCAGAAGTGGTCTTAGCATAATATATAGTAGATAATCATCTTATTTGGTTATACACAATTACTATGTCTAGTTGTATTCTGTCCATTACGTTGTCTACATACTTAGTTTGACACAAGCCTTGCATCACCAATACTAAGGTTCCTAGAACTCACAACTAGCTAATCAGAGAATTTTTCTATACACCCCTCAAAAAACTTATTTTGGCATAGACCCCTAAAGATCATCCTGTTTGATGTAAGCCTTGTTATAGATTTCGTGCATATTTGGAATTTGCATATTAAATTGGTCTTTGAAAGGTTCAGGTTTAAATCTTGGGCTAAGTTGCAAAGTAGTATATGTATTAAAGTATTTTCTTTTATTACAATCTCATTAATAGCCTGGCAGTAATGATTCTTTGTGATTACCAAGTGGTCATGTGTTGAATTCTGTTCAAAGACGAGAATTATTTGCATTATTTCTAACATATCTTGACAAGTTTCTGTATGGCCAATGTTCGTACTTGTACTTATACATGTGGGTTGGGCTACTAGGGTTGTGGTGCAATGAGGCTGCTAACTAACGCATTGAATGCGCACTGATGCACTTAGCTTGTGAGCATCGGTTGCAAAGATGTTGCCCCGCTGGTTAGCTCCACTAGTACTTTGCGAGATGTTATAATCATTACCGATTGGAGTCTTAGTGGTTGTAGTTATGGGCTTCCGAGCTGTTATTTCATTTAGATATTTGCTTGAAGCCTTGAAAGGAAAAATGGTGGATTTGTTTTTCCTGACTTGCCACGTCGGCATTTTTAACAATTTTATTTTCCACTATTTTCCATGTTTGAAAATAGTTCGTTTGAGAGGAATGAGTAGAGGAATGAGTAAAAACTACGACAGCTCATCAAAAATGCAAAAAGAATCCTATTCACCATAAAATATGCGAATTGGCTTGGAAAAGAGCTCTCTCTCTCTCTTTCTGTCTGGATTTTTATTTACATATTCAAACAAAAAATGAAAAATGAGAAATTATTGTACCACCATAAATTCAGGGTCATTTCATTGCAAACAAACATTGAATTAAAAAAAAAAAACTATAATGCACCGGTGATTTGCTTTTCCTAATTTTTGTTGCGTGGAAACACACGACTCCTTTGTATCAACTAGTTGTTGGGCTCATCAGAGAGTGTTGAAGGTCTTGAATAGTGAAACTGTTGGGTAAATGTAACAGTTGAAACCAAGCCATTAAAGGCTGTTAAACCTGTAGGGTAGGCTAAAGGCTACAGTAAATTTTAAAAATGTTGAAGCCATTAAGGGTTGCATTAAGTGGTTGTGACCGTTGGGCTCTCCCAAATGGTTCAGCAGACAATGACCAAAATCAGTGGGCTACAGTGAGTTTTAACAATGTTGAAGCCATTAAGGGTTGCATTAAGTAGTTGTGACCGTTGGGCTCTCCCAAATGGTTCAGCAGACAATGACCAGAATCTGTGGGCTACAGTTTAAGTGTGCAAGATTCATGGGCTGACTTGGTTTCCAGGGTCAGTCGGCACTTGAGATGAGATTGAAGACTCCACCAAAAAAGAGAGAAAAACAGTTTAATGCCTGAAGGCATTTGGTACCTGTAGCGCCGCAGTTTCGTGTACCGGAAACTCGGGACATATACCCAGAATCTTACTTTAAATGAGTCCACAACACAGAATAATCATAGGAAATTAAAACTTTTATTACATTATCATAATATACAATGTAGTCTAACAATATAATTTACATCACGAATTATACCAATAAAATACATTGTATAAAATGTTTATCCTCTGTTTGGATGCTTCACACAACTCGAGTCTCCTGCTCCCACGATCAGCAATCCTGCAATTAACAAACTGTGGGCACGTCAGTTGAATGCATCTGATGCAATGCTGGTAAAACCAGCGATCCCAAAATCTCGACAATCAATATTTGATGCAAAAGAAAAAGGTGAAAGTCAAATCACAAGTGTCACTGTATGCCATGATCTAGAATCTAATGCACAACTCAAATGCGCACGATGTTCTTACACTATTGCACACTTTGATTGGAAACATATGCATTCCATACTACGTACTCCCCAATCAAGCTGAACGTACTTCTGATTATAGGGTTCGATTCCTCGCCATGCAATCTACTCTTGTACTCTTTCCTATTTCTGACATTTATCTAGTGACTGGTAGAGTCTGCAGTTGGTGCAGTCTATTTCCGCTACTGCAGTTGGATCGTGGTCCTTCTCTACCCTGAACGATAATGATCACACTATTCGTTCAGATCATGGTCCTTCTCCACTACGACAGGATCATGGTCCTTCTCCACTCTCGGTCAGGCTGGTGATCATTCGACTTTCGCCGCAGCTCTGCCAGAATCATGATCCTTCTCCACTCCTGTCTTACCAAGGTTATTGTGAACATAAGACGAATCGTAGGGCCTTCCCTACTCCGCCAAGAGACATAGTTTCACTCTTGCGCCCCATTCTTATTGATAACCCAGAACATAGACGGAAGATTAAGGGTTCATCCCCTAAGTTCCGACAGAACTTGTAGCTTACGTCAATGTCCCGCGCTCATCACTAAATCCCAGAAATTAACAGTGGAGACAGCGTCACACGTGTCCAGATGAGACGATGCTGCACGTGCCCATTGACATGTGGTACACGCCCAGTTAGTGCCTTTCCTAACAAACGATATTCTACCCATCTATTCAAGTATCAACCACCTAGGCATATGGTCTTGAAACTTCATTCAAATGACCCTACATAAGCACACTACTCTACGGCCATAGCTTACAAATTGTCTCTACAAAAGAGGAGCTTAAAGACCCCAAAACGATGAATTTACAAATTCAAACAACCAGCACATCATGACAATTTATGCCATTTAGGGTTCCTTCCGACCTATTTCGAAGGTGAAACATGCCCGAGTAGAACCCCAAATCTTATTTCATTATAGACAATAAGTTTAGATCACCATTTGTGTATATTTCAACTACACTAGCACAACATCATACAACAAAGATCTTAAACATCACCTCCTAATCAATGAGCAAATAGCAACTAGTTGCTCACATGGACTAGGAAAATCAACTATACCACATACAATGCTCAAGCCCATCCACACATTATGACATAATCAGAAGTTATAAAACATGCATTTGTAAGTCAATTTAGAAGACCTATAATTCGTATTTGGCAACTTGCATAACATCAAAAGAGCAAGTTGAAAATTCGACATGCAGTTTCTGTTTACTGTAAAAATCACTATAATTCGTATGCTACTTGGATGTCGCAGGCTTTTTAGAAAGCTCTATGAGTCTACTACAAGTTCTTAGTTAGAAGTTTTCTCAAAATACTTCATTTAAGTGGCTAAAATGATCAAGAACTGAAAGGTGTCCAAATTTTCAGAAACTAATAAACTGCTAACCAATCATGAGTTCGAAATTAGTTTAAAATACTAAACAATGTCCAAAATTCATAAAATTTGGTGGGCATGTTCTAGACACATAAGTATCACATATAAAAATTTCAACTTGAAATATCACATAGTTAGAGAGATTATTTTTTGAGGGATAAATTTAAAAAAAATCCCTTGAACTATCCCTTTTATGCAGAAAACCTCACTGAACTATTTTTTGCGCAAAAAACCACACAAGTATAGTTGCAAAAAATCCACTCCGACGGCTTGAGCTTTCTGCTAAAGTTGAGTGAGGTTTTTTGACAATAATGAGAAAGATGCATGGTGTTTTCTGAACCAACTTGCAAAGATGAATGATGTTATCTAATACAAGCAGAAAAGTTAGATGTAGTTTTTTGAAAATATACTTCAGGGGGGTTTTTTGCAACCATACTTGAGTGTGATTTTCTGCGCAAAAAAGTTCGGTGAAGTTTTCTGCATACAGGGAAAAGTTCAAGGGTTTATTTTTCTTTCAAATTTAGCCTTTCAAAGAAATAGCAGTAAATAGGAAAATCTTAGCTCATACCGACAGGTGACGGTGGTTTCAGATTTTATTAAAATAGCAAATATTATCAAAAATTATGAAATTTGGTAGAGATGTTCTACACATTTATGAGATGTTGCTGTAAACATTTCAACCCTAAATTCTTTTTATTCAAGGAGTTATGATTCCACATATGTACATACAATTTCATGCAATCCATTTATGAAAAGAGTACACTATTTTATTTAACAAATTACGGGGAGTTGGAGAACACCCACATTGTGTTTGAAGAGTACAACACCTCACTTGCTTGTCCTTCTCCTCCTAGCTTGATTTTTCTCGAAATAGCCAAATAGAGTGGTGTGGAGTGAAGTAGAATTGAAGAGTAGTATGGAGTGAAATTATATGGAATGAAGGAGTGAAGTAGGAAAAATGAATTACGGTTTCTTCATACATACTTGTATATATAGAGAGGGGGAGGGGGTTTGGCCGGCCAAGGGGGTATGATGAGGTTAGGACAAGTGTGGAGAGGTGTAGGAAATTCTAGAATTGCTTAGTCATCCATATATATGTATGGATATTACATACACTAATGTGGTTGATTATTATCCATATGTATGTATGGACAAATACAATTTATAATAATATATATGCAATTTATTAGCTATCATGGTTGTAAAATAATGCAATATTATTCATATACACGTAAATGATCCAATATTATTCATATACACAAATACACAATATTGTTATACCAAAATAATTGTTAATTAATGTCCCGTATTTAATGTAGTATATATATGTGTGTGTGTGTGGGGGGGGGGGTATATATATGGGTATTATATAAAGTTGGGTCTATAAAATTATATAATGGGCCATATGTGAGTGTATGGTGGCTGGTTTGCTTGTGGGCCCGGATTGCTTCATGCACATGAGTGCATGAATGGCATGGTGAGCTTCACAAGATGGTGAAGTGAGTTTAGATGTGTGATTAATATCCCACATTGGCTAGGGTATAGAATATGGAGTATATATTAGATTAGCCAATGATCAAAGGTTACCACCTCGATGTAGAATCGGTCCTTAATCGGTTAGTTGTGGTGATTGGTCTGGTTCCGGTAAGGATCGTGGCATGCTTCTTGGAATAGCCATGACACCTTTTGTGAGACAAGCCTGTGGTGGGCCGTTGTTAGGATTTATCTTTCGCGTGAGCAGCTGAGCGGGGCTCAGGGCGTTACAAAAGTCGGGCTCGGGGCGTTACATTACCTGCCTGTTCGAGAAGGGGCGGACCCAGAAAATAATATTGTGTGGGGTTCAGGATGTTAATAGAGATAATTTATTGTACTAACATTGTATGCGGTTTCATTTCCTTTTTTACAAAATCCATTTTTAAGAATTAAGCTATTTTTTGTTTGGCTAAATTTTAGAAAACCACCCCAATGTTGGGCCAAAATCATGAAACTCACATCTAGTTGGATATGCTTCACTTAGTCCACTTATTTTCAAAAATATGCATCACCCAGGCCGCTCTCATATTTAAGGTGCTCACGTGCAATCATGTGTTGGATTAAGATATTATTTTGGACTAAAATGCCCTTTTAGTTGGATAATGTTTAAAATAATGTTGAAAAAGGTTGGATCTTATTGGGAGCTTTAATGAAGAAGATGAAGAGTTAGAGTGGTGGGTTGGATTTGGTTTTGAGTTTTGTCTTTTTGTCTTTTTTCCTTTCTTTTCTTTTGTTTTCCATTTTGGGTGTTGGCCCCATAACCAATATAATACTCCCTCCGTTTCAATATATAAGTCACTTTAGCTTCCCAATGCAAATGTCTTGTCAATCTTAAATGTCCATCAATTAATTTTTTAAGTCGTTTCCAATTTTACCCTTATCTTTTCAACTACTTCTACCCACTACTTATTGATAGCTCATTTATAGAGGAGGGCAAATAGGACAATTTACAATTGGTAGCGCATTTATGAGCTTCAAAGACCAAGAATGTCTTATACGTTTTTTCAATCCTAGGGTTTTTCTTAATAGGCATGTCGAATTCTAGAGTGACTTATATTTTGAAACAAAGGGAGTATTCAACACTAATCAGATTGATTAGCAGGAGGTAATATGTACATTTCACCCATATCTTAGGGGTTTGTTTGGTTTTTCAAAAAACTAAAATAGGGGGCCTAGGTGATGCATATTTAACTAGAGATGATTTTCTTGATTTTTGGCTCAAAAGTGGGGGTAGTTTTATGAAATTTAACCTTTTTATTTTTATTTTTTGTTTTTAGAATTAAGCTAATTAAATAGATCATTTAACATATACTTTTGTGCACATATTATTAATCTTGGATCTAACATGGATTGTTGTTGCGATTGCAGTGTGTTGATCTAGTGATTTCTTGTCAGTCGGTAGCGACTATTGTCAACCCTAAACCATCTCCAGAAGAGAGATAGGCCTAAGGAGAATGATATTATAATAACTATGGACTTCTTGGGGGTGAAAGTGCTCAAGGGTTTCTATGTAAATACCTTATATATGGGAGTTTTGATTTTTATTTTTTCACAAATATTAAAGGTTTATATGTAAATACCTTATATTTTACCCTTTGTTAATTTTATTTAGTGGGCCGGTGCATGGATTTAATTCACTAGAATGGGCAGATGTGGAAGCAACTTATGCATTGATGGGGGGGGGGGGGAGGGGGTGTGTGTGTTTCAATTTAATGTTTTTTTTAATATATGCCTTTTTTGGAAACTATTTACAAAAGTCGACACTTTGCCAAACTAATTGCTCTCAGGGACTCAACAACTACACTTGCCGTTTCCAGCAACGAGCTTTGTTATTTCGTGCTCGTCGTTGGGAACGGCGGGCCTAGTTTTATTTTTTTCGAGAAACTCGCTGTTCCCAACTGCGGGTGTAGTTCAAAATTATCAAACAAGACTCGCCATTCTCAACAACGAAATTTTTTATACTAGACTCGCTGTTGGGAACGGCGAGGTTATATGAAATTTTATTGGACTTGGTGAATTTTCGAAAAAGCTTTGTTTCACTCTGTGAAATTTCATATGACCTCGCCGTTCTCAACGAGTCTAGTATAAAGAACCTAGGAACGATGAGTCTTGTTTGAAAATTTTGAACTAAACTCTCCGTTGGGAATGGTGAGTTTCTCCAAAAAAATTAAAACTATACCTGCCGTTTCCAACGGCGAGCACAAAATAACTTAGCTCGCCGTTGGGAATGGCGAGTGTAGTTGTTGAGTCTCCGAGCGCAATTTGTTTGGCAACTGTGATCTTTTTGCAAGTAGTTTCGAAAAAAAAACATATATTAAAAAAAAATTCCAATTTACTCTGTGCACCCTATAAATATTAGATCTACAAAAGTTCAAAGTTAAATTTCTTGAATTTTACTAAAAGTTTGTGGGGTCTGCTGGCACCTCATTGTGTACTATAGGTCCACTGTTGTGTTTGTGTAATAGGTTGGTGCTAGCTAGCACACGTCTTCTTGTTGGTGGAAGCAATTTGGTCATCCTTGCTTCGGATTGGCCCAAATAACGCTACAAAGGAGGGTGTTCCGTGTGGGATGTACAACTCCTATTTTACTGTTGTGCAAACCTATGTTCTTAAGCACGTCAACTGGGCTTTGGGTTTGAAACTTAACTTAGGATAATTTCCTTCTCTTTGTTTGGTGGTTGCTTCTTGAATTGATCCGTTTGGAGAAGTTTTTTAATTTCTACCGCAAAATAATCCTTCTGTTTTGCCCTCTTGCTCCGACAACCCCCAAAATCTTATTTGAACCTACACAGTTACTCATAGTTGAGTTTTTTACATTTATGTTCCGTTTGTACTTCAGTTTGACTTTGTACTTTAGTTTGACACAGATCATACACCATGGACTGGGGTTCTTAGAAGTTGTAATTATTTATTAACTGTTATTATAATTACTATTCTTATTTTGGAGACTAGGTCATAATCTCATACAAGAGGGATTTGAATCGTAGACCTCTTTACCACTACGAAGAGGTTTTACTATCTTGCTGCAATGGCAGTTGCAGAACGCTCCCTAATGGTCCCGAAAAACATTATATTTCCAAATCTGTCCCCAATAAATCACTATTACCTTATTCGAGGGACAAACTTTAATAGCCCCTCTAGTTAGTAGAAATTAAGTATGATGGTATATTTTGTTAAAAGTGACGAAATATGGGTACATTCACCAAATTGCCGCCCACTCTACTTGCCTTCATCCTTTACAACGACTTTTCTTCCTAAAGAATTAAAGATGCCTGCTTCTCCCCCTCTACTGTGTCCTCTTTCTTTGGCATTCCATTCTTCTTCCCTAAGTGCATCTGCTTCACCTGTTGCCGGTTGCCCCTACCTCTGCCTGGCTCTCGAGACTTCAACTGTGTCAGTTGCCACCAGATTTCTCAAGGGTTTTATTAAATTTTGGGGGAAAATGTCAATGTTAAATCAGTTAAGTGTTAACCAAAGTTGCTGAAAAGGACTAGTAAAGTGTGGGCCCCCCGTTGTTAGGGTTAAATGAGAAAATAGCAATTTTTGGAGGATCATATATGGAAAGAACCCGTATTAATATATACATCAAGTCCTGTTTATAGGTTACATGAACCCTCTATCCTCTGAAGATATTCTTTATGTTATGACTTTTTTACTTTTATTGCTATGAAAAATGACTATTTGAACAATATGAACCTGCATTATTCAAAGAAGATTGAGACTTAAACTATATGCTTCTGTAGATCTTGGAGAGTAAAAGTTAAGGGTACCTTGGTATGCAATATGGATATTACAGAATTTGTCATTCAAGGGGTTCGTTGGTATCAACTCTTCTCAATTTTTTGAGGTTAAACTTATGAGAGGAATTTAATACGTTGTGTAGATCGAGGATTTTTTTCTTAGTTGAAGCAGTATTTTGTCATTCTTTCTTGCCTATCCTGAATATAATCAGCCAGGTAATGGTATCAAACCTGTCATTCTAAACCGCATGTTTCATATTTATTCGCAAGTAAAATGTAAAATTTCTCACATTTTATCAACTTTTTATGCATTACTTTGTTTTAGTCTTTTAGCAGATTCTCCACTCTTCAATCTTGAAGAGATATTGGTTTCAGCGAAACTGTGTTTGACTTAAATATCCCTGTGTTTGTTACCCATGCCAGATTCGAACTTTAGGAATGTTGAGATCTCGATTTCAGTCACTACCAAGTGCGTACAATACTCGTCTAATTCCTGCCGAGAAGTCCGAGGAAGTCCAAAAGAAGGGACTAAAGGCGTCTCTGTCCCGAAGGTTTGCCAAGGTATGATCAATATTTTTTGTCTGTAGATCATCTGGCTTATTTCAATTTAAAGAGTCGAGTGATTCACCTATGTATTAGTCTGATTGAAGTTATTTTACCATTTCAGATTCCTCCCGGTAATAAAGAGAAGGAAACAGCAAAGTTTGCTCAAATGTGGAATAAAATAGTGACTAGCTTCCGGGATGAAGATCTCATAAGCAACAGGTAGTTGATGGTTCAAAATCATTGTTGTACTTTGCTGTCATTTACATTTCAAATATTTATGGAAAGTCATGTTGATGAAATATAGGGAAATGCACTTGCTTCTTGTTCCATACTGGGCAGACCGGGAGTTGAACCTTGTTCAGTGGCCTCCATTTTTACTTGCTAGCAAGGTTGTTATTTACTGCTAGTTATGTTGTGATGGACATTTCTATTGTACAAGCTAACTTTTTGAATTAATATATTTTCATTAGATCCCAATAGCTTTAGACATGGCTAAAGATAGCAATGGGAAAGATCGCGATCTAAATAAAAGACTCGAGGCAGATAATTATATGGCTTGTGCAGTTCGTGAGTGTTACGCTTCATTTAAGAACATTATTAACGAATTAGTTGTTGGTAATCGTGAGAAGGAGTAAGTTGTGTTGCCTTCCGTGTTTCATATTTCCTTTATAGTAATCATTCAGGTTAGTTTTTATTGTGTATGTTTTCATTATAGGGTCATAAAGAAAATATTTGATGATGTGGATAAGCATATTGCCGAAAGTACATTGATAAAGGAGTTGAATATGAGTGCTCTTCCAACTCTCAACGAGCAATTTGTCAAGTTAATTAACTTTTTGGTATGCATTCTAAACTTTAAGTTCATTAATACATTTCTTTGAGTGGTTTCAAGTGGGTTGAAATCTTATTTATTGCAGAGGGAGAATAAACAAGAAGATAGGGACCACGTTATTCTTCTTTTCCAAGACATGCTGGAGGTTGTGACCAGGGATATAATGGACGATCAGGTTGCAGGGTATGAATTTCCTCTCCATTCTATATTCGAGGTTTAGAACATCTCTGTCCTTTGAGGCAAAATAATGTCTAATCTTGGACGAAATCGTTATGCAGCATATATAATTTTATTGTGACTGTAAATTTTTGTGTTTTGGGAAGTTACTAGCCTGTCTGTAACACTTTTATATTCACATTTGAAGTTAGGGATATTGATGTAAACTTAACCCTAAGTAGAGCAAGAATTTTACAAGATTAAGTTTACCAACATGTAAAGCACAGAAATTAAACTACCAATTTGTTTGATGGATTTTCAAAAATTAAAATAAGTTTAACAAACCCATTTAAAATTCAGCTCTACTAATCAATAATTATATACCTAAGCGTGCTAGCAAGTAAGATATGCAATAAAGATTTGTACACTAATAGGTAAGTAGAAGCGCTCACTCTCAATATTTGTAGACGACATAAATATTGAGAGATGATAAAGCGGTAACACAAATATTTGAGAAGTGGAAATAGTTTACCGATATTGACGAACGGGTTGTGATGGCATGGAAACAGTCGGTGGCGCTCGGGGTGGTTGCGAGGCGGTGCAGCAAGGAGGACGGAGATCAATGGCGGCTGCAGCAAGCGGTGAAGGGGGTGCGCCGGTTGCTAGCGGTGGCGCCAGCCACTGGGGTGACGGCAACGCGGGTCGATGATGAGCCGGTTAGGGTTATTGTGAAGATTTGGGTGTTTGGGTTTTGACTAGAAAATTTGGGGGTTAGGGTTTCAGACTAGAAGGGATTTGGGGCCAGGGCTTCGACGGCGGTAAGGAGAAGGTGGTACGACGAGGTGTGCGAGGGTTGTCGGGGATCGAGGAGATGGGGTTGGTGCAGTGGGGGTGGTTGGCAACGAGCGGAGGTCGAAGGTGGGGCGGTTGCAAAGTTGGGGAGGAGGACGATGAGGGGAATAGGCGGATATGGTTTGGAAGGAGAGGGCAAGGTTGCTGGCGGCGGTTTGGAGGCAGTTGACGTCGGGTGGGGTGATTGGGGTTGGGTTTCGGGGGCAAGTAGAAAGGAAGGAGAGAGGGAAGATTTAGATTAGGGTTTAATTAATTAGGTTTAGGATTTTTAATTTGAAGATTTGGGTGTAGTTTTAGAGTTTATCACAAATCCTAATACTTAATTAGGATTTCTCAGAAACTCTAATAATTATTTCAATTGTCTCACACAAAAGAGGGATGAAGAGCAAAATAATAATTTTTTTAGTCAACAATAGCATACTTTCTCATTTTCTCAAGGCCTATATATAGGCTCGAAACAAATCTCAATACAAATTTCCAAAATATTCTAATGCATAAAATCAGTGATGTTGAAGGCGCGCCTCAGGCGCAAGGCGCAGGCAAAATCCAAGGGTGCGCTCAAGCCTCAGTTGAAGCGCACCCCTTGTTCGAAGCGCTGGTGAGGCGCGCGCCTCACCACGCCTCGACGAAAGGTGCGTCTCAACATTGTTTTATCCCTTTCTGTATTATTTAAGTATTCTTTCTTTTTTAGTTTCGAGTCTTTTGACGGGTTTTATATTTTTTATATTTTTTATTATTTAAAGTATTCTTTCTTTTTAAGTTTTGAGTCATTTCACAGGTTTTACAATTATATTCTTTTTTATTATTTAAATTATTCATTCTTTTTTATTTTATTTTTTAGTATTCTTGCTTTTTAGTTATGCAATGCTTTTGCTTTACTGCTTTATTAGGCTATTTGGATGAAACTTACTGTAATAATTAATTGTTGAATACTTGAATATTCTTAATATTTAATTGTAATATTGTACTACTCTGTAATAGTGTAATACTAATACTGCACTGTGATATTCTCAAAAAAAAAATTGTTCAATATACAAAAATTATAACTTACACAGTTACAACTTACAAATTACACTTTCACCGTTACATAGTTACACTTACAAGTTACACCTACAAAGTACATCTTCCATATCTTTTTAAGTATATGGTCATAGTATGATATATTTTGTTGCTATGATGTTATCTTGTTTATATAATATAATTTATAAAATTTTAAAATCCCAAAAAGTAATAGTGCGCCTCGGTTAACTGAAGCTTGCGCCTCAAATTGCGCCTTGTGCTTCAAATTGCGCCTTGTGCCTCAGGCTTTTTACAAGGAATTGAAATTACTTGCGCCTTACGCCTTCGACTACACTACATAAAATAAATATAAGTACTTAAATAAAAATACGAGGCTAATAGAACAGCCATCTAGACGATGTTTGCGCTTATAGAAACGCCCGAATCGTCTCAAACTGATGTCCTCATCATTCTCTCCGGGTGGGAGAGGGCTCGACCCAGTCGAGTCAAAATCAGTCCTCCTGTCATAATGCTCCAAAAGGTCTGGATCAAAGCGCTAGAGCTCTTCACGATCTATCCAAGTATCCTCCGTCTCCGGCTTGTTTTTTCATCTTACCAAATACCTATGAATACCACCATCTCAAGTAGAGATTATCTGATCATCTAAAATATTATGTAATTTTTCTGTCGGTAGGTAAGAAGTATCAGGTAGTGGGGGTAATGTGGGAGTCTAACCAGTAGGCTTCACAGGATAGGCTTATCTATAAGAGGATTTCTAGGGCTAAATTCTGGGCCTTCATAGGGTACTAGATTCTCAATATTTAAAGTCTTATGCCAAAACCTTCAGGAAAGTCAACAACATAGGCATTATCATTGATTTTATGCAGAATTTTAAATGGGCCTGCAGCACGTGCATTTAATTTCTTAACGGATCCAACTGGAAACCGTCCCGGACGAATCCAAACCATCACTTCGTCACCCACTAATAGTTTTAAATTTACTTCTAATATCTGCTCTTAGTTTGTAGTTAAAATTATTCTCATTATTTTTTTTGGAAATTTCTATATGCAAGTCATGAATGCGGGATGCAAATGTAGATGTAGACTTTGAAACTCTATGATGTTCTAACATGGGGACAAGATTTATGGGTTGTCTAGGACGATAACTATGCATAACTTCATGTGGACTCATGTCGGTGGTTTTATTCATAGATGTTTTGTAGGCAAATTCAACAACAGTTAATTTCAAGTCCCATGTTTTTATTTTTTCTCCCACAAGAGTACGCAAGAGATTGCCTAGACTCCTATTGACAACCTCAGTCTGTCCATCAGTTTGCGAAAAATAATTCTTTTGTTAAATCGAATTAATTATTTAAAAATTGCAAAATATAATTAAAAATTCAATAAAATTAATTAAAAATTCTAAAAAATAATTATAAATTCGGGAAAATATTTTTGATCTCCTGGAAAAATAATTATAAATTAGAATGATTGATTGAAAATTGATTGTTACTTCGCAAAACTGAATATATAATTCGAAAAATAATTTAAAAAATAGAAAAAAAATCAATAAAAAATCCAGAAGATCCCACAAACACATCTGAATACAAGGCAGGCCCAATTAAACGCTGTTAAGCTCTGCGAGCGATTCTAAAGTTCCTAAGAACGCCGATAAAATTCCGTACGCCATGAAAACAAGAAAACTCCCCCCCAAAGGCTGTTAAACTCAGTCTTCGGGAGTGGGGGGCTTGTGATATTGCTAAAAATAGGATTAAATCGAGACCGTTCAAACCGAGCACGAATCTTAAAGCTCTCAAGGGTAAAACGGTAATTGTACCTACAAACTGGTTTGAAATGGGAACTGGGTTTCTCTACAAAACCTAGTAACCCGAAAACGGATCTATCCTATTGGGCGTGGGTGGCAACCCGTTTCAAACCAGCCCAGATATTTAAAGAGTAATTCAAATTCATGATTATCTCTATTCTCTAAGAGGCTGTTTAAACTGCCCCTCTTATCATGAAACGAGTTTAAACTCTATATATCTTATCCAAAAACACCGGGACATAGTGATAAATGATTATCTCTAAACTGTCTCTTAAGGCGACTATAAATACCCTTCTTCCCCTACCATAACAAGGTAATCAATATTTTTCCACATAAACGCCCTTTCATAATCTTTCTGATTACTGATTTGAGCGTTAGAGGGTTCGTCGCCGGGATCCATCCCGGTGTATCGAACTTTTTGCAGGCCAACGACAGCGGCAAAGAACAGTCAAATGCCGGTGAAAGTCAACAAGTTTGCCATTATTGTTTCCAAAAGAATCTACAAATTAATCTGTTTGCTCCCACACCAAAATCATCAGCAACTATATATATATATATATATATATATATATATACATATATATAGGTTGAATTTCCAACTAAGCTTCAAAGGATTTCTTTGTTGGGGCTATCCCAGAGATGGTCTAAACCGTTCATCTCTATCTGCCTGCCTTTACTTGCTTTCAAAAGGTGACATCATTTAGTTGAAATATATTTTCCCAAACATCAAGTCATAGCAAGAAAATACAATATTACAGCAAATACAATCTTATTAATATATGGACAAAGGGACGTGATATCACATTCTTAAGTTAGACGAAGGCATGCGGATTAAGATGTACAGTTTGGATCATCCATGGTATGGCCCTAACAGAGAGATTCTGCAAACCTTAGTTTGAAATTTGGCCTCAAGTGAGAATTTAACTATCTGTCTATGTAATTTCGTACGTGTTTAAGCGTTGATTATATGATTCACAGTGTCTAATGGAGGGGTAAAACTCGTCAGGTTGTTCCAATTTTTTGTTCCTAGTTTTTATGATATAAGTCACATTCAGTAATGTGGATTTTCAATTTGGATTGTCAATTTTCTAGTTCAAGTGAGTACTTACATTTTCGATATGCCGAAAATAGTTCAGGACCTCCAGGTCAAGTCAAATCTCTATATAATGGAGCTATAAACAAAATCTAGGCTTGTTGATGAATAATAATCCATGCATAATGGTTGCAACCTTAACTTTTTTGAACAATACAAAAATGGGATAATGTGAAACATGTTTTAGATGTCTTCAAACAATAATGCAGATTTAATGTAAGTCTGTTAGCATAAGCTTATTTATATATTATTATATCGCTTGAATTGCCCTGTGCAAATTGTTGAATTTGCACTGTTAGATGCATGGTTAAAGAGTCTCGGAGTTTGCATACTTTTTGTTGATGCATCTTTTAAGACATTGATTAGAATGAATGGATTGGATCCTCCACTCTGTCATCAGCTATGAATTATGAACACCTATTGTTGGTCGATGTGGTATTGTGTCTATCACGTATCTGACATGACCCTATGTATGCCTGTCACGCCCCGCTTCCCAAAATACGGAAATATGAGCACGTAACGAAGGCCCAACGAATGATTATACATCATCCATAAGCGGTACTAGTCTAACTCAACAATATACAAGAGAAACAACCACGTAAGCAAAGAATTTAATCACATAAACAATAAAAAAACTCGAAGATAATCATGAAATTAATTCACTAAATAATAATCCAACATCTGGGATAAAACAATTTTGGGTCATAAAGCCCAAGAATACAAAGTATGATAAAAAGAAATACAATAAGCAAGTAGAAAAGATAGCTAAGAAGTCTAATGGGCCAGCTCCAATCTTCAGAGAGTTTGCTCACCAAGTTCTTTTTGTATTGCTTCTTCGGTACCTGTTAATACTGGATCTAAAAAGAAAGAAAAGAGAGCCCTTAGAGCAAGTCGTGGGCAGCAAGTAGAGAAAACAGAGGATGAAGAAAAAGCATTAATATCAAAGAATAAGGACATGGTCAAAGACAGAATAAAGCAAAGGTAGGCAAAATATCAAAGGTCTACAGTAAGTCACGCATGTAATGCAGGATGTTAGGATCAGGCAGTAAATGCAGGTTATTAAGTATTTTATTAATCTATCTAGTGCACGTACTACTGCGTCCCATTTCACAGGTTCCGCGCAAACACACAGTGAACGTTTTAGACTGATGGTGAATTCTCGATTTGTGTACTCGGCCTAGTAATCAGTATTTCATGTTCAGTATCCGTGTTTCTCGAGCAGTGTTTATCGGGCAGTAGTTTATGGCCATCAGTATAGGTCAGTGCGGTTCAGGTAGTAGGGCCCGACCGAGTACAGTTTCCGATCGTTCACTATCAAGTCCACCCACGGTACCCCGGCTTTTTATTAGTTATTTTAATCTTATGTGAGAATGCAAGGTGTCAATGTTGTATAATACTATGTGTGACTAATTCTATGCGTTGCAGGCAAAGCATGAGGCAAACAAATCATTTACACACATATCGCATAATCAGGACAGCATGACCTTACTGTACTAAAACATGGATTCCAGCCACTACAAAATAGCAAACCTGAATCCGCCGGAAGATCTGGAAAGTAGACTTCCACACGGTTCCAGCGAGTATAATTAAGGTATATAATTGGTATAGGAACTAGGGTGAAAACTCTATTCTAATCAGATTTTAAGTTCATGCAGCATGCAGTAGGTTGTGTTCAACTAATTGTTTCAGATCAAAGAACTCATTAATAAAACCTATAAAAATTCTGGGCGATACCTATACATGTCTAGGTCCGGCCTAAATTATTTCATATTTTTCTTGTACTATTAACAGGGTCAAATAAAATATAGAATAGCAGAGTATGCATGAAAATCTGAGTCTGAAATTACTAACACAGTTGCATTAAAGTGATGATAACTAACAGATGGCAAATCAGAATTTAAATCCAGACCAGAGAAAAATTATTTAGACATCAAGTGCTACATTTTATCTTTAGTAAGTTCTTTTAAATTATGTCATTAGCATGGTCAAAAATCAATTCAAAATGAAACATATAGTAATCCAGAAATTTGTCTTAGCATGAATAGACAAATAAATAAGTCATATGTTCACATTTAGCATGCAAATTAATAATCAAGTGAATCCTAGGTGTCAACATGCAATTTCTAAGGTTCAAGGTACATTTATTACAGTCATGGTGTCAATTCATCAATTAAAAACCGATTTAGTACATTCAATTTAACATGGCCATTTCATCAAGCAGTTCTAAGCATAAATTTAGTTATTTTAATTGTGCATATGCATAAAACATTGGGGACTGGGTTATAGATCAAAGAGATAGCACGATGTTAAGGGTATGTCGGGTTAGCTCGTGTAAACCCTCGATAATCCTAACGGAATTGTCAAAAGCAGATTTTTGATAACAAAATCTTGAACACAAACAATAAAAAGAGTTCAAGAAGAGACTTGCCTGCTATTGCAGATATAATTAAAATAGGAATAACGGGATCAGAATTCCCGGCGAAATCTCCCAAAAACACGCACGAAGACCATGTGAAGAAACCAACAGCAACTCATGGTAAAACTCCACACCCGATCTGGACAAACACCAAATAGCGATAGGATCCGCTGTGTGCCGAACACCGAACTTAGCCACTCACACTTCAGATCAGACCCAAAACAGTGGACAGCAACTTGGGATCCGCTGCGAACGAACAGCGAACAGCGGGGGCGACCAATCGAGGCTCGTCTTCCTCCTTCGCCGAAGAGAGAGACAAAGCGAGCCACTGCGACTGCGGCGACAATACGGTTGGGGCTCGCGACGTTGGCGGCGGTGACTGGTCGGGAAACGACGCAACACCGGCGGCTCTGTTTTCTGCTCGAAAACAGAGGACGCCAACGGGAAAATGAACGGCTTCGACGACGGCAAAGACGACGATGAGGGCTGGGGATCATCTTCGGTGGATGTAGGGGTGAGCGGAGAGAGATCACGGTGGCGACGACGAGTGGAAGCGACAAGGTGGATGGGTTGACGAAGGGCGAGATTGGTTTTGATGGAGTCTTGGGCTTGGGCAATGGCGAGGATGGCGAGGTGATGAAGAGGAGACGAGGACGAGGATGATGGCGGAGGACGGAGAGATGGACGGGCGGAGGCGATGGAAGTAGGGCTCGGTTGGTCAGGGATTGGGTTATGGGTTTCGGTGGCGAAAATCAGAGAGAGCGGGAGAGATGGAGAGGAGAATTAGGACCAGTAATGGGGGATTAGGAGTTTAATGACGGGTGGGGTTTAAGAAATTAATTAGGGTTAGGGTTAAGGGATTAGAGTATTTATAGGGGGAAATAGGATATTGGGCATTTGGGTATTTGGGTATTAGATCCAATAAAATTAAATGCATTGTATATAATAAAATTGATAAATACAAATCCGAATACAAGGAATAGGTGATGAGGACATCAGTTCCAGACGATTTGGGCGTTTCTATCAACGCAGGCATAGTCTTCATCAGCTGTTTTATTCAGTTTAGGATTTTTTTATTTTATTTCCATTTTTATGTAATCTTTTTTGTAATTTTTAGATTCTGAGAATATTTTGGAGATGTGTTTCAAGATGTAATTGAGCCTATTTAAAGGCCCTGAGATGAATGAGAAAGGCATGCCATTATTGATCAAAAAAATCTGTGTTGAGTTTTGCTCTTCATTTTCTCTCCTTTGTGTGATACAATTGAGATCAAATTAGGGTTTGTGATAAATCCTAATCTAGTTTTAGAATTAGTGATTAATTCTAAAATTTATCCCCAATTAAAAAAAATCCCCGTTAAATTTTCCCCTAATCCCCCAAATACAAAACCCTAATCCTCTATCCCCATACCCGCCGCCTCCAACTTCTTCGTTCTTCTTCGTTTTTCCCAAACCCACCAACTCCACTCCAATCTCCACGAACCCAACTCCAAAGCCCCAAATCCCGATCCAAAGAACCCTCCTCTCCATCGTCGTTTTCCTCTCTCGCTACCCACACCCGACCCAGAAACCCTAACCTTCGTCCCCGACCTCCGACCCCTCGTCTTCTTCCTCCATCCCGCAAACACCCAACACCACTACTGCCTCCACCTTCTCCTTACCGCCATCAACCGAACCCTAACCCCACAGATCCCAGCAGCCTCGACAGCCCTATCTCCTCCTGTGCTCTCCGGTCGCCCCACCTCTCGACGACGTCGCCGCCGTCGCCAGCGCCGCTCCTTGCCGTCGTCGACGTCGATCAGCGACGCCGCCGACCCTCGTGGACTTGCTCGTGGAGTTGCTGACTGTGCTTACCTTGTTGCTGTTGCTGTCCAACCCGGAGGTCGACACTGGTTTCTTCGCATTCGGTATACTCTTTCCATTTCTTCCGTATTTATGTTTTACTGCCTTATCATCTAGTATATTATCTAATTTGTCTGTCGACCACAAAATACTGAGATTGAGTGATCCACATGCTAGATTAGAGTACGAATCGGTATTGCACTTTTTACTTGCTAAAACACGTAGGGATTTACTTATTGATTAAGATTGAATTATTAATTGGGATTGTTAGCATTTGATTCAATTCTTGAAAACCCATCGAACCTGTTAACTGTTAAAATATCCAATCTAAATCCGCACTTTCATGTTGGTAAAATTAACCCATTAAAATTCTTGGAAAATTCTCTATTTTAGGGTTGGTTTTACATCATTTTGGTATCAGAGCGAAGGTTCTTAAAACCTTAGTTCTTGCATCGTAGGCATCATTTTTGCATTCATTTAGGATTGTGTAGTTTTTATCTTTTTTCTTCTTTTATTTTAGTTTATTTCAGATTCATTAAAAAAATAAAAAAATAAAAAAAAATAAAAATAAAAACAAAAATAAAAAATTAGGACACTCTATTTCACACTTTTGGTGAATGCGTCTTCGCAGCACCATCACAGACCCTGAAGAGCCTTTCCTATCCCTTCCCAATCACCCAATTAGGAACCCTAGACTTCCCAGACCTGAAATGGACAATTCTGATATCTCCGCTACCCTAGCTGCCATCCAAGCAACTCTTGCCAATATCAATCAGAGGCTTGAGAAAGTGGAGCTAAATCAGACAAGTGTCCCTGAGCTTCATGGCCATCGTCAGATCCCTCAAGGGAATGTTCATGACGATCGACGTCAAGAACGTGACCCTGACGAACAATATAAAAAGAACGTTAAGGCTGACGTTCCCCAATTGGAAGGCCACATGGAACCCCAAGCTTACCTTGATTGGGTCCGTGCCATGGACCACTATTTTGTGTGGTTCGACATGAGCGAAGCCCTTAAAGTTAAATTTGCAACTATGAAATTAACGGGTAAAGCTCAACAACATTGGACCAATCTTGAACATGCCCGCAGAGGCCGAGGCCTGGCACCCATAGCCACTTGGGAGGCCATGAAAGAGAAGCTCACTGAGAGGTATGTACCGTTATCGTTCCACACCCGATTGCTAGATTCGTGGAACCTATTGTATCAAGGAAGTAAATCCACACAAGAATATGTAGATAAATTCGATGACTTCCTTATTCGGTGCAACGCGTTAGGTAAAGAGAGTGAAGAACAAACTCTTTCTAGGTTCAGAGCTGGACTACGAGCTGACCTTAGGAACGAGCTAATCTATAGAAACGTGGACTCAATAGCGGCAGCCTATGCCCTAGTCCTCGACATGGATTCTCTTAAAGCTAGTTCTCATTCTAGGTCCAGCGACTCGAGAGATCATTCCTCTAGAATGACCTCTACTGACCCACCTAGACCTAAGCCTCCCTCTCAGCAGCCCAACAAATCTTACCCCAACAAACCTAATTCAAATTTTAATTCACATAGAGATGAACATAAGGGTAAGAATACTGAAAGAGATTACAGTAAGATTGACCCTCTCACTAAGTGCTATAAGTGTAAGGGCTATGGTCATGTTGCTAGCAACTGTCCCAGTCCTAGTAGGATAAACATAGTAGAGGGTACCGCTGTCATTGCTGACGACTCAGACAATGAGTTTTCTTATGAGCCTATCGAAGGCGATGACTTCGGTGAAGAAGAGGATGACCAGTATCTCCACTGTATTCGGTCTATCCAATCACCTCACTTGAATGTAGTTAGATGTGCTTTGTCCCAACCAAAAGAAGAAGATGATTGGAAGCGCACTGCTATATTCCACACCTTTACGACTATAGGTGGCAAAAACTGCAAGGTGATTGTTGACATTGGGAGCTGCGTCAACGCTGTCTCTTCTGTGGTCTTAGCAAAGACCGGACTTAAGGCTGAACCCCATCCACGCCCATACAAAGTATCTTGGATCGATGCAACAGCACTCCCAGTAACACATCGATGCTTAGTCCCTGTGGACTTCAAAGCTTAAAAAGAGGAAATTTGGTGTGATGTGCTAAAAATGGATGGGGGTCAAGTCATTTTAGGGAGACCTTGGTTATACGATCACGATGTGACCATATATGGTCGATCCAACCAATGTGTGTTCCAGCACGATGGACTAAAAATAAAGCTCATTCCCGTGAGGCAACGAACTAGTCCAGCTGAAACAACACCGGCTCCCTCGAGAAAGGGCAAGGAGGTAACGTATATGGGTGAAAAGGAACTTACAAATGAAATTGAAAAGGGGGCTACCATTCTTTTACTCACAGCGAGAGAAGTCCCTAAAGATCCTAAGTCACTCATCCCGCCCCAAGTTACTCCTGTCCTTCAGGAATTTGCAAATGTGTTTCCTGCAGACCTCCCCAACCAGTTGCCCCCATTGCGTGACATCCAACACGCTATTGATCTGGTTCCGGGAGCGAGTCTTTCTAACTTGCCACATTATCAGATGAATCCGACAGAGCATGCTGAGCTGAAAAGGCAAGTTGATGAGTTATTGGCAAAGGGCTTCATTAGAGAAAGTTTAAGTCCTTGCGCTGTTCCTGCTTTATTGACGCCAAAGAAAGATGGAACCTGGCGTATGTGTGGACAGCCGTGCCATAAACAAGATCACGGTGAAATACCGTTTTCCCATTCCTCGTTTGGATGACATGTTGGACATGATGTCTGGTGCCACAATCTTTTTCAAGATTGATCTTAGAAGTGGCTACGACCAAATACGTGTTCGTCCTGGTGATGAGTGGAAGACCGCCTTCAAGACGAAGGATGGCCTGTACGAATGGATGGTCATGCCATTTGGAATGACAAATGCCCCGAGCACGTTTATGAGAATCATGACGCAAGTACTCCGTCCCTTTATGGGCAAGTTCCTTGTGGTGTACTTTGATGATATTCTCATTTACAGTCGATCCGTTGGGCAACATCTTGACCATTTGAGACAGGTCTACGGTGTTTTGAGGAAGGAATAACTTTATGCTAATCCTACCAAATGTACCTTCCTCTCCGATCAGACTATCTTTCTGGGATTTATTGTGTCTGCCAGAGGAGTATCTGCTGACCCAGAAAAGATACGAGCTATTACAGAGTGGCCTGAGCCCCGCAATATTCGTGATAAGCGGAGTTTTCACGGCCTTGCCACCTTTTATCGTCGGTTTGTGCGAGGATTTAGCACGATCATGGCTCCGATAACCGACTGTTTGAAGAAAAGTGAGTTTGTCTGGTCGAAAGAAGCCACGACTGCCTTCGAAGAGATCAAGAAGAGAATGACTCAGACACCTGTCATGAGGTTGCCTGATTTCACTAAAGTCTTCGAAGTAACATGTGATGCTTCTGGTATTGGTATAGGTGGAGTCCTCAGTCAAGAGAGTCATCCAATTGCTTATTTCAGTGAAAAGCTGAACGAAGCAAGACAAAAATACTCCACCTATGACAAGGAGTTCTATGCGGTCATTCAGTCACTTCGCTATTGGCGACATTATCTCCTGCCGCAAGAATTCGTTATCTTCTCAGACCATAAGGCCTTAAGATTCCTTAATTCTCAACAAAAGTTGAATCCGAGACATGCTAGATGGGTAGAGTGTTGTGCGGAATACAAACTAACCAACAATCAAACGAGAGAAATAGCGAGAAAAACAGAAAAGCAAGCAACACAAGAACACAAGATTTAATGTGGTTCGGCAAAACACATGCCTACATCCACGGGGCGGTTGGGGTTTCTTCTTGCTATAATCAACGATGGGCAAAACAAAGTTTACAAGAGATGACGGCTGCAAAATCCGAAAAGAGGACTCTAATTTCGTCTCTTCATTACAAAACCCTAACGGGTCGTATTTATAGGGAAACTATTGGGCCTTTCGAAATGGGCCTATTCTGGATCCAAAACCCGCCGACAGTCGACTGGTCGAATTACCAGTCGACTGATACTTCCTTCGGGACAGTCGACTGATCAGTCGACTGACTACTGCTGCTGTATCTTTAGTCTTTGAAATTCCTCTGGACAGTCGCCTGATCCTCCAACCCAGTCGACTGATATACTGGAACTTTCATTTGCTGCAGATACTCCAAAACAATCTGAACCAGAATCGAGCCATTATCCTACGATCTCCACCTTGGCGAGATCTTCCAAGTAGCCCAAGCAATCTCCACAAATACTCCAAAACAACTGCTCATCACCAAATGTAACAAAAGAACCCAAACTCCACCTTAGTATGATATCACATACTAAACAAACCAATAGCAAAGCACTATCCCAACCGCCCATGCCAAATCATCAAACATGCAAAATATTAACCAGGTTCATGCAATGTTTGAACTTGGCTGCCCCAACAACTTTGGTCAACATATCAGCAGGATTATCAGCTGTTCCAATCTTCACCAAATGAATATCACCATCCTTTATCAAATCACGCACAAAGTGATAACGGACATCAATATGTTTGGTCCTCGAATGATGAACTTGGTTCTTCGCTAAATGAATAGCACTCTGACTGTCACAGTGTACCTCCACCTTCTCCCGATAAATTCCCAAGCTCTTCAAAAGTCCATGTATCCAAATAGCTTCCTTCATGGCCTCAGCAACCGCCATGTATTCAGCCTCAGTAGTAGACAACGCTACAGTGGACTGCAAATTGGACCTCCAACTTATAGGTGCTCTAGCCATAGTAAACAAATAGCCTGTAGTAGACCGCCTCTTATCTAGATCACCTGCATAGTCCGAATCAACATAACCCACCAATAACCTGCTAATATTGTCATCCCTTTCAAACTTCAAACCCACATCTGTGGTGCCACTTATGTACCTCAAAATCCATTTAGCTGCTTGCCAATGCTCTTTGCCTGGATCATGCATATATCGACTAACCATACTCACCGCCTGAGAGATGTCTGGTCGAGTACACACCATGGCATACATCAAACTGCCAACCACACTAGTGTAAGGTACATTTGCCATATACTGTCTCTCTTCATCTGTACTTGGAGACTGAGAAGCACTAATTCTGAAATGAGGAGCTAAGGGTGTACTGACTGGTTTAGTTTTCTCATCTATACCAAACCGTTTCAGCACCTTCAAAAGATATTGCTTCTGTGTCAAACTTACTATGCCCTTTGCCCTGTCTCTAGCTATCTCCATCCCAAGTATCTTCTTGGCTTCACCAAGATCCTTCATCTCGAATTCAGAACTCAGCTGATTCTTCAAATTTTGAATCTCCTTAGCATTTTTAGAGGCAATCAACATATCATCCACATATAATAATAGATATATGAAAAAACCATTCTGCAACTTCCTGAAGTAGACACAATGATCATACTCACTTCTGGAATATCCCTGCACTTTCATAAACTGATCAAACCTCAAATACCACTGCCTTGGAGATTGCTTCAACCCATAAAGAGACTTCTTCAACCTGCAAACACAATTTTCCTTCCCAGCTGTCTTAAACCCATCTGGCTGCAACATATAAATTTCTTCATCTAGATCCCCATGTAAGAACGCAGTCTTCACATCCATCTGTGTCAATTCAAGATCAAACTGTGCTACCAATGCCAACAAAATCCGAATAGAAGGATGTTTCACAACTGGAGAGAACACTTCATTATAGTCAATTCCTTCCTGTTGAGCATACCCCTTTGCAACTAGTCTAGCCTTGAACCGAACACTGCCTTTTAGACCTTCTTTCTTCGTATACACCCACTTGCAACCAATTGCTTTCTTCCCCTTTGGTAGTTGCACTAGATCCCAAGTCTTATTCTTATGAAGAGAGTTCATCTCTTCATCCATAGCAACTTTCCAATCTGCATTTTCTGAACTTCTAGTGGCTTCTTTGAAGTTGGAGGGAACTTCATCATCCACAATGGGAAGAGCAAATGCAACTGTATCTGTAAAGCGAGACGGTCGTTTGATATCTCTTCTTTGCCTTCTTACTGCAATTGATTCTTCCTGCTGGATAGAAACTTCTTCATCATCCTCAGTATCAACCACATCATCATCATTTTGGGCAGGATTTTCAACTGAAAGCTTTTCTAACTCCACCTGTTGGAGAACTCTCCCATTCTGCTGCTGCTGTCGATCATCAGTCGACTGATACTGTACACCAGTCGACTGTCCCGAGCTTCTGCTGCTCACCTGTTGGAGAACTTTCCCGCTATTCTGCTGCTCACCAGTCGACTGTTCTTGACCACCAGTCGACTGTCCCGAGCCTATCATGCTGGTCTCATCAAAGGTCACATCCCTGCTGATTACTAACTTTTTCTGTTCTGGACACCACAACCTGTAACCTTTGACACCAGTACTAAAACCAACAAATATAGCCTTTTTGGCTCTTGCATCAAGTTTAGTTTCAGTTACATGAAAATAAGCAGGACAACCAAATATATGCAAAAAACTATAATCAGATGCAGGTTTACCACTCCATACCTCAATAGGCGTTTTGCCTTCAAGTGCTGCTGATGGTAAACGGTTGACAATGTGGCTTGCATATATAACAGCTTCTGCCCAAAATGTCTTCTTCAATCCAGACTGTGCTAGCATACATCTCACCTTCTCAAGTAAGGTTCTGTTCATCCTTTCTGCAACCCCATTTTGCTGTGGAGTCTTCCTAACTGTGAAGTGCCTCTGGATCCCTTCATCTTCACACAATTTCAGAAACGGATCGTTCTTGTATTCCCCTCCATTATCTGACCTCAGAACCTTAATCTTCCTGCCAGTCTGATTTTCAACTTTCTTTTTCCAACTTGTGAACAATGTCAAAACTTCATCTTTGTGCTTCATGGTATATACCCAAACTCGTCTGGAGTAATCATCAACAAAAGTAACAAACCAGTGTCTACCACTCATAGAAGGTGTCTGAGTAGGGCCCCAAACATCTGTGTGCACATAATCGAGGATACCCTTTGTCTGATGTACAGCTGTACCAAATTTCACCCTAGTTTGCTTACCCAAAACACAATGTTCACAAAATTCCAACTTGCACCCTTTAGCATCTTTAAGCAACCCTTGCTTCACAAGCCCCTGCAAGGCCTTTTCTCCTGCATGCCCGAGTCGCATATGCCACAACCTAGTAGAGTCGGGAACAACCTGTTTAGGCCTTTCAGTTACACTGGCAGCCTGACCCAAATATGTTTTTCCCTGCAAGAAAAACAAGTTTCTTTTTCTTTGCCCTTTCATCACCACGAGTGATCCGCTAGTCACCTTCAGAATGCCACCTTCACTAGCAAATTTCAATCCACTGGCCTCCAAAGCACCAAGTGAAATCAAATTCTTTTTCAAATCTGGAACATACCATACATCTGAAAGCTCCCTAATAAGACCATCGTGCATTAGCAATTCAATCTTCCCGATTCCTACCTTCTTACAAGGTGCATCATTTCCCATCAAAACTACACCACCATCCATATACTCTAAAGAAGTAAACCACTCCTTTCTCCAAGACATATGATAGGAGGCTGCTGTATCAAGAAACCATACTTCTTGATAAAGTGAGGGACTAGAAGCAAGTGCAAAAGAAAAATCCTCGCCACTACCTAAATTATCAACAGTCACATTTGCAGTCGAATTTCCCTTATTTCGTAGCTTTGGACAATCCTTTTTCCAATGCCCCCTTTCATGACAGAAAGCACATTCATCTTTGGCCGGTATTTTCCTGTCCTTCGAAATTCCTCTCGATTTGGAACGAGATTTGTTTCCCTTTTTCCCAGATTTGGACTCAGATCTGGTCTCAGTCCTGCCCCTTACAATCAATGCTTCAGAAGTTTCTCTATCAACCATTTTATCCCTTCTCCTAGTTTCATTATTCAACAAAGCATTTGCAACATCTTCATATTTCACAGTATCTTTTCCATATATTAACGTTGTTGCTAAATGATCATAACTTTCAGGTAATGAATTCAACAGAATTAGGGCTTTATCTTCATCTTTAATTTGCTCATCCAAATTTAACAAATCAGCCAATAATTTATTAAATGGTTCAACATGAGCATTCATAGACATACCTTCCGTATAGGTGAAGCGAAAAAGTCTCTTCTTCAAATACAGCCGATTCTCCAAACTTTTCCTCATGTATTTGTCTTCGAGTTTCTTCCACAACACCGCAGCAATGGTATCCCTCATCAAATCGTACTTCTGAGCCTTCGCAATAAAGAGACGAATAGTCCCACACGCAACTCGATTCAACTTCTTCCAATCTGCTTCGGACATATCCTTTGGTTTTTCTTTCTCCAAAGCAACATCTTGTTCTTGTTGAACAAGAACATCCAACACCTCACATTGCCACATCCCGAAATTGTTTGTCCCATCAAATTTTTCAACTTCAAATTTTGCGTTGTGAATCGTTGTTCTGGACGAACTTGATCCCACAACATCCTTGGTTGCATCTGCATCACTCGCCATCTCCCTCTAGGTCGAACCAACAGCTCTGATACCACTTGTTGTGCGGAATACAAACTAACCAACAATCAAACGAGAGAAATAGCGAGAAAAACAGAAAAGCAAGCAACACAAGAACACAAGATTTAATGTGGTTCGGCAAAACACATGCCTACATCCACGGGGCGGTTGGGGTTTCTTCTTGCTATAATCAACGATGGGCAAAACAAAGTTTACAAGAGATGACGGCTGCAAAATCCGAAAAGAGGACTCTAATTTCGTCTCTTCATTACAAAACCCTAACGGGTCGTATTTATAGGGAAACTATTGGGCCTTTCGAAATGGGCCTATTCTGGATCCAAAACCCGCCGACAGTCGACTGGTCGAATTACCAGTCGACTGATACTTCCTTCGGGACAGTCGACTGATCAGTCGACTGACTACTGCTGCTGTATCTTTAGTCTTTGAAACTCCTCTGGACAGTCGCCTGATCCTCCAACCCAGTCGACTGATATACTGGAACTTTCATTTGCTGCAGATACTCCAAAACAATCTGAACCAGAATCGAGCCATTATCCTACATAGAGTTCCTACAAGAATATTCATATACCATTAGGCATACAAAAGGGATTGATAATAAGGCCGTGGATGCGCTAAGTCGTTGTTACATGGTCTTATCTGCTCTGCGCACCGAAATTATTGGTTTTGAGAGATTGAGAGATGAGTATGCCTCCTGCCCAGATTATTACGAGATCTACACCTCCTTGAAGGAAGGCATAACTCGAGTGATAGATGATTATTTCTTGAAAGATGATTATCTCTTCTATCGCTCCAAACTGTGCATTCCTAGTACATCCTTACGAGAGTATCTTGTTTGGGAATTGCACGCTGGTGGCCTTGCTGGACATTTTGGGCATAGCAAGACCATTGATGCTGTGGAACATAGGTTTTACTGGCCGAAGCTAAAGAGAGACGTTGTGAGACTTGTTAACAGATGTCACACCTGTCAACTTGCCAAGCAACAAAAACAGAACACAGGCCTGTATACTCCTTTACCTGTTTCCAGCCGCCCTTGGGAAGACGTGAGTATGGATTTCGTGTTAGGCTTACCGAAAACACAAAAGAAACACGACTCCATTCTTGTCGTCGTGGACCGTTTTTCTAAAATGGCCCACTTCCTCCCGTGCTCGAAAACTTTTGATGCATCCCGCGTGGCTCAGATCTTCTTTGATAATATTGTGAAGCTACACGGGTTGCCAAAAACCATTGTGTCTGATAGGGATGTGAAATTCACGAGTTATTTTTGGAAGACCCTATGGCACAAGTTAGGTACAAAATTAATGTTTTCGTCAGCGTTCCACCCACAGACAGATGGACAGACTGAGGTTGTCAATCGGAGTCTTGGCAATCTCTTACGTACTCTTGTCGGAGAGAACTTGGGAACATGGGATTTAAAATTAACGGTTGCTGAGTTTGCATATAACACATCTAGGAATAGAACCACTGGCATGAGTCCACACGAAGTTGTACACGGTTATCGTCCTAGGCAGCCTATAGATCTTGCCCCCATGTTAGAACATCACCGAGTCTCTGAGTCTGCATCTGCATTTGCATCCCGCATTCATGACTTACATAGAGAAATTTTCAAGAAAATTAATGAAAATAATTTTAACTACAAGTTAAGAGCTGATATTAGAAGGAAATTTAAAACTTTTAATGTGGGTGACGAAATGATGGTTCGGATTTGTCCGGAACGGTTCCCAGCGGGATCCGTTAAGAAATTGAATGCACATGCTGCAGGTCCATTTAAAATTCTTCATAAAATCAATGACAATGACTTTGTTGTTGACCTCCCCGAAGGCTTTGGCATCAGTAAAACTTTCAATATTGAGGATTTAGTACCTTATGAAGGCCCATAATTTAACCCTAGAAATCCTCTTATAGATGAGCCTACCCTGCAGCCTACTGGTGAGATTCCCCCATTACCCCCACTACCAGATACTACTTACCCATCGACAGAAGAGTTAGATAATATTTTAGATAATCAGACAATCTCTACTGGAGATGGTGGTATTCATAGATATTTGGTAAGTTGGAAAAACAAGCCGGAGTCGGAGAACACTTGGATAGATCGCGGAGAGCTCCAGCGCTTGGATCCAGACCTCTTGGAGCACTATGACAGGAGGACTGGTTTTGACTCGACTGGGTCGAGCCTTCTCCCATCCGGGGAGAATGATGAGGACATCGGTTCCAGACGATTTGGGCGTTTCTGTCAACGCAGGCATCGTCTTCATCAGCTGTTTTATTCAGTTTAGGATTTTTTTATTTTATTTCCATTTTTATGTAATCTTTTTTGTAATTTTTAGATTCTGAGAATATTTTGGAGATGTGTTTCAAGATGTAATTGAGCCTATTTAAAGGCCCTGAGATGAATGAGAAAGGCATGCCATTATTGATCAAAAAAATCTGTGTTGAGTTTTGCTCTTCATTTTCTCTCCTTTGTGTGATACAATTGAGATCAAATTAGGGTTTGTGATAAATCCTAATCTAGTTTTAGAATTAGTGATTAATTCTAAAATTTATCCTCAATTAAAAAAAAATCCCCATTAAATTTTCCCTTAATCCCCCAAATACAAAACCCTAATCCTCTATCCCCATACCCGCCGCCTCCAACTTCTTCGTTCTTCTTCGTTTTTCCCAAACCCACCAACTCCACTCCAATCTCCACGAACCCAACTCCAAAGCCCCAAATCCCGATCCAAAGAACCCTCCTCTCCATCGTCGTTTCCCTCTCTCGCTACCCACACCCGACCCAGAAACCCTAACCTTCGTCCCCGACCTCCGACCCCTCGTCTTCTTCCTCCATCCCGCAAACACCCAACACCACTACTGCCTCCACCTTCTCCTTACCGCCATCAACCGAACCCTAACCCCACAGATCCCAGCAGCCTCGACAGCCCTATCTCCTCCTGTGCTCTCCGGTCGCCCCACCTCTCGACGACGTCGCCGCCGTCGCCAGCGCCGCTCCTTGCCGTCGTCGACGTCGATCAGCGACGCCGCCGACCCTCGTGGACTTGCTCGTGGAGTTGCTGACTGTGCTTACCTTGTTGCTGTTGCTGTCCAACCCGGAGGTCGACACTGGTTTCTTCGCATTCGGTATACTCTTTCCATTTCTTCCGTATTTATGTTTTACTGTCTTATCATCTAGTATATTATCTAATTTGCCTGTCGACCACAAAATACTGAGATTGAGTGATCCACATGCTAGATTAGAGTACGAATTGGTATTGCACTTTTTACTTGCTAAAACACGTAGAGATTTACTTATTGATTAAGATTGAATTATTAATTGGGATTGTTAGCATTTGATTCAATTCTTGAAAACCCATCGAACCTGTTAACTGTTAAAATATCCAATCTAAATCCGCACTTTCATGTTGGTAAAATTAACCTATTAAAATTCTTGAAAAATTCTCTATTTTAGGGTTGGTTTTACATCAATAGGCTATCCGATAAAAATACAATTTGTATTACATAAATTATTTGGAATAATAAAAGAAGCACAATTTTAAACAAAAACGGATTTGTTTTAATAATCAAATATAACAATAAAAAAATCATAGTAACAATAAGAATAGAAATAAACATGTAAATAAAAATAATAATACTAATATTAACAATTAGTAATCATAATGACAAAAAGTTCTAACAATAGTAACGGCAATTGTCAGAATAATATAAAAATAGTAATTTGTTGAAATAACCCAAACAGTAATATCAATATTTATTTTATTTGAGTTTAAAATGAAAATAATTGATCAAGTAGAAATAGAGACAGGTTTACTCAAAATAATTATAACTATTGTTTAAGAAAATGTTTTAACTAAGAACTCAAAACAAATTTAACAATAACAATTTATAAATATCGAGAGAGAGAAAAATACTCATGAAAATACGTATTTGCGGAAATAGGGGTTACAATGCCATTGTAATATTTTAGAATGTTCCATATTAGTGTCGCGCTACTTCATGACCGTGTTTGTGTTCCTTGGCTGCTAATTGCCAATAAAATTTTTTGTTGAAAATTTCCAGAACATGGGCTTATTTTTTTGTATGTTTATCTTGGTGATTGTCCAGTTCCTGTGGCTTTATGTGAAAGACCCTATCATAGACCAATGTTAGGGAATTATTGCCTTTAGGCTATTGTTTATTCTTCGACACAATTAATACAAACCACCAAGCAAATAGAAGATCACATCAATCACACAAAACACAATATTTGTTCCGGTTTGGGCAAGCCCTAATCCTAGGCAAGGTTGTAAACGGCGTCAGGCGGTGGCGGTTCGGCCAAGGACCGCCTACCGCCTAGGACGCCTAGGCGGCGCCTAGGCGTTTTGTTTTTATTTTTTAAATATTCATATATTAACCTTTTAAAAGTTACATTTCTCTATTTTTGCTTGTAGTCTAAATCTTTTAAATGCATCACAATTCACAAGTGATGCTAGGCCAGAATGATTTTAGAAGTTCAACAACGATTATGGTGTAAACTTTAGATTCATAATGACATAAACAATAATCAGTCATATAAAATTTAAAATATAACGTGAACTAGTAACACCTTAATGTAAAGATGAAGAGGCTTTTTACTGTTGAAGATGAAGATGAGTCTTTTTTCTGTTGAAGATGAAGAGACTATTTTAGGAATTTAAAAAAAAAATACAAAAAAATCTGTCAGCCGCCTGATCGATTTTGGCCGCCTAGGCGCCGCCTCGGCCGCCTCGACGGCCGCCTCGACCCCCGCCTCGGCCGCCTCGACCTCTTAGGCGCCGCCTTATACGCCTAACTGCCATCTCAACGCCTAGAGTACCGCCTATTGCATATGTGGTTCGTTCTCCTCTTTTTGAGCGCCTAGGCGCCGCCTAGGCGTCCGAGACGGATGCCATTTAGAACACTGAATCCAGGAGAGAAAAACCGAGATATTATTCAACTAGAGAAGATACAAGAGTTATTATTCTCACCACGACTCTTTCTCAAGCCTAACTGGAAATACTTGCTGTTTACAATGGAGAATTCACTCACCTCTTAGATGAAGTACGCGCTTCATCTATTCGACACTCAATAGAATTATATCGTTCTTTGGAGCCATTACATTGAATATATAGAGATCTAGAGAAATTCTAGTTTGATATACTTGATACAATAACCACCCGATGTTTCCCAAGAGATAACCATACAATAAGAGCCGTATGATATAATTTGATGAAGAAGTCGGACTCCAAACGAATCCCTAGACCCAAACCCAAAACATCAGCAGTGCGCGGTCGACTGAACAACTTGTGGTCGACCGTCTTGGTCTCATGCCAATTCCAGAGGGGTGGACGGTTCACTGCACAGTGGACCACTCCTGCTCTTTTGCTACTTTTGTTGCTTCTCATCTTCGATCCAATTGTTGCTTCGATTCCCCTCTTGCTACATCGTCTTTTCTTCTCATCGGATTGAGTATGCAAGACATATAAATACAACAACAAAAACTTTGAATTTTTGGTACGGGTCAAGGGTTCACCAGTTATATTCTAACACATGTCCGCAGGTTGAGGGTCATCTTTGTGGGTCGAGATCTGGACCTTGAGCAGCGGTAATTTTTTTTTTCTGTTTACTTTTTATATAGTGTAACTGGTGGATTCGAACCTGGGTTGTTCTAATTCCATGAGAAAGATTGCCACTAGACCGAAACTCCGAAATAGTGGTAAAGGTTGATGGTTAAGCACTTTTTTTTAACACCTTTTAAGCTTCTGATGATTGATCTCGGCATATTTCTGAGAACTTACGGGCAGAACTCTACAACGGTGGTAACATAATTGTTATACGTACTGTAAAACCCCACGGTCACCTTATTCAGTTCTTTTTGTAACTTCAGTGTTTCTATTATTCTGTCTCACTTTTTGTTATTTATGTTATAGTAGGGTAAACTTTGATTATGCATGTATGCATTGAATTCATGGGGCAGTTTTCTTAAGCAATTCCTGTGCACATTCTTCAAGTCTGAATTTGCAGCTAAAAGATTTAATGAAACTAAGATGGAATAAGTATGAGAAAAGGCAGCTTCATACTTGCAGCTTCATACTTGCAGGAGGTGATTTTCTCCTACAAAGTATTTATAACTACTTGTTAGATTTCTTTGTCGACAATCCACACCGTTCACTTTGATATTTATGTCGTAATATGTATGCCCAGAAAATTTCAAGTTGTTCGGAGGTGGTTGTTCCATGTTATAATTTGTTGCGAAATGAAAGGGTTTTCAATAATACAACAAATTAACATTACGTGATGCATGGGAAAGAAACATCCAAACAACTTGATTTTTTTGTATACACGCATTTATGACGTTATAAATTTAATAAACCATATGGATTGTCCATATAAAGTCTCACCATATCAGTACAACTACTATATACTATGAAGCACTGCTATGCGTACGGCGATACGCGTACGGAGACACGGGTACGGGGGATACGACAATTTTCAAAAAAGTAGGATACGGGATACGGCGGGAATACGACTGTGTGCGTGTGTATATATATATACACATAACTAAATAATTTCTCTTGTTAATAAGGAAATGGTAAATATCTTTCATTAAACATAAATAAGATAATCCATAAAAGCTACAATAATTGTGATGAGGACATCGGTTCCAGACGATTTGGTCGTTTCTATCAGCGTAGGCGTCGTCTTCATCAGCTGTTTTATTCAGTTTAGGATTTTTATTTTATTTCCATTTTTGTTTTTGGCAATTATAGCCATATGTAATCTTTTTGTAATTTTTAGATTTTGAGAATATTTTGGAGATGTGTTTCAAGATGTATTTGAGCCTATTTAAAGGCCTTGAGATGAATGAGAAAGCATGCCATTATTGATTAAAAAAATTTGTGTTGAGTTTTGCTCTTCCTCCTTCTCTTTTGTGTGATACAATTGAGATCCAAATTAGGGTTTGTGATAAATCCTAATCTAATTTTAGAGTTAGTGATTAATTCTAAAATATATCCTCCAATTAAAAAAATTTCCCAATTACAAATTACTCAAACCCTAATTCCCAAATCCCCACACAAAACCCTAATCTCAAATCTCCTATACCAGCCGCTGTCACCCCTCTCCTTCATATTCCCCATCCCTACCGCACGATCCCGTTCTACACCCACTTCACAAAATCCCTAACCCACTATCGAAACCTCTCCCAAACCTTAACGCTACTGCCTTCTCTCCCCCATCCTTCCCGTCGCCACCCAATCCCGCACCCCAAAATCCGGCGACCCATCACCACCACTACAGTCTCCCTCAGCATCGCCCCTCCCTTCTCCATCCCGAAACTTTCGTCATCCCCTCCAATCGGCAGCCTCACCTTCACCCTCACCTCCTTACTCCAACTCACCAGCCGCTGCTACCCATTCTCCTCGTCGCGCCCCGCCAACGCCACCGCCCCCGCTCGCCGTCAACCGCCGGCGACCTGATCTGCCAACTGCGTTGGCTTAGTTGCTGACCTGATCTGCCAACTGCGTTGGCTTAGTTGTTGACTTTGCTCACTGTGTTGCTGTGATCTTGGTTGCTGTCCGCTCCTACATCTACGCTGGGTTTCTTCACATTCGGTATACTCGTTCCCTTACTAAGTATTTGTGTTTTACTGCCATATTATCTAGCATATTATCTAATTTGCCTGTCGACTACAAAATACTGAGATTGAGTGATCCACATGTTAGATTAGAGTACGAATCGGTATTGTACTTTTTACTTGCTAAAACACGTAGGGATTTACTTATCGATTATAAGGTTGAATTATTAATTGGGACTGTTACATTTGATTCAATTCTTGAAAACCCATCAAACCTGAACTGTTAAAAATTTCTAACTTAGATCCGCACTTTCATGTTGGTAAAATTAACCCATTAAAATTTTTGAAAATTCTCTATTTTAGGGTTGGTTTTACATCATTTTGGTATCAGAGCGAAGGTTCTTAAAACCCTAGTTCTTGCATCATAGGCATCAATTTTGCATTCATTTAGTATCGTGTAGTCTTTTATTTTATTTTAGTTTAGTTTATTTCAGAATCATTTAAAAAAAATAATAATAAAAAAATTAGGACACACACCCCATAGTTTTCCACTTTTGGTGAATGCGTCTTCGCAGCACCATCACAGACCCTGAAGAGCCTTTCCTATCCCTTCCCAATCACCCAATTAGGAACCCTAGACTTCCCAGACCTGAAATGGACAACTCTGATATCTCCGCTACCCTAGCTGCCATCCAAGCAACTCTTGCCAATATCAATCAGAGGCTTGAGAAAGTGGAGCTAAATCAAACCATTGTCCCTGAGCTTCATGGCCATCGTCAGATCCCTCAAGGGAATGTTCATGACGATCGACATCAAGAACGTGACCCTGACGAACATTATAAAAAGAACGTTAAGGCTGACGTTTTCCAGTTTGAAGGCCACATGGAACCCCAAGCTTACCTCGATTGGAACCGTGCCATGGACCACTACTTTGTGTGGTTCGACATGAGCGAAACCCTTAAAGTTAAATTTGCCACTATGAAATTAACGGGTAAAGCTCAACAACATTGGACCAATCTTTAACATGCCCGCAGAGGCCGAGGCCTGGCACCCATAGCCACTTGGGAGGCCATGAAAGAGAAGCTCACTGAGAGGTATGTACCGTTATCGTTCCACACCCGATTGCTAGATTCGTGGAACCAATTGTATCAAGGAAGTAAATCCACACAAGAATATGTTGATAAATTCGATGACTTCCTTATTCGATGCAATGCGCTAGGTAAAGAGAGTGAAGAACAAACTCTCTCTAGGTTCAGAGCTGGACTACGAGCTGACCTTAGGAACGAGCTAATCTATAGAAACGTGGACTCAATAGCGGCAGCCTACGCCCTAGTCCTCGACATGGATTCCCTTAAAGCTAGTTCTCATTCTAGGTCCAGCGACTCGAGAGATCATTCCTCTAGAATGACCTCTACTGATCCACCTAGACCTAAGCTTTCCTCTCAGCATCCCAGCAAATCTTACCCCAGCAAACCTAATTCAAATTTCAATTCACATAGAGATGAACATAAGGGTAAGAACACCGAAAGAGATTACAGTAAGATTGACCCTCTCACTAAATGCTATAAATGTAAGGGATATGGTCATGTTGCTAGCAACTGTCCCAGTCCTAGTAGGATAAATATAGTAGAGGGTATCGCTGTCATTGCTGATGACTCAGACAATGAGTTTTCTTATGAGCCTATTGAAGGCGATGACCTAGGCAGTTAAAATCAGTTTTTGGAACTAATCGGTCTAGGAGCGATTAGTGATTAATCGGTTAATCGAAAAATAATCGGGGATTAAATCGGAAAAATTGTTATATATATAATTAAAAAAAGATATATCCTTATTATGTAGCAATCCTAAATCTTAACATAAAACTATTATGAGATTATCAATAGGAACATATAGTTATAGAAACAATGAAGAGAATACTTGGTTTGAGCTGAGTTTGGATTCTGAATGTGGGTTGGGTCGGGTTTGCTGGTTGATTCCATCGAACAAAAACAATCGGGGAGGAAGAGCAGTGCGAGCAACAAGAGAAGGAGGTGCAGATGCGGGCCGAGTCAAGTATACGATGGTACAGAAAGAGCAAGGACGGGTCGAGTTTAGGTTTGCTTGAGGAAGAAGAAGAGAATCAGTTTGGGTTTGGGTTTGCACGAGGAAGAAGAGAGCGACGATATATCGGATTTGAGTTTGTGCAAGGACTAGAAGGGGTTTGAATTTTGAATTTGGGTTTTGAATTTGGGACGGATTGAGCCCGAATAATGCAAACGATCATGAAAATTATAGGAGATTTAATCGGTTAATCGGCCACTTAAAATCGGCCGATTAACCACTAATCGGCCGATTATTCCCGATTAAATCGCTAACTATTGAAATATTATAAATCGCTAAAAAAAATAATCGCTTAGTCTCCGATTAGCGATTAATCGGGGATTAATCGGGCGTAATCGGGGATTTTAACTGCTTAGGCGATGACTTCGGTGAAGAAGAGGATGACCAGTATCTCCACTGTATTCGGTCTATCCAATCACCTGACTTGAATGTAGTTAGATGTGCTTTGTTCCAACCAAAAGAAGAAGATGATTGGAAGCGCACTGCTATATTCCACACCTTTACGATTATAGGTGGCAAAAACTGCAAGGTGATTGTTGACAGTGGGAGCTGCGTCAACGCTGTCTCTTCTGCGGTCTTAGCAAAGACCGGACTTAAGGCTGAACCCCATCCACGCCCATACAAAGTATCTTGGATTGATGCAACAACACTCCAAGTAACACATCGATGCTTAGTCCCTGTGGACTTCAAAGCTTACAAAGAGGAAATTTGGTGTGATGTGCTCAAATTGGATGTGGGTCAAGTCATTTTAGGGAGACCTTGGTTATACGATTACGATGTGACCATATATGGTCGATCCAATCAATGTGTATTCCAGCACGATGGACTAAAAATAAAGCTCATTCCCGTGAGATCACGAACTAGTCCAGCTGAAACAACACCGCCTCCCTCGAGAAAGGGCAAGGAAGTAACGTATATGGGTGAAAAGGAACTTATAAATGAAATTGAAAAGGGGGCTACCATTCTTTTACTCACAGCGAGAGAAGTCTCTAAAGATCCTAAGTCACTCATCTCGCCCCAAGTTACTCCTGTCCTACAGGAATTTGCAGACGTGTTTCCTACTGACCTCCCCAACCAGTTGCCCCCATTGCGTGACATCCAACACGCTATTGATCTGGTTTCGGGAGCGAGTCTTCCTAACTTGCCACATTATCGGATGAATCCGACAGAGCATGCTGAGCTGAAAAGGCAAGTTGATGAGTTATTGGCAAAGGGCTTCATTAGAGAAAGTTTAAGTCCTTGCGCTGTTCCTGCTTTATTGACGCCAAAGGAAGATGGAACCTGGCGTATGTGTGGACAGCCGTGCCATAAACAAGATCACGGTGAAATACCGTTTTCCCATTCCTCGTTTGGATGACATGTTGGACATGATGTCTGGTGCCACAATCTTTTCCAAGATTGATCTTAGAAGTGGCTACCACCAAATACGTGTTCGTCCTGGTGATGAGTGGAAGACCGCCTTCAAGACGTGAAGGATGGCCTGTACGAATGGATGGTCATGCCATTTGGAATGACAAATGCCCCGAGCACGTTTATGAGAATCATGACGCAAGTACTCCGTCCCTTTATGGGCAAGTTCCTTGTGGTGTACTTTGATGATATTCTCATTTACAGCCGATCCGTTGGGCAACATCTTGACCATTTGAGACAGGTCTGCGGTGTTTTGAGGAAGGAACATCTTTATGCTAATCCTACCAAATGTATCTTCCTCTCCGATCAGACTATCTTTCTGGGATTTATTGTGTCTGCCAGAGGAGTATCTGCTGACCCAGAAAAGATACGAGCTATTACAGAGTGGCCTGAGCCCCGCAATATTCGTGATGTGTGGAGTTTTCACGGCCTTGCCACCTTTTATCGTCGGTTTGTGCGAGGATTTAGCACGATCATGGCTCCGATAACCGATTGTTTGAAGAAAGGTGAGTTTGTCTGGTCGAAAGTAGCCACGAACGCCTTCGAAGAGATCAAGAAGAGAATGACTCAGACACCTGTCATGAGGTTGCCTGATTTCACTAAAGTCTTCGAAGTAACATGTGATGCTTCTGGTATTGGTATAGGTGGAGTCCTCAGTCAAGAGAGTCACCCTGTTGCTTATTTCAGTGAAAAACTGAATGAAGCAAAACAAAAATACTCCACCTATGACAAGGAGTTCTATGCGGTTATTCAGTCACTTCGCTATTGGCGACATTATCTCCTGCCACAAGAATTCGTTATCTGCTCAGACCATGAGGCCTTAAGATTCCTTAATTCTCAACAAAAGTTGAATCCGAGACATGCTAGATGGGTAGAGTTCCTACAAGAATATTCATATACCATTAGGCATACAAAAGGGATTGATAATAAGGCATAAGTAATTGAATCAAATGTATTTCAGAAGTTATGAGTTCCTACAAGAATATTCATATACCATTAGGCATACCATTAGGAAATTCTCTATTTTAGGGTTGGTTTTACATCAAATTGTTCATAGGCATAAGTAATAATATAAGTAAACAAAGCAAGTTCATAAGCAATATAACATAAGCAGACAAATCAAATAGTGAGACAAGTTTCAGCCGTATCAAAAAGTTGGATAATAAAAAAATTCAGGATACGGGGATGTACAGGATACGGTGAGACGAGTATCGGATACGTACAGGATACGGGGACGGCACCCTCCGTGAAGTATCCGTGCTTCAGAGACTATATATGAGGAAGTTTCCTCCTACAAGTATGAGGCTCCCTTTCCTCAATAAGTAATTATTATGATACATTGAAACAGTTTGGATAATATAAATATCACACTGATATGATTGGGTTAGATGTCTCTAATTCCATAATTTTAATGGTCAAACTTTCAAGCATGAAATAATGAGTTATGTTTTCCCTTTTTTGCAGTTTTCTTGATTCGAGTCATGGAGGTTCATACGGAAGATACGAGGGGATGACTCTTCATGATAAAAAAGATCAGTTATTTGCTCCAGCTGGTGCCAGCGCAATTCGGTTTCCATTACCAAGATCAGCTGCATGGTCAGAAAAGGTAAAATTCTGCACTGTGTCTCTGTACTTCATGTGGAAGAAAAATGCTGACATGTCTATATTTATAGATCAATAGGCTCTATTTGCTACTCACTGTCAAGGAGTCTGCAATGGATGTTCCATCAAATTTGGAAGCCAGAAGACGCATGACTTTCTTTAGCAATTCTCTATTTATGAATATGCCTAATGCACCCAAAGTTCGCAACATGCTTTCTTTCTCGTAAGTTATGAGTTCTTCATTTATGTGCATTATGTTTTTGGCTTTAAATTTTCACATTATACTTTGAACATTATTTTATCTCAGATATATCCTCCACTGGTTATATGTAACTCTTTGCTGCAGTGTTCTGACGCCTTACTTTAATGAGGAGGTCCTTTTCTCTCTACACGATCTAGAAGAACAAAATGAAGACGGTGTTTCCATTCTTTTCTATTTGCAGAAGATTTATCCAGGTCTTGTATGTTTCCTTTGTTCAGAATCAGCATATTGTGTTAAATTTATGACAAATCTGTATTTATTATCATATATCTGTAGATGAATGGACCAATTTCCTTGAAAGGATGAAATGCCATTCGGAAGAAGAGCTTCGTATGAGTGAAGAACTAGAAGAGGAGCTTCGGCTGTGGGCATCATACAGGGGCCAGACTTTGACTCGAACAGGTATTGTCTTAGGTGTATTTCAGAAAGTTCTTATTGACCTAATTTTTTCTTCTCCTCGCTAATATCTTTAAGCTTTGCTTATTATTGGATTTAATGACTGCCAGTCAGAGGCATGATGTACTATCGGAAAGCTTTAGAGCTTCAGTCTTTTCTTGATATGGCCAAGTATGAAGGTACACATGTAATCTGGTTCCCCTTCCAAAGAGAATCTTTTTTATAAATATCTCCTACACACAGCATAGTTCTAATATCGTTTTATTTATCATTTGGTATGCTTTTCTTCAGATCTTATGGAAGGATATAAAGCAATGGAGTTAACATCAGAGGACAATTCGACAGTTGGAAGGTCATTGTGGGCCCAATGCCAGGCTGTAGCAGATATGAAGTTCACGTACGTAGTATCTTGCCAGCAATATGGTATTCAAAAACGGTCTGGTGATTCTCGTGCACAAGATATTTTAAAGCTCATGACAGCGTAAGTGCCAAAAGCAAGTGAGGCAATTTTGAATTTTGTTGACATATTGAAATCAATTTCAGAAAATATGTCAGAAAATTTGAATTTTGAATTTTGTTGACATATTGACATATTTTAAAGTACATTTCGTGGTTTGTTGTATTTTATCTGCCTTTTTTTACTTCTTTTTTTCCTTTAAAATAATTGCCTTGTTTTAAATAAAGTGCTATTTGTGCAAAGTTAATGCTATTAGACTGCTATCATCTTCATTTTTTCTGTGAAATTATTCTCAGTTATTATTAATTTAAAAGTTGTAGTGTATCATGCGAATAGATTGATTTCACAGGTATCCATCACTTCGAGTAGCGTACATTGATGAGGTTGAAGAACCACGTGCTGATAGAACAGTTGAAAAGGTTTATTACTCTGCTTTAGTGAAGGCGGCTTTGCCAAAGACTGATAATCCTACTGCTGAGCCAGTACAGAATCTGGACCAGGTGATGACTTGTTTCATTCTAATGCTTGAGAGTGTCAGCACTGATTTCTAAGCGGCACATACAAAGATCTATTTAAACATGTGGTTGTTATTAGTTTGTTTTTTGTTTTCCTTCCAGTCTTTTCTTGTTCAAATTTGGTCTTGAATTCCTCGTTTATGAATTTGGCTTGATTCTCTTTTTAATACTTGCAAGAAAGTAAAACTCAGAACAAAAATTGTCCAGATTGCTTCCTTTAGTCGAGTCATCTGCTTATGTTGTAAGTTCATACATTTATGCCCATAGGGTTAGTTTGTTGTGTATATGCATACAGTATATATACATAGGTAAAACATTTTGACTGATTTTCTTCAATATTTGCCTCAAGAGGATTAATGGATTCTTCTCTGGTTAAACCTTGCCAGTGATATATATCATAAATTTTTATTCTTTTTATGTTTCTTTTAGGTTATATATCGGATAAAGCTTCCAGGTCCTGCCATTTTGGGTGAAGGCAAACCTGAGAATCAAAATCATGCCATTATATTTACACGTGGTGAAGGATTGCAGACTATCGACATGAACCAGGTAACTAATCTTTAATTGTTTTGCGTTTACCCGTCTGTCATATTGCTAGTTTTAACAAATGTCTCAATTTTTTATAGGACAATTACCTAGAAGAAGCTTTCAAAATGAGAAATTTGCTCGAAGAGTTCTTAAAAAGACACGATGGTGTTAGATACCCATCTATTCTTGGTGTTCGTGAGCACATTTTCACTGGAAGGTTGGTAGCTAAATCTATGGAATTGAAGGAAATTGCTCTGCGATTTGTATTTTCCCCCCCTCCAATGTAGTAGCTTAGTGGTATCTTTTATCTTCTGCAGTGTTTCTTCTCTGGCTTGGTTTATGTCAAATCAGGAGACTAGTTTTGTAACTATTGGTCAAAGGTTGCTTGCTAACCCCCTCAGGTGAGTTTTTATTGATTTTATTATGATTTAAGTCATATAATGAACTCTATCTTAGATGCATTAACATTACTTTGCCTGTGTAGAATTTTTTGTCGACTTTGATCATTGTTTTAGTTTACAGAAGACAAATGATGAGGACATTGGTTCTGTTTTGTTTTATTTTGAGATTTAGCCATATGTAGTAGTTTTGCAATTTGCACTCTTTATTTTATGCATTAGAATATTTTGGAGATTTGTATTGAGATTTGTTTTGAGATTTGTTTTGAGCTTATATATAGGCCTCTAGATTAATGAAATGATAATGCTATTATTGTTTAAAAAATTTATTGTGTGTTCAGTTATTGCTCTGCATTCTTTTCTTATGTTTGTGATAGCATAAGAAATTATTAGGGTTTGCAAGAATCCTAAGAAATTTAGGGTTTGTGAGAAATCCTAGATCCCACTTCCATCTCCATCTAAACTACACCCCAAATCCCCAAATTCATTATACAAAAATCTCTAACCCTAATCCCTTCATCCCCCACAGCCGACACTTTCCCTCCTTTTCCTTAATTATTCTTCTCTTTTCAGGTCGACTCCCAAAACCAAACCCCGAAGCCCCATCGGGCCCCTCTCCTCAGTCGCCACCTCACCCTCTTCCGTCGACATCCCCCTCACCCCGCTGTTGTCGCCGTCCCGATTCCCCTTTCACCGTCGTCGTCACCCTCCCTTACTCGTCGTCATCAACCCTAAACCCAGCCCCGTCGTCACCCCTGTTCTTCATCTTCGTCATCCCGGTCCTCATCTACGCCAGTGCCACACCCCTTGTCACCTTATCCACTCGCAGCACGCTGAGGCAGCCGTTGCTACCTTCTTTCCGATCACCGACCACGCCTCCGTCCATCCCGAACAATACCGACGACCTCCTTGCTGCCTTCGACTCCCACCACGAGCAGCACCATTGTCGACATCCTCCTCTCCATTGCTACCCACTTTCTACGAATCTTGATAACTTCTTTTCTCGCTTCATTTATTTGTGATACTATCTATCGTCTCTAGAATATTATTTGATTTATCTGTCGTTCACAAATATTGAGAGAGTGTGATTCTACTTGCCAATTAGCGTACTATTCGTTATTGAACATCTACTTGTTAATCACGCTTAGGTATATTTATTGATTGTTAGGATTGAATCTTTAATTGGATTTGTTAAAATATTTCATATCTTGAAAATCTATTAAACCAATCAGTAGTTTAATTTCTGACATAATCTGTATTACGTGTTGGTAAACTTAATCTTTTAAAATTCTTGAAATTCTTAGGGTTAAGTTTACATCATTTTGGTATCAGAGTGAAGGTTTTTAAAATCCTAGTTCTTGCATCATTTAGTCATCATTTGTGCATTCATTTAGAAATCGTCCTTGCATCATTTTAAAAAAATTGCATTCATTTTATGGTTATTTTTCCTTCTTTCTTTATTAGATCATTTCAGATTAAAAAAAATCATTTTAGGTGCATTTAGGACATGTTTCCCTAAATTTCAGCAAACACACGTCACCACGATCCCTAGAATTCTGCGAGCCCCTTTTCGAACTGAAATGGGCAACTCTGATATTTTCACTATCCTCGCTGCCATTCAAGCATCTCTTGTCAATATCAATCAGAGACTTGAAAAATTGGAATTGAATCAAAGTGCTGCCCTGAGCTTCATCATCAAATCCCTCAAGGAAATGATCGTGACGACCGACGTCAAGATCATGACCCTGACGAACAATACAAGAACGTTAAGGCTGATGTTCCCCACTTTGAAGGCCGTATGGAATTCTAAGCTTATCCCGATTGAATCCGTGCCATGGACTATTACTTTGTGGTTTGACATGGGCGAAATCCTGAAGGTCAAATTTGTCACAATAAAATTGACTGGTAAAGCTCAACAATACTGAACAAATCTTGAACATGCCAGCAGAGGTCGAGGCCTGACACCCATAGCCACTTGGGAAGCCATGAAAGAAAAGCTCACTGAGAGATATGTGATATTATCGTTCCACACCCGATTGCTAGATTCGTAGAACCAACTCTATCAAGGAAGCAAATCTACTAAAGAGTATGTTGATAAGTTTGATGACTTTCTTATTCGGTGCAATGCCTTAGGTAAAGAGAGCGACGAACAAACTCTCTAGATTCAGAGCTGAATTACGAGCCGATCTTAGGAACGAACTATTTCATAGAAACGTGAACTCCTTAGCAGTAGCATATGCCTTTGTCCTCGATATGGTTTTTCACTATAAGTCCAGCGATTCGAGAGACCATTCCTCTAGAATGACCTTTACTGAGCCCTCTAGACCTAAGCCCTCCTCTTCTCAGCACTCCAACAAGTCTTACCCAAGCAGAGAAATGATTTTCTCGCGCTCTACATTTATGGGTATTTTTTCCCCACTCTCGACTTTAGTTCATCAGTTCATCGTGGAAAGGAGAATTGACTACGAGAGTGCAGGGATTTGCTCCTCATACGCGGGGTACAGAAAGTACATTTTGCTTGGTCGCTTGATGAATGGTTTTCTACGACGTTAGTGAGAGCAGAGTCAAAACCTAAACCAATTGATTCTAATTATAGTATGATAATGAATTGGAGTTCTACTCCAGCTTTCCTGGCTAACTACTAAAGCTTTCCAGGTTCGCTACTCTAGCCTACTTCAAATTCCTATCCAATTAGAAATGACGACACGAGTAAGAACACTGAAATAGACTACTGTACGATTGATTCTCTCACTAAGTGCTATAAATGCAAGGGATACAGCCATGTTGCTGGCAACTGTCCCAGCCCTAGTAGGATCAACATTATAGAATGTACCGCTGTTATCGCTGATGAGTCCGACAATGAGTTTGCCAATGAACCTCATGTAAGTGATGACTTTGATGAAGAGGATGACCAACCTCTTAACTGTATTCGATCGATCCGATCACTTTCATTGAATGTACCTGAGTCACTCATTTCTTCCGAAGTCACTTGCCATCGCATAGATTTTATCCCTGTGTGTTAGAACATCATAGTCACAGAGTCTGTATTCACATTTGCATCCCACAGTTATGATTTACATAGAGAAATTTTTAGGAAAATTAATGAGAATAATTTTAACTACAAACTAAGAGCAGATATTAGAAGAAAATTTAAAACTTTTAATGTGGGTGACGAAGTGATGGTTTGGATTCGTCCGGAACGGTTTCCAGCTGGATTCGTTAAGAAATTGAATGCACGTGCTGCAGGTCCATTTAAAATTCTGCATAAAATCAATGATAATGCCTATGTCGTTGACCTTCCTGAAGCTTTTGGCTTAAGTAAGACTTTCAATATTGAGGATCTAGTACCCTATGAAGGCCCAGAATTTAACCCTATAAATTTTCTTATAGATGAGCCTATCTTACAGCCTACTCGTGAGATTTCCACATTTTCCCTTCTACCTGATACTATTTACCTACCAATAGAAAAATAGGATGTATTTTAGATGATTAGATAATCTCTACTAAAGATGGTGGTATTCATAGGTATTTGGTGTGATGGAAGAACAAGCCGAAGTCGGAGGACACTTGGATTGATCGTGAAGAACTCCAGTGCTTGGATTCAGATCTTTTGGAACATTATGACATGATCACTGGTTTTGACTCGATTGGATCGAGTTCTCTCCCACCCAGAGAGAATGATGAGGACATCGGTTCTATTTTATTTTATTTTGAGATTTAGCCATATGTAGTAGTTTTGCAATTTGCACCATTTATTTTATGCATTAGAATATTTTGAAGATTTGTATTGAGATCTGTTTTGAGCCTATATATAGGCCTCTAGATTAATGAAATAATAATGCTATTATTGATTTAAAAAATTATTGTGTTGAGTTATTGCTCTGCATTCTTTTCTTGTGTGTGTGATACCATAAGAAATAGGGTTTGTAAGAAATCCCAAGAACTTTAGGGTTTGTGAGAAATCCTAGATTCCACTTCCATCTCCATCTAAACTACACCCTAAATCCCTAAATTCATTATACAAAAATCCCTAACCCTAATCCCCCCATCCCCCCACAGCCGCTAGACCACTCTCCCTCTCTTTCCTTATTCTTCTTCTTCCCCTTTCTGGTCGACTCCCGAAACCCAACCCCTAAGCCCTATTGGGCCCCTTTCCTCAGTCGCCACCTCACCCTCTTCTGTCGACATCCCCCTCACCCCGCTGTTGCTGCTGTCCCGATTCCCCTTTCACCATCGTCGTCACCATCCCTTACTCGTCGTTGTCGTCAACCCTAAACCCAGCCCCGTCGTCAACCAAACCCCACCGTTGTCGCCGCCGTTCTTCATCTCCCTCATTCCGGTCCTTATCAACGCCAGCGCCGCACCCCTGCCACCTCCTCCCGCAACACACTGAGGCAGCCATTGCTGCCATCTTTCCAGCCACTGACCACGCCCCCGTCCATACCGAACAGTATCGGCGGCTTCCTTGCTGCCTTTGAATCCCACCGCGAGCAACACCACTATTGACAACCTCCTCTCCATTGCTACCCACTGTCTACGAATCTTGGTAACTTCTTTCCTCTCTTCATTTATTTGTGATACTATCTATCGTCTCTATAATAATATTTGATTTATCTATCTTCCACAAATATTGAGTGTGTGTTTCTACTTGCCAATTAGCATATGATTTGTTATTGAACATCTTTCTTGCTAATCACGCTTAGGTATATTTATTGATAGTTATGATTGAATCTTTAACTGAGCTTGTTAAACTACTTCATATCTTGAAAATCGATCAAATTAATTAGTAGTTTAAAATCTGACTTAATCTGTATTATGCGTTGGTAAACTTAATCTTTTAAAATTCTTGGAAATTCTTTACTTAGGGTTAAGTTTACCTCAACAAACTAATGATGGTATACTGTTAATCCAGATAAAGTTATTTTCTTCTGAAATAATTTGTTGATTGATAGTATAGAGACTGAAAAAAAATACTTTATTAGATACAAATAACTGAATACACTGTCTTCTATGTATAAGAGAGTATAAAGAGTAATCTATATCAAATTTCGATGTGGGACTAAACTACTTTAACACTCCTTCAAGAAAGTTTAAAAAAGCTTAGAAGGTAGTACTTTAGTTAGGATATCAGCAAGTTGTTCACCGGACCGGATATATGAAAATGAAATCACCTTCTCCCACTAATCTTGATCGAAGTGACAACCAACTTCGATATGTTTTGTGCGCTAATGAAACACCGGATTTTCAGAAATATGCATAGCAGCCTTGTTGTCATAGTAGAGAAACTGGAGATAATAACGGGATTGCCAAGTCTCGAAAAAGAGATTCCGAGCCATAAAACTTCAGAAACCAAATACCTAATGACTTAGTATTCAAGACTGCAGTGGATTTGGCTACCACATGTTTCTTACTTTTTCAAGGTATGAGATTTTCTCTGAAGAATACAAAGTACCCACTAGTTGAACACCTATCATCAATCGATCCTGCCCTTTGAGCATCAGAATATTCTCGTAAAGACAGAGAATCAGCAGGCCTGAAGAGAAGTCCTTGTCCTAGAGTTTTCATAAGATAGCAAAGAATGTGAACCACTGCTTCGCAATGAGTGATGGTCGGTGCATGCATAAAATGACTGACTCGATTAACTGCAAAGTCAATATCTGACAGTCACTGAAGTATATGAGTTTGCCAATTAGCATGCGACATTGTCCTGGATCAGAGAACAATGCATCATTGGAGAAATACAGCTCAATATTTGGTAAGTGTCACTGGGGCAACATTCCTGTCTAAGTAAAATTATCAAGAAAATATTTTATTTGAGAAAGAAAGATATCATCCTTTGTGCGTGTAACCTCAATGCCAAAGAAATATCAAAGCGGACTAAGATCCTTTATTTGAAATGTTTGTGCTAACCGTTGTTTGATGTCTGTAATATCTTGCGAGTCACTGCATGTGATCATGATATCATCAACATAGACTAACAGAATAACAATGTCTTTACTTCATTTCTTTGTGAAGAGAAAATGGTCTGCCTTAATTTTAGAGAACCTATTAGAGTTCACAACTTTGCCGAACTATTCAAACAAAGTCTGTTGAGACTATTTGAGGCCATAAAGAGACTTTTTTGAGCGAACATACAAGATTCTCCCTTTGTCATTCAAAATCAGATGGTTGCGCATATACACCACCTATTTCAAGTCTCCATTGAGGAATGCATTCTTGACATTAAGCTGATGAAGGGGCCAATAACAATTTGATGCAAGGGAGTTAAGAACTGAACAAACGTGAGTTTCGCTATTGGAGGAAAAGTCTCTGCATAGTTGATCTGAAATTCCTGTGTACATCCTTGAGCGAGAAGACGGGCTTTGAGTCGGTCAATTGTGCCATCATGATTATGTTTGACAGTGAATATCTATTTACAACCAATTGTCTTATCACCCATAGGGAGGCGAACTAAATGCCAAGTACCATTCTGCTGAAGAGCATGCATTTTCTCGTTCATGGCTGCTTTCCAACCAGGATGTTTGATTGCTTCCTGAACATTGTTAGGAATAGAAATGGAATTCAAAGAAGAGATCAAAGCTCGAAAAGATCTGGTCAGTTTTGAAAAAGAAACAAACTTGGCAATAGGATAGTGAGCACAAAAATATTTAGTCTTACGTTGACCAATAGGTAAATTATTTGTGTTAGGGATATTACTGATAGAAGTGATTGGCACTGGTTGAACACGATAGGGTAGCGCTTGGATGGTCGAGTTTGAACGAGTCTTTCGTCTTCTAATATAAACTTGAAGTGATGGTGGTGGCGGTAGCATCATCAGCGGCGGGAGAGGAGGTCGTGGGCGTCGGGAGGGGAGATGGGGGCGGTGGCATTGGCGTTGGCTTGCGCAAAGGAGGGCGATGGCTTCGGGAAGTTGGTCAGCGCAGAGTAGTCGAAGGGAAGGCAGCGGTGGTCAGCTGCAGTGGCAGGGAGAGCGGCTGTTGCGGGAGAGAGGGTAGCGTGGAGGGGCAGCGGTGGCTGGATGGTGACAGGAGAGGGGAAGCGTGGAGGGGCAGCGGCGGCGGCATGAGGAAGAAGCGGAGGTTAGGGTTTTGGGCTTGTTTGGAGGAAGAAGATTCGAGGAAGAGGGAGGAAGATGAAGATGATGATGATTATTATTATTATTATTATTTTTTGAAAGAGAGAGGGAAAAGTTTTGTATATATTTTTCCAGCTCTGATACCATGTTGATTGATAGTATAGAGACTGAAAAGAATACCTTATTTTATACAAATAACTAAATACATTGTCTCCTATTTAATAATAGTATAAAGAGTAAGCTATGTCTAATTCCGATGTGGGACTAAACTGCTTTAACATAATTGAAGTTACTAATTGAGATTTAATTTATTGAATTTCTTGAAAATATTATCACCAATCATGGGTGTCATTGATTTGAAAACAAGATTTTAGCAACTTCATATTATTAATTTCACTGCAAACAAATTGTAGTGCCCGTATGAGTTTTCCATGGATTTTCTACTTGCATTTTATAGCAAATAGATGCAAATGTGACTAGTGAGAAATTAGTCCTGTGAAGGAATTCTTATCTTTGTTGGCATATAATTTTTGTTTATTCGTGATGATATTTTACTTGATTCCCATTTGCATCCTCTATTGAGCTAGAAAAGTTAACTGAACCAGTCTCTGAGTTATGCTTTTCGCTGTTGCACTGAGGGTGTAATGTAATCACTGTTCCCCGGCTCAGTTATTTTTTCATTAATTTTGAAACATAAATGTGTCTACAGTTCCGAATTTTGATTACTAATTCTTATAAATTACGAATGTTTATATATATAATATTTCACAATTTTTGTGATATTTTTCTGTTTCTATATTTATCAGGGTTCGATTTCACTATGGTCACCCAGATGTATTTGATAGATTATTTCACCTAACAAGAGGTGGTGTAAGTAAAGCGTCCAAGATTATTAATCTGAGCGAGGACATATTTGCAGGTTAATATAAACTGCATTTACTTACTATTGCTTGACTCATCTTGTATTTAAAATGTAGAATATGTTACTCCGAAATTGTAGGTTTCAATTCCACACTTCGTGAAGGCAGCGTTACTCATCATGAATACATGCAAGTTGGTAAGGGGAGAGATGTGGGTCTCAATCAGATATCCTTGTTTGAGGCAAAGATAGCAAATGGGAATGGGGAGCAGACACTGAGCCGTGATATATACAGGCTTGGACACCGTTTTGATTTCTTTAGGATGATGTCATGTTATTTTACCACTGTGGGATTCTACGTCAGTACCTTGGTACGAGTTGAACCTTTTCATCCATGAACCTTTTAAAGTTGATTGAAGTATATTGTATGTATTTCTATTTTGATATTTTTTATTTTTATTTTGACGGAAAAGAGTTAAGGGCTCAAGTTCCCACCTAGGTACTATGTTAAAAATCAGAGAAGAAGAAAAGATAATGAAGTGTTGAATGAGAAAGCACACACACACACATAGATATATATATATATTTATTTATATGTGAGCAATGCTCCATTGCAAACCACTGAAGCCGTTGTTGGGAACAACGGCTTTAGGCTTAATATAACTAAAGCCGTTGTTCCCAACAATGGCCTAGATTATAACATAAGCCGTTGTTGGAATCCATCAACAGCTTATGTTTATAACCTAGGCCGTTGTTGGTATATATATAACTTGGTACAACGGCCTAGGTGGTTTTCACGTGTTTTCACAATATTTGTGTTTGCAATGGAGCATTGCTCTATATATATATACTAGATTTGCCCGTGGCCACGTGCAGTACTTTTGTGTTTGCAATGGAGCATTGTTTTATATATATATATATAATCCATTAATCCCCTTCCGTTGTGCACTAGGCCTCCATGTGCACTCGTGTGCACTCGGCCTTCCCGCCTTCGTATCGACGTTCCGAACCGTTCACATTGATCTACACATCTAAATTAGTCTAAATATGTAAAATGAAATCATTTGAAATTCATTTGCCCATCCATTGAAGTGTTATAAAATTGTATGGCTGAAAATCGTCGTTTTTTATAGACACATGATGGATAGACAAATAAATTTTAAATGATTTAATATTACATATTTAGACTAATTTAGATATGTAGATCAATGTGAATGGTTTGGATCGTCGATACGAAGGCGGGAAGGCCGAGTGCACAACGGAACATCTCTCTCTCTCTCTCTCTCTATATATATATATATATATATATATATATATAGTCCTTCTGTTGTGCACTAGGCCTTCCCGCCTTCATATTGAGGATCCGAACCGTTCACATTGATCTACACATCTAAATTAGTCCAAATATATTAAATCAAATCATTTGAAATTCATTTGCCCATCCATCATGTGACTATAAAAATAACGAGTTTCAGCCATACAATTTTGTAACACTTCAATGGATGGGCAAATGAATTTCAAATGATTTGATTTTATATATTTAGACCAATTTAGATGTGTAGATCAATGTGAACGGTTCGGATCGTCAATACGAAGGCGGGAAGGCCGAGTGCACACGAAGGCCTAGTGCACAATGGAAGGGGACTCTTTCTCTCTCTCTCTCTCTCTCTCTTCTCTCTCTCTCTCTATATATATATATATATATATATATATATATATATTTCAGGATGTCTTTAAGAGAGGTCAGACCTCTCCTTAGTGTGGGAGAACTCGCCAATGGGCTAAGACCAATCTGAACAATTCATCTTGTTCTAAATACTTAACATAGTGTAATCATGTTAGTTCAAATCATTTGAATTTTGTTTGCCCTTGCATCATATCATTATAAAATATAAAGATATTTCAGTCGTACGATTTTGTAATGTTTAAGTTGCAAGGAAAAATAAATTTCAAAATACTTAAAGACTCCTTATTTTTGGACTAGTTTAAACATTTCTGACAAAATGAATGGTTTGGATTGGTCATAAGAGGCCCCAATGATGGAAAGCCTTGGGCTCTTCCATCTCTTCGAGAGGTCTGACCTCTGCCTAAGTTGGGAGAGCTCGCTATGTGGGGTTATCCTTTGAACAATCTGAACCATTCATCTTGTTCATAATACTTGGCATAGTCTAATCATGTAAGATCAAATCATTTGAACTCTATCCTTGCATCAGATCATTGTAAAAATAAAGATATTTCAGTCGTACAATTTTGTAACATTTTAGTTGCATGGACAAATGGATTTCAAAAGACTTGATTCTTTCATCTTAGACTAGTTGAAGCATTTCTAATTGATTGGATCGATCATAGGCAAGGTTTTAAATCTCGGATTTCAGACTCGTCTCGGCTACGTGTGTTTCGTCTCGGATCAGAGATATCGTCAGAAGATCTTGCGGAAATGTGATCATCTCGGATGCTTAATTCGGACACTCAATAAACATATTTTTTTTGTTACTAAACAAGATATTATATGTTCTACATGTCATTTATTATATAAATAATTGTATAATGTTACTAATGACATGAATCAATCACGGTAAATATTCGTAGAATTTAACAACAATATAAAAGAGAATGTAATATAAGTATATAACTAAATTGAATTTGCATTGATTAGAAAAAATGTATTAGTTAATAGACTTAACTTTGCATATACACAAACAATAGAGAGACGAAATCCTCTTATTATCTTAGCTTATGGTCCTATATTGAAAGACTTATATGCAAAAAGTAAAACAAAAAAAATTATATATTCACAATAACATTAGTGTCTATTTTGCAATATTTCGGCCGATATCTACACATTTCGGTAAAATCTGTGATTTTGTATCGACAAGCTAGTTGAAAAGAAATTTTGGCCGTATCGTCCGAAATTTAAAACAATGATCATAGGATGGCTCCACGATGAAGAAGAGCCTTGGGCTTTCCCATGTTATTGAGAGCACCGACCTCTCTATAAGATGATTTAGTAAGTTTCACATTTTGATAATGATGGTATGATAAATAAGATAATGATAAGATTTCCTCTGTGGAATATCCCGTAAACAATCTGAACAGTTACATGCCTAAATTAGTGAGAGGATGTGAAATCAAGTCATTTGAAATTAGGTTACCCATGCATCATGTCGTTACGAAGTAAATGATATTTTGTAACGTTAAAGCCTTACAATTTCTTTAATGCATGGGCAAACAAGTTTCAAATGACTTGATCTCACATCTTATAGTCATTTAGATCAAGTTGGACTGTTCGGATCATCCATGGGATGCCCCATCGTGGAATTTTTACTGTTATCTTATCAAAATGTGTATCTTACTATATATATATATATATATATATATATATATATATAGAAGGAAATTTCCTCATATGGTGCACTAATAATACAATCTCTGCATCCAAATGTCATGATCCACATTGTTCAAGTTGATCATCGTAACATAAAACATGGAGAAGTAAATCACAAAAGTTGAATATGTTTGGCCCATGCATTAGGAGGTTACAAAATGAGTTGTTTTTCAGCACTGGAACAACAACTGCCGCTTAATGCATGGGCAAAACATATCCAACTTTGATAATAATTCATCGGTTTTTGGCATTACAAACCTTTAAGGTTGCGGTAGAGTAAGGAAGCAATAAAAGTGAAAAGCACCGTCCCCGTTGTTCAATGTGTTTACACGTCACGAAATGTACGAGGATGAAATGTCATGAGCGATGAGCATGTTCTGCCCATGCATGAAGTGGCGTGCGTCATTTGTTTTAATGCAAAAAACCGTTCATTCACATGATGGATGGGCAAAATATGTTCAAATCTAGTGATTTACATCACCACATGTTTAATGATATGAAGAACATTTTGAAGGTGGTGAACCATTTTTTTTTCTATTTATTTCTTCCTTATTCTACCACCACTTTTCACTGCTATGTGAGGTGGCACCTCATTCACATTGAACCCTACATATATGTTGCTCTAAATCAAGTTAATTACTGGATAGATGGTTGTAAGAAAGTTAAATTATGTTTTGCACTTTGCTTGCAGGTGACAGTTCTTATTGTTTATGTGTTTTTGTACGGACGTCTCTATCTTGTTCTAAGTGGTCTTGAAGAAGGTCTATCATCTAATAGGAGGTTTATTCATAACCATCCTCTTCAAGTTGCTCTTGCTTCCCAGTCTTTTGTGCAGCTAGGATTTCTTATGGCTCTTCCCATGGTAATGGAAATTGGTCTAGAAAGAGGTTTCCGTACTGCACTAAGTGAATTCATCCTCATGCAATTGCAACTGGCTTCTGTTTTCTTTACATTTTCACTTGGAACAAAAACCCATTATTATGGACGGACATTACTTCATGGTGGTGCCGAATATAGGGGTACAGGTCGGGGTTTTGTTGTCTTCCATGCAAAGTTTGCTGATAACTACCGACTTTATTCTCGAAGTCACTTTGTGAAGGGAATTGAACTGATGATTTTACTTGTTGTTTATGAAATCTTCGGCCAATCTTATAGGTCTGGGGTTGCGTATATAATTGTCACATTTTCTATGTGGTTTATGGTGGGTACTTGGCTATTTGCTCCCTTCCTCTTTAATCCTTCAGGGTTTGAGTGGCAAAAAATAGTTGATGACTGGACTGATTGGAACAAGTGGATCAGTAATCGTGGGGGAATTGGCGTGTCAGCTGAAAAAAGCTGGGAATCTTGGTGGGATAAGGAGCAAGAGCATCTAAAGTATTCGGGGATTCGTGGAATTATTGTTGAGATAGCATTAGCATTACGCTTTTTCATTTACCAGTATGGTCTTGTCTATCACTTGAACATAACAAAGACAAAAAGCATTCTGGTACTTTTATGTTAATCTGTTTTTTACAATTATGCATTCTTAATTTTATTGCATGGCAGGTAGAAAGTCACTTCATGATTTTGTGCGACATTTTTCAGGTGTATGGTATTTCTTGGCTTGTGATATTGGCAATGCTGCTCGTCATGAAGGTGAAATTTTGTTGTTGTTGTCTCATATATACATTATGTTATATTATGACGGTGAAATTTTGTTGTTGTTGTCTCATATATACATTATGTTATATTATGTATGCACAACTCCTTTGCAACTCTGTAACAATCATCATATGACCAAGAGTTGTTAAGAAGCCTACCCTTTATGTACCATGTGTTAGGACAGGTAGCTTTTGGCATTCCTGTCGTGTTCTGCATAATAAAAAAATCCTTGGTCGTGGTAACGTTGTGTCCGCAACACAACTTCATAGGTAGCAAATTCATACTGTCAAAACCCTCCCTGAATTTTATTTCCACTCGTTCTAAATATGTTCATGCTTTCCAGCACTTTTTAGATTCTATTTAATATTTAATTTTATTCTCCCTGAATTATATTTAATATTAACTTCTATCAAGGGGTTGCATCCCATCTCTCTCATTTTCCATTCATCTTATCAGACGGTATCTGTGGGAAGGAGGAGATTCAGTGCAAACTTTCAGCTAGTTTTTCGACTGATCAAGTTTTTGATCTTCGTGACATTTGCATCCATTTTGATAACTTTGATAGCTCTGCCTCATATGACTCTGCAAGACATCATCGTATGCTTCCTTGCATTCATGCCTACTGGCTGGGGTATACTCTTGGTGAGTTATAATCAATCCCTTATAGTAATTTAAATTTTGTTGCTAAGCTACTCATTCACTCAATTTTGAACATATAATTTCTTCTTGCCCTTTAGATTGCACAAGCTCTTAAACCACTTTTTAAGAAGGCTGGGTTATGGAGCTCGGTCCGTGCACTTGCTCGTGGTTATGAAATCATGATGGGGCTTCTCCTTTTCACTCCAATTGCCTTCCTCGCGTGGTTCCCATTTGTCTCTGAGTTTCAAACCCGGATGCTCTTTAATCAAGCATTCAGTAGAGGTCTGCAGATTTCTCGTATTCTTGGTGGGCAAAAGAAGGACCGTTCATCTCGCAATAAGGATTAAGTAACCGTCTGAGAGAGTGGGCTATATATATTGCCATTATTGTATCTCATGTATACATTGAACCTTGTAATTGTAGGTAGGGTAATGGGTATTTGCATGGTAAACTCTAGATCCGAGCGTAGGGTTTGTACTTGATCTGTTTTTATTTTATGGGCAGAATGTTGTATTTTTGAAAAATGATCTTCCTAGTTGTATATTCCCTGCCAATTCATAGAGATTCTCTTCCATTTTGGAATTATAATTAAGCAGTTTTAGGTAGGGCTGATGCTGACAATTTGGAGGTCCGGGACGAATAAAAAATTACGAGAATACAAATTAGAGACAATGATACTTTATAAGATAATGTGATATAAAACAAATGAAACGAAGGGTAACTTCTTCATGCAAGGTATTATAGGATACTAAGATAGCTACACTCACATTGAGTGA